>CM069162.1:11291945-11891945 GCA_035221665.1 Okamejei kenojei
CAACAGGTAGCGATGTGCCTTTAAGAGCAGGGGAGACAGACTGAGGCAAATCTACGTTTGCACGTGGCACAAGCTAACCCAGCCAGCGTTATCCTGCATGTGGTCTAGTTTCATCAGACACAGGAGTGGGGCAAGTGTCACCGTACTGATGAACAGGCAACGCGGGGAGACAGGTGCAAGGGAATGTCTTTGTGTGGGAATACAAGAAACAGAGTGGAACCTTGTCCACGAGACGTCTAAACAAGGCTGTCCCACCTCCCGATGGCACTGGGTTCGGGACCTTCAGCTGTCTCCCAGATTAGTTCAATCTCCTGCTGTTTAGCCAACAAACAGCAGAAAGCTGCTCCGCTCAGGATGCGGGACGTTGAGAGGAATGCTCTCATGCTGAAGGTCCAAACGTCCCACTTGTGGTGGGATGGAGTTTGCAGATGGGCGAGGCAGGGCAGAGCAACGGACAGTGATCGATGGGCAGTGTGGACTCGGATGGCCAAGGGGTTTTACCCGTGCTGGGTCCCTGACTGTGGGATCATTCAGCAGGGAAGGCAACGTGTGTGGTAGGAGAGACGAAACTAATGCTTACCAGCATTCGATCCATCACCTGATCTCTGTAATATTTCCTAAATTAATAATTGCTGTCTCGTGATATATTTGTGTCCCATTATAAAGTCCCCATCAATGACACAGCATTGGCCTATAGTGTCCCCATCTACACACACTCACACTCACACTCACACTCACATGCACACTCAGTCACACACACTCACACTCACACACACTCACACTCACACTCACACTCACACTCACACTCACACACACACTCACACACACTCACACACACACACACACACTCACACACACACACACCACTCACACACACACACATCACACACACACACACACTCACACACACACACACACACACACACACACACACACACACTCACACACACTCACACACACACACACACACACACACACACACACACACTCACACTCACACACACACACACACACACACACACTCACACACACACACTCACACTCACACACACACACACTCACACACACACACACACACACACTCACACTCACACACACACACACACACACACACACTCACACACAACACTCACACTCACACACACACACACACACACTCACACTCACACACACACGTCACACACACACACTCACACTCACACTCACACTCACACACACACACACACACTCACACACACACACTCACACTCACACACACACACACATCACACACACACACTCACACACACACACACTCACACACACACACTCACACTCACACTCACTCACACACACACTCACACTCACACACACACACTCACTCACATCACACACATCACACACTGAGGTCACACTGTCACACTCACACTCACATGTCAAACAAATCACACACACATCACACATGCACACTTCCACACACACACTCACACTTTAGTCACACTCACATGGGAGGACAAAGATCACACTGCACACACACACACACACACAATTACACACACTGTAACTCACACACACACGGCACATGTCACACTCACACTCACATGGCAAAACATTCAATCAGCACACACATCACACAACACTGACACACTCAGACACTCAACGGCAACACACACACCTCACACTTTACACAGAGTCATACACACTCACACGGTGCGCAAACATGTATGGGACCAGCTGCCAGAGGAGGTGGTTGAGGCAGGTGCTATCACACGGTTTGCAAAAAACCTGGATAGGTACATGGATCGGATAGGATTAGAGGGATATGGGTCAAACACAAGCAGGTGGGACTAGTGTAGATGAGGCACCTTGGTCGGCATGGGCCAGTTGGGCTGAAGGGCCTGTTTCCACGCTGTATGACTCTATGACCCTTACCACCCTGGCCACATTTTTATCTCCTACCTTTGGGAGGAAGGTACAGGGGCCTGAAAACCATGACCACCAGGTTCAAGAACTGCTTCTCCCAGCTTCTTCTCTGAAGAAGGGTCTGGACCGGAAACATCACCCATTCCTTCTCTCCAGAGATGCCGCCTGTCCCGCTGAGTTATTCCAGCACTTTGTGTCTATCTTCGGTGTGAAGCAGCATCTGCAGTTCATACCTACACATTCTCCCAACAACCATCAGGCTCTTGAAAACTACACAACATTATAGCATAGATGGGGCATGTTGGTCGGTGTGGGCAAGTTGGGCCGATGGGCCTGCTTCCACTTTGCTTGATAGCAATTTTGAAGGCATTAATTACCCTCTGACTAAAGAAGTTCCTCCTCACCTCCTTTCTAAAAGAGGACCCCTTCAATTATGAGGCTATGACCTCTGGTCCGAGACTCTCCGACCTGTGGAAACATCCTTTCCACATCCACATCCATCTATGCTTTCATTATTCTGTAAGTTTCAGTGAGGTCCCCCCTCAACCTTCTACACTCTTTCCTGAAATCCGATCGAAACAAATGGTAAAAGAAATGCAACACATAAAATGCAACACAGGCCCCCCCCCCCCCCCCCAGTCTCCATAGAGCCTTGAAGCCCAAGGCTAATACATTAAAATGCCAGGATTCTGGGCCAACTTTTGAATGTGTTAATTACTTCTCAATGGCTTTGCTGATTAGACTTGCTATTAGTTAGAATAAGAATCTATTAATTTCCATTGTAAGCACCATGGCAGCATCCCCTCAACTGATGGGAGAAAGAGCTATAATTAGCAAAGGGAGGAAGGGATGAATGAGATACATTACCACGCTGGGTGGTGTGGTCTATTCTTTGGCCTCTTGGCTTTTGTACTATGCCTGCATTGTAATGGTGAATGATGATAAATGGTTTGTTTATCTGGTTTTATCCCGAGGACAAAAGAGTCCAGGAGATGCAGATGCTGGAATCATCAGCGAACACACAAAGAGTAGCAGCAACTCAGTGGGTCGGGCAGCATCTGAATGGAGGACAAAGAACACCAAGTCTTCACCTTTCGTGTCCATCTTCCATGTTTCAGATGTTGACCTCGTCCGTCCTGAAAAGGACGCCAGCTTCCGGCGACAATCAGTGGAAGCCATCACTTGTTGCAATAGATGATGGTGGTAGAAGAACTCGCTCGGGATACTTCCAGTTTCCAGCCCCGCGACGTGGACGCTTCTGCTATGCGGCCAGAACACCAAGTGCAGAGAGTAAACTCTGCAGGTCAGGCCGGTCTGAAGAACGGTCGCGACCCAAAACGTCAACCATTCCTTCCATCCAGAGATGCTGCCTGTCCCGCGGAGTTTTCTCCAGCATTTTGTGTCTATCTCTAGAGAATATGGATAGGTAATGTTTTGTGTCAGGACCCATCTGCAGACTGTTTGTAGATGGGGAAGGAAGCTGGAAAAGAGAGGTGGAGATGGGACAAAGCCTGGCCGGTGACAGATGGAGGAAGGAACTGCAGATGATGGTTTACACAGAGAGGCACAAAATGCTGGAGTAACTCAGCGGGACAGGCAGATGCTGCCAGATGCTGCCTGACCCACTGAGTTATTCCAGCATTTTGCGTCTCTCTTAGGTGATTGGTGGAAACAGGCGGTGGGGGTGTTGGGGTTGGGGGAAGGGGGGGGGGGGCTGGGGTTGATAGTCAGATGGTTGGAACATAGGCCAGAGATTAGAGCAGAAGATGTGAATGGGGGAAATCATTTTGGGTTGGGATCTTTTGACAGATTGTATGGAGGGGAGACTGCTGTAAAAGAGAGTGGGGGGGGGGGGGGGGTCCATTGGGAGATAGGTGGAGTAAATGACAAACATAGAAACACAGAAAATAGGTGCAGGAGTAGGCCATTTGACCCTTCGAGCCAATATGATCATGGCCAATCATCAAGAACCTGCTTTCTCCCCATATCCCTTGCTTCCGTTAGCCATAAGAGAGACATCCAGCTCTCTCTTGAATACATCGGCTGGAGGATTACTAACTTACTGGACCTTGCTGGCTTTATCTTGTATTAAACGTTATTCCTTTATCGTGCATCTGTACACTGTGAATCGTGTATGGTCTTTCCACTGACTGGCTCGCACGCAACAAAAGCTTTTCACTGTACCTCGGCACACGTGACAATGAACTAAACTCAAACTAAGTGGGCCAAAGGGCCCCTTTCTGCGCTGTATCTCTAAACTAATCTAAACTAAACTAAACGCTTAAACAAGATACGCAGGTCTCCAGAGCAGCCAGGGTCAGGGTGAGTAGGTGGGCATTTGTCAAGTGCTTGAGTGAATTAAAACACATGCTGCTGAAGTTGGCAGATTGATAAATGGGTGAATTGAGCGAGGCACAAAAGAAGGGAATGCAACCAGCTGCGGAGACAGTAGGGGCAATGTGCATCTCGCCCGAGCTCCGTCAGATGCACTGTATCCCCAACTGTGGACAGGATGGGTACCAGCTGTCTCATTCACCTGTTACTGCAGGAGAATACGTCGCTCTCACGCTGCAAAGTGCAGAGTCACAGCAGTTCAGTTCAGTTTAGCTTCGAGATACAGTGCGCAAACAGGCCCTTCGGCCCACCGAGTCCGTGCTAACCAGCAATCCCCGTGCCCATTAACACTATCCTACTCGCACTAGGGACAATTCAAATGAATACCAAGCTAATTAATGTATGCCTCGGCAAGGCCACCAGCGCAATTAAGGACGCTTCTCACCCCGGTCGCTCCCTCTTCTCCCCTCTCCCATCGGGCAAAAGGTACAGAAGTGTGAAAGCGCTCACCACCAGATTCAGGGACAGTTTCTTCCCAGCTGTTATCAGGCAACTGAACTGAACTAAGCCATTGGTAAGCAAGCAACAAAAAGCTTTTCACTGTGCCTCGGGACACGTGACAATATGCTATACTGAAACTGAAACATCGTACTAATCACTAGAGAGCTGTCCTGAGCTACCTCATTGGTGGCCGTCAGACTATCTTTGATCGGACTATAACTGGATTTATCTTGCACTGAACGTTAGTCATGCTATTTCCCTTATCATGTACCTATACACTGACTGTGGAAGGCTCGATTGTAATTATGTCCGCTGACTGGTTAGCACGCAACAAAACCTCGGTACATGTGACAGTAAACTAAACTGAACTCAGTGTCCTTGAAGCTTGAAATTGATTAAAATAAATCCATTTCTTCTCCCGTTTAATGATTAACAGTTCGTCTCTTCAAAAAAGGTGCAGCATTTATCGGTATTGGTATTGGTTTAGCATTGTCATGCCTAGTTTAGTTTAGTTTAGTTTAGTTTAGACGTACAGCGTGGAGACAGGACCATCGGCCCACCAAGTCCACACTGATCATCAATCACTTGTTCACACCAGTTCCATGTTATCCCACTTGTCCACTCCCTACACTCAAGAGGCAATGAACAGAGCCCGAATAACCTACAAACTCACACATCTTTAAGATGTGGGAGGAGACAGAAGCACCCGGAGGAAACACCGTCACAGGAAGGACATGCAAACTCCACACAGACAGCACCCGAGGTGAGGATTGAACCCAAGTCTCTGGTACTGTGCCACCCCGCGTGTACCAGGATACCGTGAAAAACACTGCTTTGCGTGCTATCCAGTCAAATCAGCAAATGTACTCAGCAGACACCATTCCTTGCAGCAAGAGGCAGCAAAGTACAACTCGTAAGTTCACAAGTTACAGGAGCAGAATTAGGCCCATCAAGCCTATTCCACCGTTCAATCGTGGCTGATCTATCTTTCCTTCTCAACCCCATTCTCGTGCCTTCTCCCCATAACCCCTGATACCCGTACTCAAGAATCTATCAATCTCTGCCTTAAAAATACCCAAATGACTTTGCCTTCACAGCCTTCTGTCGTAATGAATTCCACAGATTCACCACCCTCTGATTAATAAATTCCTCCTCATCTCGTTTCTGAAGGTATGGCCTTTTATAATGAGGCTATGGGCCTCTGGTCCTACACTCTCCCACCAGTGGAAACATCCTCTCCACATCAACTCTGTCCAGGCCTTTCACTATTCGGTAAGTTTCAATGAGGTCCCCCCTCATTCTTCTAAACTCACGCGAGTACAGGTCCAGTGCCGTCAAATGCTCATCATATGTTAACCCAATTATCCCTGGGATCATTCTTGTAAACCTCCTCTGGACCCGTCTGTATGTGACCGGGTGGATTTTCTCCGAGATCTTCGGTTTCCTCCCACATCCAAAGACATACATGTATGTAGGTTAGCTGGCTTGGTGTATGTGTAAATTGTCCCTAGTGTGTGTAGGATAGTGTTAATGTGCGGTGATCGCTGGTCGGTGCGGGCTCGTTTGGGCCGAAAGGCCTGTTTCCACGCTGTATCTCTAAACTAAACTGAACTAAAAGAACCATGCAAATTCGAGGAAGGCCATTCATACATCATGCCTGTACTAACCCTCTGAAAGGACCTTTTCTAATTTGCAATCTAGCCACAAGCAATTATATGTTCTGAGGAGCTGAGGAATGGAACAGAATATTATACAATTTAAAGTGAAACACACAGTGCTGAAGGAATATTGCTCTTTATCTGCTTATTTATTGATGTGTGTATATATTTACAGTGGCTTGCAAAAGTATTCATACCCCTTGAACTTTTCCACATTTTGTCACATTACAACCACAAACGTAAATGTATTTTATTGGGATTTTATGTGATAGACCAACACAAAATGGCGCATAATTTTGAAGTGGAAGGACAATGATACATGGTTTTCACATTTTTTTACAATTAAAAAACTGAAAGGTGTGGCGTGCAAAGGTATTCAGCCCCCTTTACTCTGATACCCCTAAATAAAATCCAGTGCAACCAATTGCCTTCAGAAGTCACCTAATTAGTAAATAGAGTCCACTTGTGTGTAATCTAATCTCAGTATAAATACAGCTGTTCTGTGAAGGCCTCTGAGGTTTGTTAGAGAACATTAGTGAACAAACAGCATCATGAAGCCCAAGGAACACACCAGACAGGTCACGGATAAAGTTGTGGAGAAGTTTAAAGCAGGGTTAGGTTATAAAAAAATATCCCAAGCTTTGAACATCTCATGGAGCACTGTTCAATACATCATCCTAAAATGGAAAGAGTATGGCACAACTGCAAACCTACCAAGGCATGGCCGTGCACCTAAACTGACAGCCCGGGCAAGGAGAGCATTGGTCAGAGAAGCAGCTAAGAGGCCCATGGTAACTCTGGAGGAGCTGCAGAGATCCACAGCTCAGGTGGGAGAATCTGTCCACAGGACAACTATTAGTCGTGCACTCCACAAGTCGGGCCTTTATGGAAGAGTGGCAAGAAGAAAGCCATTGTTGAAACAAAGCCATAAGAAGTCCCGTTTGCAGTTTGCCACAAGCCATGTGGGGGACACAGCAAACATGTGGAGGAAGGTGCTCTGGTCTGATGAGACCAAAACTGAAGTTTTTGGCCTAAATGCAAAACGCTATGTGTGGTGGAAAACTAACACTGCACATCACCCTGAACACACCATCCCCACTGTGAAACATGGTGGTGGCAGCATCATGCTGTGGGGATGCTTTTCTTCAGCAGGGACAGGGAAGCTGGTCAGAGTTGATGGGAAGATGGATGGAGCCAAATACAGGGCAATCTTGGAAGAAAACATGTTAGAGACTGCAAAAGACTTGAGACTTGGGCAGAGATTCACCTTCCAGCAGGACAACGACCCTAAACATACAGCCAGAGCTACAATGGAATGGTTTAGATCAAAGCATATTCATGTGTTAGAATGGCCCAGTCAAAGTCCAGACCTAAATCCAATTGAGAATCTCTGGCAAGACTTGAAAATTGCTGTTCACAGACGCTCTCTATCCAATCTGACTGAGCTTGAGCTATTTTGCAAAGAAGAATGGGCAAAAATTTCAGTCTCTAGATGTGCAAAGCTGGTAGAGACATACGCCAAAAGACTTGCAGCTGTAATTGTAGTGAAAGGTGGTTCTACATAGTATTGACTCAGGGGGGCTGAATACTTTTGCACGCCACACTTTTCAGTTTTTTATTTGTAATAAAATTTGGAAACCATGTGTCATTTTCCTTCCTCTTCACAATTATGCGCCACTTTGTGTTGGTCTATCACATAAAATCCCAATAAAATACATTTACATTTGTAGTTGTAACGTGACAAAATGTGGAAAAGTTCAAGGGGTATGAATACTTTTGCAAGCCACTGTATATACTGGTATATGGACACACTGGTCAGTTTTGTATTTATTTATGCCTACTATATTCTGTTGTGCTGAAGCAAAGCAAGAATTTCATTGTCCTATCTGGGACACATCACAATAAACTCTCTTGACTTGACCTGGAACTCAGCGGGTCAGGCAGCATCTGTGGAGGGAATAGACAGGTGACGTTTCGGGTCGGGATCCTTCTTCAGAATGGACAGATGAAGAAGGCAGTCACAAAATGCTGGAGTAACTCAGCAGGACAGGCAGCATCTCTGGAAAGAAGGAATGGCTGACGTTTCGGGGACGTGACCCTCCTTCAGCAAGGACAGATGAAGAAGGCAGTCTGAAAAGGCGTCCCGACTGGAAACACGGCCTGCCCACTTCCTCCACAGATGCTGCCTGACCCGCCGAGTTCCTCCAGCACTTTGTGTTTTGCTCGGGATTGAGCAAACACAACCTCAGTTCCTTGTGTCACCACAACAGAATCTCGGGCAGGCATCGCTGCTTGTGATAAAAGGAGGGTAGCTGAAGAGACAGCTGATGCCAGTAATCATTTCCAGCCCACCACGAATGAAGTTTATCTGCTCCAAATTAATAAATTAAACATTGCTGCCTCAGGAATGCACGGAGAAAGTACATTGGAGATGACAACAGCACAATGCCTGATTCACCCAATTAGCTACAGAGAGATCGGGGAGGGAGTTTGGACAACATGTGTCGCAATGGTTGTGTGGACGGCTTTTTTTCCACATGGAACAACTTAGTGGTTGTCTTTATAATAACTATTAATAAATGCCTGGTTTGTTTGAGCCGTGGTTAAAGGCACCAACCATTCCTATTTAGTTTAGTTCAGTTTAGAGATGCAACGCGGAAACAGTCCCTTCGGCCCTCCGAGTCCGCGCCGACCAGCGATCCCCGCACATTAGCACTCTCCTACACACTACGGACAATTTACACACACACAAAGCCAATTAGCCCACAAACCTGTACGTCTTGGAGTGTGGGAGGAAACCGAAGATCTCGGAGAAAACCCACGCAGGTCACGGGGAGAACGTACAAACTCCGTACAGATAAGCATCTGTAGTCGGGATCGAACCTGGGTCTCTGGCGCTGTAAGCATTGAAAGGCAGCAACTCCATCACCGCGTCACTGTGCTGTCTATTGTGGAAACAAGGAACTGCAGATGCTGGAATCCTGAGCAAAACACAAAGTGCTGGAGGAATTGAATGGGTCATCTGAATAGAGGACAAAGGAGACCAAGTGCTTGAGTACCTCAGGAGGTCAGGCAACATCTCTGGATAACGTTTCAGGTCAGGCAACATCTGTGGAGCAAAATGAGCAGACAACCTTTCGGGTCAGGATCATTCTTCAGACCTGAAATGTTATGTATTCCATGGGTGGAACACATAACATCCTCCATGGATGCCGCCTGACTCAGCCGCTGAGTTCCTCCAGCATTTTATGTTTTGTTCAACCTTTCCAATTGAAGTGTGGCTATGGAATCAGCTAAGTAAGGTATGATAGATCTTGTCCCTATCTGGAATCTACGAAGTGTGGAGCAATACGGGTCAGACCGAGACAAAATCAAAAGGAATACAGGAGCCGAAAAGCAAAATCAGAAATGCGGAAAACACTCAGCAGGTCGGGCAGCATCTGTGGGAAGTGAAACAGAGTCAACGTTTCAGGTCAAGGAGTTGAGAGAAGCTTGTGAAACTGCGTGGAGCATGGGGAAGGGGTGTCGCTGATACAGTAAAACCAGGGTGACCATGGGGATTAGCTGCAAACACGGTTGTGCGGTCAATGAGAGAGAGGGAGATGTTAGAGAGTGCGAACATACACAAGAGAATGTAGAGGCTGTAAAATGCAGAGTGGGCGGACATGCCCGGCCCGGAGATTGAGAGGCAGAGACAATCGAACCTTCCTACCAAGGTGGAAATGTCAAAGACTACACAGCACAGCATGTTTTATTATTGTTAATGTTTAATGCCTTATGTGGCATTCCTAACTGTCACTGTATGTCATGTTGTCACTTGCGGGCGGAGCACCAAGGCAAATTCCTTGTATGTGAATACTTGGCCAATAAACTTATTCATTCATTCATTCATTCATTCATCGCTTAAAGGTGAGAGGGGGGAAGTTTAATAGAGTGTGGGGGGGAGGTTTCTTTACACAGAGAGTGGCGGGTGCCTGGAACACCCCGCCAGGGGTAATGGTGGAGGCAGATAAGATAGTTGCATTTAAGGCTTTTAGGTAGGCACGTGGGTATGTAGGGAATGGAGGGATATGGATCACATGCGGATAGAAATGAGTCTAACCTGGCATCATGTTTGGTGCGGACTTTGCGGGCTGAAGGGTCTGTTCCTGTGACATATTGTTCTTTGTTTTATATAGTGACACGTGGGGATATAGACCTTGCACATGGTACTGTGTTCTGGCACAATTTCATCTGTGTTTTTACACAATTATGATTTGATTACACTCTATAATAGACCATTTATTATATTAATTATTGTATATTTGCCTATTTTTGTTGCATTAATGTCTGTAAAAACTGCAACGTGAGTAATTAAATACATGTCATCGTTCTATTTCGGGTATATTCGATAATTCATCTTTCTTGACTCTTTGTTGGTGAATTTTGGCTTGTAAATGTTTTGAATAACTTGAATCTTTAGTGTTTCCAATTTTTTTAACTGGCCCTGATGGGCTGAAGAGCCTCCTTCAGTAATTTTAGGAAAGCAAATTGATTGAATGCTTGAATTGATGGAAAGATACAGCATGGAAACAGGCCCTTCGGCCCACCGAGTCGACGTCAACCATCGATCACCCGTTCACACTAGTTCCATGCTATCCCGCTCTCCGTACACGTGGCAATTTACAGAGGCCAATAAACCTAAAAACACACGTGTCTTTGAGACGTTGGACGAAACCAGAGCACCTGGACCAAACCCACGTGGTCACAAGGAGAACATGCAAACTCCACAGAGACAGTACCCAAAGTCAGGATTGAACCCGGATGTGTGTCGCTATTAATAGTAGCTCTAACAAGTCCATGTCAGGGCAGGTTTTAAGAGGCCCCGTGAATGTGAGGATTTAAGAACCAAAGTTAGGACGGCGCAGTGGGAGAGTTGCTGCCTCACAGCGCCAGAGACCCCAGTTCAATCCTGTCTATGGGTGCTGTCTGTACGGAGTTTGTACGTTCTCCCTGTGACCGCATGGGTTTTCTCATGGTGCCCCAGTTCCTCCCACACTCCAAAGATGCGCAGGATTGTAGGTCAATTGGCTTTGATTAAAATTGTAAAATGGTCCCTGGTGTGTAGGTCAGTGCTGGTGTACAGGGATCACTGGCCAGCGCAGACTCGGTGGGCGGTTTCCACATTTTATCTCTAAACTATGCAGCGTGGAGACAGGCCATCGGCCCTCTGAGTCCATGCTGTTCACGCTGGTTCTATGTTACCCCACATATGATCCCACATTCCAAAGACGTACAGGTGTGTAGGTTACCTGGCTTCAGTACAATTGTAAAATTGACCTGAGCGTGTAGGATAATGCTAATGTACGGGGATCGCTGGTCGGCGCGGTCTCAGTGGGCCGATGGTTTCTGCACTGTATCTCCAAACTAAACCAAAACTAAACTAATTACGGAGCTTAGGACCCAGAAAGCAAATGATGCACAATTTTGGACAGAATACTTCCTTTCCTCAAACCCCTGCAACTGCACAAGAGCAAGTGAATCACCTCACGAAACCTCTCCACGGGTTCCACACAGACTGCCCTGCCCGCATAACTCCACTTGTAAGAGGATTCCCAGCTGTTTTGCCCGGCCTGCCTGACAGATGACCCCCTTCAATTTGTGACTCGGGGGAAAAACAATGCAAAAGAAAACATGTAGAGGCCCTCGTGCTGTTTTGAAGCCGGGGACACAGAACTCTTGTGTGCTCCGGGGTGATAGTTCCCCACCCACACATCTCACCGGCCTGATTGGGAGACAAACAAGGTCAGCTGTGGGTCAGAGGGCATTAGCTCAGGGCATTATCCGAAGTGAAGATCACATCCTCCTGCCTTTCTTCTGGATTCTAACAGATGAGCAACAGTGACCAACTGGGCAAAGCTGGGGGCTTTCTTCTTACCAGTTAAGGTCTTTCATTAAAAGGTTAAACGGGGGTTAAAGCAAAGAAAAAGGCCCTCTGCCCGATTACTGTACTGAAAGGCCATGTCAGCAGTGACCTTTCAGGTCAAAGTGCAGCCTTCCTTGTGATAGTGGCACGCTTTCTCTTTGTCCCGCTCTGATTATGAACCCTTCACGTGTTCATCAGGGCCGACGCTCGGTACATCAACAGTTGAAGTTATTCAAAACATTTCCGAGCCAAGAATAAAGACATCTTGTCGGACTGACCTTTGCTAATCTCCAGTCAGCACACCTTGGGCGTGTACTGGCGGCCAAATGTTGCTCCACAATCTCTCTCTTTGTTCTGCCCTGACTGCTCCATCACCCTGTCGTACCTGTCATCTTCCTCTGACAACATCCAGTTCCCGCAGCCGCAGAAACAAATATTGGGCAACTGTGGCTGTTAAATGGACTGGATGTAGGAGCAGGGGCTCGCCAATCGGCCAATTGAGTCTTCTTCTTCTTTCGTGTGGCGTGCACAGCCGAAAGTTGTTGGACAACTCGTTCTATTTGATCTTCCGTGTGTGCACGTCGAGTTGATTGCATTAGTCGAAACAGGGCGGGCCACGTGAAGGTTGCAACCTCCCAGCCCGGATCAAGGGTGATCAAAATATTCTCTGCTGTGCAGCAAGGATCTGCAAATGCTGGTTTACACCGAAGATAGGAGTAACACAGCGGGTCAGGCAGCATCTCTGGAGAAAAGGAATCGGTGATGTTCTCGGTTGTCACCATTCTTCAGACTGTCTCGACCCTATTCCTTTTCTCCAAAGGTCGCTGGTTGGCATGGAGCCGATGGGCTAAAAGACCCGTTTCTAAGCTGTATCGCTAAAGTGTAAAGTTAATGGCAAACTCAAAATGACAATGGGTTTTGGTAATGGATTACTATTGTTAAGTGAGGAATTGTGTTTGTGTGCTATACGATCAAATCATATTATACCTGAGTACAAACAAGCCATCCACCTCTACAATCTGCAGAAGCTGGTTGAAATCGAAGGGAGACACAGAATGCTGGAGTAACTCAGCGGGTGAGGCAGCAACCCAGTTGGTCACTTCTTTAGTCTGAAGAAGGGTCTCGACCCAAAGCGTTGCCCATTCCTTCTCTCCTGAGATGCTGTCTCACCCGCTGAGTTGCTCCAGCATTTTGTGGTTACAATCTGCACTTTATTGTGGCATTGAGCCAAACCAAGTTGTGATTCTGTCCATGGGATGATTTCAACGTGAAAGTTGGCGAGGGTCGTTGGAGACAAACTGAGGGAACAAGGGTCGGTCTCAAGAAGGGTCTCGACCCAAAATGTTACCCATTCCTTCTCACCAGAGTTACTGCCTGTCCCACTGAGTTACTCGAGTATTTTGTGTCCAGCTTCAGAGAGAAGTTTGCCATTGGGTCATTTGAGTGCTGGATCTTGCTTCTGAAATTGTCCGCAGGTCACTCCACACGTCCAAGGAAGGTGACGGCTGGAGGCCCTGCAGCAGCCTGAGGCTCGCCTGGATCAGGAGCCACTAATCAGAGCTAGAGCCTGGACTCGACTGAAAATGGCTCCAAAACATGGTGCCTCTTGCATGCGGGATCAGTGAACTATTTCTGTACAATTTGCTAATCGGTATGGGAATACTCTCATGGGCTGTTTATAAGAAAAGTATTTTATATGTTCATAAATTCATACGTTGTAGAGGCAGAAGTAGGCCATTTATTAAGCCTACTCCACCATTCAATCATGGCTGGTCTATCTTTTCCTCTCAACCCCATTCTCCTGCCTTTTCCACATAACTCCTGACACCCGTACTAATCGTCAATCTCCACATTAAAAATACCCAATGACTAGGCCTCCACCGACGTCTGTGGCAATGAATTCCATAGATTCACCACCCTCTGACTAAAGAAATTGCTCCTTA
The DNA here is from genome assembly GCA_035221665.1 of Okamejei kenojei. Classification (NCBI taxonomy): domain Eukaryota; kingdom Metazoa; phylum Chordata; class Chondrichthyes; order Rajiformes; family Rajidae; genus Okamejei; species Okamejei kenojei. Next base: position 11,306,189 of record CM069162.1, read on the forward strand.
TCTCCTTTTGAAAGGTTAAGTCCTTTTAATCTGAGGCTATGGCCTCTGATCCTGGACTCTCTCTACCCAGGCCTTACTTTCACTATTCAATAAGTTTCATAGAAACATAGAAACATAGAAAATAGGTGCTGGAGGAGGCCATTCAGCCCTTCGAGCCAGCACCGCCATTCATTGTGATCATGGCTGATCGTCCCCTATCAATAACCCGTGCCTGCCTTCTCCCCATATCCCTCGACTCCACTAGCCCCTAGAGCTCTATCCAACTCTCTCTTAAATCCATCCAGTGATTTGGCCTCCACTGCCCTCTGAGGCAGGGAATTCCATAAATTCACAACTCTCTGGGTAAAAATGTTTCTCCTCAGCTCAGTCTTAAATGAACTCCCCTTTATTCTAAGCCCTTTCTTTCAATGAGGCCCTCCCTCATCCTGCTAAACTCCAGCGAGTACCGGTCAAGAGCCGTCAAACGCTCATCATATGCGAACCCACTCGTTCCTGGGGTTCGTTCTCGTAAACCTCCTCTGGACCCTCTCCAACGCCAGCGCACCCTTCCTCCGATACGGGACCCAAATCTGCTCACGATACTATTTCACCGTGCACTGACACATGTGGCAATAAAGTGCCATTGAACCATTGAACCTATTGCGCCCGTTTTCTCTTTGCAACTGGCTATTTGTGTGAAGGGAACAGGTCGGTCATTAGATCCCAGATACACAGAGTCTTCTTCAAAGCAACATCTAACCCACAAGCATCGGGAACCTCCAAAGGCTTGTGGCTGCTCCTCACGTGTACGTTGGCTCATCTAGTCCTGACAGTTGTTCAGTCAAAATGTGGAACTGCAGATTACACCGAAGATAGACACAAAATGCTGTAGTGACCCAGCGTCTGAAGAAGGGTCTCGACCCGAAACGTCACCCATTCCTTCTCCCCAGAATTGCTGCCTGTCCCGCTGAGTTACTCCGGCATTTTGTGTCTATCTTAGTTGTTCAGTCAATTTGGCCAGAAACCCTCTCTCTTGTCAAGGACTCAAGTAATCTCTTTCGTTATTTTGTGCCCCTCCTTTCTCTCGCAAGCTCTTTTCATCGGTTTAACCTTTGGATACCAGACAATGTCAGTGTGGAGCACTCCCCCCCCCCTCCCCCCCACCCCACCCCCCCCCCCTTCCCCCTGCTGAGCTCCTCCACAAGATCACAAGATCGAACCAAAATCAAAAATAGAAAATGATTTGAAATGAATGAATGTTTTGTCTCTCGTGATTTAGAAAGTAGTGCCTGCAATATTTGTTCACCTATTTTGTGTGGGTTCACCCTCCAGTGACCGAGAGTCTTTGAACATATCCGTGTTGACATGGCTTTCCCCTGAGCCACAGCAAACAGGAAAGGAAGCTATTTCAAGGCTCTTTAAACAGCGTATTGCTGGGGATTTAGTGATCTTACGCCAATAATCCACGCAATTGAATTAAATTTAGCACCTACCACTTGGTTTAAATACCAGGAGCAAAGCCCACCTTCACACTAGAGTTCCACTTTATTTTGGCATCGTTTTGTGATTTTTGTCATTTCCCTTATTTTTGTTCCTCGCTGCTTCTGAAGTTTCTTTGAGTTGACAGTCACTTTGGTGGCACAAGTCATCCAGTTCCTGATCTGACCTCCCCGGATACGGTTGTAGAGGGTGCTATAATTCTCTCCCTACTTCTTTATCCCTCAGAGAAAACATCTGTCTTTCTTTCTCTCTCTGTCTTTCTCTCTCTTTCTTTTTCTCTCTTTCTCACCCTCTTCCTCTTTCTGGTTTCTCATTTCCTTCCATCTTTTTTTTCTCCCTTTCCCTCTCATTCTCTCCAACTTTCTTTTTTTTTATCTCCCTTCTCTCTTTCTCTTTATTGTTTTCGTTTACACTCTTTATCCTTTTCTTTCCATTTTCTTTTAATTTCCATCTTTCCCCTCTTCCCCTCACTTTATCATTTGCTCCTTCTCTTTTTCTCTCTTTATTTCTCACTCTTTCTTTCTCCTCCTTTCTCTCCAGTCTCTCTCTCTCTCTCTCTCTCTCTCTCTCTCTCTCTCTCTCTCTCTCTCTCTCTCTCTCTCTCTCTCTCTCTTTCTCCCTTTCTTTCACACTACTCTCTCCTTTGTGGCCTTTTCCTCCCTGTCTCATTCAAGTTTTTTTTCTCCACCGCTTTTTCACATTTTTAATTTGCTTTTCGTCCCCCCTCGCTCTCCTTTCAATGAGCCTTTCAAAGTATCGCCACTTGTTGCATTGCTTGTATCAGCTTACAGGAAAGATGCAAATAGTTTATCTCCAACAAGTGCCGAGTGAGGGGCCGACACAGTGGCGCAGCGGTAGAGTTGCTGCCTTGGAGCGCCAGAGACCAGGGTTCGATCCTGACTACGGGTGCTGTCTGCACGTAGGTTGTACGTTCTCCCTGTGACCGCGTGGGTTTTCTCCGGATGCTCCGGTTTCCTCCAAAGATGTACAGGTCTGTCGGCTAGTTGGCTTCGGTAAAAATTGTAAATTATCCCTAGTGTGTGTAGGATAGTGCTAGTGTACGAGGTGAATGTTGGCTGGCGCAGACTCGGTGGGCCAAAGGGCCTGTTTCCGCACTAGATCTCTAAAGTCTAAAGAATGCCAGGCAACAGGAGTGTGCGAGAGAACGTTCAGGTCTCCGCGGAGAAGCAGGCCGGCTTTGTTCTCAAAGGTAACTCGGTGTTGAACCAAGAATGCCGCAGCCGCAGCCCCATGCCTCCAATTTGCAGTTCAATAACGTTGCATTTTAACATTCCATTATTGTTTCAGTTTTGACCCCAACACTTGAACTGAAGTTGGCAAACTTTGCGCAGATTTATTTTAACAAACAGAATTCTTCCACCAACGGGCAGAGATGGCTGAGGTCTTTCTCCCGCTCTGTTCTGAGGGGCCTGGGTAATTGTTGCTTCGCTAAAACGTTTCCCAATGCCAAATGTTCTACCTTTAAAGAGAAACAGATAATCCCCCAGTTTCTCCCGACAATAGCTCCTCGGAGCAGAAAGGGCACACAAAGGAAGAATGCCATGAGGTAATCCTGCTAAGCCGTAACTCAATTGGACACTTCCTGCAGACGCAAGGTGAAAGGAAGAATGTTTTTGTGTGTAACCAGCATTCAAAGTGGTCGCTGAAATCTTTGGATTCGTTGGTGGTAAGTTGACTATCGAGTTGGCACAACAGTGAACGGTACTTTCTTAAGGAGGTATTCATGATGTGGCAAAGTTGGAGGTTGAAGCTGGGGGGGCAGTGTTAGCTGTGAGGAGGATGCTAGGAGACTGCAAGGTGACTTGGATAGGCTGGGTGAGTGGGCAAATGTTTGGCAGATGCAGTATAATGTGGATAAATGTGAGGTTATCCACTTCGGTGGCAAAAACAGGAAAGCAGACTATTATCTAAATGGTGGCCGATTAGGAAAAGGAGAGATGCAACGTGACCTGGGTGTCATGGTACACCAGTCATTGAAAGTAGGCATGCAGGTACAGCAGGCAGTGAAGAAAGCGAATGGTATGTTAGCTTTCATAGCAAAAGGATTTGAGTATATAGGAGCAGGGAGGTTCTACTTCAGTTGTACAGGGTCTTGGTGAGACCACACCTGGAGTATTGCGTACAGTTTTGGTCTCCAAATCTGAGGAAGGACATTATTGTCATTGAGGGAGTGCAGAGAAGGTTCACCAGACTGATTCCTGGGATGTCAGGACTGTCTTATGAAGAAAGACTGGATAGACTCGGTTTATACTCTCTAGAATTTAGGAGATTGAGAGGGGATCTTATAGAAACTTACAAAATTCTTAAGGGGTTGGACAGGCTAGATGCAGAAAGATTGTTCCCGATGTTGGGTAGGTCCAGGACAAGGGGTCACAGCTTAAGGATAAGGGGGAAATCCTTTAGGACCGAGATGAGAAGGACTTTTTTCACAGAGAGTGGTGGGTCTCTGGAACTCTCTGCCACAGAGGGTAGTGGAGGCCAGTTCATTGGCTATATTTAAGAGGGAGTTAGATGTGGCCCTTGTGGCTAAGGGGATCAGAGGGTATGGAGAGAAGGCAGGTACGGGATACTGAGTTGGATGATCAGCCATGATTATATTGAATGGCGGTGCAGGCTCGAAGGGCCGAATGGCCTACTCCTGCACCTATTTTCTATGTTTCTATGTTTGCCTCTCTGCTGGAGTCAGGGGCGGCCTCTTAATGCTCAGGGTCATAGTCATAGAGTCATACAGCATAGAAACAGGCCCTTCGGCCCAACTTGCCCAGGTCGACCAACATGTCCAATCGTCACTAGTCCCACCTGCCTTCATTTGGCCCATATTTCTCAAAACTTTTCCCATTGATTTAACTGTCTATAGGCAAAGAATGCCGGAGTAACTCAGCAGGTCAGGCATCATCTCTGGAGAAAATCAATACGTGGCGTTTCGCGTCGAGACCCTTCTGCAGAAGGAGTGTCTCGACCTGAAACGTCACCTATTCCTTTTCTCCAGAGATGTTGCCTGAGCCACTGAGTTACTCTAACACTTTGTGTCTATCTTCGGTGTAAACCAGCATCTGCAGTTCCTTCCTAATCATGCACCTGTCTAAATGTTTTTTAAACGTTGTGATAGTTGCCTCAACTACCTCCTCCGGCAGCTCGTTCCACATGCCCACCACCCTTTGTGTAAAAAGAGTTGTGTTAAATAACATGAAAGAAATATCAAGCAAAAAGCAAAGTGCTGGAGGAACTCAATGGGTCAGGCAGCATCCGTGGAGGGGATGGACAGCCCACGTTTTGGTCAAGAACGGTCCGGACCCAAAACACTGTCTGTCCTTTCCCTCTCCAGATGCTGCATGACCCGCTGAGTTTCTCCAGCACTCTGCGTTTTGCTTGATATGTCTTGAGTATTTTGCAAACCACCATTGTATATTCTTACGCACGGAAACAAAAGGAACTGCAGACGCTGGTTTGCAAAAAAAACACACACAGTGCTGGAGTAACTCAGCGGTTCAGGCATCATCTCTGGAGGACAAGGATGAGTGACGTGTCAGGTTGGGAATAATTTTCGCTGCTTAGTGCTGACTTTGGGAGCTCTCTGTGACTGAGTCCCTGTTAAAGTCAGTTATCTAATACCCTCATCCCTTTATTCCTTTAACTAATCTCATCGCGACTTCCCAGGGCTGTTCACAGCTGCAGCAGCAAATGAATTAGTTCACCCCTTTCAGGAGGAAAGAAAAGGCTTCTTCTGTCAAAGGGGACCATCAGGAAAGGCAGGGTGGGACGTGAGGAATGCTGAGGCAGGGCGGGACGTGGGGGAACTGATGGGAACTCTTCAGGAACCAGTCAGTCCCTTGTACAGAGGGTGAAAGAGATTCACCATCCGCTCCCTACCAACCCTCCACCCCTCCTCCAGCCCCCCAGACCAGACTAGACCAGACACGGTGGGTGCCCTGAACTCAATATGGTCCCAGCGACTGGTGATGTCAGTGCTGTGAGAAGCCACATTGCTGACATCTGGAGAGATGGCATGGGACATCACACGTTGCCATGGTAACCGTCCACCAAAGCTGGCAAACAGCTGGGCCTCCAACAAGAGGCTGCCTTAACTCAAAGCTGAAACAGGTTTTCTCTGCATCTGTTAACCCGCACCATCTCCCAGCATCTCTGGAGGAAAGGAATAGGTGACGTTCTGGGTCGGGATCCTTCTTCAGACTGAAAGATAGAGCAGGCCCGAACATTCCAAAGACACGCGGGTTTATAGGTTAATTGACTACTGTAAATTGCCCCTGGTGTGTCGAGAGTGGATGAGAGAGTGGGATAACATGGAACTAGTGTAAACAGGGGCTGAAGGGTCTGTTTGCATGCTGTATTTTTCAATCAAATCTCTTCCAGCTACATTTTAAATGTGCAAAGTGTGGACTCGGTGGGCTTGAAGGCCCGATTCCATGCTGTGTCTCTGAACTAAACTAACAAAGGAGAGGTTTGAAACTAAGGATGAGTGTTTTAAAATTCAAGGTGTTGCTGAACTGGGAGTGTGTACAGGTCAGTGAGTATGGAGAAGGCCAGGGTGAATTGTGTAGAAAGGAACTGCAGATGCTGGTTTAAACCGAAGATAGGCACAGAATGCTGGAGTAACTCAACGGGACAGGCAGCATCTCTGGAGTCTCGACCCGAAACGTCACCCATTCCTTTTCTCTAGAGCTGCTGCCTTACTGAGGCTGAGTTACTCCAGCTTTTTGTGTTTATCAAAGGCCAGGATGAGCCAGACAAGGACTGCGTAGCTTCGGGTGACATCAAACCTTCAGGAGCTTGGAGATTAAAAATGCTTCGCTCTGTGTCATTTTCCAAGCGACAACATCACAAAATCACTCTCCCACCGTCTTGTAGCTGCCCCGCACTAGCGTTTATGGTCAGAAAATCGTAGGCTGGAATTGTGTTTGTGGGCTAATTGGTTTCGGTAAAATTGTAAATTCAGTTCAGTTCACTTCAGTCCAGTTTAGTATATTGTCAGATGTACCCCCCCGAGGTCGAGTGCAACGCTTTTGTTGCTGTCCCTAGTGTGTAGGATGGTGCTGGTGTACGGGGTGATCGCTGGTCGGCGCAAACTCGGTGGGCCGAAGGGCCTGTTTCCGTGCTGTATCTCCAAACTAAACCAAAAGGGTCGCTTTTCTCGTCTGAAATTTGCTTCCACAGACGTCAGTGGAACTTCAGTTGACCTCTTGGTCAGTGCCTCATGTCCAAAGCTGGGAAATATTCCTGGTGCCTTAAAGGGAACAAATGGATGAAAAGACAGGCATCTGGCAACAGAGAGACAGCGGATCCATTGTAAGTGGTAAGTTTGCCTGGGGACCTTGCATGGGTGTGTGGCTCCCTCATGTGGTCGTGTGGCACGTAAACCATCATCGTCAGTGGCAGTTCAGGGTAGTGGCAGCAGCGGTAGAGCTGCTGCCTTACAGCGCCAGAGACCCGGGTTCGATCCTGACTGCGGGTGCTTGTCTGTACGGAGTTTGTACAGTTCTCCCCCTGACCTGCGTGGGTTGTCTCCAGGTGCTCCGGTTTCCTGCCACACTCCAAAGACCCACAGGTTCGGCAACTTGAGTGCCCTGGAGAGGAAAAGACTACAAAAAGTAGTAAACACTGCCCAGTCCATCATCGGCTCTGACCTTCCTTCCATCGAGGGGATCTACCGCAGTCGCTGCCTCAAAAAGGCTGGCAGCATCATCAAGGACCCGCACCATCCTGGCCACACACTCATCTCCCTGCTACCTTCGGGTAGAAGGTACAGGAGCCTGAGAACTGCAACAACCCGGTTCAGGAATAGCTACTTCCCCACAGCCATCAGGCTATTAAACCTGGCTCGGACAAAACTCTGAACATTAATACCCCTCCATCTGTTATTTGCACTTTATTACTTTATTAATTAATGTGTGTATTTAAGTATATAATTGTAGTCATTGCCTACTATGTTCTGTTGTGCTATGCAAAGAAAGAATTTCATTGTCCTGTCAGGGACACATGACAATAAACTCTTTTGACTTTGACTTTGGTTTGTAGGCTAATTGGATTGGTGAAATTGTAACTTGTCCCCAGTGTGTGTGGGATAGCGTTAGTGTGCGGGGATCGCTGGCCGGCGCGGACCCGGTGGGTCGAGCGGCCTGTTTCCGCGCTGTATCTCCAAATTAAAAACTAAGCTAAACTAAATACAAAGTGCATGAGTAACCCACAGGGCTTTGGGTTTATTATTGTCACGTGTACTGAGGTACAGTGAAAGGCTTTGGTTTGCATGCTAGCCAAACAGATAAAATATGCCACTCATAAATGCAGTCAAGTCAAACTCAAGAAGGATACAGCAATGGGGGAAGATAGAGCGTGCAGTGTATAGTTCTCAACTTAGTGCATCAGTTGCATTGAGGAACTCAGTGTCCACAATGGGGTGGAGATTTAGTTTTGTGTTAAGTTTCAGTTTAGTGATGCCGCAGGGAAACAGGCCCTTCGACCGACCGAGTCCGCGTCGACCATTGACCACCCGTTCCATGTTCATCCCACTTTCACATCCACTCCCTACACTCCAGAGGCAATTTACTGAGGTCCATCATTTACAAACCCGTACGTTTTCGGGGTGCGGAAGAAAACCAAAGCACCAGAAAGGAAGCCCACATGGCCGCAGGGAGAACATGCAATCTCCACACTGACGGCAGCTGAGGACAGGATCGTACCTGGGTTTCTGGAGCCGTGGGTATACAGCAGCTCTACCAGCTGCGCCCCTGAATTGAACAGTACCCTGGCTTATGGAAGGACGATTCAGAACCCTGATACCAGAGGGGAAGAAGCTGTTCCTGAGTCTGGTGGTGTCCACTTTAAGCTTCTGTACCTCCCAAGCAGGAGCAGGGAGAAGAAGGAATGACTAGGGGTCAAGTCTTTATGTGTGCTGCTTGGAGAAAAGAGTGGAGAATATAGCCTGTGTGTTGGGCTGTGCCACATCCACAACTTTCCACAATGTCTTGTAGTCTTGGACAGCCCTGTTCCCAAACCAAGCTGAGATGCAACCGACAATATGCAGTATGAACTCAGCGGGTCAGACGGCATCTGTGGAGGGAATGGACCGGTGAAGGTTCGGGATGGGACCCTCCTTCAGACTGATTGTATTATGGGGGAGGCAGCTGGAAAAGAGAGTTGTGGCGTTACAAAGCCTGGCAAGTGATGGGTGGATACAGGTGAGGGGGGTTTGTTTGGCAGATGGGTGGAGAGTGTGACACAGGCTAGAGGAAGAGGAGACAAAAGGGTGTTAGATAAGGAGGTGGAATGGAAATGTGAAGGCAGAGGGAGGGATATAGGTGAAAGGGGAGGGAAAAGAGGCGGAATAATAGAGAAATGAATGGGGGATGAGTGTATGAAGGAGGAGAAATGGGCAGGTGATTGGGGCAGGATATTGCAGAAATATAAGTACACTGGGGTGGGGGCAGGTAAAAGAGAGAGGACATAGGTGGGCATCATTTAAAATGTGAAAATTCGATGTTCGCAGGGCCGGCCTTAGGAGGTGCGGGGCCCAATTGGGAACAATTTTGGTGAGCCCCAGGTTCCCAGCCAAGGTCTGTAGATTCATAGAAATACAAATAAAGTCTATTATAGACTTTATATCTCTGTGGTAGAATGGAAAGTAATCAAAATGTGCGCTTAAAAAGTGCCTGCGAGTTAATGGACCAAACAGATCTAAGCTACAGTTTAATATAAAATTGCATACATGTAAGCCTACAAGTAACAAACAAAATGTGTAGATCACCTCTGAAAAGTACAAGTTACAATACCACTTATTTTAGTGACTGTGAAATGAAAAAAAAAGTAATTTAACTAGATCTTGGAAAAACCATTGGCGAAAAAAACAGTCCAGGCATTAAATTTGGGCTTCAGCCCCATCCTAACTTAGGGGTGGGTGTGTGTGTGTGTGTGCGTGTGTGTGTGCATGTGTGTGTGCGTGCGTGTGTGTGCGTGTGTGCATGTGTGTGTGCGTGCGTGTGCATGTGTGCGTGTGTGTGTGTGTGTGCGTGTGTGCGTGCGTGTGTGCGTGTGTGTGTGTTAGAGTTGTCTGTGCGTGATGTCGTGTGTGTGTGTGGAGGGAAGGAGAGGAGGGAGGGAGAGAAGGGAAAAGAGAGGGAGGGAGGGAAAGAGAGATGGGAGGGAGGGAAGAAGGGAAGGGAGGGAGGGAAAGAGAGATGGGAGGGAGGGAAGAAGGGGAGGGAGGGATAGAAGGGGAGGAGATAAGGGAAGGACAGAGCCGGCAGCAGGAGCAGATGCCAGGGTCCAGGCGGATGGGTGTGAGCTAAGGCCGATGTTTGTAAACGTTGCTCCAACCCCCGGCCCAGCCCTCCCTGTATTGTTCACTGCGTCTCCCCGGGGAGAGAGAGGGGGGAGTCGGGGTTGTGTGCGTGAGGCACGGTGACTGGAGGGGCGGGAATGCTGCCCCCAGACCGTGAGGGAACGACCCATCTCCCCCTTCTCCATTCCCATTGACACCCTCGTCCCCGTCCACCCCTCACTTCCACCTCCACCCTCTCTCTCCACACCTCTCTTCCCCCTCCACCCGGGGTAGAGCTACCTGAGCGAAGAGTAGATTACTCTAGCGCTGGGCCCCCTTAGGCGCTGGGCCCAATTGGGAGCAATTTGTCCAATTGGCTTAAGGCCGGCCCTGAATGTTCGTACCATTGGGTTGTAAGTAGGGTTGCCAACTTTCGCACTCCCAAATAAGGGACAAAAGGTCAAAATAAGGAACAAATTCCCGTTGACAATTCGTTGACCGACTCGGCCGTGGCTGGGTGAATGATGCTGGACTGCACACAAAGCTCAGGCGGTGGGCCAGCTGAGAAGTTTTAGCCCGTGCGACAACGCACCCCATCCAACTCATGAACCGATGATCAGCCATAAGAAGGAGGGGTGGTGGGGTTGGCAGTAAGTGAAGGTCCGAAGGTCGGGCAGCCGACCGACGGGGCCACGGGCGAGGCGCTGCTGCTGCGCTCCGTGTGCTGCACAATGTCGGGACAGGTGAGGCGGGGCCGGACCTGACAGTCCCCTCGACCCGAGTAGTAGCAGTCAAATACGGGACAAGGGCGGTCCAGTATGGGACAAACCAATTTAGCCCAATATTCGGGATGTCCCGGCTAATACGGGACAGTTGGCAACCCTAGTTGTAATCGACCCGAGTGGAAAAGCAGGTGCTGTTCCCCCATTTGTGTGCGGCCTCACTCTAGCAATGGAGGAGACCCAGGACAGAAAGATAACTGCGGGAATGATCAACGGTTTAAATGGTTAGCGACCGGGAGAACCAACAGGCCTTGGCGGACCGAGCGCAAGTGTTTGGCGAAACAGTCGGCGAGTCTACGTTTGGTTTTGCCGATATATACAGGTGCCCACATCGGAAGCAGAAACAGCTTTACAAACCTGCTTCATTTATTGCCTCAGTTCAACATTCTTCCACACCAACATTTTTTAATCTATGGATCTCAGCCTTGAAATGGCTGAATATTCTGGGGTAGCGAATTCTAAGGAGTCACAGCGACACGAGATACTCCAGAGGCTGGAGCAACGAACAAGTTGATGCCAGAGACTCAGGTTCGAACCCGACCACGGGTGCTGTCTGTACGGAGTTTGTACATTCTCCCTGTGACCACGTGGGTTTACTCCGGGTGCTCCAGTTTCCGTGCTGTATCTCTAAAGTCTAAAGTTCCTTAGTGAAGGGATTCCTGCTGAGCACTTCTCTGGAGAGTTCAGTCTGTAATTTTGGACTCTCCAAATGTGGGAACAACTTCTCAAAACTTCCCAAGCCTTTCACTATTCTGTCCATGCACAGGGTACTTTTCATAGATTTAAGATAAGAGGGTAAAGATTTTAAAGGGGTGAGAAGGGCAATATAGGGAACGGGCTGCCACAGGAAGGTGTAGAAGTGGGGTAATTACAATATTTAAAATACATTTGGACAGGCACTTGGCCAGGAAAGGATTAGGGGGATATGGGCCAAAGGCAGGCAAAAAGTGAGGTCATGTCTTATGAGCAGTAGTAGGCATTTGGCTAATCGAGTTTATTCCGTCATTCATTCATGGCTGGTGTACCTTTCTTTCTCAACAACATTCTCCTGTCTGCTCCCCCTAACCATGGACACCCTTACTGGTCAAGAATCTATCAATCTCCACGTTGACACATACCCAACTACTTGGCCTCCACAGCCATCTATGGCAATGAGTCCCACAGATTCACCACCCTCTAGCTAAAGATATTCCTCGTCATCTCCTTTCTAAAGGTATGTCCTTTATTCTGAGGCAGCGCTAGACTCTGCCCCTAATAGAAACATCCTCTCCGCATCCACTCTATCCGGGATTTTCATTATTTGGTAACTTTCAATGACATCCCCCGCCTTCATCATTCTAACCTCCACCCAGTACAGGCCCAGAGCCGTCAAACATTAGTCTGAAGAAGGGTCTCGACCCGAAATGTCACCCATTCCTTCTCTCCAGAGTTGCTGCCTGACCTGCTGAGTTACTCCAGCATTTTGTGTCGACCAAACATTAATCATATGTACATTAACTCAGTCATTCCTGGGATCATTCGCATAAACCTCCTCTGGACACTCTCCAACACCAGCACACCTCTTCACAGATAAGGGACCCAAAACTGCTCACAAAGCTCCAAATACGGTCTGACCAGTGCCTTATAAAGCCTCTGCATTACATCCCTGCTTTTATATTCTAGTCTTCTCAAAATGAACGGCAACATTGCATTTGCCTTCCTTAACGGCCTGTCCCACTGTATGAGGTAATTCAAGAGTTCTCCCGAGTTTTCCCCTGATTCGAACTCGGAGAATGTCCATAGCGGGTCCATAGGAGTTCGTGGATGTCTCGTAGCGACTCGTACGAGTAACGGTGGGTACTCGGGAAATCCAGTAAGCTCGTGACGTTTATTCAACACAGTGAAAAATGTCCACAAGTTAAAAAATTCTCGTAACATACGAGTAACAATTTTTTTCATCAGGAGTATTTTTTTACTTGTGTACATTTTTCACAGTGTTGAAAAAACGTCACCAGTTTACCGGATTTCCCTAGTACCCACCGTTACTCATACGAGCCGCTCCGAGACATCCACGAACTCCTACGGACCCGCTACGGACATTCTCCGAGTTCGAATCAGGGGAAAACTCGGGAGAACTCTTGAATTACCTCGTATAGTGGGACAGGCCTTTTACTACCAAGTCAACCTGCAAATTAACCTTTTGTGAATCATGATTTCTGACCTCTCCCCATTCTGAAAATAGTCTTCACCTTTATTTCCACTATTAAAGTGAAGACCACAAACTTTGCTACGCTCTGTTCCATCTGCCACGTCTCTGCCCATTCTCTTAGCCTGTCCAAATCCTTCTGCAGAGTCCCTGCTTTCTCTACACTACCTGTCTCTCCACCTTTCTTCGTATCATCTGCAAACCTGGCCACAAAGACATCAATTCCATCATCAAAAGCGGCCTCAACAGGTCCTCTACAGGACACCACTGGTCATTGGCAGTCAACCAGTAAAAGCCCTCTGCCTTATTGCCACTCTGCCTTCTGCCACTCAGCCCTTCTATCCATGCTAGTATCTTCCCTCTAATACCATGGCTTCTCATCTTGTTTAGTAGCCTCACATGCAGCACCTTATCAAAGACCTTCTGACCAGCTCAGGTAGATATATTGGTTGACATGGTTGCATTGGGCCAAAAAGCTTGTTTCAATTGAATCAAATAATGGACATCGAAATAAATGTTAATTTATGTTCAACTGATGCAAATTTAATTCAGGAGAGCGAGGGGGGCCGTCGGAGAGAGAGGGGGGCCGTCGTGGGGCCACTTGGCGCGGGACCGGCGAGAGCGATGGGGGACCTAGCAGGGGGAGGTGCCGAGAATGAAGAGGGACCTTAGCAGTGAGGGGGGAGGCTTGTGGCCACGTGCAGTGGCAGGCAGTATATAAGACTGTTCGGTTAACGTTGTATCGTTGTCTGCGCCAAAACATGGCGACTAATGAAGTCTGCTACGTGATTTTACCGTGCTGTATGCAAAACTAAACTGTACCTAGCTACATGTGACAACATAGTATCATTGAATTAAATCATTGAATTCATACAAGTAATTATTTCTGTGGACAATTCACTTCCATGCCACACGATGGCGCCCTGATCCCATTTCATTTAACAAGACCCCAACAAGCTTGGCAACAATTTTCAATTGGAAGTTTGCATCAATTGAACATTTAATTTATGTTCTGAATTAAAGTCTGAAGAAGGGTTTCGGCCCGAAACGTCGCCTATTTCCTTCGCTCCATAGATGTTGCCTCACCCGCTGAGTTTCTCCAGCACTTTTGTCTACCTTCACTTTTCCAGCATCTGCAGTTCCTTCTTAAAAGCTTGGAAACAATACAGGAAGGAACTGCAGGTGCTGGTTTAAACCTCAAAGTGCTGGAGTAACTCAGTGGGTCAGGCAGCATCTCTGGAGAGAAGAAATAGGTGATGTTTCAGGTCGAGAACCTTCTTCAGATTGGGAGTCCGGGGAAAAGGGAACGAAAGATACTGATGGTACTTAAGACAAATGAATAGAATATATGCAGAAAGCAACAATAATCAAGGACATTTGGAGCCCACAATGATCCATTGTTGGCTGTGTGATAGATGATTACGAGTTAATACAGATAGTGGAACGCAACAGGATGACAGTAAAACTAGTCGGATGACTAGGATGGTGGAGGGATGGAGAGAGATGGGATGCGAGGGTTACTTGAAGTTGGAGAAATCAAGATTCATACCACTGCTCAAGGGCTTCTCTGGAGAAAAGTGATACGTGACATTTCGGATCGTGTCCCTTCTTTGCTTCCTTCTTCTTTTTTCCTTCTTCCCTTCCCCACTCCGAACACTCTTGGGGCAATTTACAGAGGCCCATTAATCTACAAACCCACACGTCCTTTGGATGTGGGAGGAAACCGGAGGAACCGGGATGAAACCTATGCGGTCACAGGGAGAAGGTGCAAAGTCCAGACCGAAAGCACCTGAGGTCAGGATCGAACCCGGGTCTCTGGCAGAGGGTCTACCGGCTGTGCACTGTGCCCCACAGGACTCCAAAACAAAACTAATCTCAGCCAGCATGGAAATGATGGGCTGAATGGTCTCCTATTGGCTTGCAAATGTCTAGGATGAGTGAGGATTGGTCACAGGAGGATGAATATTTCCTCCAGATGCTCACGTTCTGCCAAATATGGTCTAACAACCCGAGGAGTAGGTTAATTTGCAGTATGTCAATGTGCGTTTCTCAGGACAAGTTCCTCCATGTTCCGATTTGCAGCAACATTGTTGGTGTCTGTATACCTACTCAAAGAGCTAAATGTTTATTTAAACTTAAGGGCCTGTCCCGCTTGGCCGTCATTTGCGCGTAATTTACGCGACATCATGTACGCATCACGGCGCACGACGCGCGTGTCGTGACACGCACGTGATGCTTGCGTGGTGCGCATTACGCACGCATGGCGCGTGGTGACATAGGCAGCGACGCAATGATGCGTGCGCGCGGCGTCCCAGGATTGTGTGATGTACAAAATCTGCGTGACGCGCAAATGACGGCCAAGTGGGACAGGCCCTGTGGAATTACTTACCTCCGGAATCTGTCAGTTATTGCAACACCCTGGATATCAGTGAATGTTCCTACATTGTTCAGATGCTGACACATCAACAGTGTTTCTACTGTCCAATCGGATAAAATTCCATTCGTTTTCAACATCAAATGCAGATTTTATTTTCGTGATAGAATGTGTTGATGCATACCAGCTCAATGATTCCATAGTACAATGACTCAATTGTACTTTATCGAGTCATAGAGTCATACAGGCTGTTCAGCCCAACTTGCCCAACCAGACCAACATGCCCCGTTTACACTAGTCCCACCTGCTTGCATTTGGCCCATATCGCTGTAAACCTGTCCTATCCATGTAGCTCCCTAATTGCTTCTTAAACGTTGTGATTGTCCCAGCCTCAACTACCTCCTCCAGCTGCTCGTTGCGTACCACCCTTTGTGTGAAAAAGTTACCCCTCAGCTTACTAGGTACAGTGAAAAGTATCAGAAGGAACTGCATAGAAACATAGAAACATGGAAAATAGGTGCAGGAGGAGGCCATTCGGCCCTTCGAGACAGCACCGCCATTCATTGTGATCATGGCTGATCGTCCCCTAACAATAACCCGTGCCTGCCTTCTCCCCATATCCCTTGATTCCACTAGGCCCTAGAGCTCTATCTATCTCTCTCTTAAATCCATCCAGTGACTTGGCCTCCACTGCCCTCTGTGGCAGGGAATTCCACAAATTCACAACTCTCTGGGTGAAAACGTTTTTTCTCACCTCAGCCTTAAATGGCCTCCCCTTTATTCTAAGATGCTGGTTTAAACTGAAGATAGTCACACAAAGCTGGAGTAACTCAGTGGGGTCAGGCAGCATCTCTGTGAGGCAGCAACTCTACCGCTGCACCACCGTGCCCCCCTCCACACCTGGAAGATGCGCGGCGGGTTTGTAGGTTAATTGGCCTCTGTAAATTGCCCCTGGTGCGTTGGGAGTGGATGAGAAAGTGGGATAACATGGAACGAGAGTGAACCAGATGACTGATGGTCGGCGCGGAGCACAGGGCAGGGGAGACAACGTTTAAAATGCAGAGGTTCCCTGCAGCTCAGTGCTGGGAATCGCAGTCACGTTACTACATGAGACCCATGGTGGTGAATCAGAGCCCCCGGGCACCGAGACCTGCTGTTTACATGACTCTGTGCATGACTAACTGCAACAGTACGCAACAGAGCCAAGCAAGTAACAACATGACCCATTCCAGAGATGCACGTAACACCTGGAGAGAGAGGGAGATAATCGTCCGTGACCTAATCTGAGACATTCCTCTCTGCATTTTAACCTTTCATCTCCCATATTTCTTGTTCGTTCACAGGATGAGGACAGTGAATGTAAACCCAGCATTCGAAGAAGGATCCCATCCCAAAACTTTGCCTGTCCATTTTCCCTCCCCGGAGGCTGCCTGACCAGCTGAGTTCCTCTGGCACTTTGTGTTTCACTCATGTCTCCAGAATCTGTTGTCTCTTGTGCCTCCGTTTTAAGGCCAACGTTTCAAGTAACCGTGGCATTCCCCCACCCATCCAAGTTGCACCAGCTTCTCGTTCTCACCTAGCAACAGCGAACAACGGCCTGTTTCCTTTACCATATTTGCAGTTTTGCATATCTTTCAATCATTTGTTCTATATCTCTCTACATCGCCATCTATACCTCTTGTTTGCCTTTCCTCTGCCTCTCGTCTGATGAAGGGTCTCGACCCGAAACGTCACACATTCCTTCTCTCCAGAGAACCTGCTTGTCCCGCTGAGTTACTCCAGCAAGAGCGGAACTCGCTATCAAAACATGGAGGGGACCGGGGGACGGGGGGGACACCATTTTATTGGCGGCCGCGCGCGCATGCGCACACTCACACACACATGCGCGAGGCTTCGGAGGCTCAATCCAGCGCTAAATGCAGCTCAACTCTGCCTGTCTCGCCGGGTTAACCTACAGCCCTGACGGGACATCAGCGCTGCTTCTCCTCGCTGCCCATATTTCCCGCAAGCCCAGGCAGGTTAACCAGGCAGAGTTGAGCTGGGTTTAGCGCTGCTTCTCTGCGCTGGCTGTGGGTCTGGGGACACCACGCCCGTCTGACTCCCGACCTCTCTGGCCACCCGTGGAGGGGGGGCACTCGAGTGAGGACGGGGCACTCGGCCGGGATCGATCCTGGCTGTGGATGAGGCGCAGGTCAGTGCCACGTCTCATTCCTCCAATCATCGCGCTGAATCATCATGTCCCGCTCCCATTGCCTGCTGACCGACGTCTCTCTCGTCCAATCGGCGCCCTCGATCAGCAGTCCCACCTCCACTGTCTCGCGGAAAGCGGAGATTTTAAAATCCGGATGACAAAAGCTTGGGGGGGATGTCCCCCACCTCTCAAAACACGGAGGGGGACGTGTCCCCTCTGGCCCCCCCGGGTTTTCCGCCCCTGTTGTAACTCCAGCATTTTGTGTCTATCTTCTATTTGTTATCCATAGACAGACTCCAGTGGGAGGGTCTTGAACGAGGGGCAGAGCTACAAGACGGGGCGCCATTATTTAAAACAGAGCAAATGTAGAAATTTATTCTCACAGAGAATAATGAATATCTGGAATTCTCTAGACCAGAGTGTCACAGAGGCCAGACCATTGAAAGTATTTAGAGTGGGTAGATACATTTTTGAAAGATCGGGGAACTGAGAGTTCTGGGGAACTGGCACAGAAGAGGAGATGAGGCCACGGGTGGGTGAGGCTGGGTCATGGTGAACGGTGGGACCAGGCCTGAAGGGGCTGCTGGTGACCTCCTGAATGTAAGATCGCCTAACACCAGGGATCAGCAAATGGTAAAACACATTTGGAAGAGTTGTTGAGATGTTGGCACCACAACTAAGAATCAGCCTTCAAGAGGACATAGAATAACGAGCAAAAAGGTAATAAAAAAAAATTGACATTTCATCACACAGAGAAACCTGCTCCACAGCAAGTGGACGCCCAATTGTTCAGACCAGGCAAATCCTTCAACCAAAGAAATGGCAAAGCTAAAGCATTCACCGCCACATTCCCTGAGACGTCCAGGCAGCTTTGATTGATAATCACTTTGTGGAGATAAGTATATACTGAATACTTTGGAGAAGAAATTTCCTCCAGCTCCTGATTTTTTTCACTTCATCACAAACCAATCTGTCCTCCTGGGTTCGATCCTGCCCTAGGGACCTGTCTGTTTGGAGTTTGCACGCTCTCCCTGTGACCATCAGGGTATTCCTCCAGTTAAGACAGCTTTCCCCCACATCCCAAAGGTTCTGTATGTTAATTGGCCTCTGTAAATTGGCCCTAATGTGTTGGGAGTGGATGCAAAAGTGGGATGACAGAGAACTAGTGTGAACGGATGATCGAAGGTCAGTGTAGACTTGGTGGGCCAAAGGGCCTGTTTCCACGCTGTATCTTCACATACATAACTCTTGCTGATACGTCTCCTAACAACATCTGCCTTTGCATCCATATATCTACATTACCTAACACACAGACAAAGACCATTTTAAACCATTGCCTAACAGCAAATCCATTTCCAACTAATTTTCCTGATAATCTATAGGGCCCGTCCCACTTTCACGACCTAATTCACGACCTTTTTTACTCGTGGACATTTTTCATCAGGCTAGAAAAATGGCCCGACCTACTCGAGTACCTACAACTAGCATCACGGCCTGCTACGACCTACCTACGACCTCCTACGACCTTGTGACGACCATGCTGCGAGTATGAGTCGAGGGCAAACTCGGCAGAGGTGGTGAATTAGGTCGTGAAAGTGGGACAGGCCCTTATCTGAGCCACATTCCCATCACGACGCCCGGATACGACCACTCATCCACACGCAAGGGGCAATTTAGAGCGGCCAATGAACCTCGTGACATGCACGTCTTTGGGATGTGGGAGGCAACTGGAGCACCTGGAGGAAACCAATATAGTCATTGGGAGAAGGTGTAAATACGTATACGAGAAGTCAGGATTGAGCCTGGGTCACTAAACCAATAGGTAGCAGTACTGCTCGCTGCTTCACTGTCACATAATATAAGATAAACTGTTTTTGGAAAGAATGTGCGTCATTACCTTGGTACCTTCGTCTTTGGAATGATGTAGTCAGTGCGTATTAGAGATAGGATGTGAATATAAGGAACCAGTCTGAAGAAGGGTCTCGACATGAGACATAGATGGTAGAATCCGGGCGACTTGATAGGCATGAGGGTCAAAATAAAAAAGAGGGTCAGGTTAGATTATCGGGAAAATTAGTCGGAAATGGGATTGCTTTGTTAAGCAATGGGTTTAAATGGTCTCAGTCTGTGTAATAAGGAATTATACTGTAGATATATGGATGCAAAACCATGCTCAGCAGAGATGCTGCCTGACCAGCTGAGTTACGGCACAGAGACTCAGCGCTGGAGTCGCTGCCTTACAGCGAATGCAGGGCCGGAGACCCGGGTTGGATCCTGACTACGGGCGCTGTCTGTACAGAGTTTGTACGTTCTCCCCGTGACCTGCGTGGGTTTTCTCCGAGATCTTCGGGTTTCCTCCCACACTCCAAAGACGTACAGGTATGTAGGTAAATTGGCTAGGTAAATGCAAACATTGTCCCTAGTGGGTACAGGATAATGTTAATGTGCGGGGATCACTGGTTGGCACGGACCCGGTGGGCCGAAAGGGCCTGTTTCCGCGCTGCATCGCTGAATTAAAACTAAACACCAACACATTTAAAAGTAACTAGACCAAGTGGGACCCGTTGGGTCCCTGTCACATGGGAGGCCTGGTTCCCCAACGCAACCTGTTCCCCAACGCAATATTCCACCACTCACCCATAGCTGACAACTGTGCAGAGGCTGCTCATTTTGCCTTATGCACCCTCCCTCCTTTTTAAACTCTAAAAAAATGCATTTGCACTTGCAGGGGCTAACAGGACTCAGTGTACTTGGATAGCAACAATATTGCGAGCAGGGCTACAATCCCATGGTGACATCACAGCTATTGGCACAGGGAAAAAGCAGGGTTTTTTTTCCAAGTCTCTAAAATTTTTGAACATTTTGATTAATAACTCGAGAAATAATGCATGAGTTTTTCAGATAAGGCGATTTTTGACTTCACGGGATAAATCTCTACCAGAATATGTTAAAATGTTACCGTTAGAGCGTCGTTTTTTCGAGACGATGTGATCGCACACGAACAAATAAACACACACACACACACACACACACACACACACACACACACACACACACACACACACACACACACACACACAAATAAACACACACACACACACACACACACACACACACACAAGATCAGAGTTTTATAGCTTGTTCTGCATGCTGAATTTTTAGATAAAGTGAAATAAGATACAATGAATCCAAGATGGCGCCGGTGTGCGCCGACTCTTTGCGTGATGTTCCCAGAGGAGGATCTACTATAATCCAATGCAATCACTCTACTCTTTTAAATCTCTTTTCTACCTTTGCTTGTTTGAGTTATTACATTTGGTTTAGAGATACAGCATGGAAACAGGCCCTTATAAGAATGATCCCAGGAATGAGTAGGTTAACCATTGATGAGCGTTTGTCGGCACTGGGCCTGTACTTGCTGGAGTTTAGAAGAATGAGGGGGGACCTCATTGAAACTTTCAGAATAGTGAAATTCAGAATAATGGATAGGGTGGATGTGGAGAGGATGTTTCCAGTAGAGGGAGAGTCTAGGACCAGAGGGCACAGCCTCAGAATTAAAGGATGTTCATTTAGGAAGGAGATGAGGAGAAATTTATTTTGTTCGAGGGTGGTGAATCTGTGGAAATCTTTGCCACAGAAGGCTGTAGGGGCCGTCAGCGGGTATTTTTAAGGTAGAGATACAGTAGATAGATAATTGGTTTGTACAGGTGTCAGAGTTTATGGGGAGAAGGCAGGAGAATGGGGTTAGGAGGAAGAGATAAATAGGTCCATAATTGAATGACCTAATTCTACTCCTAGACCTTATGACCACACTCAAATTGGGGGAACAGCACCTCACATTTTGCTTGGGTAGCTTGCAACCCAGCGGAATGAACATTGAATTCTCTCATTTTAAGAAACTTCACCTGACACTATTCACTATTTGTACGTTTGATGCAAGCGAATGGTTTTCTTCCACGATCAGCATTTGTGGAATTGATTTTCCAGACAATCTTCTCGGCTCAATCATGGTGATTAGAACGGTAAGGACGTGAGAGCTGCAGAACATTCACAACTGTGAATATTCTGAAATAGTGCTTATTAAGCAACATTTTTTATACTCAGCAGTCATTTCCTTCTGCTCTCCACTGATGAGGTATCTGAATCTTAAAAGAATCCTCAGCAGATTGAGGAGATTTGGTATATTTATGAATATGCTTCGGAGTTCTCCCACATCCCAAAGACGTGGGGATTTGTAGGTTGAAATGTCGGTTCATTGGCCTCTGTAAAAATGGCTCTAATGCAGAGGGTGAATGTGAAAGTGGGATAATATAGAACACTAGCTCTATATCACTCGGGTGATCGATGGTCAGAGTGGATTTGGTGGGCCGTAGAGCCTGTCTCCACACTGTATCTCTAAACCAAACATAGGACATCAGGGTGCTGGAGTAACTCAGTGAGTGAGCCAGCATCTATGGAGAGAAGGAATTGGCGATGTTTCGGCTCGAGACCCTTCCTCAGACTGAGATCAGTGGGGGGGGGGGGGGGGGGGAACAAAGATAGAATGTATTATAGAAAGATAGAATACATTCTATCTTTGTCCCACCCCTCCCCTGGCATTTTGTGTCTACCTTCGTTTTGCCAGCATCTGCAGGTCTTTCTTACACATGAGAACATGAGGGGCTTCTCAATGGTAGCATTCAGAGTTAAAAACTGGAGGAACTCAATGGGAGCATCTATGAGGGAAATGGACAATGTTTTGCCTTGGGACCCTTCTTCAAACTGATGGAGTTTTGAGGAGAGAGCAGGAAAAGAGAGATGGAGGTGGGATAAAGCCTGGCAAGTAATAGATACAGGTTGGGTAATTGGAAGATGGGTGGAGTAAGTGAGAGCGGCTATAGATGACAAGGGGATAAAGGGGATAAAGGGGTCTTAGGGCAGCACAGTCGCACAGCGGTAGTATTGGTGCCTTATAGTGCCAGAGACCCAGCTTTGTTCCCGGGGTATGGCTGTGTGGAGTTTGCACGTTCTCCATGTGACCACGTGGGATTTCTCCGGGTGCTCCAGTTTCCTCCCACATTCCAAAGACGTGCAGATTTGAAGATTAATTGGCTTTGGTAAATTGTCACTAGAGTGTGGAATAGAACAAAGTGGGACCGTTGGGTCCCAGTCACACGGGAGGAGTTTGTGGGGGCAGGGTTGGGTTGTGGGGGGAGGGGGGGGGTTGTTGTGGGGCGGGTTGTTGCGGGGGGGAGGGGTTGTTGTGGGGCAGGTTGTTGGGGCGGGGGGATTGTGGGGGTGGGAAGGGGGTTGTGGGAAGGGGGGGATTGTGGGGGTGGGAGGGGATTGTGGGGGTGGGGGTTGTGGGGGGGTTTGTGAGGGAGGGGTGGTTGTGGGGAAGGGGGAGTATTGGGTGAGTTGTGTGGGAGGGGGTGTTGTGGGGGCAGGGTGGTTGTGGGGCTGGGGGGCGTTGTGGGGGTGGGGGGAGTGTGGACGGGGGCGTGTGCGCGAGGGGGTGTGTCGGGGGGGAGGGGTGGGTGTGTATGTGGGTGGGAGGTGTGTGTGGGCGGGGGGCTGTGTGTGGCCGGGGGGTGTGTGGGCAGGGGAGCATGTGTGGGTGGGGGGGAGTGCTCGGAGAAAAGACGGGGGAGGTGCCATGAGGAGAGGGGGGGCATCACAGGGGAGAGGGGAGGAGCCAGTGAGGGGGACCAGAGGGGTGGTGACTGGAATTGGCGGTGCAATGGGGAGTCACAGCGGGCATTCTCCTCCGCCAGGATCAGAGTCTCCGCTTTCCATTTGGTGTCATCGGCGACGCCTCCGACTCCAGGCTGGGCTGGGTCTCCCACTCTGGGCTGGGCTAGGAAGGGTTTCCGACGCTGGGCTGGGTCGGCTCTCCGACGCTGGGCTGCTTGGGGCTGGGTTGCTTCGGGTACCTCCGAAAGTCCGGTTGGAAACCTCCGCCAGGCATCCTCATCTCCAGTAAAGATGCGATGGCGCGGGAAGGGGCGGACCGTCCTGGGGAGGAGACTAATCCGTGCAGCACTGACTGGCAGAAGAGACCGATCTGCACACGCGCGGTTTTTGAGATTTTTAAACCTCGCTAACATTTTCGACATTCAACCGATCGGAATGAAACTTGGTGGACTCGCAACACAGGAGAACGGTGAGTGAACTGGCGAAACATCGTAGCGTCATCGCGAACTGTTTTGGCACAAATAGAAAAAACGCACAAACCGGAAGATAACAAGATCAGAGTTTTAGTTATGTGTAGATAGATAGGTAGATGTACGGTTGATCGCTGGTGCACGCCTTTGGAGTGTGGGAGGAAAACGAAGATCTCGGAGAAAACCCACGCAGGTCACGGGGAGAACGTACAAACTCCGTACAGACAGCACCCGTAGTCAGGATCGCAACCGGGTCTCGGGTGCCGCAAACGCTGTAAGGCAGCAACTCTACCACTGCGCCACCGTGCCACCAGTGTTTTGTTTTGAGACACGTGAGATCTGGGAATCTTGAGCAAGGACATGAAGTGCTAGACAAACTCAACGGGTCAGCAATGCTCAGATGCCCCGTGGCCCACTGAGTTCCTCCAGTATCTTTTTTATTCACCTTGTTTTGAGATAGTGGGCAACGGAAATATTGCCATCATTTGTATTTAAACCCAGCTATGATGCCCCTTCGCTAAATGTCTCATTGTCCAGCATAGCTCAGGCAATCTCCGAGAGTCCCTGACAAGCTGACACCATGTCATTGATGATGAATACTGTGTTCATGATCTCCTCAAAGCAGGAGGTACACTGGCAGAATTCTACGGTTTAATAAATAATGAGCCATTTTGCTGACCCATTCTGATAAAAAGCAATTGCTTAATATTCATAAAAGTCAAAAACAGAGCCAATAATATATTGGATTGATGGCCTTTGCAATATGTGACTGGATTTGAAAAATGTATAAAAACATATTTCAGAAATCAAATTCTCACAAAATATTAACTGCCCTTTGCGATAAGCTTGTAACTGTGGGGATAAGTAACTGATAGATTTATTAAAGCTAATCTATTTTATGTTTCATCGGTTTCTGTTTTTTTTCATGTCATGAGTGGGTTGCGTTCTTAATGCGATGCAGTTCCTCGAATGCCCTCTGAACTCTGGCCCTTGTTTGTCAGTGTCAACCTGACATGGTCGCATGTTTTATTCCCACTGCTGGAGAGAGGGTGATGATGAGTCACGGTGTAGGAGGAGGATGGAAAATCTGCTTGAATGATGCCAGGACCAACAATCTTGCTCTCGATATCAGTGACAACGAGGTTTGTTGACTTTAGTAGGGGAGAGCCAAGAATCCATGAACATGTTTTCATCAATGGTTTAGTTGTAGAGAGATTCGAGAGTCCAGTTCCTGGGTGTGCTTATCTCTGAGCATTTGGCCTGCGACTAGCACAATGACACAGTCACTGAGAAGGCCCTTCAACACCTCGACTTCCTTAAGGTCCTGTCCCACTTACGCGACCTTTACAGGCAACCACCGCGTCCCGTGATAGGTCGGCGTAATTTTCAAAATGTTGAAAATTCAGCGGCGACAGGAAAGACGCCACGACTCTTTGGAGACCTCTCGCAACCTCAGGAGACCTCTCAGGACCTCTCACGACCATAGGAGACCTCTCACGGCCTATCACGGGTCGTAGCAGTTGCCTGTAAACGTTGCGTAAGTGGGACAGGCCCTTTAGATTATTGAGGAGACTCGGTCTACCAATGGATACTCTCTTGAATTTCTGCAAGTGTACGGTAGAGAGCATATTGACTGGTTGAATCACGGCCTGGTTCAGCAACTCAAACGCCCAAGAATGAAGGGGAATACAGAGAGTGATGGACACTGCTCGGTCCATGTGTAGGAAGGAACTGCAGATGCTGGTTTAAACCGAAGATAAACACAAAAAACTGGAGTAATTCAGCGGGACAGGCAGCATCTCTGGAGAGAAGGAATGGGTGACATTCAGGTCGAGACCCTTCTCCAGATTGAAGAAGGGTCTCGACCCAAAGCAACATCCATTCCTTCTCTCCAGAAATGCTGCCTGTCCCGCTGAGTTACTTCAGCTTTTTGTGTTTATCTACTGCTCGGTCCATCGCAGGTACTGACCTCCCCACCAACAGATGAAGGGATATACAGGAGGTCCTGTCTCAAAAAGCAGTCAATATCATCAAAGACCAACATCACTTTAGCCATACTCCCATTCCGCTCCTAACGTTGTAAGGAAGGTGCAGGACCCTGAAACTGTGCAGGACCCAGGA
Source organism: Okamejei kenojei (assembly GCA_035221665.1). Lineage (NCBI taxonomy): Eukaryota > Metazoa > Chordata > Chondrichthyes > Rajiformes > Rajidae > Okamejei > Okamejei kenojei. The sequence continues at coordinate 11,331,757 of CM069162.1, forward strand.
CTGTGACCAACAAGTTCAAGAATACCTTCTTTCCAACAACCATCAGGCTCTTGAAAGCTACACAACACTAACTTAAAGTCTGAAGAAGGGTCCCTACCTGAAACGTCACCTATCCATGTTCTCCTGAGATGCTGCCTGACCTGCTGAGTTACTCCAGCACTCTGTTTCTTTTTTCATAACCTAGCACCTGCAGTTCCTTGTGACTACTAACCTCAGCTATGAACTACGATGAGCTGGACTTAGGGCCATGTTTTTATTTTGCACTAATATTATGGGTATTGATGTATTGAATTTTTAGTTTATTATATATTACCTATGTGTATTGTGTTTACAGGCCTGTTATGCCACTGTAACTTAGAATTTCATTATTCCATTGTCCGTATGTTGCCGGTACAAAGGACAATGAAACACTCTTGACTTTTGACTCTCTTGGGATCGGGAATGGTTAAGGATATCAATACTACAGAAGCAAATTATAACATCCCCACTGCAGCCATTTTGTGTGACTAACCATATGCGTTCCAGGCATCGAAACTGGAAGAGTGCATCTAAAGGAGGTAAAGGTTTAGTTTCAACCCCAGGAATTCAGTCCTTATTTAAGGACAGCCCGTTGGCACAACTAGTGGAGCCATTGCCTCGCAACACCAGAAATCCAGGCCCAATCCCGACCTTTGGTGCTGTGGAGCTGTGTGGAGTTTGCACGTTCTCCCTGCGACCATGTAGGTGTCCTCTGGTGCTCCGGTTCCCTCCCACATCACAAAGACGCGCGGGCTTCTAGGTTAATTGGTGTGTGTGCAGAGAGTGGAAAAGTGGGATAACATAACAAGTGTGAACGGGTGATTGAGGGTCAGTGTGGGATCAGAGGGCGAGAGGGCCTTGTCCCATGCGTATTTCCAAACTAAACTAAACTACTTCCATCCCCACCATCTCATTAGTTTGTTGTTGCACACCATTGTAATTTGGAAGAGTGCCTTGAAGTTAAAGATAAGGCTGCCAGACTTGTCTTGCTGATGTACATCAAGAAGATAATGATTATGTCATCCAGAATGCTTAAAGAATCCAAACCAGGGAAGGATTTGGATTAAAACATTGATACATTTTCTTGTTTGCAAGGCCAGAAGCAAAAAAAAAGAAACTGGGACATGTGCTACAGAAAGCAGATGTGGGCTGTTGCTTGGAAAAGCAACACCATCAGGGTTGAGCAAGAGGAGGATGACTATGTGTAGGAGGGAACTGCAGATGCTGGTCTACATCGAAGGTAGACCCAAAATTCTGGAGTGTCTCAGCAGGCCAGGTAGCAGCTCTGGAGGAAAGGAGTAGGTGACCTTTCAAGGGTCGAGACCCCTTACGACTGAGTCAGGGGAGAGGGAAACTAGAGGTATGAAAAGGTACAGAGCCAAGAAAATATGGAGCCCACCATGATCCATTGTTGACTGCAAGAGATGATAACGATGGGATACGAACAGTAAAACTAGCAGAATGCCTAAGGAGGGACGGAGAGAGAGGGAATGCAAAGGTTACTGAAAATTAGAGAAATCAATCCTCGTACCGCTGGGTTGTAAGCTGCCCAAGTGAAATATGAGGTGCTGCTCCACCAGTGGAGGAGGCCCAGTACAGAAAGGTCTACAGAAAGTGAAATGAAATCATTTCAGAATGTGATTTGCGATGACCTGTCCTGATGGGAGTTTGTCCATTAGTGAACTGGAAGCCAACACCGACTGCAGCACAGTGGCACAGCTGGTGGAGCTGCTGTCCCTCTGCGTCAGAAACTGGGGTGGGGCGGAAGATTGCGATCTTCACGTGGTCCGCCTTGTTCCGACTAATTGCGCAATCAACTCAACGTGCGCAAACAGAAGATCAAATAGAACAAGTTGTCCTACAACTTTAGGCTGTGCACGCCACCCGAAAGAAGAAGAAGAAGAAACTGGGGTTTAATCCTGACTTCAGGTGCTGCCTATGTGGAGTTTGCATGTTCCCCTGTGATCATGTGTGTTCCTCCAGGTGCTCCGGCTTCCTCCCAAATCCCAAAGACACACGGTTTGTAGATTAAATGGCCTCTGTAAATTGCCCCGAGAGTGCAGGGAGTGAATGAGGAAGTGGGAAAGCATGGAACCAGTGTGAACGGGTGATTGAAGGTCAGAGATAGACATAGAGAGCTAGAGTGACTCAGCGCGCCAAGCAGCATCTCTGGAGAAAAGGAATAGGTGATGTTTCAGGTCAAGACCCTTCATCCCTTTGACGATCGGTGTAGAGACGTTGGGCCGTATGGCCTGTTTGGATGTTGCTTCTCCCAATCAATCAAACCAATGCTTTTGCTCTTGACCATCGCAATGCCTTTGGCCTCATCCTTGGCAGAAATCTCCTCAATGATTAAATCCAGTCCATTCTGGTCTCTTTCTGTTGGCCGCTGCCCTCAGCCATCCCTACACTGAGCCACTGGGAAAATCCAAGACAGGCAGATTCATCATTTTTACATTGCTCGTCTAATGACAAACTCAAGGCAGTGACCTTGCCCACTGCTCCGGTTGTCTGTGGCAACTGTGAAATATTTGGACTCGCGCAGAGTTGCTGCCTTGCAATGCTTACAGTGCCTGAGACCCGGGTTTGATCCCGACCACAGGTGCTGTCTGCACGGAGTTTGTTCGATCTCCCCGTGACCTGCGTGGGCTTCCGCCAAGATCTTCAGTTTCCTCCCACACGACAAAGACATAAAGGTTTTGTAGGTTAATTGGCTTGGTACAAAATGTAAAGTTGTCCCTAGTGTGTGTAGGATAGTGTTAATGTGCGAGTATCGCTGGTCGGCGCAGATTCGGCGGGCCAAAGAGCCTGTTTCCGTGCTGTATCTCTAAACTAAACTCAACGCTCCAATCCTTTAACTCTCCAAATCACTTACCTGTTTAAGAGGAACGGGAACACGAGCACGATTTAATTTGGTCTCCCCCAGCAAACGGAAAGCTGCTTGTCCAGTCCAGGTAATGAGATTGGCCTGGTTTGCCCTGATTCATCAGTGTGATTCAATGCTTTGACCAGTTAGCAGTGTCAGGCACTTTGTGGAGAATGATGGAGCATTTTCTTGTAGGCTTGCATTACCAGCAAGATACATCTCATTTGTCTCCAGGCAGATTAAAGGCAGCTACATGCATCCTGATTAATTATCCCAGACAGGGCTAAGAGCAGTGTTCGCTTGCCAAGTCATTTAGGAAATGCACACTAATTAACATATCGATTCCTTCAAACAATCCACAATTCTCCTGAGTCCGCAGTTAAACTGCACCCTGGCATTTTCTCAATAAGTCATAAATCTGAACGATATAAAACTAATTTTACTCTTGGTATCGATTGGCGATATTAACATAGCATTCTCCCAGAGAGCTAAGAAATACTCGAATGACAAAGGTGAAAGTTTCACTTCACTTCAACAAACGATGTCTGATCCTGCAGCATCTCCAGTGGATTGAAATGCAGCCCACCGTGCTTCAAAGGTACACTATCAAACGAAAACTAAGGTTGTACCATCTGGTGAAATATTATAACATGCAGGAAATCTGCAATACTCAGCAGGTCATTCATTGTCCATTCCGTGTTGCCCTTGGACTGAGTGGCTTAGTCATACAGCGTGGAAACATGCCCTTTGGCCCAACTTGCCCACACCGACCCACGTGCCCCATCTTTACTAGTTTATACATCTGCTTGCATTTGGTCCATGGCCCTCTAAACCTTAGGGCAGCACGGTTGTGCAGCGGTAGAGTTGCTGCCTGACAGCGCTTGCAGCGCCGGAGACACGGGTTCAATCCCGAGCTGTCTGTACGGAGTTTGTGCGTTCTCCCCGTGGCCGCATGTGTTTTCTCCGAGATCTTCGGTTTTCTCCCACACCTTTCTCCCATACATTTGTCTATGGTCTATTGTCTACTCCATAGGTGTACAGGTATGTAGGTTAATTGGCTTGATGTATGTGTAAATCGTCCCTAGTGGGTGTAGGATAATGTTAATGTGCAGGGATCGCTGGTCGGTGCTGACTCGGTGGGCCGAAGGGCCTGTTTCCGCGCTGCATCTCTAAAGATAAACTAAACTTCACCTTTCCTGTCCATGAACCTGTCTAAATGCTTCTTAAACGTTGCAATGATACCTGCCTCAACTACCTTCTCTGGCAGCTCGTTCCATACACCCACCACCTTTGTGTAAACCTCCGCTTCCTATGAAATCCTTCCCCCACACCTTAAACCTATGTTGTAAATCTGTGTACAATAGTGTGAGGAGTTAATGGGCGGTTTATTGGGCCATTTCAGAATTACCCAAAATGTGGTTTGTCCATTCCCTCCACAGAGGCTGCCTGGCCCTTCAACTTCAAGTACAAGCAAGGTAGATTGTAATACACACAGGTACAGAGAGACATAGGTGCAGTAAGACATCTCGTTTGCTGCAGCACCACAGGTATATAGACTCCGATAACACAACACGAGAAAAACTAATTATACATAAATTACATCTTAAATTCTAAAAGGATGCAGGCTGTTAAAATCAAGATGTTAGTCCAAAACCCCAATGATGTTTGGACCAACCAAGAGGCGGTCCATAAAGTTCCATTGTCGAGATGGGGTTTGGCAGTGCAGGTCAGTTTAAGAAGCTGATCTTCTTCTTTCGTGTCCATCTTCCATGTTTCAAATGTTGACCTCGCTGTCATCGTCCGTCCTGAAAAGGACGCGAGCTTCCGGCGACAATCAGTGGGAGCCATCACTTGTTGCAATAGATGATGGTGGTAGCAGAATTAGCCCCGCGACGTGGATGCTTCTGCTATGGGGCCACGAACCTGATGGTTGTAGGAAAGTAGCTGTTCCTGAACCTGATGGTGTGGGGCCTCAGGCTTCTGTACCTCCTTCCGGATGATAGCAGCGAGCAGAGGGCAGGGCCCTCTTATTTCAATTTGCAGTTGGTATTGGCATTGGTTTATTACTGTGGTGTGTTCCGAGATTCAGTGAAATACTCTGGAATGTAGAAAGAAGGAACTGCAGATGCTGGTTTGCACAAAAGGACACAAAGTGGCGCAGTAACTCAGCAGGACATTTTGCATCTTCGGAGAACATGGATAGGTTTGGGTCAAGACCTTTCTTCAGACTGGAAAGCGTTGTTTTGAGTGCTATCCAGGAAATTATCCATACATGGTTGAAGTCAGTCGATGCAGAATAGTGCTACAGCTGCAGTGGTAGTGCAGATAAAGGAACATGTCAAGGCTGCACCATGGATTGGAGGATCAGGAATATATTCTTAGCTTCTAAATCAGGGATCGGCAACCTACGGCCCCCGGTCGGCAACCTACGGCCCCCGGGCCGAATGCGGCCCATAACCCAAAATCATCCGGCCTGCAGGCGGATTTTGTTTCCCGTATTCATCCGGCCCGCCGAGCGCCGAGCGCCGAGCTCTGGCTACACCGCATCCTGCGCAAAACCGCCGGCATGGCTGCACACCTTCTGTGAACACGTTTAAGAAAGAACTGCAGATGCTGGCAAAAATCGAAGCTAGACAAAAGATGCTGGAGAAACTCCGCGGGTGTGACATGCAAAGAATGCATGAGGCTGCATCACCCGCTGAGTTTCTCCAGCAGCCAGTCCATTGGGTTTCGGAGGAGTGGTCTATCTTGCTCCTCTATAATCTTTGTTCTTGTCTACCTTCTGTGAACACGTGATTTGATGCCGGCCATCCGGGGCAGGATGGGGGCGGGATCCATGTGTACACGTGATAGATGAGGCCCACCATCCGCTCACAGACATGCGTCCCGGCCCCTCTGCAGAACAAGATTGCCGACCCCTGCTCTCAATGGTCTGTTCAATAGTCTGACAACAGCAGGGAAGAAGCTGGTTTTGAATCTGGTGGTATGTGCCTTCACGCTTTGTATCTTTGATCGAAGGGAGAGGGAAGAAGAGGGAATGACCGGGGTGTGAGTGCCCTTGACACCATTGGCTTCTTGCACAAGGGATGTAGATAGAATTGGTGGTGGGGGGGAGTAGGGAGAAGGCTGGTTTGCCTGATGTACTGGGCTGCCTTCATAGCTCTCTGGAACATCTTGAAATGTAAGAGTCAACTACATTGGGTCACACAAAGGACACAGATGGAGCAGATAACATATTTCCTTCCCTAAAGGGCATCAGTAAAACAGGTGCTTTGTGATCACTGTTAAATTTTTGTTTTAAAGGCCGCATTATAAATCTGGCTTGCGTTCCACAGCTGCCATGATAGGATCTGAACGCAGATCTCTGGATGGTTAGCCCACCTCTCCGGATTGCATGCCTTGGAAACATCTCAATCCAAGACCGCAAGAAATTGCAGTGAGTTGTGGTCGCAGCCCAGACCATCACGCAAACCAAACTCCCTTCCATTGACTCCATCTACACTTCCCGCTGCGCCTGCAAGGCCAGCAGCATAATCAAGGACCAGTCTCACCCCGATCACTCCCTCTTCTCCCCTCTCCCATCAGGCAAGAGGTATAGAAGTGTGAAAACGCACACTCCAGATTCAGGGACAGTTTCTTCCCAGTTGTTATTAAGCAACTGAACCATCCTTTCAACAACTAGGGAGCTACTACCTCGGACAATCTTCAATTGAACTTTACTTACCTTGTACTATACATTATTATTTCCTTATCATGCATCTGTACAACTGTGGTTGGCTCGATTGTAGACACGTAATGTCTTTACGCTGACTGGTTAGTACGCAGCAAACACCTTTCACTGTATCTCAGCACATGTGGCAATATACTGAACTAAGCTAAGCTATCCATACACATCATTACTGCTGTGCCTCCTCTATACACCATTTCATTCACATAAAAGCAGGTAAGGTCAACAGCAAAAGGTGAAAGTTTAATATTGTTAACAACACAAATAGTCTTGCCTTATGTCATGCCTTTAATATGGTGAGAAAATCGCAAGGCACTCGACAAGCTGTCGGCAAGCAAACATATTTACACTAACCCCAAAAAAGCAGACTTGAAGGCAGATGAGCTGAAGTTCAGACAACACAGTCGATTTGAGGAGTTCTGAAAGGATTAGGGGGACATGTGAGAGAGGGATGTGGCGAGGCACATCAGAACTTTGTGCATGTTCTACCCTACCTTGGTGACACAAGAGACTGCAGATGCTGGAATTCTGGGCTAAAAAACAAACTGCTGGAGGAACTCAGCGGATCAGGTAGCATCTATGAAAAGGGAATGGACACAGAACATTTTGGTTCAGAACCCTTCAGACTGGGAAAAGTCCCAACCCTAAATGGCATTTGCCCATACCATCCACAGAAGACATCGGAGCAGAATTTGACCCACCGAGTCTTCTCTTCCATTCAGTTCTTCGCTGATCTATTTTTCTTTCTTAACCTTATTCTCTTGCCTCTCCCCTTAAACCTTGACACCCCTATTGATCAAGAACTTATCATTCTCCGCTTGGCCTCCACTGACATCTGTGGCAACGAATTCCATAAATTTACCACCCTCTGGCTAAATAAATTCCTCCTCATCTCCATTTTAAAGATACATCCTTTTATTCAGAGGCTGTGCTCTCTGGTCCTAGACTCTCCCACTAGTGGAAACATCTTCTCCACATCCACTCTATCTAGGCCTTTCTGCCTGATGCTGCCTGACCCACCGAGTCCCTCCAGCAGTTTGTTCTTTCCTGTGTGTCCCACCAATATAAATCTTCCCAAAGAGTAATAACACTTAATAACACTTAGCAGAATATAATTTAATCTGTCATTGCTCGTTCCAGTTTACCAAATGATCTGTGTTATCCTGTAACCTATGTGTATCCCCATCTCGAGCAACAAGGCCATTAATTTTTGTGCCGTCTGCAAACTTGCTAATCACATTATCTACATTTATATCAAAAATCGTTAATGTATATTTGCGAAAAACGGCGAGGAGATGAACCATGTCAGATGCAGGAATTCATGGCATGGATTCAATGTTTTACAGTTATAAAACGTGTTTATGTAGTTCTACTTGGTTTCTCCCAGAAATGAATATAGTGACTGCCTTCTGCAAAAACTGCAAGTAATAAATATATATAAAGTAAAAGCTCGGTTATCTAGCTCATCACATGCTGTTTATCTAGTTGATTAAATACCAGCCTGACCAGGCCCCACTGCTGCCTGACCCTCAAACACTGCCTCCCCCCAGCAGTGACTCCCCCAACACTGATCCTCGCTCAACACTGCCCCTCCATCAGTACTGAGTTCCTCAGCACAGCGCCCCCTCAACAATCACTCCCTCAACATAGGGCGGTATAGTGGCGCAGCGGTAGAGTTGCTGCCTCACACAGCCAGAGGCCCGGGTATTGACCCCGACTACGGGTGCTGCCCGTACGGAGTTTGTACGTTCTCCCCGTGACCGTGTGGGTTTTCCCCGGGTTCTCCAGTTTCCTCCCACACTCCAAAGACGTACAGGTTTGTAGGTTAATTGTCTTCAGTAAAACCTGTAAATTGTACCTCGTGTGTGTAGGAGAGTGCTAGTGTACGGGGAACGCTGGTCGGCATGGACTCGGTTGGCCGAAGGGCCTGTTTCCACGCTGTATTTCTAAATTAAATTAAACTCCCTCACTACTGTTCCTCCCTCAACACTGTCCCCCCCCCCCCCCCTCAACACTGTCCCCCCCTCAACACTGTCCCCCCTCAACACTGTCCCCCCCTCAACACTGTCCCCCCTCAACAAACACTGTCCCCCCCCTCAACACTGTCCCCCCTCAACACTCAACACTGTCCCCCCTCAACACTGTCCCCCCTGTCTCCCCTCAACACTGTCCCCCCTCCCCCTCAACACTGTCCCCCTCAACACTTCCCCCTCAACATTACCCGTCCCTCAGCACTGATCTCCCCCCGGACAACCCGCCCTCCGCAATTGACCTTTCCTGAAGATTTCACAACAATGTGCCTGCATTTTTCCAACCAATTCTGAACAGTCTCTGGCTTTGGCGGGACTGTTGATGAGTGAACTGGGTTTTTATGGTTAAACAACTGTTCTGATCAATAATGAAAACTGCCCAGTGGGAATCCACTGGTGACAATTACTCCTCACACACTTTATCCCCCCTTCCCATTTCCTGGCTGGAAAATATGGTGCCTTCCCCAACCATTCCATGCTCCACTTGAAAAGGCTGGGAAAAGAGAGATACAGATGCAATGGGTGGCACAGTGGCATAACCACCAAAGACACCGCTTGGATCCTGACCTCGGCTGCTGTCTGTGCAGAGTGTGCACTTTCTCCCAGTGACCGCGTGGGTTTCCTCCGGGTGCTCCGGTTTCCCCCCCACATCCCGAAGACGTGCGGGTTTGTAGATTAATCGGCCACTGTAAATCGCCCTGAATGTGTAGAGAGTGGATGAGAAAGTGGGATAACATAGAACGAGGGTGAACGGGTCAGCGTAAACTCGGTGGGCCGAAGGATTTCTAGTGCTGTGAGCCAATACCTCTACCACCCGCGCCACCGTGCCACCCGTAGAACAGACCAATGTCAATGACAAATGGTCATAAGGTCATTGGGTCATAAGGGATAGGAGTAGAATTCGGCCATTCGGCCCATCAAGTCTACTCCGCCATTCAATCATGGCTGATCTACCTCCTAGCCCCATTCTCCTGCCTTCTCCCCATAACCTCTGACACCTGTTCTAATCAATAATCTATCCACTGTATCTCTGATTTAAAAATATCCACTGACTTGGCCTGCACAGCCTTCTGTGGCAGAATTCCACAGATTCACCACCCTCTGACTAAATACATTGCTCCTCATCTCCTTCCTAACAGAACGTCTTTTAATTCTAAGGCTATGGCCTCTAGTGCTGAACTCTTCCATTAGTGGAAACATCCTCTCTACATTCAGATTTGTAACCTTTTTTTTTTACTTCCCTTTTCATCTTTCAGCTATTAGCCACCTTCCCTGCGTTTCCACCAATTTCTGCTTTTCCTGGGGCTCCTATATTTAGCTCCTTACATCGTGCATTTGCACAGTGAATGCCCTTCAGTATCAACTTCTTGGCAGATACCTTTCCTGTTTACCTCTGAAAGCTAGACAGCGACAGGAAACATATGGAGAGCTCTCAAAACCATTCAGGAGGTAAAGGCCATGCACAATTCAGCTTCCCATTCAGGAGAGGTTCTAGGTTCTAGCCAGGTTTTTAGTTATGAGGAGGCGTTTTGGAAGGTCCTGCAATTGACCTTGAAGGTCAATTGGACCTTGCAGGCAGCTAGCACAGACTTACACCGGGATTTACATACAGCCCTGGGAAAGGGAATCTTTAGCCCATATTGTTCTAACGGACTCTGTTCAGTCATCGTTTCCTGTGGGCGGCCATCCAACGTAAAAAGATGCAGGGTCAACCTCGGTTGCTTGAGATTGTCCACTTAATAGTGATCTCACAGTGAGATCCTTTACCTTGAATCCACATCCCTGCCCGATTTCTCCACTCCCCAATTCCTGTAGAATCCAACAATGAACTCAGCCTCCAACACATAGAAACAAAGAACTGCAGATGCTGGTTCACACAACTGGACAAAAAGTGCTGGAGTAACTGAGCGAGTCAGGCAGCATTTTCTGGCGAGCTAATCCCTGATGGGGGATTAGTTCTTTGTTTTCCCCGTATCACTCCTCTCTTCCAGCTTTCTTCTCCCACACTACAATCAGTCCAAAAATGGGTCCTGACCCCAAATATCACGTCCAAGTTCTCCACAGATGCTGCTTGACCCATTGAGTTACTCGAGCACTTTTGGACCCATTCAGCCTCTAGCACCTCGGACTGTGAACCCAAGGATGACCTGCATGTGCTGACTGGATGCATCGTGCCCTGGTGTGGGAATTCCAGCCCACAGGAACACGAGAGGCTGCAGAGAGTGGCGGACTCAGCCCGGTCCATCATGGGCATCACCCTACTCACCATTGGAAACATCTACGTGAGATGCTGCCAGGCATCAGAGGTAACAACTATTGTCAAGGATGTCCACCATCCAGGCCATTGCCTTCTTCTCACAGGCTACCTACTTGGGCAGGAGGTTCAGTTTAGTTTAAAGATACAGTGTGGCACCATCTGGTGGTCGGGCCACTGGTTAATCGAACCCTCGTTCATCATGTGGTAGGAGGCACGTGACTAAGGGGTTGGGGTTAGAAAGGAAGTCGAGGGTGTGCCCTGTTGCAGCGACACGCAGTTACTCTGGGCTCAGCAACACTGCTCTTGTTTTGGAATTCTATTTTGTTTAATCAAGCTTGTCCTTGAGTTCACGTCTGACTCTCTTTATCCGCGCTTTAACGGCGTGGAAACAGGCCCTTCGGCCTCCACACCCCCATGCTGACCATCAATTACCCATAAACTAGTACTGTCCTACACACTAGGGGAATGTTTAAAAGAAGCCAATTCACCTACAAACCCGTACATTTTTGGAATGTGGGAGGAAACCGGAGCGCCCAGTAAAAACCCACGTGGTCACGGGTAGAATGTACAAACGCCAAACAGACAGCGCCCATAGTCAGGATCGAACCCAGATCTCTTGCTCTGTCTGGCAACACTGTGCCGCTGTGCTGTCCCACATGTAGAGAAGCCTGAATTCTCACATCACCAGGTTCAGGGAGCGCTATTTTTCTAGAATTATTTTTAGTTTCTTGAACAAACTCACACAACCACCTTGACAACTGAACGCTCTTGCACTTTTTTTTTTTATTGTGTTTTGCTCTCATGTCTTGTTTTTTTGCAGTTCTTTTTTCTTGTTGATGTCTTGCAGGATTTTATGTGTGATTGATGTATAATGTTTCTGTGTGTTGTCTGAGTCCATGTGCGTGCGATGCTGCTGGAAGCAACTCACCGTACCTGCGCACGAGACAGTAAATTCATGCTGACTTTTTTTTTAGAGAATCCCTTGTATTCACAAGCCTCTCCCTGCCTGCATAATTTTTGGTTTTAATCATCCGATCTGCATCCAGAAACAATGCATCTTATTCTTCTGTAAGCTCTTCCTGCAACTTCTCCCATGAATTGGTCAAACCTACTCGCCCTTGCAAACAGAAAAAGATGATGTCATTCAAAGTGTTGGAGGAACTTGGCAGGTCAGGCAGCATCTATGATGGTTAACCTACAAACACTTCCCATACTCCCCCCCTCCCTCCCCCCACTTTTTCCTCACCCTTCCCTGTGCCCCACCTGGAAGCACACCCACTAATCCATTTCCCCTTCCACGTATATTCCATCCTCTGGCTTCACACTTCTATCCCTCTTGGGCCTGTCCCACTTGGCCGTCATTTACATGACAGGCCGGTAGTGACTGACGCGCGCAGTCACGCGATGGTCGCGCGTGTCATCATGCGTCCGCACAGCCGTCTGGAGCGCATGACATCATTTGGAGATGGACACAAAATGCAGGAGTAACTCAGCGGGACCGGCAGCATCTCTGGAGAGAAGGAATGGGTGACGTTTCGGGTCGAGATTCTTCTTCAGTCTGAAGAAGGGTCTCGACCCGAAACGTCACCCATTGCTCTCCAGAGATGCTGCCGGTCCCGTTGAGTTACTCCTGCATTTTGTGTCTATCTCCAATCGTCTTGGCCCCGCTCTGGGAGTAGGAGTGGGGGCGGATCCGGATCCGCAACGGCCGCGAGCCCCACTTGGCCGTCATTTACGCGACAGGCCGGTGGCGCGCAAAGATTTTGTGCAGAACGAAACCCTGGAGCGCCGTGCGATACTGCGCGCAACTCCACACGCTTCCATGCCACTCCATGCGCCCGTCCAATGCTATCCACACGCTACCAGGTCGCGTAAATGCCGTGCAACTGACGGCCAAGTGGGACAGGCTCTTGTCTCGTTACCACATTTTTTTTTTTCTTTTCATCTCTGGCTTTTGTCCAACCATTTGTCGATCAAGCACCCCCTCACCTGCAAACACCAACCCCCTCACCTTTATCCAGTCTGAGGAAGATTCTCAACCCGATACGTCACCTACCCATGTTCTCCAGAGATGCTGCCTGATCCGTTGAGTTACTCCAGCGCATGAAGCTGATTACTTTTTATTGAATTTGCACAGAAGCTTATAATTCATCTTAAAAGCTTATAATTCATCTTAAAAGTCACCAAATTTGCAATGCAAGCGTACATACTTCAATGAACATAGAACATATTCTTGACATAAAAATTCTTAAGGGATTGGACTGGCTAGATGCAGGAAAAATGTTCCCCATGTTGGGGGAGTCCAGCACAAAGGGGGTCACCGTTTAAGAATAAGGGGTAGACCATTTAAGACTCAGATGAAGAAAAATATTTTCAGCCAGAGAGTTGCGAATCTGTGGAATTCTCTGCCACAGAAGTCAGTGGAGGCCAATTCACTGGATGTATTCAAGAGAGAGTTACATATAGCTCTTAAAGGGCCTGTCCCACTGTACAAGCTAATTCAAGAGTACACAAAAGACTGGAGAAACTCAGCGGGTGCAGCAGCATCTAAGGAGCGAAGGAGATAGGCGATGTTTCGGGTCGAGACCCTTCTTCAGAGCTAATTCAAGAGTTCTCCCGAGTTTCCCCTGATTCGAACTCAGAGAATTACGGTAATAGTTGCTCGTAGGTACTCGGGGGCTCTTGTGGACATTTTTCAACATGTTGAAAAATCTTCACGAGTCTTCACGAGCTTACCCGCGTTTCCCGAGTACCTGCCGTTAGCGTTACGAGCCGCTAAGAGATGTCCCGAGCTCCGACGTACCCACTACGTACATTCTACGTGCTTACCACGAGTTTGATTTTTTTTTAAACTCGGGAGAGCTCTTGAATTACCTCGTACAGTGGGACAGGCCCTTTAGGCTAACGGAATCAAGGGGAAGCAGGAACAGGGTACTGATTCTGGATGATCAGCCATGATCATGTTGAATGGCGGTGCTGGCTCGAAAGGGCCGAATGGCCTACTCCTGCGCCTATTTTCTATGTTTCTATCAGGTACAGCACAAGAACATGATGCCAAGATAAGCTATTCTCATCTGCCTTCACATAATCCATAGCCCGCCATTCCCAACATATCTTTGTGCCCACATAAAAGCCTCTTAAATGCCACTGTCGCATCTTCCTCCACCACCATCCTGGCTGCCCGTTCCAGACACCCAACACTCTGTGTGATAAACATGTCCTGCTCATCTCCTTTGCACGTTGCCCCTCTCCCCTAAAACTCTGCCCCCTAGTCTTTGGCATTTTCACCTTGGGGAAATCGGTTCCGACTGTCTACCCTACTGATGTTTCAGCGGGGTGGGAGATTGCAACCTTCACGTGGTCCGCCCAGTTTTGGACGAATGCAATCAACCTGGCGTGCACAATCAAATAAGATCAAATAGAACAAGTTGCCCTACAATTTCAGGCTGTGCTCGCCATACGCAAGAAGAAGAAGCTGTGTCAGTGCACCTACCCTTCTCTGTCTCCTTGCCCACAATCTTAGCTTGCAGCTGTTTCAAAGGCCTTCAGATTCGTGTTATCTTCAAGATTTGGCACCACACCTTTAAACAAGACATTCCACAGTGGGGGTTGTGAGCAGATTTGTCATTGTGCCCTTTTAGTTCTGGCGCAAACCCTGTCAGGAGTGTTACATCTTTATGACAGTTCAGCACATTATTTTGGGCTCTCATGATATCACTTTCCTCCTCCACCTCCAGGCTACCGTTTGCTTTAAAGAACAGCTCCCTTGTTTGCTTTAAAAGCTAAAAGGTTCTCAGTTGAGTTCAGTTGTCACGTGTACCGATGTGCAGTGCAAAGCTTTTGTTGCGTGCTCACCAGTCAGCGGAAAGGCAAGGCATGGCCACAATCGAGCCATTCACGGTGCGCAGATTCAGGATAATAGTTCAAGCAAAAGCTGGCAAAGTCCGATCAAAGATAGTCCGAGGGTCACCAATGAGGTAGATAGTAGTTCAGGACTGATCTCTAGTTGCGGCAGTATGGTTCAGTTGCCTGATAGCAGCTGGGGAGAAACTGTCCCAGGGTTGTTGGGTTGGGACCAGTATCCCTGGGTTCCCAATGTCGAGAGCCAGAGCACTAGGATTATCTATTCAACAGGCAGGGATAATTTGGTGCACGGTTTAGTCCCAGTGTTAGGTCATTTGCAACTGCGATGTGTGCTCTTGTCAGTCTACATGTGAACGTTCAACAAATGAGTCGTCTTCAGAAGATAGAACAGTGCAGCACGGGAATAGTTCCTTTGGCCCACAATGGCAAATTAAACCAACACCCACTGCCTGCACGTGATGCGGAGTCAGGGGATATGGGGAGAAGGCAGGAACGGGGTACTGATTGGGGATGATCAGCCATGATCACATTGAATGGCTCAAAGGACCAAATGGCCTACTCCTGCACCTATTGTCTATTGTCTATTGATACACATCCTACCATTCCACAGAAGATACACTGTAGAACAGTAAATCACAGGATCAGGCCCTTCGGCCCCAAAATTTGTGCCAAACATGACGCCAAGTTAACCTAATCTCCTCTGCCTGCATGTAATACATATCCCTCCATTCCACAAAACATAGAATATAGAATATGGAACGGTACAGCACAGGAACGGCCCATCAGCCGCCAATGTTTTGCTGAACATGACGACAAGTCGAACTGATCTCATCTGCCAGTGCATGATCCATATCCCTCTATTCCCTGCACTTCCATATGCCTAGCTAAACGCCTCTTAAACGCCACAGTCGTATCTGCCTCCATCACCGCTCATCGCAGCACTTTCTAGGCACCCATCACTCCCTGGGTAAAAAACATGCCCTGCACAACTTCCCCCCTCTGACCGTAAATCTATACTCTCCAGTTCGTTGACAATTCCCCCCCCCCCCCCACACCCCCGGTATTCTGACTGTCTATTTTGTCATTGCTTCTCATCATTTTTTATACTTCTACCTTGTAACAAATTAATTTTGGTCCCACAAATTCACAAAAGATTTGTCGAGCGTGAGATATCGATGTCTTTCAACAATCCTAAAACGAACAACCCACCTCATTGTCAATTTGTGTGAAAAGAAACTGCAGGTGCTGCTATACATTGAAGAAGTACACAAAGTGCTGGAGTAACTCAGCGGGTCAGGCAGCGTGGGTGAAGTTACGGGCCAGGACCCTTCTTCAGACTGCTTTCGTCCGACGACTGAAGAAACTTCACCTATCCTTTTTCTCCAGAGATGCTGCCTGACCCACTGAGTTACACCAGCACCTTGTGTTTATCACATTGTGTCAATTTGTATTGTGCCTTCTATGGCTGAAACACAGCATACATACAAAGAGGTTGTTTATTCACGTTTGCATGAGTTCATAAGACATAGGAGCAGTGTTAGGCCATTCAGCCCATCGAGTCCTGCTGATCTAAAATAGTCCTGCTGGTCCATTTTTCCCTCTCAACCCCATTCTCCGGCATTCTCACTGTATCCTTTGACACCCTTGCTAATCAAGAAGCTTTCAATCTCCACTTTAAAAACACCCATCCATTTGACCTCCACAGCCGTCTGTGGCAATAAATTCCAAGGCTAGTACCCACATTGGACACGGACTGCGGCAAATTCCCTGAACTATGACCAGATCTTGCTTAATTTAAGCTGCCATCTGCACTCACACTGTGGCAATATCTACATTTCCAACCCTTGCTGGAATAATTGTCACAGTAATAGAGTCTGAGCACTGGGAAACAGGCCCTTCAGCCCACCAAATCCATCAACCTCCAATTTCTATTGATCCTTCATTAATCTTATTTTGTTATTAATCTCACATTCTCATCAGTACTCCCCAGTTTCCAACAAACTGGTAGCAATTTGCCAATGTTAAGGTTAAGTCAATTAACCTACCAACCCGCACACGTCTTTGGCCACGTCTGGAGGAAACCAAAGCAAATGTGAGGAGCTTAGATGGGGCATCTGGGTTGGCATGTTGGGTCGAAGGGGCTGTTTCCGTGCTGTGTGACTCCATGATTCTAAAACTCTACGGCACCTGGAGGAAACCCACACTGTCACAGGGAGAAGGTAAAGACTCCACACAGACAGCACTCAAGGTCTGGGTTGAACTGTGTTACCATGTTCTGGATTACACCACAATGACAAGCTGAGGAATGGGTGGCAGGTGCCAGCTTGCCCTCAGGTGGCGGCTCCAATGGTCCTGCCAAGTGGCCACTTGGGATTTCCACCGGATGCTCCGGTTTCTGGCCACATCCCAAAGACGCTCGGGATGATGGGTGCATCGGCCCCTGGAAATTGCACCAGGAGTGTGGGTGAGTGGAGATCTCGGGTTGGTTGGTGGGAACGTGAGGAATAGTTGTTGATGGTTGCTGCAAAGGTTACAATTACACCAGACTTGCAACTTGATGGAACTCATAGAGTTATAGAATCATAAAACAAGTGAAAACAAGCTCCATGGCCCAACTGGCCCATGCCGAACAACATGACCCATGTACACGAGTACAAGCTGCCCATATCCCTCTAAACCTATCCTATCCACATACCTGTCCAAATGTTTTTGAAAAGTTGTGATAGTCCCTGCCTCAACTACTCCTCTGGCAGCTCGTTCCAGATACGCGCCACCCTTTGTGTAAAAATCCTGACCCTCGGGCTCCTACTAAATCTTTCCTCCCTCATTCCTTAAACTTGTTTTGGTTTTAAACCCTCACTTTGAGCCGATAAGAGTGGAATATTTCCACCTTTCAATTTCTTCACTTCAAGAGTCCGGAGACTCCTGAGTGTTTTATTGTCATATGTCCCGAAACAGATCAATCAAATTCTAATTTGCGGCAACATTTATGGTCCTCAATATACATCATAATAAACAACAAAAAGAAGTTAAATATATTAAAATGAAAAAAAAAACACAATATTTTGTAAAGTCAAGAACAACGCCCCAAGTCTCTAATGCAATCAAGTTTGTAGTTTGGTGTGCAGTTGGAGTTTGGAGTGCACGTAATGCACAGAATAAGCTAGTGATGAACTATCAGGCACATTGATTCCTTTCCCGTTTGAATCAAGAATAACTATCTGTTCTTCAAATGCTTCCTCACAACCTCGAGCTGACTTTTGGTGGGGCAAGGGGCCCTGTTTCCATGCTGTATCTCTACAGCTCTGCTCAAGCAATGGACCATACACGTCAGAATTGGCAGCAACGCCCACACTCTACGGATGGGAAAGAAAAACCCCCACACACCGGGCAGCACAGTGGTGCAGTGGTAGAGTTGCTGCCACAAAGTGCCAGAGACCCGGGTTCAATCCTGACTACAGGCGCTGTCTGTGCAAATGTTCTCCCTGTGGCCTCATGGGTTTTCTCCGGGTGCTCCAGTTTCCTCCCGCACTCCAAAGAATGTAAAGGTTTGTCGGTCATTTGGCTTCTGTAAATTGCCCCATAGAGTGTAGGATGTGAAAGTGGAATTCTCTGCCGGTGGAGGCCGGTTCTCTGGATACTTTCAAGGGAGAAGTAGACAGGGCTCTTAAAGATAGCGGATATGGGGAGAAGGCAGGAAAGGGGTACTGATTGGTTTTGATCGGCCATGATCACATTGAATGGCGGTGCTGGCTCGAAGGGCCGAATGGCCTACTCCTGCACCTATTGTCTATTTTCTATTGTTTATTGACAAGATAGAACTAGTGTGAATGGGTGATCGATGGTCGGCGTGGACTCGGGTGGGCTGAAGGGCCTGTTTCCACTCCATATCTCTAAAACTAAACCTAAAACTTGGAAAGGGAGAATGAATCAATGTGCTGGATGCCGGACGATTGTTGTGTGCTCATTTTGGGCTTTGGTATCTCATTTGCACCTGATGTTTATCAGTAGTGTGGATCGTTATCAGCCGAATGCATTCAATACGAGCTCCCAGTCACCTGAAGAGGCAGCCCGATCACTGGAGCATGGAGGAACAATCCCCCCCTTCACACCCATCATCTTGTACCGTCTCCCTCAGACCAGACCACAGCTCTTAAGTCAGACTACGAGCACAGAGTACTATATTCATGAGCTCTGGGCTGGAGCCTTTCCAAAATCTCTGCTAAATCCATTTCCTTAATAAAAGTAGCGAAGGTTCCAGATGGTTTTTAAGGATACAGAGCCGAGCATTGATTGGTTGTGTGATTCATCGGTTTCTGCTAAGACTGCATGAAAATGAGCTCTCGGGAGTTAACGAAATGATCGTTGCTCTCAGGTCGACTTCAAGGGAACTTGAGGTTGGTTGATATTTGAGGAACTGATTCACCGCGCTGTGCCGTGCACAAAACCAAGATGTCCGTCCCGATTCTGGCAGCAGTCGGAGTACTTGAGCTGACGGAGGATTCGACCCGCCAGGAAAATGGGGCAGCTCATTGGCACAGCGGGTAGAGCTGCCGCCTCACAAGGCCAGAGAGAGCCGGGTTCGATCCTGTCCCCGGGTACTGTCGGTGTGTGGAGTTTGAACGTTCTCCCTGTGATTGCGTGGGCTCCCTCCGGCTGCTCTGGTTTCCACCCACATCACAAAGACAAGCGGGTTTGTAGGTTAATTGGCTTCTGCAAATCGTCCCGTAGTGTGCTGGGAGTGGATGGGAAAGTGGGATAACATAGAAGTCGTGTGAACGGGTTGGCGTGGCGTGGCATGGTTGGCATGGACTGGATGGGCCAAGGGTCTGTTTCCATGCTGTATTTCTAACTAAACTAAACTAAAATGTGCGCAAACAAGTGTTAATATTCTCAGATGAGCTTATAATAGCAGAATAATCATCAGCTTGTCATAAATCCCCATATCTTTGCACTAAATGTTGAACTCTTTATCTGTTATCTGTACACTGTGGACGGCTCGATTGTATTCACAAATAGTCTTCTCTTTGACTGGATAACACACAAATAAAAGCTTTTCACTCTACCGTGATACTACGTGACAATAATAAACCAAACTAAACTTCTAAACTTCTCAGGGAAGCACGTTGTCATAGAGCTACTGCCTTCAGCGCCAGAGATCCAGGTTCGATCCTGACTACGGGTGCTGTCTGTACAGAGTTTGCATGTTCTCCCCGTGACCTGCGTGGGTTCCTTGATCTTTGGTGTCCTCCCACACTTGAAAGATGTACAGGTGTGTAGGTTAATTGGCTTGGTATAAATGTTGTTAACAAAATGTTCCTTTGTGTGTGTCGGATAGTGTCAATGTTCGGGGATCGCTGGCAGGCGCGGACTCGCTGGGCCTAAGGGTCTGTTTCCACGCTGTATCTCCTAACTAAACTAAACTAAGAAAGTACACAGATAGTGTAATGGAATCAAGTCCTTTAACCCGCCAACTATGTATTGACCATCAAACACCTACAGTATTTACACTGAAGTCATCGAGTCACTAAACCGAGACCATTCACATAGTCCAGCATCTGCTGTTGCTTGTGTTTCCAATAATCACATTTTATTCTCTCCACAGATTCTATCACTCACCCACACCAGGAACAATTTGCAGTGGTGCATTGGCTGACTGATCCGCAAACATTTGGGATGTGGGTGGAAGCCAGAACACTTGGAAGAAACTCAAATAGACACAGGGAGAATCCATCCTCTTATCACCCCATCAACCGGGTGGCTCCAGCTATGGCTGCCTCGCCAGCAGTCTGTCTGTCTCTTCCTTCTTTGTTGTTTGTTTGTATGTGTTAAATGTATGTTTTTAGTGTTCTTTAGCTTGTTTCATGTGGGGGGTGGGGAGTGTTGGGGAAACTTTCTAATCTCTAACCTCGACAGAGATGCGATTCTTTTCCGTATCGTATCACCGTCCGCACTGCGGCCTAACGTCGAGGAGTTGGCAGCCTTTGCTGGAGACCGACTTCGAGAGCTCCACCACGGGAGCCTGCGGGCTTAATATAACGTAGTGCACGATACCTGTAGGGGGTTGACTTTGGGGCTTCAACTGCGGGAGCCTGCGGACTTTAACATAGTGGAGCTCGCGGTCTCTGCTTAGAGACCGATGTCGGGAACCCCAAGACACAGGAGCTTCGACCGTCCCGTCACGGGAGCTGCGACCACCACGACTGCGGATGATTCGACTGCCCTGACTGTGGGAGAATAAAAGAGGAAGAAGCGTGGACTTTATTGCCTTCCATCACAGTGAGGAACGTGGGGAATCTGCTGTGGTGGATGTTTATGTTAATTTGTATGTAGTTGTGTGTCTTGTTGCTTTTTTTTAGTATGACTGTATGGTAATCGAGTTTCACTCTACCTTAACTGGTTCATGTGACAATAAACTGACCTTGAACCTTGAATTCCCCCGAGATTTTCTAACCCACAGTGATTAACTAATCTACTAACTCAAACATCATTGGGATGTGGGAGAAAACCGGGATAAACCCTTGCGGCCCCAAGAAGAATTCTGAAGAAGGGTCCCGACCCGACCAGAAACGTCACCTATACATATTCTCCAGAGATGATAGAAACCTAGAAACATAGAAAATAGGTGCAGGAGTAGGCCATTTGGCCCTTCAAGCCAGCACCGCCATTCATGGCTGATCATCCAGAATCAGTACCCTGTTCCTGCTTTCTCCCAATATCCCGTGATTCCGTTAGCCCTAAGAGCTATATATACAACTCTCTCTTGAATACATCCAGTGAATTGGCCTCCACTGCCTTCTGTTGCAGAGAATTCCACAGATTCACAACCCTCTGGCTGAAAAAGTTTTTCCTCATCTCAGTGGCCTACCCGTCATCTAAATGGCCTACCCCTTATTCTTAAACTGTGATCACTGATTCTAGACTTCCCCAACATCGGAAATTCTTTCCCTGCATCTAGCCTGTCCAATCCCTTAAGAATTTTATATGTTTCTATGAGATATCCTCGCATCCTTGATGCCTGACCCGTTGAGTTACTCCAGCACTTTGTAGCCCTCTTTGGTGTAACTAGCATCTGCAGTTCCTCCGATCATACAATCTCCATACAGATTACACCAGAGGTCGGGATTGAACCGTGCCTCAGGGTCTACGAGACAGCCGCTCTACTAGCTGGGCACCTGTGCTACCTAGGAGCCGATAACTTGCTCTTAATACTTGCAGATATCATTCCCTACAAGCGGACTAAGGTATTTTTAGATTCAATTCACGTCCCAGCCCTTGAGATTGCAATCCATGCTGCACACTGTGCGATAGTGAGGAAGTGTAAAAACATCCATCAAAGGAACCATTAAACTCAGAAAGCAATGGTTAAAATAATGGATTAGTAATCCAGAAAACTGGACTGACGATCCTGGCACAGGAGGTCAAATCTTTCTGTGACAACTGGGCAATTTAAATACAGTTAATTAATTAAATCTGAAATTAAAAAGCTGGGGTCATAATGGTGACCATGAAACTGACAGAGAGGGAAATGTTCCTTTGTTGCCTCGTCTGGCTTATATATATCTCGGGCGACACGGTGGCCTAGCGGTAGAGTTCCTGCCTTTCAGTGCCAGGGACCCGGGTTCGATCCTGACCATGGGTGCTGTCTGTATGAAGTTTGTACGTTCTCCCTGTAAGCTGCGTGGGTTTTCTCCGAGATCTTCGGTTTCATCCCAAACTCCAACGACATACAGGTTGGTTGGTTAATTGGCTTGACCCTAGTGTGTGTAGGGTAGTGGAATCGCTGGTTGGTGCAGACTTGGTGGGCCAAAGGGTCTGTTTCCACATTGTATCTCTAAACTAAACTAATAATCCCACAGCAAGATGGTTGATCATTAATTATCCTTGGAAAAAACCCAGCAGGCTACTCAGTTCAGGGGTAGTAAGGAATGGGCACCAAAATGTTGTCCGGAACATTTTACAAGAATGTTGCCTGGATTAGGGGGTATTAATTACAGGGAGAGGTTGGAAAGGCTTGGATTGTTATTTTCTGGAACTCCGGGGTTGCGAGGTGATCAGATAGAAGTATATAATATCATGACAGGCACAGATAGGGTGGACAAAGCTGTTTTCCCAGGATGGAAAAATCAAATACTAGATATCATAATGTAAATAACTCATTCTAAGCTGTCCCCCAATCTAGTTTCAGTCAATAAAATACTGAATCAAGCACTTGAGCGACTAAACTTTATTTTGGATAACACAACACAAATTCCCCTATACAATACCTAACCACCGCGGGTTTGATCCTTGTATCTGCTTGGCCAAGCCCTTCTAGCCTCGTGCAAGCAGAGACACGACAAAAGGTCACGCAGTCCCAAGCGTTCTTCCAGAAGATCGACATCGGACCTCGTGGGAGCTACCTTTTATAGGTGCCCTGAACCTTGAGGGGCCAAACCACATGGGGGTGGTCTCTAAACAGTCCAATAACACAAATCGATGAACACAGTACATGATAGACAGTTCCCCAAACCTATAACACAGTAGCTAACACGTTGTATCTGGCAAGGCTTCGAGATGGAAGTTGACACAGATGAATTATGCAACATGTGCCTGGGATGGAGACAACCCAGACAAAGCTCAACATTTCAACCAATCAACAACTATCCAAATACTTTGTAACATTATTTACACTATGTATATCTGGGTTTGCATTGACCCAATCAGTTCCATGCATTTTACACCTTATTGTAAGATACTGCCGATGTCCCATTCTTTCTCTGTAGCTCTTATCTAGGCCACAGACAAACTGGCACCATTCAGCAGCTTGTCTCAGTTCTGCAAAGGTACATTTAACTTGACCAAAATGGCCTAGCAGCACAGAAGCCTTTACTCAATTTTAATACTGTGACTGCTCAAATTTAGCCAGGATTAACATTCCTTCCTTTTATCATATATGATTAACCATTATTTATGATAACCAAATAATCAGATAATCAGATAAGATGATGCAACAAGATGAGGATGTTTCTTCCCAGCATCTTATCAAGCTTCCCAAGTGTTCATGGGCGTAGCTTCACAATTTCCGTCTGATGAGTCTTCACCTCTCGTGTTTTTGTGGGCGCGAATTCCCTCCATCCGTTTTGTTGATCCTTCCATCCCTTTCCATAGTTGAACCTATATCTTTACTATCCTAGGATTAACACTAATCAGCCCTCTCCGTATTCACACGATGTTCTTCATTGTATATCTGATGATGGTTTCTCATATAAATTTGGATTCAGTCCAGATTTCCCTACAGGCGTGACTTATTCAAGGCAAACCATGAGGAATGTTTCAATTGAACCAAATTCAGTCTTAGTCTTCAATTTAATATTTTGAGTTTCAGGGTCTGTCTCACCTTTCTCATTCCACAGCTTGTGGTCGATAACACAACTCAATCCAATTCCTGTGGAATTCCCAGCTGTTCAAATGTAATCAATTAATTTTCATATGTTGTCAATTTTATTATAAAGCCAATTAAGAATGCAGAATCTAGGGACAATTTCTTTACACCTTGATAATAGGAGCCGCTTTACTATGAAGGGTTAGTCAAATTTAGATTGATTGGTCAAATACATCGACTCTGATGCAAGTACCCATTCCCTTATTTTCCTTCTAATGCAATAAGACTTCTCCTCCAGTACCTCTTCCTTAGTATGTTAAATAGGTTCTCAGACAATAGGGGTTCTTCTTTTTAACTAGTTTCCTCTTACCACTGAGTAACTCTTTATTAGGCGGTTAACTTTGGTTTCTCGAAGGGGAGTTCTGCTATTCACATTTCCTCTTTCTTACTATTTCAATGCCAACTCTCATGTTCCCTGAATAACTCTTCCATGTTAATAGATATTCCCAAGTTCCATCCTACCCTGATGTTCTTTGATTAATCCTTCCCATCTTTGGCTGCCTGTCTGGGGATGAGACAATAAAAATACCAAGTTAATAATCAGGTTTTAAATACTCCTAGGCCAGTTCTCATAAGTCAGTTCCAAATCTCAAGCTTTTAAAGTCCTTCCAATTTCATCACCATACAATTTAGGGATCGAAATCAGAATTTTATCGATTTATTTCTAATGACTAGAATTTAGACGCATCCCCGAACCACAGAGGAGTATTCATTTTCAAATCCAATTTGTTCTAATTAGCTTGCCTCAATGGTCTTCAGAGGTTGTTTGTATTTCTTTAGAGAGTTTCAGATGTTATTCTCTTCTTTTCCCTTCACTGGTGTCAAAGGTTATGTTATGTTAAAGTTGGGCACTAGGGTAAGTATCTTCTTCTTCCTCCTCGATGTTAGTTCCAAAGGAGTAGGAATACCGAGGAGCAGCCTTCTCTATTTGCTGGAATCTCCCAGATTGTACACTAAAGGGACAGGACCGTATCATTCTTCGTCATTGTTGGTCTTTGCCTCTGGGGAGCTACCCGGATGGAGATAATGGCTACACATCCTACCTGAGCTGTGTCTTCTGCCAGTTCTTAAGGGTCCGCATACTCTTTCCCTCACTCCCCAGATAGTAGCATGTTGTAAGTAACACTGTCCTGCAGGCACAACAACTTTGTAACAAGTTCGTACAATAGCTCCTATCCCTACTCCCGTACCTCCTGCGCAATGAATTCATTTCTTCTTTCCCCAGTGCCAGTTTAGTTCCCTTCAGTTCTTATCCTTTTTGACACCAGCTACTTTGTCTCTATTCTTGCATTCCTTCCTTTTAGTGAAGTTTCTCAATCCCAATCAGCTTCTTTGTAATTCTCTTCCTGGGATTTGAAAGGGGCGGTGTTCTTTCTTGTTCTGATAATTTATTATTATTTTCCTTGGGCTGTCTTAATGTCACGAGGATACCCTCAGATTTCATCTTTTTACTTTGTCCACACTCTGGGCTAGCTGGCAGATCAGGACTGCCAGAATGGATTTGGCTGCCAGGATGGTTGGCTCCCTGCCCCCTGATCATCTGGCCAGTGTTTTCTTCCTCTATCTTCAGGGTCCCAAGTGTCCCTATAACCTCCAGGGACCCACTGACTTCTCAGACTCCATGGCCCTCTTCTTTGACCCCATCTTCCTCTATGTTCCATCGTAGGGCAAGCTCTGCTCCAGTATCATGTTTCCCCGCAGATGTAACATTGATCGGGCCTCACAGTTCTACAGCCTCTCCAATTAAATTGAGGGAAAGTAGGCTCTCGAATTGTAATGTCCCTAAGGTAATCAGGAGGGATCCATGCTTTAAATTCTTCCTTGGATGTCACTTCCAATTTTTGAACTCTTAGTACTGGTCTCTGGAAGGATTTAGTTGTTGTCGGACTGATGCAGTGGAACGGGTGCGTCTGTAGCCCGGGGATAATCTGTACCTACTGCAGTATCTAATTCTAAAGGTGGTAGGCAGCTTCATACTAGGGGAATTCGCTCCATTTCCATAATATCGGGGATTTGCTCTGATTTTATAGTTTTATCAGGATATCAGGATCAGCTGTTTCCTAGCCCCCTAATGTCTCACCCTCAGAGAAAATGCTCTTTCCGCTAACAGGATCTCTATACTTTAGGAAGGATTCCTTTACTTCTCCAATTGGTCTTTTAATTAATTTCAGCACCCACTTCTGAGGAACCTTCTTTCTAGCTCCCTGATCCTCCACACCATATTATGCTGATGAAGCAGCCGTCGGAGCTAGAGAGTCCTCTCCCGATTTCCCTGCTCAATTTAGTGTTTGGAGTCGAAGATCCAGCTGACTCCACCCGAGTGCCCTGTTTGCAAGCTGCGCAAGGTGTTTTAGAACTAAGAACATGAGAGGGCTGAGAGGAATGATGTGACACTGTTCCAAAAAAGTCTGCCCATCCTTTTATATATTGGACTTCTCTCCCTTCAAGATCCACGTAACAGCTGCATTTTTACTAAATTTGATGAATTTAATTTTAGTCGGCACCTCCCCTTGAAGTCATAGTCATTTCCCCTTTAAAAGTCAGTGCTCTCTCCTGCTCCTGCTGCTGACTTTCAATGTCTCTCCCTCCTGAAATACTTAGAGAAGGACCAGCTCTCTCTTCCTCCATCCTCATCCCTAGCTTTGAAGCTGCCACTCTTAAAGCAGAAAGCAGAATGGCTTATTTAGTTACCTTACTTTTGGTATAAATAATAATAATAATAATAATAATAATAATAATAATAATAATAATAATAATAATAATAATAATAATAATAACTTTATTACTCAAGGTCCAGACAATGGGTAACATTACATTTAAAAAAATGCATTGCATATCAAATATCATAAATATATATAAAATCATGGTAAATCACATAAAAAACATCAAAATTTATATACTTAAAAAAAAAAAAAAAACACAATACTTAAGTTAAAAATCCAGAGTAAAAGATGATCAATGTGGTACAACGAGACAACGATACCAGTGTCTCCACAACTGGGATTCGTAGCGGGTAGTGCTAACCCTTATGTTTGTCAAGGCCACAACAAGCACATTTTTAGAGTCATTTATCCTGCAAATGAATTTATACATGTGGTGTCTTAGGATAGCTTCTAAAGTACTGACTCCTGCAGCCACAAACATATTACTGGCACTACACCATCTTGGTTGCCTTAGCAGTATTCTCATGCCACCTTTAGTCTCTGCATACTTGTCTTTAAATAGTTCGACCACAGGTGTGCAGTGTAGAGGGGTGTGCAGTATGCTCTAAATTGCGACATCTTCACCACATCTGTACACGCACCAAATTTACGCAAGAGGATATTCGCCTGTATATACAGCATGCGTCGTTGTCTATAAATATCCTCATCTTCCATAGTTTAATAACTTCATTCCCTTCTTTACTATCGCCATATCGCCTAATAATTGTCTCTATGTAGGTTATTCCTGTTACAGACTTTAATCCACCCATCGGCCAAAGTTCATTTCCTAATATTTTATTTAATTTTCCCGAAAATTCCCTTAATCTTTCTGCCTTCTGAAGAATCTTATCACAGATTATTTTCAATGGACTTCTGGATTGTTTGTTAGGTCCTTCTGTAGACTATTTCCCATCCTCTTACACAATAGCACAATGCAGAAACGTTTCAAAGCACTGTACAAAACTCCTCTACACTTGCTCCTCTCTTCCAGTCTCCAAGGCCACTGAGATTGCTTTCACACAATAGCCAACGTCTAACAGATTCACACCCCTCTCACACAATCGTACATTCAATCTTAAGGGGCTGTTCCACTTGGGCGAACCTAATTGGTGAGTTTAGAAGAGTTTAGGAGAGTTTGAAAAAATGTCATGTTGAAGACCTCCTTTGACTATGTAGAAGATCTCCTTCAACCTCCTTCAACTTTGTTGAAGACTAGCTTCGACTAGTTACGAAAGTATTGATTTTTTTCATGGCGACCTTTTTTTTACTCATGGGCATTTTTCAATGCCGCAACCTAGCTGAGGCCTCGAGTACAAGGGGACTACTCTCGAGCATGAAGGAGAGTCACAACGAACTCCTACAACCTCGTGTCGACCATGCTGCGAAGTATGACTCGAGGGCAAACTCGCCAGAACTCGTGGATTAGGTCGCCCAAGTGAGACAGCCGCTTTATTCAACCGCTAGTCAATCGTTCTATTCAATCACTCCATTCGACCACTCTACTCAATCACTCTTCAATTGTTCTACTCAATTACCCTTCAATCGCGCATCCAACTTTCTTATCAATTCGATCTTATTCGTAATCATTCATATGACTTTCAGCCTGTAAACAAAGAATCTCCAGTCTCCCAAACTAAGGCTCTTAATATTTAAATCTTGTAACAGCAATCTCTCGTACTCAGAACACTTTAAGTTCCACAAAGACAAATAAACCCGAACCACCACAAAACTATAATCAAACAAGAAACTATTCCCCCAATTACAAGTAGACCAAGACACACCCCAATATAAATGACAAGCATCCACTTATTATGACGATGAATCACAGACTCTAATAAATCCTCCTCGTGGCGTACTCGGTCAATGGAACGATCCCTCCCCCGACACAGAGATCGAAAGAATACGAACCCTGATCGAACCACCACGAATCGGACTCTAATAATACTGACAATCCCGATTTAAACAAATCCCATATATCCAATTCAAACGCACTTTTACCCCAATTATCTAATACCCAAAATCCTTAAGCACCCACACACTCAATACAAGTAGCGGTTCGCGATCTTAATACACTCTAAATATATTTTACATACACAAGGTATTTATACAGTTCGGATCAGATAAATATACAAAAAAAAGACTATACTTGAAATTTACAATATAATTTAGTCACAACACGATGCACAATTCACAAACACTTGATTTCAATTCCACGTCACGATGTTATCAACCAGCGAACCTCTTCCTCCGATACCGAAGATTTTCCACTTCCTAGAGGGGTACTACTTAATTGATTACTTTTCCTCCTTCAGATACTTTACTCCTGCTAAGACTGGAATTCTATTGGGGGACGTCTATCCCTCCATTCTAAGTTCTCTGAATTAGGGGTACTATTCCCGTCCGGGTACTTTTCACCAAATAAACCAGGTTCCCTTCTCTCAGTCTCGATAGGGGGCGCCGTCCTGTATGGTATGGCTGCCCAGCCAGCAGCTGTATGTTTTTCACTCTTCTTTATTTTTAGTGAGTTAAAGTGTTTTGTTTTTGGAGTTCTATTCTTTTTTATGTGGGGGGTGGGGGAGGGGGAAACTACTTTTCCTGGTCCCTACCTAGTCGGAGAGGCAACTTTTCTCCGGGCTGCACTGTCCTCGCGGCCTACCAGCGGGCCTGGAGCGGCGTTTCCTGAGGAGACCGCCCAGAACCTCGGCTTCGGCAGCGGCGCAGCGCTGGAGCGCCATCGCGGGGCGGAGCGGGCGATGCCTTGCCTGGGTCGCCGCGCTGGAGCTCCGGTGAGCTGAAACCGCCGACAAAAACATCGCGGAGCCACGGGTCTGTGGCTGCGGGCGGCGGCGCTGAACTTCAACATCGGGAGCCAGTGGGGGAGCTCCATTCAGCGCGGCCTTGTTGGCTTCGGAAGCCGCAGACTCCGGTAAGGAAGTGGCCGTTCCAGGTGTCCCAAGCCGCTGAGAGGTTTCTCCCGACGCCGGGGCACCATCACCCGGCGAGAACGACCTGGAACATCGGGCCTCCGTGAAGGCGACTGCGGAGGCCTCAATAGGCCTGACTATGGGAGGACATGGGATGGGGACTGGACATTGTGCCTTCCCTCATAATGGGGACCATTGTGGGGGGATGTTTTTTATGTTTAAAATCTCTTTATTATTGTTATGTCTGTATTCTTTTTTTATGTGCTGCATTGGCAAGAAACATTTCACTACACCAATTGGTGTACGTGACCAATAAATACCTTTAACCTTCGAACCTTCGAACCTTTGAACCAGTTACTCTTTGCTATCAGGTACTAATCAACAATCGATCAGAGGGTTACTATTCACTATTGATCAGCCGCTATTCGGAATCGATATATCAAACATGCTATACAAACTTCGAAGTTCTATATACACACAATTCGAATTCTACCCTAGGTCAGAACCTCAATATGAAATCCTGTATTTTGGTCTTTGATTCTGCAAATGTAAGCATGCTCTGTTCGGGCCAATCAGTTTGGTGCGCACCACTCAAAGTACATGGGTTCAAATTCAAATTAACTCGAACAATGAAATCTCGAATGTTCTAGAGTATTCCCAGCCAATCTATACTCTAGCCACCGAGCCCGATGCCTTTACGAGAGTCCTCCTCCGTCACGTCAGGGAGGGGTTCGGATATCTTCACACATGCGTGGCCTCAAACCAACCTAGGTTTTACTTATTCAAAATAATTTACTTCTCACCTGCTTGGCACCAGGCGTCAGCCTTTTTGTGATTGCAGTCGATGCCGAGTTTCGGAACATGATTTTCCAATCGGCGCTCCCAGCAACGACAGGTCAAATGCTTCACCACTTAGCACGTAAACCAGACTAGTTTTCAATATCCCGCCAATTGGATGCCAATTCAGGGTAGGGCTTTTAACCCTAACCTGAATTTATGACTTTTGCCAGCAGCTGCAGCTACCAACAACGACCATGTTTTGGGCCTCTAACCCAGGAAAGGGCTTCCAACCCCAGCAGGGCCTCTAATCCCACCATGGTTTTAAAGGTCTCTAACCCAAAGGAGCGCTATCACCCCATGTGTTTGCTAGACTCTGTTCCTTTCCCAAGCCCGAGAATGATCGATCTGCTCCGACTAGCGAAGTGCCGAAAATCAATGCGAAAACCGCATCATGGCACCGATTTCTGCATTCGCGATGGGGACAGCTCAACACCCTTAATCGCAAACTTGTATTTGGGGGTACGTTGAGATCCCGGACAAGCCCCCAATGTAAATAGCTCGTTCTAAGCTCCCCCCAGTCTAGTTTCAGTCAATAAAATACTGAATCAAGCACTTGACCGACTAAACTTTATTTTGGATAACACGACACAAATTCCCCTATACAATACCTAACCACCGCGGGTTTGATCCTTGTATCTGCTTGGCCAAGCCCTTCTAGCCTCGTGCAAGCAGAGACACTCCAAAAGATCACGCAGTCTCAAGCGTTCTTCCAGAAGATCGACATCGGACCTCGTGGGAGCTACCTTTTATAGGTCCCTGAACCTTGAGGGGCCGAACCATATGGGGGTGGTCTCTATACAGTCCAATAACACATATCGATGAACGCAGTCCATGATAGACAGTTCCCTAACCCAATAACACAGTAGCTAACACATTGTATCTGGCAAGGTTTGGAGATGGAAGTTAACACAGATGAATTATGCAGCATGTGCCCTGGGATTCAGACAACCCAGACAAAGCTCAACATTTCAACCAATCAACAACTATCTAAATAAGGCTTTGCAACATTATTTACACTATGTATATCTGGGTTTGCATTGACCCAATCAGTTCCATGCAATTTACACCTTATTGTAAGACACTGCAGATGTCGCATTCCTTCTCTGCAGCTCTTAACTAGGCCACAGACAAACTTCAGCAGCTTGTCTCAGTTCTGCAAAGGCACATTTAACTTGACCAAAATGGCCTAGCAGCACACAAGCCTTTACTCAATTTTACTACCATGGCTGCTCCAATTTAGCCAGGATGAACAATACCCTTTTAATACAGGATTAACTTTAAGGAGAGAGGGACAAAGTTTAAAGGAGATGTGCAAAGCAACTTTTTTACTCAGAGGGTGGTGAGTGCCGAGGACACACTGCCAGGGTTGGTGGTTGAGGCGGGTACAATAGTGGCATTTCAGAGGCTTTGATGGATACGCAGGAAATGGAGGGATATGGATTATGCGCAGGTAGATAAGAGATGCTCTTGGCATTATGTTCAGCACAGACATTGTGAGCTGAAGCGCCTGTTACTGCGCTGTAAGGTTCTGTTTAATGTTCTATATGTAGAACAACTCACATTCCTGAAATGGAAATAAAATCCAAGCAAAGGCCACCGTAGACTGTTGTTCTGTGGTTTCCATGACTGTAATGGGGTCATTGCTCCTGTCTGGGCGGCCACACTGGCGTTGCTGCCTGACAGCACTTGCAGCGCCGGAGACCAGGGTTCAATCCCGTCTACGGGTGCTGTCCGTACGGAGTTTATACGTTCTCCCCTTGACCGCATGGGTTTTCTCCGGGATCTTCGATTTCCTCCCACACTCCAAAAACATACAGGTTTGTAGGTTAATTGCCTGTTTCCATGCAGAGTCATGTGATCTCGGTGCGGAAACTAGTATCACTACACTAAACTAATCCACACGACACTATTAACGAGTGGGTAAGGAGTTCTTCCAATATCTATTAGCCGACACTTCTACCCTCAAATAATCATCGGGGTAAGCAGAGCTGACGTGATTTAGCAATCTGTTATTATTTACAGGAAATCATCATGTAAAAAGCTGCCATATTTTTGTATACAGTGCCAGCCAGTTAGAAATGCATTTCTTCCTTTCTTCTGGAGAGCCAACTGCAGAGAGCTTCATTTCATGTCAGCTCTTGGGATTTTCTTCAGAATAATTAGAAATGTTTCATTGTCGCTCTGACAGGCCCGAGGGACTGTGTCTGAGCCTGTTCGCCGGATTAAGTGTCAACGTTTACATTGGGCAGACTGTACGCCGGCAAGGAGTGGAGGTCAGAACGGAGAGATGGCCAATCCCTGGGCAATTCAGCATTGCAAATGATATGCTGATCAGAGGCCCCTTTGAATAGCTGCCGCAGATGCCAAGTATCTTGGCAGACGTCTGCATTTTGTCAACAAGAGTCCGATTGTTCAGAAACCATAAAAGCACACAAAAATCTTTTGGGCTCAAGGTAGTGGAAAAGAGACCCGCTCGCCCCCATACCCGATCTCTTTACAAACTCAGCTTTTTTTATTGAACTAATTTATAGCTCGATGCGTCAAAGAGGGTTCTCCTTTCAAAGTGCGTGCCTTTTAGAATGCACCTCCCGACAATAGCACCAGTGAGGCTGGCACCTTATGGGCTGAAAAAGCTTTTCATTGGAATTGGTCCTTTGTTGGGGGCTACTTTTCTCAAGGCAGCGATGATGAGAAAGACTTGTTTTTATGGGTGACACTGATCTAATGTTAGAAGCATGACAGCCAACGTTTGCACAGGAAGCTCCCACAATGAGCAATTGAATAATGATCAGTCAATCGGTTTTAGGGCGAAACACAAAGAGCTGGGGGGGAAGGAACTCAGCGGGTCAGGCAGCATCTGCGGAAGGAATGGGCCTGAAGAAAATCGCCCGCACTTCTGGCCTTCCCATTACAAGAGGCTTTGGAGAAGTTGCAGAAGAGGTTTATTAGAATGCAAGAGTGAGAAAGAACTGCAGATGCTGGATAAAATCCGAATGTAGGCACAAAATGCTGGTGCAACTCAGCGGGTGAGGCAGCATCTATGGAGAGAAGGAATGGGCGTCTCCACCCGAAACGTCACCCATTCCTTCTCTCCATAGATGCTGCCTCACCCGCTGAGTTACTCCAGCATTTTGTATTTACCTTTATTAGAATTCTCTCTGGATTAGAGGGTGTTAGCTTCACGGAGAGGTGGGACAAATGTGAATTGTTTACTCTGGAATGTCGGAGGTTGAGGAGAATATATGGAGAACCTGGGAGAATATATAGACACAGTAGATAGGGAAGACAGTCAGAACCTTTATCTGAGGGTGTAAATATCAAAGACTGGAGGACGTTGCCATAAGGTCGGACGAGGAAAGTTTAAAGGAGTGTGGGGCAAGTTTTTTAATTTAGATTAGTTTTTTAGAGTAATTTAATTTGATGTGCATTTGAAATAGATATTGTTGGCCAAAGGGCCTGTTCCTGTTCTGTACTCATCTCAGAAGGGTCCTGACCCCCAATGTCGTCTGTCCTTTTCCCTCCACAGATGCTTCTTAATCATCTGAGTTCCACCAGCACTTTGTTCTTTGTTCAAGCTTCCAGCATCTGCAGTCTCTTGTGCCTCCGTTAATCTGTTTCTGAGATGTTGGTGAGGGCGGATGTTATGTACAGGGCAATGCTTTGGGGACAACTTCCAAGACAGTCCCATGGGATCTATCACATTGATCTGAGAGAGGGAGCTTGGTTTATCCTCCTGAGCACTGAGCCCCATGTGCACCGCAACTCCAGGGGTAGATAAGGGGGGGAGAGAGCGGCAGTGTAACTCTCAGAGGCTAGTGAAGTTTTGGAATTCTCTGCCTGAGAGTCATGGAAGCTGAGGCATCGAATATATTCACGGCTGAGAGTGATGGGTTTTGGGGTTATGGACAAGTTTGTTCGCTCAGGGTTCAGCACTGGGCCATTTGCTGCTTGTTATCTGTATCAGTGATTTGGATGAGAACATATAAGGCATGATTAGCAAGTCTGCAGATGACACTAAAGTGGATGGAAATGTAGTTAGTGAAGATGGCTGTCAAGAAATTTCAGCAAAATCTTAATCGGTTGGGCAGGTGGGCTGAGGATTGGCTGATGGAATTTAATACAGAGAAGTGCAAGGTGTTGCATTTTGGGAAGTCTAACATGGGCAGGACCTACACAGTGCATGTCAGGGCTTTGGGAAGTGTCGTGGAGCAGAGGGGTCTAGGAGTGCAGGGACATAGTTCCTTGAAAATGGAGTCACCGGTGGATAGGGCGGTCAAGAAGGCTTTCGACACATTGGCCTTCCTCAGTCAAGAGTATTGAGTATAGAAGTTGGGAGGTCATGTTGCAGTTGTACAAGGCGTTGGTGAGGCCACATTTAGAGGATTGAGTTCAGTTCTGGTCAGCACATTATCGGAAAGATGTTAACCTGCAAAAAGGTGCAGAGCAGATTTACGAGGATGTTGCCGGGGGACTCGAGGGCCTGAGCTTTTGGGAGAGGCTGACCAGGCTAGGGAGCACAACAGGATGAGGGGGTGATCTTATAGAGGTTTATAAGACCATGAGAGGAATACATAGGGTAAATGTAGTGTTTTACCCAGAGAAAAGGAATCAAGAACCAGAGGACATAGGTTTAAGGTGTGGGCGGTGGGGGGGGGGGGGGGGGGGGGGGGGGGGGGGGGGGGGGGGGGGGGGGGGGAAGATTTAATAGGTAAAGGGCAACATATTTTACCCAAAGCATGCCGTTTGAAACCTGTACTGTATATCATCGCTCTATCAGAGTTCTGATGAGAGGTTGAGAGGTTGCCAGTCATAAAATGTTAACACTATTCCTCTCTCCACAGACACGGCTTGGCCTGCTGGAGGTTTCCGGCATTTTCTCTTTGTTCGTTTGCAGCATTCCATTCCACTTGGATTCTGAGCGTTGAAAATATTTCGATGTTGAGAGTCAGGAGCCAGCACCCGATTTAGGTGGGCTGAAGGGCCTCTTCCATTGCTGCATCTTTAACTAATCAAAATTAAATTAAACCTCTAACTCTCCATAGAGTCTGATCGAACCATAGGTTTAAGGTGAAAGAGGCAAAGTTCAAGGGTAATGTGTGAGGCAAGGACTTTTACATGGAGGGTGGTGGGAGACAGATGTAAGTTCATAGGTTCTAGGAGCAGAATAAGGCCATTCAGCCCATCATGGCTGATCTATCATCCCCTCTCAACCTCATTCAACTGCCTTCGCCCCATAACCCCTGACACACTTACTAATCAAGAATCTGTCAATATTAAGATATGATAGTGGTGTTTAAGAGGCTTTTAGACAGGCATATATATGTGCAAGGAATGGAGGGATACAGATCACGTGCAGGCAGATGGACACAAAATGCTGGAGTAAGTCAACAGGAAAGGCAGCATCTCTGGATAGGAGGAATGGGCGACGTTTCAGGTCGAGACCCTTCTTCACGTACAGGCACAGACAGCGTGGGCTGAAGGGCCTGTTCCTGTTCTAACTCACTGGGCTCGGATTGCTGACTGCTTCTGCTGATGGCAGGTTTGGGCTTGACGTCGGAGCTCTTCACAAACCGACACACAGCCAGCGCACGCGTTGCCCCAGGCGGCGGTTCCGAGATTCGTGAATGAAAGCTCCACACTTGGTGAAAGATCGCCCCCTCCCTGGACCCTACCCCTCCCCTCCATCAGTCAGCACCTGATGAGGTCACGGGCCGCTCCTTTTAAGTGGTTGGGTCGGTCTGCTGGATTCCTGTGGCGTCTGGCAGCTACCCTTTGGAAGAGGCAGGTGCTGTGCGGAGCACACTGTTATTTAATTTTACTTCTGCTGCCGCTCTTTCAATTATCTCAGTGGTATTAAAACCCCAAGGAGCCCCCCCATAATCTTGGGAATCGCCCACCCTACACCCATCCCACACACTGAAGACCACTGGTTGGAATCAGCTGCCCTCGAGGCAATGGTTATTGATCACAGGACGCAGGTGTGAGCAATTTGACTTCATCTACTGGCCCCTCAGTTCATCGCTGGTTGGCAGCTCTTACAAACTTCTACAGATGCATCATAGGGAGCATCCCATCTTGGTTTGGGAACAGCTCTGCCCAAGACCACAAGAATTTACAGAGAGCTGTCGATGTAGCTCCGACCATCACACAGACTAGACTTCCCACCATTGACTCATAGTAGATAGACAGGTCTGAAGAGGGATCTCGACCCGAAACGTCACCCATTCCTTCTCTCCAGAGATGCTGCCTGCCCCGCTGAGTTACTCCAGCATTTTGTGTCTATCTTCGGTTTCAACCAGCATCTGCAGTTCCGCATCTGCAGTTCCTCCCTACACATATATATTGCCCTTATCTGGCAAAGGAGGTGACTCCTCGCCCGGTAAAGTCTCCATACCCATTTGATATGGTCGACTCTGAATTGGTCCCTCAGTATCGGGCAAGTCGCCATCAACTTTGCTGAGACAATCAACGTTGCTCTTGGTTTTGCCACCAGGACTCACCTGAACAATTCTCCTGAGGTTCATACAGGCAAAGAAAGAACAGTAGACTTAGTTAGTGAACAGAATGGCTTTTTTTTTACAACAGTTTGGCAATAACATGCACAGAATTACCAATAGTAACACTATTTAAACAAACCATTCCAGTTCCATTTAGTTGCATTCAAGTTCATGATACAATTCACACCCCCATATCACCAGCAGAGGCAGCAGGAAACTCGACCCGAAACGTCGCCTGTCTCCTTCGCTCCTTAGATGCTGCTGCACCCGCTGAGTTTCTCCAGCTTTTTGTGCAGCAGGAAACTTGTTCAGCATCTTACTGGCTGGCCTATTGCACGGAACTGGCCTCCAGAGCGGCGCAGAGTGGCAACACTGCAATCTGAGTACTTTATTGAACATCTGCAAGTGCACAGCAGAGAGCATGCTGACTGGTTACAACTCAGCCTGGTTTGGTAAAAGAACGGTCAAGAACAAAGGAAGCTGCAGAAAGTGGTGGACACTGCCTGGTCCATCACAGATGTTGATCTCACCACCATCAAAGGGATCTACAGGTGCTGCTGACTCAAGAAGATACCTCATTACGTTAAAGTCCCACACCGTCCTGGCCATCTTCTCATCTCGCTGCTACCTTCGGGAGGAAGGTACAGGAGCCGGAGAACCATGAGAATCAGGCTCAAGATCTGCACAACCTGATCTACAACCCTATCGCAGCAATGAGTTATTACAGACTATGCCAAATGTACTACGCCCTGCACTGCAATGGTCAGCTTAAGTAGAATAACTGATAATTGACCATACTAGTGTTTATTATATATTTATTTGTTGTGTTGTCACCTCAATGTGCCTGTAAACCTGCAACAGGGAAGAACTTGACAATTAACCACTCTTGACTTTTGACCTGTTTCTCATGGCTGGGAATCTGCCATCGTTATGCAGATTGGCCTTCAAACATCTTAGCTCACTGAAAGTTGCAATGCAAGCAGATAGAGTGATAAAGAAGGCATATCTTGTGCTCGCCTTCATTGGTCAAGACATTTAATATAAGAGTCGGAACGTCACGATGTAGCTCTATGACACTTTGGTTGAACTGCTTTTGGAGTATTGTGCGCAGTTTTGGTCGCCCCATTACAGGAAGGTTGTGGAGTCTTTGGAGAGGGTGCAGAAGAGGTTTACTGGAATGCTGCCCGGATTAGTGGGCAATGACCTACAACAAGAGGTTGGACAAAATTGGATTGATTTCTCAAGCATGTCAGAGGTTGAAGGAGAACTGATAGAATTATGAGAAGCATAGATAGGATAGACAGTCAGAACCTTTTTCATGATGATGTAGATGTTTCTTGCCTCAGGAATGGCTAGTAGTCCTCATTAAACATCCGTCCACTTGCGCTTCCAATCTGGTGAGGACTTATGAACAATCTGCTTTGCAAAACCGGGATAAGAGATTCACACAGCACCATTGCTCAATATATTAATGGATGCCATTGGCATGGCCATCATTTATTTTCCATCCTTGTATGTCCCTGAGAAGGTGATGGGGAGTTATCTTCTTGAACTACTGCTGTCAGTGGTTAAAATGTCCCCATGGTGCTATTGGGAGTCCATGGTTAAGATCCGATTACAACGAAGGAAGATAGACACAAAATGCTGGAGGTTTTGTGGGTCAGGCAACATCTCTGGAGAAAAATAATAGGTAACGTTTCGGGTCGAGACCCTTCTTCAGAAGTGATTCAATCTGAAGAATCTCGACCCGAAACGTCACCACTGAGTTACTCCAGCATTTTGAGTCTATCTTCGGTGTAAACCATCATCTGCAGCTCCTTCATAAACAACAAGGAAGGAATGATGATATATTTACAAGTCAGGAAATACGTGTTGTATGATTTAGAGGGCAGCCTGCTGATCATGTGCATCCATGTACCTTTTTGCCTTTGCCCTTCCTGGTGGTAGATGTTGTGTAGTTGGCTAGTGTAGTGCCCTAGACTACCCCTTCCTCACTGTGATGTAGGGATAGTCTAGACAAGTAGTTGCAGAGATTTCTGTAGACGGGACACACTGTAGCCACAGCGCACTAGTGGTGGAGGCAGTCACTGTTCATGGATGGGATCCCCGTTAAGTGAACCCAGGATGGTGCCAAGCTTATGAGGGACTGTTGGGGTGGCACACACCTGGGCAAGGTGTGGCTTTTCTGTCGTGTCCCTGATTTGTTTATATCATCAATCATGCCAAACAAAGTTGTCCATCCACTACCATGTAGAAATGGGAGTCTTTGCAACAGTAAGGTGTTCCGGTTTCCTCCCACGTACCAAAGACGTGCACGTTTGTAGGTTGATTGGCTTCTGTGAATTGTCCCTAGTGTGCAGGTAAGAACTAGCGTGTGGGTGATCGCTGGGTTGGTGCAGACTCGCTGGACTAAAGGACATGTTTCCATGCTGAATGCCTAAACTAAAATCTGGGACAAGTAATCGTTCACATTACTGACGAATATCAACACGATTTACTCGGTGAGGATCAAACAGTGCTAGCAACCTTGACCAATGTTTGACATCCCTAATAGGTCATCTTCCCTGCAACCCAGAGATAATTAAGTCGGATG
This sequence comes from Okamejei kenojei, assembly GCA_035221665.1. Lineage (NCBI taxonomy): Eukaryota > Metazoa > Chordata > Chondrichthyes > Rajiformes > Rajidae > Okamejei > Okamejei kenojei. Next base: position 11,371,499 of record CM069162.1, read on the forward strand.
TGGACACGAGGAACTGCAGATGCTGGTTTACTAAAAAAAAGGGCATAAAGTGCTGGAATAACTCTGCGAGTCAGGCGGCATCTCTGGAGGACATGGATAGCCGGCGTTTCGGTTTGGGATCCTGCTTCAGACTGATTGTCGTGGGGATAGGCGGGATAAAAGCTGGAAGAGCAGTGGAGGGGGGGTGGGGGGGGGGGGGGGGAACAAAGCCTGGCAAGTATTATGATGATAGAAGAAGCGTAAGATGTGAAGGAATATTGATGGGAGGGGACGGGGGACAAGGGCAAAGGGAGTGGGTGCACATCCAGGTGGGGCAGAGAGAAGGGGGGGGGGGGAGGAGTCATTTATCCCACTGCAGCTCCTCTCGCGGTACAGTTGCCCCCTTACAGCGCCAGAGGGCGGGGTTCAATCCCGTGATGGGGACCGAGTTTGTACGTTCCCCCCGTGACTCCGTGGGTTTTCTCCAAGAGCTCCGTTTCCCTTCCGCACTCCAAACGCGTGCAGGTTTGTAGTTTAATTGGCTTCGGTAAACATTTCAAATTGTCCCTACTGCGCAGGACGGTGTTAGTGCATGTGGATCGCTGGTTGGCATGGGCTCGGAGGGCCGAAGGGCCTGTTTCCACGCTGTATCTCTAAATTAACCGAAGCTAAACTACACCTGTTTAGTGATTAGATAGATGAGGAGAGGGAGGATCAAACGTGGCATCAGCAGGAGTGATGGGATTCATGGATTTGAGGCATTCAGTTCCCTATGAGGCCATTCGGAGATTTAGTTGCTCCAGGATCTTTGCCAACACATACTCCTTACCAACGATGAGAATTTAAGACTCTGACACTGCTGTCATTGATCAGATGGGATTGAATCATATGCCCTACTGTCACCTAGACACCGCACACAGGACATTGCTGAATAAATCAAGCACATGGCACAATGTCAATAGGCACTCATTGCAATGTCAACCACTGCCAAATAGCCTGAACTAAGTAATAACAATGCTTATTCATGCTGCAAGGCTGCCAAGGATGAATTGCTTACATTTGGGCAGCACAGTGGTGCAGCGGGTAGAGCTGCTGCCTCACAGCGCCGGAGACCCTGTTTCGATCCCGGTCTCAGGGGCAGCACAGTGTCTCAGTGGTACAGTTGCTGAACGCAGCGGCAGGGGCGCGATCCTGACTGCGGGTGCTGTCTGTACGGACTTTGTACATGCTCCCTGTGAATCCGTGCGTTTTCTCCGGGTGCTCCGGTGTCCTCCCATACTCCAAAGACGTAGGTTTGTAGGTTAATTGTCTTCAGTAAAATTGTCAATTGTCCCCAATGTATTGGGTAGTGCTAGTGTACAGGGTGATCGCTGACTTGGAGGGCCGAAGGCCCTGTTTCCGCACTGGAACTCTAAACTCTAAAGTCTCAGGTGCTGTCTGTGTGGAGTTTGCACATTCTGTGGGTTTTTTTAGGTTAATTTGGCCTCTGTAAATTGCCCCTAGTGTGTGGGGAACGGATGAGAAAGTGGGATAACATAGAACTAGTCTTCAATTTCAAGTTCAAGTGAGTTTATTGTCGTGTGTCCCTGATAGGACAATGACATTCTTGCTTTGCTTCAGCACACAGAACATAGAAGGCATTTACTACAAAAACAAAAAGTGTGAGCGGGTGATCGATGAACAGCAAGGACTCACTGGTCCAAAGGGATTGTTTCCATGCTGTGTCTTTCAATTCAATTCAATTTTAAAACTGATCTTGCTTTTTGTTCAAGTCAGAGTGAATAAGCTGGTTCTGATGAAGGATCTTCCTCACAGGTGCTGCCCGACCTGCTGGGTGTTTTCAGGTGTGCGGAAGATGGAGCAACCTCTTCAGACGGTCGAGAGGAGAGTTGATGGACGTGAACAAGATTGCGACTGTGTTTGTAAGGAAGCTGTTTGGATTATTGGTTGACTCAAGGAACCCATCTTTTGCCCACATACCGACTGCCTGCCCCTCTTCCAGAGTTACGTCCGTGCCCGGGGGTCCCTTGAAAAGGAGCAGGCGGTGCCCACTGGCACCATGGAAGCACTCTGGCATCGTTGGGCAGGGGATTGTTCAGTTTGGAGATACAACGCGGACACAGACCCTTTGAGTTTGCAATGACCAGCGATCCCCACACAGTGACACTATCCTACACACAATTTACATTTATACCAAGCCAATTCACCTGCAAACCTGTACGTCTTTGGAGTCAGGCAGGAAACCAAAGATCTTGGTCACGGGGAGAATGTACAAACTCCGAACAGACAGCACCCATAGTGCCGTAAGCTCTGTAAGGCAGCAACTCCACCGCTACACCACCACAGTACCCTGGCTCAGGATGGTAATATCGTGATTTTATGCTTGATAGGATTCGATTGATTTGATAAGATTGTCTGGTATGCTAGTATAGTGTGGAGACAAGGAACTGCAGATGCCAGTTTACAAAAAATCAAAGTGCTGGAGTAATTCAGCATGTCAGGCAGCATCCTTGGAGAACATGGATGGGTGACATTTCGGGTTGGGACCCTTCTTTAGACTGGTAATATGGTGAGTAGGAAGGAATTGCAGAGGCTGGTTTACACCATAGACTCAAGATGCTGGAGTAACTCAGCGGGACAGGCAGCATCTCTGGAGAAAGGGAATAGATGATGTTTCAGCCCAAATCACCAACCATTTCTTGTCTCCAGTTATGCTGCCTGGTGTGCTGTGACTCCAACATTTTGGGTCTGTCTTTGGAAATATAGTGATGTTTGGGGTTTTTTTTTAGGTTTGTTGTTTAGTCAGTAGCGCGTTAGCAGTCTGTGGATTTATAACAATGTGATATAGTTGTCATTTCATGGAAACAAAAAATGTATTAAGTGCTTTCTACTTTTTTTGAATATATTTTTAATCAAGCTTATTTTTTTAAATATAAAAGGCAGTTCATATTGTTGAAGGTTTTAATGAGGATAGGCAGGGCAGATGGGGCCGATCCTAACCAACCTTCTGCCCGTCGCTCGCTGCCGGCCCTCTTGAGAAGCCTTGATACAGGTTACACCGGGGACACACACACCCCTTGTGGAGTGTTAGTGCATTCCTCCACCGGGGCTGGGGAGAAGGAGGAGGCACACACACACACACACATTGTAACTAGTTAAAATATCCCAAATCCCACTGGATATCTCCAGCATAATCCCACGAACGCAACAGCCCCTCCCTCTCTCTTCTCCCCCCTCCCTCCCCTCTCTCTCTCCCCCCCTCCCTCTCTCTCTCCCCCCCTCCCTCTCTCCTCTCCCCCCCCTCCCTCTCTCTCCCCCTCCCTCTCTCTCCCCCCTCCCTCTCTCTCTCCCCCTCCCTCTCTCCCCTCCCTCTCTCTCTCTCCCCTCCTCCCTCTCTCTTTCCCCCCTCCCTCTCTCTCCCCCCTCCCTCTCTCTCCCCTCTCCCCCCCTCCTCTCTCCCTCTCTCCCCTCTCTCCCCCTCCCTCTCTCTTTCTTCCCCCTCTCTCTCTCTTTCCCCTCCTCCCTCTCTCTCTTCCCCCTCCCTCTCTCTCCCCTCTCCTCTCTCCCCTCTCTCACTCTCCTCTCTCTCTCTCTCTCTCTCTCCCTCCCTCTCTCCTCTCTCTCTCTCTCTCTCTCTCTCCCTCTCTCTTCACACTCTCTCTCTCTCTCTCTCTCTCTCTGCACTACTACCACCACCCCACCCACCCTCACCACCCTCCTTGTAGCAAAGCTGTAGGATCTTTGCCGAGTAGAGCAGCCGTATCACGTCACCGTGCGGTTGGTTATCGATTAACGCCGGAGTGTTTTAGCTGCATTTCCGGGGGTGGCGTTTGGTTTGAACACGGTGTGAATGGGTGGGAGGGAGGGAGAGAGAGCCGATCACTGCCATCTGATTATGCAAATCCCAGCCACAGAGAGAGCGAGGGAGGGAGGGAGGGAGGGGGACTTCTCTTGGTTCGTTCATTCCGTCTCAACCTCCGCCCGATGTTGCACACAGAGGCAGCTCTCGCCTCCCCATCCCACACTCTGGCAGGGAATGAAATGCCTTGAGTACACCTGCCGACCAAAATTAGCCTAGAAGGTCAACACATTTGATTTGGACGAGTCCTTTTTTTTGTTGAGCAGAGGAATAAACAAACACACACACACAAAGAGACCCCCCCCCCCCTCTCCTCTCACGTACTTTTAAGAAGATTTCAGTGCGAGTCTGTCTCTATTCCCCAGTTCAGCATGAAGCGAGCGGGCACCGAGAGGCGGACTTGCCCCATTCATCTACTATTCGCGCTTTCCCTGGCTGCCCACGCCGGCTGCAGCCTGTGCCCCGAGAAAAAGCTGCAGAGCCGGGAGGAGGAGGCGAACGTGGTTCTGACCGGGACGGTGGAGGAGATCATGAACGTGGATCCTGTGCACCGCACCTATTCCTGCAAGGTAAGCGGGAGCCGAACCCGGTTCAAAGTTACTCGCCCGGGCGCTGGGGTGGGGAGAAAAGGAGCGTCAAACCCTTCTGCAACTTAACCTGCCCGTTTGAAAGTTTACTGACCCAACCATCCCGAGCATTGGAGTGGTGGGAGAATGGAGCCCTCAATCCTTCTATAACGTATAACCCGGTTGCATAGACATTTCAGAACTGTATTGTTCCCCAGAGCTTGAAATACACAGTGCTGCAAATCCAGGTAATATTTGGATCGAGGAGGAGGAGGGGGGGGGGGGGGGGATATTAAATCAGTGTTTGTGTGGGGAGCGAGTGTAGTTTTACTGTGAAGATAGACAGACACAGAGTGCTGGAGTTTTACAATTGCAGATTTTTTTTAGGTGCTGAGTGAGTTTGGTTTCGTTGCAAGCACAAGGGGTTGCATTCCAGGATTGCCCAGGTTTCTGCGCGTCTTGTCTCTGCAAAGCTGTGTTGGGGGAAGTTTGCGAAAGTTTTGTGTGTGTGAGAGAGAGGGGGGGGGGGGGGGTTGGCGGCTGTGGTGGATTGCACCTTGAGTAACGTGACAATGGGCAAAACTATTGCTCCCGAGTGGAGAGTGGAGGCAGGAGCGTGCTGTGATTAACATGGCTGCGGGCTACTGAATCTCACACACACACACACACACCCATCTCCATCTCCGCTGCAGGGCAAACAAAACAAAAACTCCAGCGATCCCTGCACTGGGATCGCCACAACCAGTCTGTTCAGTTTTATTCATGCCAGTGTGTCTGGCTACAGCATTCCTTTGGGATTCGTTCCACGCCGCAGTGGGTCGGCGAGGGAATGAGCCGTGGGGTTTGAGGGTTCTCTTCAAACTCTGAGCCCCAGAGTGGATACAGTGCGGATACCGGCCCTTCGGCCCAACTGGTCCCACCTGCCTCCGTTTGGCCCATATCCCAACACATCTGTCCTATCCATGTACCTGAGACAGACACAAAATGCTGGAGCAACTCAGCGGGGACAGGCAGCATCTCTGGAGAGAAGGAATGGGTGACGTTTCGGGTCGAGACCCTTCTTCAAACTGAAGATTTTTGTGTCTACGGTTTAAACCGGCATCTGCAGCTCCTTCATACACTATCCATGTGCCTGTCTAACTGTTGCTTAAACCTTGCGATAGACCCTATCTCAACCGCATCCTCTGGCAGCTCGTTCCATACACCCACCGCCCTTTGTCTGGAAAAAGTCACCCCTCAGATTCCCTTTCCCCGCACCTTAAACCTATGCCCTCTGATCCTGGATTCCCCTACTCTGGGCAAGAGACCCAGTGCAGTTATTTGATCTATTTTCACCCAGAGAGTTGTGAATCTGTGGAATTCTCTGCCTCAGAAGGCAGTGGAGGCCAATTCACTGGATGTATTCAAGAGAGAGTTGGATATAGCTCTTGGGGCTAACGGAATCAATGGGATATATGGGACAAAGCAGGAAGGGGATACTGATTTTAATGATCAGCCATGATCAAATTGGCTGGATCCGTTTCTATCTATTCCTCTCATGGTTTTAAGCACTGTGCCAACGTTGTGGGAACTTATCCAAAGAAACATTGAGGGTGTCTTGCAATGTCCAATCTCACTAAACCATCCCAGGGCACGACTTTGAAGAAAGGTGATCTTTGTTCTCATGTTAAATCTAAACAACATCACCAATAGATTCAGAAACGAGGAACTGCAGATGCTGGTTCACAAAAATTGACTGTTGGAATAGCACCGCGAGGGTCGGGCAGCATCTCAGGAGAACATGGACAGGTCGGGTGGAACCCTTCTTCAGACTGATCTGTCCCATTATAGCCACAAAATGCTGGAGTAACTCGACGGATCAGGCAACATCTCTGGAGAAAAGTAATGGGTGACGCTTCGGGTTGAGACCCTCCATCAGACGGAATAAGTCTGAAGAAGGGTCTTGACCCGAAACGTCACCTATTCCTTTGCTCCAGAGATGCCGCCTGACCCGCTGAGTCACTCCAGCATTTTGTGGCTGTCCTTGGTGTAAACCAGCATCTGCTGGTCTTTCTGACACGCATTGATCCGACCTATTATTCTGAGGAAGGGTCTCAACCTGAAATGTCACCCATCCATGTCCTCCAGGGACGCTGCCTGACCCGCAGAGTTACTCCAGCACTTTGTGTCCGTTTTCTTGAACCATCAATTGATGCCTCGGTTCCTATAACATTGTTGTGCTCAAATTAGTTGCTGTGTATCCTACATTACAGCAGTGCCTACACTTTTAGCACTCTGCTGCATGTGAGAATCTTTGAGAAGTTGAGAGGTACTACAATAAACACAATATGATTCTTTGCACACTAAAAAATATTAAGACATCACTTCTGGAAGGTAATTACTTTGTGAGTGTCGTTAATTGACTGACCTTGAGTTCTGGCTTCCGACTGAGGGAGCCTGAGTTTTCCTTTAGAACTGGACTGTGAGCTTGTCGACTTTACAAGCAGTGACATTTATTGATGCTGTGGCTATACCTATTCGCCAACCACTCTGAACTCTTTGGTCTTGACATAAAATGCTGGAGTAACACTGCAGGCCAGGCAGCATCTCTGGAGAAAAGCAATGGGTGACGTCTTGGGGTCGAGACCCTTCTGCAATGGGTGACGTTTTGGGGTGAGACCCTCCTTCAGACTGAAGAAGGGTTTTGACCCGTAGAGACACCGTTTGTCCCGCTGAGTTAAGGGCCTGTCCCACTTTCCCGAGCTGCCCACAAAAATTCTCCCGAGTTTTCCCCTTGATTCAAATTCAGAGAATGTTCGTAACGGGTCCGTAGATATATCGTAGCGGCTCGTTATGTCAGCCGTATGTACTCTGGGCATTAAATGTTGCAACTTTTCTCCTCCCGACTATCTTTTTACTCGTGGACATTTTTTGTTGCGTGCTCTCCAGTCAGTGGAAAGACTATACATGATTACAATCAACCCATCCGCAGTGTACAGAGGCGGGATAAAGGGAATAACTTTTAATGCAAGGTAAAGTCTGATTAAAGATAGTCCGAGGGCCTCCAATGAGATAGATGGGAGGTCCGAACCGCACTCTGGTTGCGGTAGGATGGTTTACTTGCCTCATAACAGCTGAGAAGAAACTGTCTCTGAACCTGGAAGTGTGCGTCTTCACACTTCTGCACCTCTTGCCTGGCGGGAGAGGGGAGAAGAGAGTGATCGGGGTGAGACCTTGCTGAGGCTGTGGGAAGTCAAATGTACGGTGGAATGTATTAATATTTGCTAACACTGTTGTAAGGAATGCTGATTTTGATCCAATTTATCTCTTCAAAAGAGGTGGCATTTAATTTTCAGGGACGAACGTAATGTGATAGCCTGCGTTCATCTGAAAGGGGTGTTGGTCTCTGGGGGAATACTTCTGTGTGGTATTGGGTGTATCAGACGTCCTGGTAGGCTGGGGAATAGGAGGGTGTAGGTGTGTGTATCTTTGTAAGGCTTATTGGGTGGGCGGAGAGGGTGTCATTAAAGTGTGTGTGTGTGTGTGTGTGTATGGTATCCAAATGGGCACAAAGTGCTGGACTAACTCGGGCAGCATCTTTGGAGGACATGGATAGGTGCGGTTTCGGCTCCTGACAATTCCTCGGACTTCTTCAGATAGCTGTCGAGCGATTTTGGCCACCATTTAAATATTTTGGTACATTGAGACTTTTCGAGACCCCGCACCGCCCCGGCCAAGCTCTACCATCGCAAATAAGCTGCAGGTGCCTGAAGGCCACGATCATCAGGTTCCAGAATAGCTTCTTCCCACTGTGGTGGACTGGACAGCACCTGTCCCTCTCTGCAGTCTGCTTCATGTCAGAGTGTGTGAGTTACTGAACCAAACGTCCATGCAACCAGTCATTATCCTTGTCACCACACATCTGCAGTAGTATGATAGAGTACTTGTCGACATGTCAAATCTTCTCAATCTTCTAAGAAAATAGAGGCATACCGGAGTAAATCGGCCAGGAGTGGTAAGATGGGAGGTCCCCTCAGCCAAGGGACATCAATCCAGTGGTTTCAGAGACCAGCTTTTATTTTTTATAAAATTCCAGGTTTATTTAATTGTTTTGAACTTGGATAGGCAGGGAATGGAAGGGCCTGGAAAAGGGCCTTGGCGAAAAAAGCACACACTGACGTCTCTACTTCCTTTACAATGCTGATTCCAACACCAGTGGAAACGTGACCACCCAGCTATCTGCGGCCGAAGACTTTCAGAGTCACGTGACCTTAAATGTAATGTGATCTTGCGCACAGCGCCATACCCAAGTGCAAACTCCCTCCTGAATACTTGTAAAGCAGTCTGATTTCCAAAGCTGGCTTGGGTTTCAGTGAGAGGTTGGGAACAAACGCCCCATGGGACAGCTCTTTATGAGCTGCCGTTAAAGTCAACCTCAGCAGTGTGATCTTAACCTTGCTGTGGGCGAATTCTTGAGAGATCTGGGATGGGAACTGTGAGGGCTGAAGAACGATTCACTTTCATCTGGCCTGTTATCGTCTTCCCCAGATGTCCCAAAATGTTTCACAAATAACGCAGTGGCCTTGATGTACAGCCGCCAGTTTGTGCGCAGCAAGGTCCCATGGTCCGCATGAGAAACATGGCCAATTAATCTGCTTTTGGATCGGGCTGTTTAGTTTAGTGATACAGCGTGGAAACAGGCCCTTCAGCCCATCAAATCCGCACTGACCAATGGTCACTGTACACTAAGGACAATTTACTAGAAACCAATTCACCTGCAAACCTGCATGTCTTTGGAGTGTGGGAGGAAACCGGAGCACTAGCAAACCCATGCAGGTCACGGGGAGAGCACACAAACTGCGTCCAGACAGCATCCGTAGTCGGGATTGAACCCGAGCCTCTGTTGCTGTCAGGCAGCAGCTCGTTTGCTGTGCCACCTGAATTGGCCAGGTGCAGGAATTGCACAGCAATTCCCTCTTCCCCAAATATCGAACATGTCCTTTCATGGCTATTAGGGGGGGGGGTCAGTTCATGGCGAAGTGACGAGTGTACTTTAATGTTTCGTCAGATATAAACGTCAATTGCACTGAGCCTGTTATTGATAACCTGAATGGTGCCAGGCGCCAATCCTGCTCTCAACGTCAGCCAGACCAAGCAACTGATTGTTGGCCTCGGGGAGAGAAATATGAGGATTTGTGAACCTGATTTCATTGGCGGGGCAGCGATGGAAGAGTCAATAGCTTCAAGTTCCCAGGCGTGCATATCTCTGAGGGCTCCTGGGCTCAGTATACCAAGTGCTCATACGTATCTCTACTTCCCTAGAGGACTGATGAGATTCGGCATGTTACCAAATACTCTTATCTAACCTCTCCCGGTATACGGCAGAGAGCCTACTGACCGGTTGCATCAAGGCCTGTTCCGGTAACTCAAACAGCCTGGCCGCAAAAAGTGGTGGACACTGCCTGAACCATCACGGGTATTGACCTCCAAACCATCGAAAAGATCCACAAGAAGCATTGTCTCAAGAAGGCCAGCTACTATTATCAAAGACCCGTACCACGCTCTCATTTTGCTGTTACCTTTGGGAAGAAGGTGCAGGAGCCTGAGACTGTGACCTCCAGGTTCAAGAATAGCTTCTTCCCACTAACGCGTGAAATACAGTGCCCAACCCTAACCACAATCTTACCTCAGCAACGACCTACCGTGGACTTTGTTTTGGCTGCACTATGTACTTCTGCTTCCGCTATCATGGCCCAATTACCTAGAATTACTGATTATTTATTGATCATTGTATATTTACTTTATGCATTAAAATGCCTGTGAAGCTGCAGCAAGAATAATCTTATTGCATTCCTGATGCACTTCACAATTAAACTCTCTTGACTCTAATAACTTAATCCATTTTTACAGCTGTATAGGGAAAGGTGCCTTCCGCCTAAAGCAGGGGTCGGCAACCTACGTCCCCCGGGCCGAATGCTGCCCGTAACCCAAAATCACCCGTCCCGCAGGCGATTTGTTCGCCGTTTCTCTCCGGCCCGCTGAGCGCGGCCGAGCTCTGGCTGTCCCGCATCCTGCGCAAAGCTGCTGGCACGGCCATGCACCTTCTGGATGAACACATTTAAGAAAGAAGTGCAGATGCTGGAAAAATCTAAGGCAGGCAAAAATGCTGGAGAAACTCAGCGGGTGCGATGTGCAAGGATTGCTTGAGGCTGCCTCACCCGCTGAGTTTCTCCAGCATTTTTGTCTAGCTTCTGTGAACACGTGATTTGATGCCTGCCATCCTGGTCGGGATCCATGTGTACACGTGATAGATGAGGCCCGCCATCCGCTCACAGATATGCGTCCCGGCCCCTATGCAGAACAAAGGTGCCGACCCCTGGGACTAAAGGTTCTGACTCTGATAAGAACGTAAGAGGAGTGGGAGCTGACTATCCCAGCCATTAAAATCTATGGCCAACCTTCTACCTCCATACTATTTTCTGGCACTCTCTCCATATCCCTTGATTCCATCCATATCTGGTAAGCTATTGATCCCTGTTCTGACTGAACCTCCAGGGTAGAAAGTTCCAAAGGTTCACAACCTCCTGAGTGAAGAAACATCTAAGTCCTAAATGGCGAAAAAAAATACACACTTCCTTTGGAGACTAAAGGGCCTGTCCCACTTACGCGATTTTTTTTTGGCGACTGCCAGCACCCGTCACGACCATACAAATGTACCCACGACCATACAGGCAACACGTCGCGGGGTGAAGCCTCTATGGTCGTGAGTAGTCGCCCAAAGAGTCGTACCTTGTTCTGGTCGCCGCTGGATTTTCAACATGTTTGCAGAAATGGGACAGGTCCTTAAGGAAGTTCAGCATAGACATAAAATGCTGGAGTAACTCAGTGGGACAGGCAGCATCTATGGAGAGAAGGAATGGGTGACGTTTAGGGTCATAGACATAGAGAAACATAGAAATTAGGTGCAGGAGTAGGCCATTCGGCCCTTCGAGCCTGCACCGCCATTCAATGTGATCATGGCTGATCATCCAACTCAGTATCCTGTACCTTCCTTCTCTCCATACCCCCTGATCCCTTCAGCCACAAGGGCCACATCCAACTCCCTCTTAAATATGGCCAACGAACTGGCCTCAACTACCTTCTGTGGCAGAGAATTCCACAGATTCACCACTCTGAGACCCTTCTTCAGATTCGACCCAAATCGTCACCCATTCCTTCTCTCCAGAGATACTACCACTTAGTTACTCCAGCATATTGTGTTTTATCGTTGGTGTAAGCCAGCACCTGCAGTTCCTTCCTACACAAAGTGAGCTCAGCATGTCTCCAACAACTCTTGTTGACTGCTGACAGATGCACTTCGTTGGTTTGTTTCACTTGTTGATTTGGGAGCAGCTCCGCCCGAGATGGCAAGATAATGTAGAGAGTTGTGGATGTAGCCCTGTCAACCACACGGACCAGAATCCCCACCCATTGTCTCCATCTACAAATCACACACCAATCATTCCCTTGTCCCCTCTCTCATCGGGCGGAAGATGTAAAAGGTTTAAAGCATGTAATACTTGATTCAGGAACACCACCTTCCCCTCTGTTATCAGACTACTGAACGGTGCTCCTATAAGCTAGGGTGTTGTCCCATTCATTCAACCTACCTCATTGTGGTCATTGGACTTAAGGGCCTGTCCCAGCAGCATGCAACTCCATGCGATGAGCGCGACCTAACGTGGTCGCTTGAGCTGTCCGGCGTCGCGGGGCCGGTCCCACTTCGATCGCCGGAATTGTGCGGAGTTCGTCCCGACATCGCGCGGGGCTCCGAAAAACTGACCATGTTCAAAAATTCCGCGCGGCAACGGCTTGTCGGCTCGCAGTCGCCTCGACACATTACACACCGCCTCAACGTCGTGCCTCTGTGCCCCTCTCTGTGTGTCCCTCTCTGTCCTGGCGAACTTACCTTTCAGACTTCGCTCCAAGTTCGCCTCACTTTGCGCCACTCACCCCACCTCCGCGCGGCCCCCGCTGCCGGTTTGATCGCGCTCACCGCATGGAGTCGGATGCTGGTAGGACAGGCCCTTTACTCTCTGCAACTGCTCCAGGTGCGGTCTCACCAGGGCCCTGCACAATTGCAGTCGGACCTCCTTGCTCCGAAACTCTGTAACGCTGTGAGAATATATCCTGCGCTCTGGTGCTTTTCACGTTGCACTATTTGTGCACGACTTGATTGCGATCGGGTTTAGTTTGATCTGATTGCCTCGCTTGTAAACAAACGCCCGTCACTGCACCTCATGACAATTGAAACATTGAAAATAGGTGCAGGAGTAGGCCGTTCGGCCCATTATGATCATGGCTGATCATCCAAAAATCAGTGCCCCGGTCCAGCTTTTTCCCCACATCCCTTGATTCCCTTAGTAAGAGCTAAATCTAACTCTCACTTGAAAACATCCAGTGAATTGGCCTCCACTGCCTTCTGTGGCAGAGAACTCTGGCTGAAAAAGTTTTTCCTATTCTCAGTCTTAAATGGCCTACCCCTTATTCTTAAACTGACCCATAGTTCTGGACTCCCCCAATATCGGGAAATTTTTTCCTGCATCTAGCCTGTCCAATCCCTTAAGGATTTTATATGTTTCTAAAAGATATCCTCTCATCCTTCTGAATTCCAACGAATACAAGCCCAGTCGACCCGTTCTTTCATCGTATGTCAGTCCCGCCATCCCTGGAATTAACCTAGTGAACCTACGCTGCACTCCCTCAATAGCAAGAATGTCCTTCCTTAAATTAGGAAACCAAAATTGCACACAATATTCCAGGTGCGGTCTCACCAGGGCCCTGCACAATTGCAGTCGGACCTCCTTGCTCCGAAACTCAAATCCTCTCGCAATGAAGGCCAGCATGCCATTAGCTTTCTTCACTACCTGCATACTACTTACTTTCACTGACTGATCATGGCTCATGTACAATAATATACCGATACCAACCCCGTCTTCTGCAACTCCTGATGTCGGCTCTTCAGTCACGCTACAAGCTCCCCCTTCATTCTGCGTTTTGAGACCCAAGAATTAAAAAAATAAAATCTCCAGAGAATACAGGCTATTCAAGTCTAATCAATCACCCTGGTGTGGCAAGCTGAGATCACTAGATCGGTCTTCAAATCATTGTCGGCCTTTCTCCATGGGAACGAGCGTACCTGAAGGCCGAGGGTGATGGGTAGATGGAACACGGAGGGTGGTAGGTGTGCGGAACAGAGCGGACGGTGGGCGTATGGAACCAACTTGGATTGTTTTGTCTGGAGCATTGGAGCTTGAGGGGACAGTTGATGGAGTAGAAATGATGAGACACATAGGGTAGACAGTCAGAACATCTTCCTCCCTCCCCCCCCACCACCAACTCATCATTGGGTGTTGGTGGCTTGAGAATTTATCTGGAAGTCAGTGCTGGGACGAGGACCTTAGACTGGTTGGTCATTAGCGCTGTGTTGTGCAGTGATAGGATGCTAATCATTTTCCCATACTTGGTTGTGAAGGAAGCTTGGGAAGAAACTTATGGGTTGTGATCCCGCACCAGAGCTGGAAAGCATCGGAACTGCTGCCAGTATGGTGCTGAGTAAGTGGTATCCTTCAGATGAACCATTAAACCGAGGTTCACTCGGTCCCCTCGGGTGTTGTAGGAGATTCCATTACATTATTCTGAAGGAGCGTTGTGGAGATATTCATGTTAATCGTATCCCACAAACGTAGTCGGCAAAATAGATTTTCTGGCCACTTATCTTTCAAGGGAATGCAAAAAGGTCCCTGTGGAGTCTTAACGGGGGGGCATTTATTTACCACAGCATAACAGTGGCTGTACTTCAAAGGTACTTCAGTTGCTGTGGGGGGTTTTGGGAAGTCTTATGGTTTGTGAAAGATGTTATTTTTAGTTACTGCATGATGCATTCTCTTCCACTGTTTGAAACGTTCACCTAATGGCACCCGATGTTTTAGGGGAAGGCTGAGGGAGCTTAGAGATACAGCGCGGAAACGAGGCTTCAGCCCACTTTCCCCACCGACCTGCGATCCCCGCACATTAACGCTATCCTACTCGCTCCAGGGACAATTTGCATTTATCCCAAGCCAATTAACCTACAAACCTGTACACATTTGGAGTGAGGGAGGAAATTAAAATCTTGGAGACGCAGGTCACAGGGAGCACGTACAAACTCCGTACAGACAGCACCTGTAATCGGGATCGAACCCGGGTCTCTGGCGCGGTAAGGCAGTAGCTCTACCGCTAAGCCACCGTGCCGCCCCCAATGTGTATATTTAGCTGTGAGTAATCCCAACCCAGTGGCTGTGATGAGGGAGAGGGTCTAGATGTGGAGTAAGGACAAGAGATGCCCGAGTTGCCCGTGGCATTGGCAAGGCAAGTGCCAGCTCTTGTTTCCTGACCCTGGGCCCAGTGACGTCGTTGGATGGTGGGGGTGAAGCCTCCTTGCAGTTACCTTCCATCGACGCTCCAACTGGAAGCACGTCAACTCTGATTCCATTCCACCGGGCTGCTCTTCTTGGGCATGGTGGGCCCAAGGCTTCTGTTACTTTGCTGGACAATCCTTTGAAATTTGACCATTGGTGGTTTTCCAGAGTGGGAGGGGAAAAGCTGGAGGGAATGTTCTTTGGAATGCTGCAAAGAGGTGAAATAGCTGAACCATTATGTAAAGAGGAAAATTGATAAGCGTATAAAAGGGAATGAATGGTGTGGAGCAACATGATGTGCGAGGTGATTGTGTTTATTCAGTAAATATACTTCGTAGCCAGTGAGGTCATTTTGAGTCATAGTCATACAGTGTGGAAATAGGCCCTTTGGCCCAACTTGCCCACATTGACCAACAAGCCCCATCTACACTAGTCCCACATGTCTGCGTTTGGCCCATATACCTCTAATCCTATCCCATCAATGTGCCTATCTAAATGTTTCTTAAATATTGTGATAGTACCTGCTTCAAATACCTCCTCCTGCAGACCATTCCATACACCCACCACCCTCCGTGTAAAAGATGTTGAGCATTATTACATGCAAGGCTCCCGCAAAAAACATTATATTTAAAACCAGATTATCTTCACCAGATTATTTATTACCAGACCAGACGGGTGTGATTCTCTCTGCCATGAATTTCTCTCTGCTAGAATTTCTGTCATTTACTGCTTTTGAAAAGCAATAAGTTACTTTCGAAGCAGACAGATGTCGAGTAAATTAATTATCCGCTATGAAGATGGAAGAGATGAAATCCCCCTCTTTCACTGGGCTCAGAGTGCAAGAGAGGAGGAGGGGTTTGTGCCCGCCGCCCGCACTAGGCCCGGTCCCCGCCCGCACTAACTCACAGGTTTATCGTGCTAGTGAGCTGGTGCGACCGGAATGGATTTCTCGCAGGTGATTTCTTGGCGTCTTGCCCTCCATTGAACAGCTGCACACGTGGCCTTGCCCATCCTTGCCTGTAGCCTAGCAACTGCATCGCAGCAAGGCCGTGGGGGATAGGGCAATACGTAAAGGTAGGCTGAGGGGAGGCTTTTTTATAGCTTTCCCGTGAAGGAAGACTGACGCTGGCCTTTGAAGTGAGGCCTGAGCGAGGGATTTCAAGTTGTTCAAGTGAGTTTATTGTCATCTGTCCCTGTTAGGACAATGACATTCTAGCTTTGCTTCAGCACACAGAGCATAGTAGGCATTTTCTACAAACCAGATCAGTGTGTCCATATACCATAATATAAATATATACACACATGAATAAATAAACTGATAAAGTGCAAATAACAGATAATGCGTTATTAATAATTGGATTGCATTGGATTTCACCCGTTTCTCAAACGTAAAGCCTCTTCCGAGGCCTACTTCTGTCCATTCCTCTCTGCTTGGGTGTAGGGAGGGTGGGAGGGAGGTGTGTCGGTAATCCCGGGACACACGACTTTTGTGAGACTGACTCTGGGTACAACACGCACCCCTGGAGCCACTCGGAGCCAGCGAGAGGACAGGAGCCGACATCTGCAGCTAAACTTGCCTGCATTAGAGGATATTAGCTGTAAGCAGAGGTTGGACAAGCTTGGATTGTTTTCCCTGGAATGTCGAAGGTTGAGGGGTGTCCTGATAAAATGGCAAGAGGCATAGACAGAGTAGACAGTCAGTTCCTTTTCCCCAGGTTGAAAATGTCAAAGGCTAAAGAACAAAGTTTTAATGTAAGAGGGAAATAAATTAAGAGATGTGTAGAGTGTATTTTTTTTTTACACGTGGGTGGGTTGTGGTGGGGATGGATATGATAGTGTCATGTAAGAGGCTTTGTGATGGGCACGTGGATACGAGAGGAGTGGAGGGCTATGGATCACATCAGGCAGAGGAAATTAGTTTAACTGGGCACCAAGTCCTTGTCAATCCTCTTCACATTCAATCTACTCCCAGCCCAGTGCCCTGCCCACCACCTTCACCTCCTGTCCCACCACCCTCCATCCATTCTCCCCACCCACATCTGACACGTGGGTTGGTCAGTGGGGTTCTGTTTTATCACGGTGGTTTTTTAAAATTTACTTCAAACGTTGAGAGGGGCAGGTTGAGGATTATAGATTAGATGAGAATACTTTATTGTCACATGTGGCAAGTCACAGTGAAATTCTTTCACTTCCAAAGTTACATATCCCACCCCCTCCCGCTGCACCAGTTCACCCTTTATTCCCTCCTGACGCCGGGTCCCCATTCTCCATTGTTTCCCCCCCCCCCCCCCCCCCCCCCCACTCATGGCGGCACCCCCATGCCGGGTCATCCATTGTTCTTGATGGTGTGTGTGTCTCCGCCCCCCCCCCCCCCCCCCCCCCCCCCCCCCCCCATGTCAGGTCCCTGTTGGCCGGGACCCAGCGGTCTACGGAGCAACGGATGCCGTCTTTGTTGGTTTTGGCAAGTCTATGACTGTCAGCAGCTAAGCCCGTCAGCTTTATTCATCTTAGTTATGCAAAGAAACCTGCCTGGCTAGCGGCAACATCAAACTCAAAGCAGTATTTACTGTTTGAATCATGAATAGTGAATAAAGTCAATAACTGGGGTAAAGTTTAGACTGTGAGGTACTAATGGTGCCAGCAATGGAGCGAGAGCAAGTGGTTGTGTGGAGGGCGATTGGTTACGTACATTCTGGGATCAACCTCAAATCTAGTTGGAGTGTCTGGCATTCGATTCTCAGTAAATTAAAATTAAATTGTTTGTTCCCAAACCAAATGATACTACCAAAAACAAAGTTCTGGAGGAACTCGGAGGGTCAGGCAGCATCTGTGGAAAGAAGTGGACGGCCAATGTCTTGGGTTGGGATGCTTCTTTAGTCTGAAGGAGTGTCTCAACCCGAATTGACGTCTGTCCATTTCGCTCTGCAGATGTTGTCTGACCCGCTGAGTTCCTCCAGTCCTGCTTTCTGTGCAATCATTCTGCCCCCATGATCATTGTCAAGGCATTCTTGGGTTGACCCATGTCGATGACCAGTGTGTAGGAAGGAAGAGCAGATGCTGGTTTTCACCGAAGATGGACACAAATTGCTGGAGTAACTCTGTGAATCAGGGTCAGGTTGGGAGAAATTGAATCTTCGGTCCTTACACCTTATCATCCTTCTAATTTCCCTCTTCCGTGACTCTTTGTTTGAAGAAGGGTCGCGATCCAAAAAGCCACCTATTCCTCTCCTCAAGATTCACTGCCTCACCTGCTGGGTTACTCCAGCACGTTGCGTCTATCTGTAGATGACCGCTGTTGTATTGGCTTTTGCTAGCGACTGAATGCTGTTTTATTGTGTTGAAGGTGCGGGTCTGGAGGTATCTGAAGGGCAAGGAGACGGTGACGAACGAGATCCGCCTGGACAGTGGGAAGAGAGTCATGATCTGCGGCTTTGGGGACCCCTTGATCTGCGACAACCAAGTCTCCACGGGTGACACCAGGATTTTCTTCGTGAACCTGGCGCCAAAGTCCATGTGGCCGGCTCACAAGAATGAGTTGATGCTGAGCTCCAGCCTCATGAGGATCACACTGCGAAACCTCCAGGAGGTGGAGAACTGCGTGGAAGGTTGGCGCTCATTTATGTGTCTCTTTCTAATTCTTTAGCTTGTGTTATTTTGCTGCTTGGCCTTTCTCTCGTGTTTCACTATCCAGTGGGCCATCGTGCGAGCGAGGACATTTTGCCTCGACTCATCAGTTGCATCATTTTGGCCTCTCGTGCTTATTAATGAGAGGCAGGAATCGCTGGCAAAACCACCGTCTCGTGTCCAATCTCTACTTCAGCGGCTCTTTCAGAGTTGGCCACAAAGCCTGTAGTCACTGCTCCACTTTGGACTTGGATGGAGATACAGCGTGGAAACGTGCCGTTCGGCCCAATGAAACCGTGCCAACCAACCAACGATCGCCCGTACACTAGTTCTATGTTGTCCCAGTTTCGCATCCTACGCACTGAGGGAAATCTACAGAAGCCAATTAGCATACAAACCTGCACCTCTTTGGGATATGGAAGGAAACCGGAGCTCCCTGAGGAAACGTATGCGGTCATTGGGGGAACGTCCAAGCTCCGTGGCCAAATGGCACTCGTAGTCGGGATCGCTCCCAGGCGCTGTGAGTCGGCAATTCTACTGCTGTTCCACTGTGCCGCCCTAAAAATGGTAGAGACCCGATCGAGATTCTAATCAACAATTCATGGTTACAACACGGTCACCATTGTTGACGGCGTTTTTTAAATTTAATTATGTACTGGCGGCACAGCTGTAGAGTTGCTGCCTTTCAGCGCCAGAGACCCGGGATCCATCCTGACTACGGGTGCTGTCTGTGCAGAATTTGTACTTTCTCCCTGTAAACCGCAGGGATTTTCTCCAGGTGCCCCGGCTTCCTCCCACATTGCCAACGATGTATAGATTTATACGTTAATTGACTTCCATAAAATTTGTAAATTGTCCCTTGTGTGTAGGATATTATTAGCGTACGGGTGATCGCTGGTCAGAGCAGACTCAGTGGGCCCAAGGGCCTGTTTCTGTGCTGTATCACTAAAATCTCTAAAGTCTGAAGAATTTTGATTCTGTGGTGAGTTGGGATTCAAACCCGTCTGATGCTTTATTAGTAAATCAACTACCCATCTACTATGAACTCTCACACAACGACTGGCATTACCTGTGGCTGCAGGGAAGATTTTTGGTCATATTGTAGCTGTGACTGAATCTTACTTCCCCAAATGTATGTTCTGTAATTTTGTTTAAGTATTATAAGTTGGATACGCAAATGTCAGCTTAGAGAGAGCTTTGGGTCAAACATGGGCCAACGAGATGAGCCCAGTAACTTTCAAGAGAGCGCTAGATAGGCCTCTTGAAAATAGCAGAGTCAGGGGATATGGGTAGAAAGCAGGAACAGGGTACTGATTATGGATGATCAGCCATGATCACATTGAATGGCAGTCCTGGCTTGAAGGGCCGTATGGCCTACTCCTTACACCTATTGTCTATTGTCAGTCTGCTAACTTGGCCGGCATGGGCAAGATGGGCTGAAGGGCCTGTTTCCATGCTGTACAGCTCTTTGACTATTACTTAAAAATTTTATTTTTAATATTACGTGCAAATTAAATAAAAAAATTAAAATTGAAGTAAAGTACGACTTTAAATTTCCCAACAGCGAGAGTAGGATTTGGACTCATTCCTGGATCAATGATTGAGGTCTGTGGCTATTAGTCATTACACTGTAGTAACAATAAAACTGAAAGGAGAGTCTTTAGAATTGTGACTGATCATTATGTAGAAAGACAGCGGTTTAATTCTCTTTCCGAGCTGTAATTGTGCACATTACACACTAATCGGAAGGAAATTGTTCCCTGACCATGAAGTTCGGCTTATGAAAAATTCATATTTCTTTCAAAGCCCTTTTTGGAGAGGAAAATTGAAGAAGCCTGATGTTTTCTGCATGCTAAATGAGAGAGGGTTACCAAGCAGTAACCTAAGAGGTTCACACACCACTTCCAATTAAGATACCATGTCTCGTTCTTCCCAGAGCATCTTACAATACTCCACGTCACCCCCAAAGTACTTGAATTATTTATGTGTGTGGGCCTTGCGATGTTAGTAATGCATCAGCCAGCTGTACACAGCGGGATCTTGCAGGTAGCGATATGACAATGAGCACTTTGCCTGTTCTGAGGAGTTCATCAGAGCGGGAGGGAGAGAAGCAGACCCACAATGACTCCACACTGACCAGCAAGCTCCCGCTTAGTTATGCAGCATTAACCTGTTGTGTTACTATGTAAGATACCACAGAGCAAGAACAAGATGACACTAAAGTTTAGTTTAGAGATACAGCACGGAAATAGGCCCTTCAGCCCGTAGAGTCTGCGCGGACCATAGATCACCCATTCATACCAGTTCTACATTATCCCACTTTCTCATTCAATTCACAGCACACATTGGGGGCAATTTTACAGAGGCCAATTAACATACAACCCTTACATCATTGGGATGTGGGCGGGGGCCAGAGTACCCAGAAGAAATCCAGGCAGTGACAGGGAGAGCATGTGAACTCCACATAGACAACAGCCGAGGTCAGGGTCGTACGTGGGTCTTTGGCGCTGTGAGGCAGCAGCTCCACCGGCTGTGGCTCAATCAAATTAAAACCAGTCTCGTCTGTCTGCCAATGGTGCACGTCCCTTTATTCTGTGCTTGTTCACATTGCTGTTGTGTTTTTCCACCACCTCCCCTGCATCTGCACCAGTCCAGCATGCACTTAGCAGTGCAGCAGAATGCAATGGGATCCTGAGTCTGAGTTCTGGCATGAGACGCTGCCCTCCTCCTGACACTGTGTGTGATCCTCTTTGTCATGAGAAAACATCAAAGATAATCGCTCGTAAACCATTGCTGGGCGGTACCTTCTTTAATAGGCAAAGACCCAGGCCCGTAAACCGTAATCGCTAAGTTTTTCTTTGTACTCCGATACTTCTAAACTGAGTTAGATTCTGATTGTAGGCACAGCAGGTCATGTTTAGCTGTTTATCTCTGGTGATAGGCAAAAATGCTGGAGAAACTCAGCGGGTGAGGCAGCATCCATGGAGCGAAGGAAATAGGCAACGTTTCGGCCCGAAACGTTGCCTTATTTCCTTCGCTCCATAGATGCTGCCTCACCCGCTGAGTTTCTCCAGCATTTTTGTCTGCCTTCGATTTTCCAGCATGTGCAGTTCCTTCTTAAATATATCTCTGGTGATAATTTGTTTTAATGTTACCAAAAGAAAAAGCTTGACCTGAAATTGGAAATAAAAGACTGAATGGTTGAAAAATCAAGCAGGTCCGGCAGCATCTGTGCAGTAAGAACTGAATTAATGTTTCCTATGGATTGAGTTCTGGTGGAAGTCTATCGGCCTGCTTTTAGTTGCCGTGGCAATGTAGGAAGACAAATAGTTTTGGAGTGGCTGGTGGTCTACTCCTTGCCTGGTGCTAGCCAGCTTCGCAATGGTTAAATGTCTTCAACTGTTAATTAATTAAACTAGTTGCACGGCCTCGAAGCCTGGGTCCTGACGCAGGGTCTTGACCCAAAACATTGACCGTTCATAGAACAGTACAGGAACATTTGTCCCACAATGTCCGTGCTGAACATGATGCCAAGTTAAACCAATCTCTTCTCCTCGCACGTGATCCATATCCCTCCATTCCCTGCATATCCCTGTGCCTGTCTAAAAGCCTCTTTAAAGCCTTGTCCCACGGTATGAGTTCATTCCAAGAGCTCTCCCGAGTTTGCCCTGATTCAAACTCGGAGATTTATGGTAGTGGCCACTCGTCGGTACTCGGGGCTCTCGTGGACATTTTTCATCATGTTGAAAAATCTTCACGAGTCTTCCCGTGCTTACCTGCCGTTAGAGAGTCTTCCCGAGCTCCGATGTACCCGCTATGTTAATTCTCCGTGCTTACCACGAGTTTGATTTTTTTTTTAAACTCGGGAGAGCTCTTGGAATGAACTTGTACCGTGGGACAGGGCTTTGAGTCTATAATAAACTTAACAGCTTCTTCTGAAGTTGCTCCAGCCTGAAATGTCACCTATCCATTTTCTCCAGAGATGCAGCTTGACCCACTGAGTTACTCCAGCATTTTATGCCTGTACGTGTGTAGAACCAAGATAGCTTCATCCAAGCACTGACTGGAAACTGAACCTAGGATTTGACCCGTAAAATTCTCGGAGGGTATCTCAAACTACTAGGGTATGTTAGTGAAGCTAAAGTCAGATTATCAGTGCAAAATCCAAGACATCTCGGGAGCAGATTCATCACTTGCAAACATTTCGCACCTGCCAGATCCCATTTGATAAGCCTTTTTAAATGGCTTTGGTTTCACTTTAAAAAGTAATGGAAAATTGGCTGAAATGTTTCAAGTATTATCAAATTGAGCGCTGATATGAGAAGGAAAATCTAATCCTTTGTGCCGCTTGTTGCCTGATGTGTGCTATTTTAACCCTGGCATTTCTTCTAACTTTCCAGTCAAAGAGAAATCGCTCCATTAAAATAGTTGTCAAACAGCCCCTGATTATATTAGCTGATTAAAGCTAAGTGCCCAGTGATAGTGGCTGAGTTAGAGAGTATCCTTGTTTTACACTAGTAGGATAGTCTTGAACAGGAGACATCTCTGCAAAATAAAGGGGACCAGTCACTTAAGCATAGAAAATTGGTGCAGGAGGAGGCCATTCGGCCCTTCGAGCCAGCACCCCCATTCATTGTGATCATGGCTGATCGTCCGCTATCAATAACCCGTGCCTGCCTTCTCCCCATATCCCTCGACTCCACTAGCCCCGAGAGCTCTATCCAACTCTCTCTTAAATCCATCCAGTGATTTGGCCTCCACTGCCCTCTGTGGCAGGGAATTCCATAAATTCACAACTCTCTGGGTGAAAAAGTGTTTTCTCAACTCGGTCTTAAATGAGCTCCCCTTTATTAAACCTTCAATGTCCGAAAACCATGACACATGCGCGCACACACACACACACACACACACACACACACACACACACACACACACACACACACACACACACGATATGTGTCAAATGCGGGCAGGTGGGACTAAAGTAGATGGGGCCATTGTGGTTGGCGTGGGCGAGTTGGGCTGCGAGTTGGGTTGCACTTTCCTCCCGGAGACCGTGGCTTCGGGATGCTATAGTGCTGTATGACTAATTCTAAAAGGAGTTGAGAGCAGCACAGATCAGTCATGATCGTGTAGAAGGGCTGACTGACCACCTTCTGCTCCTGAGGTGAGGAAAAATGTTTTCACCCAGTCAGTACAGTAAGATTCAACACAAACATCCACCACAGCATTCTTCTCTGTGATGGAAGGCAACAAAGTTCAGCCAGTCCTCCTCCTTTGTTCACCCGTGGTCGGGGCCATGAACCCTCGCTGCTACGGACGGCCTGATGTACAGGCCCTCTCGTCGGGATGGATCAAACCCCGATGTCGGGACGGTCGAACACCCTCCGCGGCTTGGAGGTCGCGAATCGGCACTTTCCTCCCGGAGACCGCGGCTTCGGGATGCTATAGGTCGCAGGCCGGCGATCGGAGCTCTTGTGACTGCTCGATAGATTCAAATAACTACAAGGCAAATTATGCATCAATGTCAGGGAAACCTCTCTTTCAAGGACTGGACTTTGACTTGGCCCATGGGGAACTCTTTGTAATAGCCAATAATGTAGGAACTCGGGGTGTCGCGTTGCTTGGCAACTATCCCCCACGTCCCAATACCCATTTCTCCCCGCCATTATGTTTTATATTGCTGGGCGCACTCCCATTTCCTGTGGAGAAACGGAAGTAAGCTTTTCACTGTACCTCGCTACATGCGACAATAAACAAAACTCAAACTTGAAAAACAGAAATAAATAGAAAATGTCACGCATTGTGAAGGAAAAGAATGACTTGCCTCTCGGTCCCACCAAGAAAGCAGGCTTCAACTTTAAATTGGTGCAGAGAGACAGAAGGATGGGTCTACATTGGGATTGGATGTTGAGGTGGGATGTTTAGGGGGTAGGTGGTAGAACACCTCCGCTCAGTCTGCCTAAACCTACCTGATCTCCCAGTTGCTAAAAAACTTTAATCTCCCCCTCCCATTCCCATACTGACCTTTCTGTCCTGGGCCTCCACCACTGCCAGAGTGAGGCCCAGCGCGAATTAGAGGAACAACATCTTATATTTTGCTTGGGCAGCTTACAACCAAGCAGTATAAATATTGACTTCTCTAACTTCAAGTAACCCTTGCTTTCCCTCTCTCCATCCCTTCCCCTTCCTAGTTCTCCAACCAGTCTAACTGTCCCCCTGATTAAATGTTACCTTTGCGTGCTTCGTCGTCACCTTCTCCGAGCTAATATTGATCTGTTCTATATTTTCCTTGACCTTCGTCTCCTTGATGTCTTGTTTTCACACCTTACCCTCCCTTATCTCTGTCTTCCTCTCCCCCTGGCTCTCAGTCTGAAGAAGGCTCTCGACCCGAAACGTCACCCATTCCTTCTATCCAGAGATGCTGCCTGACCCGCTGAGTTGCTCCAGCATTTTGTCTCTATCTTAGATGGCAGTGTAGGGTTGGGGATGGTTTTCCTGAGTTGTAACTGCCTTGTGTTTTGCCTGAGAGCCGAGTTATCATAATGTTGCCATGTGTTAGTTTCCCAAACAGGACTCTGCTTCACTGAAACATTATGAATGGGTGTGAATGATTTGTCTCTCTGCCTGTCAGTGCTGCAGAGTGAAATGGAGTTATATTCTGGGGGGGGGGGGGGAAAGACAGACCCATTCTGCTTGTGATGGGCTATCATCTTCAGCAGGATATGTCCTTTAATGAGAGTGCGTCAAGCCACCTGTTGCTACTAAAGCAAGCCCATGGAATAATATAGAGACATGAGGAAATGCAGATGCAGTTTCACAAACAAAGACACAAAGTGTTGCATTCATACAGCGGAGATAAGCACAAAATGCTGGAGTAACTCAGCGGGACAGACAGCATCTCTGAATAGAAGGAATGGGTGACGTCACCTGCTGAGTTACTCCAGCATTTTGTGTCTATCCTTGGTGCAAGCCAGCATCTGCAGTTCTTTCCTATACGTACGGAGTAACACAGCAGGTCATGCAGCATCTCTGAGGAACATCGTAGGTGACCTCTCGGATTGAGACCATTACTCCCGTCTCAAACATCGCCCCTCCATGTTTTCCCAGAGCTGCTGCCTGACCTGCTGTGTTACTCCGTATGTGGAGGAAGGAACTACAGATGCTGGTTTACACTGAAGATAGACACAAAATGCTGGAGCAACTCAGCGGGGACCGGCAGCATCTCTGGAGAGAAGGAATGGGTGGCGTTTCAAGTCAAGACAAGATCCTTCTTTGGGAACGGATCTGCCAGCTCCGCCTGGGCTGGAGTTCCGGAGCCCCGGCCACGTGGGGCAAATTCGTCCGCGGAAGAGTCCCGATGAGGTCACCCTGTTGAGTTACTCCAGCACTTTGCGTCTTTTGCTGAGGAAGAATATTCTATTTCTAAAGAATGCGTAGATTTCGCATCATCTGAATGCTTCAGCCTTCAATAAAATCTGCTTCAATTTCACATCGCCCTTCTCCCAGGCAGTTGGCTACTTGCTGGGACAGGGCTGTGATTGCCTCATCTCCTGGAAACGTGCCCATCTCTAACAAGCTTCAACTTTTGCCAATGCATCCTTCAAGTGGGTGCCAGATGCTGCCTGCTAATACTAATGGATGGAACAATGTGCCTAATTGTGTACGTTAGAAACTCAATATGAGCATATATTACTTTCCGGCAACTCTTTTCCATCCCCTCCCTCTTCTTCTGGGGGTGCTTTTTTTTTTGTGGCACGGTGGCGCAGCAGTAGAGTGGCTGCCTTACAGCGCCGGACCCCCGTGTTCGACTCTGACTACGGGTGCTGCGTTTGGAGTTTGCACGCTCTCCCCGTGACCGCATGGGTTTTCTCCGAGACCTTCGACTTCCTCCCGGGCTCTAAAGACGTGCAGGTTTGTAGGTTAATTGGCTGGGTCTAAATGTAAGTTGTGCCCAGCGTGTGTAGAATAGTGTTAATGTGCGGGTCGATGCGAACTTGGTTGGCCAAAGGCTCCATTTTCACGCTGGATCGCTAAACCAAACTAGTCTTAAACTGATGGTCCATTCTTGATACCAGAGGCTAGACCCAGGTATCATGGAGAAAGAGGAACTGTGGCTTCCCATTTCCTCTAATATACAATGAACAACTGCCTCCCATGGCAGCTGCTTCTACACCTTCTCGCAGGCTCACCTTTACCATGGGTACATTGGGCACCAGATGGTGATGCCTTTCTTTGCCAACAGTGATTGAACGAGAATCATTTCACTGGCTGCAAAGTGCTTTAGGGTATCCTTTAGCTTCTACAGAAATTAACCTCTCACTATGCTGTGTCTTGGCACTACCTGTTGTCCTGATGTGTGTGTCTTAAGATCTTGCATCCTGCCAAGTCTGAAGAAGGATCTTGACCCAAAATGCCACCTGAGATGCACGGCAGAGATGCTGCCTGTCCTGCTGAGTTACTGTAGCATTTTGTGTCGGACACAAAATACTGCAGTAATCCGGCACCTGCAGTTCCTTCCTACACAAGTCCATTTTCTCACCTATTTGTGACTCTATTAATCCACTGAACCCTTTGCCCATTTTGTCAGAATATAACAATACTTGTATAAAAGAGTTTATGAATATCCCTCTGCTCCGCTGCCAATTTCATGCCCTATTGAAGATCAGGAATTTAGAAATGGGCTCCGCTCCAAGGATTGGGAGAATTTCCTGCTGATCCTTGTGCTTAATTGGATGGAAGGTCTGCTTCTTTTGCCCCTGTCTCTGTGCAAATCCTTAAGTCGGAGTCATCTTTCTAACTCGCCCTCTGAACTGCAACTGCTGGGAGGTTATCCCATAAAGACCAGACAACGTTGTCTCAATTAAGCATGTCTGTTTAGGTTTTCTGAGACCAGGGCTGTAAACATTGATTGAGAAATGAATACGGTTGTGGCTATTGTATTAGGGAACATTTATCCTGCATCTAGCTTGTCCAGTTCTTTTATAATTTTATATGTTTCTATAAGATCCCCCCTCATCCTTCTAAACTCCAGTGAATACAAGCCTAGTCCTTTCAATCTTTCCTCACGTGACAGTCCTTGCCATCCCAGGGATCAATCTCGTGAACCTACGCTGCACTGCCTCAATCACAAGGATCACAGACTATCTCTTGATTCCCTCTCAGTCTGAAGAAGGGTCATCTATTATTTTCTCCAGAGATGCTGCCTGATCTGGTGAGTTACTCCAGCACTGTGTCTTTTCTTTTGTAAGCCAACATCTGCCGTTCCTTGTTTCTGCAATCAGTTGAGATTAGTGTTGTGTGGAGCTCAAGAGCTTGACTGTTGCTGGAGAGAAGCTGTTCCTCGAACCCTAGACGGACGCAGAAAGCTGGAGTAACTCAACGGGTCAGGCAGCATCTCTGGAGAAAAGGAATAGGTGATGTTTCGGGTCGAGACCCTTCAAAATAAGAGTCAGGTGAAAGGGGAGCGAGAGATATAGACGGTACTTAAGACAAATGAATGGAAGATTTGCAGAAGGCAACGATAATCCGGGGGATTAGGAGCCCACAATGGTTCATTGTTGGCTGTGGGATAGGTGATGATGAGTTAATACAGACAAGGTTTTCCGACGGGTGTACCATCTTCCCGAGTGTGATGTGGGTCTTTGCTCCTGTTAGCTGCCTTTTTGAGATAGCGCCTCCTGTAGGTTCCTGCGATGGCGGGGAGGTCAGTACCTGTGATGGACCGGGCAGTGTCTCCTACTTGTAATCTCCTTTGTTCCTGGGCATTCAACATACTGAATAAGACTACTCAATACACCTGCAGACTGACTGGGCAACACTAGGTTGATTTGGTTCAAGGAGTATCCTGGGCAATCCAGAGATGACGTTGAGAGGAAATATGATTTATTTTCTAAAAATATCCACTCAGCACAATGCATTCTGCTGGAAGCCAAGCTGAGCAGACTTGGTAGCCGTCAGATTGTTACATTCAGCCCCCAGCACTATTATATTGCTGGTTCTAGATATGTCTCTGTTCAGCTGCCAAAAAAAAACCGACTTTCACAGCTGGCAAATGTAAAATGTTAACATTTCGAGGACATTCCAAGCCCTGTTCTCTTTCTCTTTCTCTCCTTGCGTTTTGCTTTTGTTTTGAGATAGAGCGTGGAAACTGGCCCGTTGGCCCACCGAGTCCGGCGCCAACCAGCAGACTGACACTATCCCACACACCAGGGACGATTTTTACATTTACCAAGCCAATTTGCCGACAGACCTGTCTTTGACGTGTGGGGGGGAAACTTAAGATCTCGGAGAAAACCCACGCGGTCACAGGGAGAACGTACAAACTCCGTACTTGTGGTCGGGATCGAACCCGGGTCTCCGCCGCAGCAAGGCAGAAACCCTACCGCTGCTCCACTGTCTTTCATTTGTCTCTTGGTCCTGTTCTAATCCATTTTGATATCGTCCTTACCCCCACTGTGACTTTTACGCTACACAGTACACCACTAGTCTACGCCCCAACGTTCGTCCAAGTGCCTGTGGTTTCCTGTCATAAGCACGGGTTTTTTTCCCTCAACACTGAGGGATCAATGTTATATATCTTGAGCTTTGTACCCCAACAGAAACGTCATATCTACCTCAACAATTCCAGCTGCACCATAAAGGGCCAGTCGCACTGTATGAGCTAATTCAAGAGTTCTCCCGAGTTTCCCCTGGTTAGAACTCTGAGAATCCCGGTAATAGCCGATCGTAGGTGCTCGGGGCTCTCGTGGACATTTTTCAACATGTTGAAAAATCTTCACGAGCTTACCGTGTTTCCCGAGTAACCTGCCGTTAGCGTTAAGAGCCGCTAAAAGACGTCCCGAGCTCCGACGTACCCACTACGTACATTCTACGTACTAACCACGAGTTTGATTTTTTTTTTGTTAAACTCGGGAGAGCTCTTGAATTACCTCGTACAGTGGGACAGGCCCTTTACTCTCTCTTCTCCCCTATCCCATCAGGCATGAGGTACAGAAGTATGAAAATGCACACCTCAAGATTGAGGGACAGTTTCTTCCCAGCTGTTATCAGGCAACTGAACTGTCCTCTCATCAGCTAGAGCAGGGGTTCCCAACCTTTTTCGTCCCGTTTACCCCCTGGCAACTTTTCGAAAGTAAATTTACCCCCACCCTGTTGTTCAGTAATTTGAGTTTACACTTCTACCATAATAAAGCAACAGACAAAGGGGGCATTTTAACAAAACCGGAATCAACAAATTTACTCCAGGTTGGGAACCCTTGAGCTACAGTGTGGTCCTGACCTCCCATCTACCTCTTTGGAGACCTTTGAACTATTTTTCATCTGACTGTATCGGACATTACCTTGCACTAAATGTTGTACCCTCTATCTGTGCACTGTAGACAGCTTGACAGTAATCATGTATTGTCCTTGACTGGATAACACACAACAGAAGTGTTTCACTGTACCTCCGTACACATGTCAGCACTAAGCTAAACTTCCCCATGCGAGAGATACAGCATGCCAATAGACCTTTCACCTCAGCAAGTCAATGTACCCATTTGTATATTAATTCTACCCTATCACATATTAGTCTTCCCACATTCCCATTAGATCCTCCCAGATGTTCCCATTTGCTTACACTGGCAGTGAATTTATAGTGGCCAATTAATCTACATTGGTACATGGACAGGGTAGCTTTAGTGGGATATGGACCAAAAGCAGGCAGCTGGGACTAGTGTGGTATGGGCAAGTTGGGCCGAATGGTCTGTTTTTATGTTGTATCACTCAACAACGGATGAAACGACAGGAGAGGGGGAGAGGGAGAACACTAGGAGGACGCCAGCATTTCAAGAAAGTTCTCTCATCACCACCTTCTTGCAAGGACCTGCTGGGTTTTGCTCAGTTCAGAGATTAGTTTAATTTAGAGATAAAGCGCGGAAACGATCACCCCGAACACTAACGTTAGTCCTACACACACCAGGGACGGTTTACAATCATGCCAAGCCAATTAGCCTATCAACCTCTACGTATTGGAGTTACTCCAGCACTTTGTTTTTCGCTCAGGATTCCAGCATCTGCAGTTCCTTGATTCTCTCTGGATTATAACGAGTTGATTCTACAGCATGAGGCCACCTTTAGGACGATAGAAACGGGGCAAAGAACCACAATGGAGATTTGTTAGCACGTTGTCTGGGATGTCTTGGGGACCCGAACTCAGTCCCAAAGACATCCAATCGGTCAATTTAATGCATTCATGAAATGGCCTGATTCTCAGGGTTTTGTGTGTAGTACCTATTCACAATCTTGGGTGAGGTTCAACATGACAGCAAAACAAAGGCGGCTGTGTGTTCTCAGTGTAAGGAGTAAATCTGGTGCATCTGAAAGTGTGCATCAGCACTCCTGCCACTGGCAGCCGTGTTGCAGCGAAGAAATATGCGTACTCTACTGTCTCATCTTTGGAGATGAGGTTCATAAAAATGTCATAACAATCAGGAGAGTGAAGATCAAGAGAGGAGTAGCTGCTGAAGTAACTGGGTGAACAAGGGAATTGTGTCCGGTCGAAGATAGACACAAAGTGCTGGAGCAACTCAGCGGGTCAGGCAGCATCTCTGGAGAAACGGACTGGGTGACATTTCGGCTCCAGACCCTTTTTTCAGACTGAGAGTTAGGGGAAAGAGAAACGAGAGATCTAGACGGCATATAGAACGAATGAATGAATGATATGGAAAAAACTGATCATGGAAAGGTGGAGCCCACAATGGTCAATTGTTGGCTGTGGGGTAGGTGATAACGAGATATACAGACAGTGAAACTCAGCGGAACGACAGTGAAACTGGTGCGATGTCTGAGGTGGGGGAGGGTCCGAGAGAGGGGGGGGGGGGGATGCAGGGGTTACTTGAAGATGGAGAAATCAATATTCATACTGCTGGGTTGTAAGCTGCCCAAGTGAAATATGAGCTGTTGTTCCTCAGATTTGCTTTTGGCTTCACTCTGACAGTGGATGGGGCCCAGGGCAGAAAGGTCGGTGTGGGAATGGGAGGGGGAGTTAATGTGTCTGACAACCGGGAGATCACGTAGACCGAGGCTGCCTGAGTGAAGGTTTCCGGTCGTTGATCACCATCCAGAGAACCTTGCTGGAAAATTGTGTTTCAAAAAAATTGCCTGGTTGATCTTGGACGGTGCGTGTGGACTGATGTCAGATTTAGGTTTATTACTGTCACTTG
This sequence comes from Okamejei kenojei, assembly GCA_035221665.1. NCBI lineage: Eukaryota > Metazoa > Chordata > Chondrichthyes > Rajiformes > Rajidae > Okamejei > Okamejei kenojei. The sequence continues at coordinate 11,403,150 of CM069162.1, forward strand.
TACTGAGGTACAGTGAAAAGCTTCATTTTGCCTGCTAGCCAATCAACATGACTGCAATCAAGAAAAACTTCTGGTACGATAGGTAGAGTAAAGGAAAAGATAATGTGTGGAATGCCATTCTCAACAGCGTAGTGTAGCGGTTCCAGAAACAAAGTCCACTGTCCACGGCGGGGGTAGCGGAGAATTGGATAGTACCCGAGGACCGTTCAGCAACCGGATACCAGACGGGAAGAAGTTGTTCCTGAGTCTGGATGGTGTGCGCTTTCAAGCTTCTGCACCTTCTGCCCGATGGGAATGCCTGGGGTGGGACAAGTCGCCGTTAATGTCGGCTGATTCACCCAAGGCAGTGTGAGGTGCGGAGGGACTCGATGGTTTGGGAATCTGGTCTGTGTTCTGGATTGGGGCTGCACCCACAGCTCTGCAATTTCTTGCCGTCTTGGGCAGAGCTGTTCGCAACAAAGTGTAATGCAACCCGCCAGTATGACGAAGGGTCTCGACCCGAAATGTCACCTATTCCTTTTCCCCAGAGATGCTGCCTGTCCCGCTGAGTTTCTCCAGCATTTTGTGTCCACCGCCAGTCTGATGCAGTTCTGTCAACATCTGTAAATCATTGGAGAATGCCAGATTGTCGGCCTCCTGAGGGAGTAGAGGCATTAGAATTACCTCAGTCTGAAGAGGGGTCCCAGCCGAAGCATCACCTATCCTTACCTGGGGTGTCCCACCACCAAACTTACAAAATTCTTAAGAGGTTGGACAGGCTAGATGGAGGAAGATTGTTCCCGATGTTGGGGAGGTCCAGAACACGGGGTCACAGTTTAAGGGGAAGTCTTTTAGGACCGAGATGAGAAAATCATTTTTCACACAGAGAGTGGTGAATCTGTGGAATTCTCTGCCACAGAAGGTAGTTGAGGCCAGTTCGTTGGCCATATTTAAGAGGGAGTTGGATGTGGCTCTTGTGGCTAAAGGGATCAGGGGGTATGGAGAGAAGGCAGGTACAGGATACTGAGTTGGATGATCAGCCGTGATCATATTGAATGGCGGTGCAGGCTCGAAGGGCCGAATGGCCTACTCCTGCACCTATTTTCTATGATTCCACGATTCTATGAAAATCACATCCCATCCTGCTCAGTCCTTCGCCCTTCGCCCCGAAGATACAGAATATCGTGTGTATATCTGATCTGTTTGGGCAGCATGCTAAATAAAGCTTTTCACGGTACTTTAGTGCGGGTACATGTGGAACAAGCTACCACAGGAAGTGGTGGAGGTGGATCAACATTTAAAAAGGCATTTGGGAAAAATACATGGATGGGAAAGGTTTGGGGGGAGAGAGGACAAACAAAGGCAAATGGGACTAGTTAGGTATGCAAATCGATCGGCAGGGACAGGTTGGGCTGAAGGGCCTGCTTCCTTGCTGCAAAAAGATATCACTCCATGACATTCACATTCACATTGGTGAATCAATGGAATTGGCATAACAATGTAAAACCTCAAAGTGTGATAAAAAGGAGAACCTTTTCTTGATTTTCAAATTATTTGGTTTAAATGCGGATTTCATGGAAAATTCCACCCCGCTCCTTGATGTCTTTCTAACACTTATTTGCAAACCAACACGAAACAAAGTCGTAGACAGTCAAGTTTGTGGAAACAAAGATTCTGGGCTCCTCACAGTTTGCTGGCGTTTCTGAATTGACCCTGGAATTTCTCACCTTGGGGGGGGTCAGAGCTTGGGAGTCAAGAGAGCTCACGGTGGAGAGGATGTTGGGAGCTCTTGCGTACACGGGATACTTGTGCGTTGTTAGGTGTGTACCGCGAAACGATGTGGCACCTATTCATTTATACTAAGCACATTTTTAATGCATTGCACCAGTGTCTCTCAGTTGAATTCTCATCCACGCTAGGCACTTTACACCAAAGATCAAACTAAATGCTCAAATTCCAGGTGTGGCTTATTTGTAACTCTCTTGCCTCGGAGTCAGAAGGTTCAAGTTCCTGGGGGGATGGGGGGGGGGGGGGGTGGGGGAATGGTGCGGGTGGTCTGGTTGAAGGGTCGCTATCCAGAGGTTTACACCAATGCTTAGGGCGTGATGATGCCACACCTGTCGAGTGCTACACAGCGCGTGGGATCAGACCGTCGCTAACTAATAGCGGATAACCCAACACTTCCAAAATCCCTCCCCCAGACGCAAACTCGTTCACGCAGCTCCAGATTGATGCGGCTTTCCCTGCCGACTCAACCAAAGCAAACAGTATCCAATGCTGGACACACAGTGCTGAAGTAACTCTACGGGTCAGGCAGCATCTCAGGAGAAAAAGGATAGAAACATAGGGCCCCACAAGGGCCACATCTAACTCCCTCTTAAATACAGCCAATTTTGATTCTGTTGGCTATAGTTCAGTTTGCCTCTCACCTTGAAGCGGGCAGGCGATTGAACGATGGAAAATCAACGTGATGAATACATCCAAGCGTGCTCTCCGATAAGAATATCAAATCCATAGAGATAGTCACAGGGCCATACATAGGGAAAATAGGCCCAACTAACCTATGCCGACCAAGATGCCCCATCTACGCTAGTCCGTCCGTCCCCCCCCCCCCCGCCTATGTTTGCCCTGTATCCCTCTAAACCGTTGCCATCCATGGACCTGTCCAAGTGTCTTTTAAATATTGTTTTAGTACCTACTTCGATCCATGTACCCTACCCACCACCATCTGTGTGAAAGAAGTTGTGCCTCAGGTTCCCATTAAATCTTTCCCCTCTCACCTTAAACCTATGCCATCCAGTTCTGGTCGAAACCAATGGGATCACATTTATCTGGTTCCATTCTTAGCCAGAAGATTGTAGCAGTGACCTCCCCTTCTGCTGCTCAGGGGTTCAGTGGCTGTGTGCTTGCAGCCATGCGCTGCCACCAACGATGACAACACGGGTGTTTTTACAGCGACGTGAATGGTGAGAAAACCTGCTCTGCTTGGAACAGGTCTCCCACTCTCTTTTCTTGAGTTTCAATCATGGGACGGTCAAGTTGCCTGGAACAAATTGACCTGAGAAAAGCAGCCAAGATAATCAAGGACCTGTCCCATCCTGGTCATTCCTCCTTCTCTCTGCTCCCCTCTGGCAGAGGATACAGAAACTTAAAACTGCGCACCACCAGACTCGGGAACAGCTTCCCCCCCATTATCTTACGGCCCTTGCATAAGCTAGGGTGCTGTTTTATTCGCCTCTACTCCGTTAAGGACACTGGGCTGTGTCGATGGAACGGATGGTGCTAAGATGCTGAGAACAGTGTTCTGGACACAAAGAGCTGGAGTAACTCAGCAGGTCAGGCAGCATCCATCTCCAGGTGGGTGAAGAAGGAACTCGACCTGAAACGTCACCTATTCCCTATTTCCAGAGATGTTGCCGAACCCGCTGAGTTACTCCAGCTTTTCGTGTCTATCTTTGGTTTAAACCAGCATTTGCACTTCCCTTCCTACACAATATTCTGGACTTGGTACCTTCTCCTTTGCTCTATCTATTGTACATGATTTTTTAACTGATTGTATCTCTGTGTGGTATATCTGATTAGATCGCGTGTAAAGCAAAGATTTCCACTGTACCTCTGTACATATGACAATGACAAACCTAAACCTGGGCTTTAAAAGGAGAGCAGAGACATTGAGGTTTACAGAGGGAGTTTTCAGCTCTGGGCTACACAAAAGGCTGGAGAAACTCAGCGGGTGCAGCAGCATCCAAGGAGCGAAGGAGATAGGCGACGTTTCGGGTCGAGATCCTTCTTCAGATTCGTCTGGCTGTGGTATTGAGTCTGGGTGAGGATGTGGTCATAGAGTTGGAGGGAAGGGGGTATCACAGAGGGGGAGCAGTTAGAGAGGAGGTTGTGAAACTGTCTCCGTAGGGAGGAGGAGAACTTCTTCAAAGTAGGCATACCTTGAGGAGATATCGCAGTGGAGTAGACAAAGTGTTAAAGAAGGAACTGCAGATGCTGGAGAATCGAGGGTACACAAAAGCTCTGGGTTTGACTGCCTGCGTTGGGAAGAGATGATGGGGGGGGGGGGGGCAGATCCTGGAAGGAAGCCGAGATCTTTGCTGAGGCTCGGGCCACACAGAACGATGTGTTAAACCATTGAATTTCTGAGGGAACTGTGATGTGCCATTTAAAGCTGGGCTCTTTATGGCTTCTGTACATGAAAATTGGGCTCTTCTCACTGCCTGTAAATAGATAATACCCACAAGTCTTCATTTCAGAAATGTGGCCCCACAGCTTTTTTTACTCTGTGTGTGTGTGTGTGTTTGAGTGATGAACAGTCCAGTGGCATGTAATGCGAGGGAGAAATGGGCTGGTTTAATACAGGACATAACGTGTTGCTGCGAAACTGGGCAGGAGAGCTGCTTTGTGATTGTAGGAGCTGCACCGCTGTAAGACATGTGGAATGAAATGTTTGACATACCAAAGAGGCTTTGGTTTATTGGGGCTCCAGTCAAGGTTCCGGTCACCAGCAAACCGCAGGAGAAATTCCAAGCTGGCTGAGAGATCAGCCCTTTTGACACCTGTAAATGTTGTTCCCTTGCCCCAAACACTCCCTTTCCCCCTCTCCCCACCTTCCCCTTCCCTCAGTAACTGGCTGGCATGGATGGTAAATGCACCAGCAAGCACTGGTAACATAATTACAGGCGGGAGGATCTTTCTTTTTCTGCTTTGTTGCCAAGCATTAGCTGATCTCGGTGACCTTCATAATCCTGTGGGAATGAGCACTGTGCTCTGCGGAATTGGCTGGGATCTCATTCTATTAGCAACCTCCATCTCTCTGGTAAGTAAGCTGTGTCCAAGTGAAATATTTATATCTTCAAATAGGTCAAAGGCACTTCATAGCTTTTGAAACCTTGACCATGATAAGGATAAACTTGGCAGCCATTTTGCACGAGATGGGAACAGCGGACTGGACGTTCACGTACATGGGACATGTTCACCCAGACTCTTAAACCTCAGTTTGAATGCACAATTGCAGTCACTAATGTTCACTTTAATAATTACACTTGTGTAAGACTATGTAACGATTGTAGTGCTCCAGGAATTCATTAAACTAAAGCAAAATCCAGCCCTGCAGTAAATCAATGGGTTAGACAGCATCTTTGGAGGGATTTAAAAAAAAATCAAATTAAACTTTTTTCAGAATAATATATCACACGCACGCACACACATATATATGTGTGTTACAATCATAAATGTGTGGGATTTTATGTGTGTGTGAATAATTGTGAAGTAAGGAAAATATATATAAATTTTTTTACAAATATGAAAAGTGTGGCGTGCAAAAGTGCTCCCTTTACTCTGTACCCCTAATAAAATCCAGTGTTGCCTTCAGAAGTCACCTAATTAGTAGAGTTTGCTAGTTTACAGCTGTTCTGTGACAAGCCATGTGGGGACACAGCAAACATGTGGAGGAAGGTGCTCTGGTCTGATGAGACCAAATTGAAGTTTTTGGCCTAAATGCAAAATGGCAATGTGAGCGGAAAACTAACACTGCACATCATCCTGAACACACCATCCCCACTGTGAAACATGGTGGTGGCAGCATCATGCTGTGGGGATGCTTTTCTTCAGCAGGACAGGGGAAGCTGGTCAGAGTTGATGGGAAGATGGATGGAGCCAAATACAGGGCAATCTTGGAAGAAAACCTTTAGAGTCTGCGACTGAGGCAGGAGCTTCACCTTCCAGCAGGACAACGACCCTAAACATACAGCCAGAGCTACAATGGAATGGTTTAGATCAAAGCATATTCATGTGTTAGAATGGCCCAGTCAAAGTCCAGACCTAAATCCAATTGAGAATCTCTGGCAAGACTTGAAAATTGCTGTTCACAGACGCTCTCCATCCAATCTGACTGAGCTTGGCCTATTTTGCAAAGAAGAATGGGCAAAAATTTCAGTCTCTAGATGTGCAAAGCTGGTAGAGACATACGCCAAAAGACTTGCAGACGTAATTGCAGCGAAAGGTGGTTCTACAAAGTATTGACTCGGGTGGGACTGATTACTTTTGCACGCCACACTTTTCAGTTTTTTTATTTGTAATAAAATTTGGAAACTATGTATTATTTTCCTTCCACTTCACAATTATGCATCACTTTGTGTTGGTCTATCACATAAAATCCCAATAAAATACATTAACGTTTGTGGTTGTAACGTGACAAAATGTGGAAAAGTTCAAGCGGTATGAATACTTTTGCAAGCCACTATAGATAGATATAGATATATACATAGATATATGTGTGCACGCACACACACACACACACACACACACACACACACACACACACACACACACACACACACACACACACACACACACACACACACACACACACACACACACACACACACACACACAACCCCCCTTGCTGTTCATGTAGGGAGTGGAGGTGATGTTTGGGCCGGGACCTCTCTTCAGATTGCTTGCTGTAAAGCAGGAAAATAGATGCGGCGGGACAAAGCCTGGCAAGTGATAGGTGGATACAGGTGATGGGGGGGTTTGTTTGGCAAATTGGTGGAGTAAGTGACGAAAGAAAGAGTGGCACAGTGGTAGAATTGTTGCTTCACAGTGCCAGAGACCTGGGTTTGATCCTGACTATGGGTGCATTCTGTGCGGAGTTTGCACGCTCTCCCCGTGACTACGGGGGTTTCCTTGTAGCTTGTGGTCATCACTTCCGAAGAGTCCACCGGGGACTACACTGGAAGTTGGACCGTTTATTCTGGACAATTTTTACATTTATCAAGCCAATTAAGCTACAAAGCCAAGTTTCCTCCGGGTGCTCCGGTTTCCTCCAACATTCCAAAGGCGTGCAGGTTTGTAGGCTAATCAGCCTCTGTAAATTGCCCCGAGTGCATATGATGTGAAACTAGGATGACATCGAGCTAGTGTGCGAGTGGTCGTGTGTTGGCGCAGACTCGATGGGCCAAAGGGCCTGTTTCCATGCTGTATCTGTCTCTGAAGTGGACTGAAAAGAGACAAAAGATGTCGGGTGAGGAGAAAAGAGGAATGAAATGTAAAGCCAGAGGAAGGATTGAGGTAGAAGGGGATGGGTAGGGAGTGGGATGATGGGAGAAAACCAGGGTTGAAACACAAGAAAAGACGGTGTTGGAGGGGGGGGGGGGGGGGCAATCCAACGATTATCGCTTACAATCGTTGGATTGTAAACGACCCATAATTGAACTGATTGGAATTGATATTACAGCTACAGGAGTGCGAATTGAACTTACCTCTTTTATTCAGTAGGTCTTGGCCTGTTGAAAACCAGACCAGAGCTTTAGCCAGTCTGCCACCATTTCTGATGCAGCAATTATATTCAGAGTCAACTTGGTTTTCCGCTTTCTATGTCAGCCATGTGTCAAATGCTCACATGTGTGTTAAATGCCTTAGTGCAAGCTTTCGAACATTGTGTGGCTTTGAGCTGAAACTCGAAAAAGTGCAGAGCTCAGTTAAAGGTTGCGTCTTAAACAGGCTGATCTTTCAAGTTCAACCCAAGGTTCCGATAAAGGCTCTGGGCCTGAGGTTTTTCATCTTTACACTTGGCACTAATGCAGTCCACTGCCTACTTTCAACTTTTGTAGTTTATCGTAAATAGCAAATCTGTGAACTGTTTGAAGAAGTGGAGGGAGGGGTTCGACTGGCAAAGATGAAGATAACAATCTTCGGCCACCGAGCTTGTGAATGAATTAGACCTTTTGTGATCCAGACTGAGAGCAAACCTCCTGGAGGCACGGTAACGTTCGTGAGAGGAGGGCGGGCGGGGTTGACAGATGAAATCAATGCTTTATTGAAGATGGGAAGAAAACAAAAAGGTGGAGTTTTATTTTGAATGATTTCTGTCGTCGTTTTGCATAGACTGAGCTGCTCAGACATTGCAACGTATTTCCAGTGTCTGTACAAACCTACCCACAGCCCTAACTCAGCACTGAACCACGACGGACTTTGTTTGACACAAAACATCTCGTACCCATTCCCTCCACAGATGCTGCACGACCCACTGTGTTAGTTCAGTTTAGTTTAGTGTCACGTGCACTGAGGTACAGTGAAATTTGTTTTACAATTATTTGTTGCGTCATCACCAGTCAGCAGAAAGGCTATATATATATATACATGACGTGTAGGAAAGAACTGCAGATGCTGGTTTAAATCAAAGATAGACACACAATGCTGGAGTAACTCAGCGGGGCAGGCAGCATCTCGGGAGAGAAGGAATTGGTGACGTTTCGGGTTGAGATTCTTCTTCTCGGCCCAAAGCGTCACCCATTCCTTCTCTCCAGAGATGCTGCCGGTCCCGCTGAGTTACTCCGGCATTTTGTGTATATATGTATATGTATATGTATATGTGTGTATATATGTATATGTATATGTGTGTATATATGTATATGTATATGTGTGTATATATGTATATGTATATGTGTGTATATATGTATATGTGTGTATATATGTATATGTATATGTGTGTATATATGTATATGTGTGTGTATATGTATATGTGTGTATATATGTATATGTATATGTGTGTATATATGTATATGTGTGTATATATGTATATGTGTGTATATATGTATATGTGTGTATATGTATATGTATATGTGTGTGTATATGTGTGTATATATGTATATGTATATGTGTGTATATATGTATATGTATATGTGTGTATATATGTATATATGTATATGTATATGTGTGTATATATGTATATGTGTGTATGTATATGTGTGTGTATATATGTATATGTGTGTATATATGTATATGTATATATGTATGTGTGTGTATATATATAAGGAAGACCACATTGTACAGATACATGATAAAGGGAATACCGTTTACTGCAAGGTAAAGTCTGATTAAAGATAGTCTGGGGGTTTCCAATGAGGTAGGTAGTAACCCAGGACCGCTCTCTATTTGGTAGGATGGGTCAGTTGCCTGATAATAGCAGGGAAGAAGCCGTCTGAATCTGGAGGTATGCGTTTCACACTTCCGTACCTCGTACCCGATGGGCGAGTGAAGCAAAGGGAGTGATTAGGGTGAGACTTGAGTTTGTTTATGCTGGTGGCCTTGACGAGGCAGCGTGAAGTGTAGATGGAGTAAATGGAAAGGAGGTTGATTTGTGTGATGGCCTGCGCTACGTCCACAATTCTCTGCAATTTCTTGTGGCCTTAGGTGGAGCTGCTCCCAAACCAAGCTGTGATGCACCCCGATAAAATGCGTTGTACGGCGCATCTGTAGAAGTTGGTGGGAGTTGTTGGAGACTTGCCGAACTTCCTAAGGCACTCCTGCACTTGACGTTTTGCGCATGATCCCAGCGTCTGCAGTTCCTTCTCTCCCTGCACCACAATGGTCGCTCCGCATACTTCGCCTTTTGTACTATCATGGTTTAATTTACTTAGAATTACAGGTCATTTATTGTATTTTTTTTTTAGTTGATACTGTTCCATCTAATGCGACGATTAAGTTGCAGCATGTAGGAATTTCATTGCTCCGGTTCATAACCATTGCATATGGCAACCGGAACCTCTTGACACTGAGGCCAATATCCTCGCCACAGAGATCGGAGTAACCACTGTTGTCTCAATTGTGCAGACCATTGCCTGGGGGTGGAAGATTGCAACCTTCACGTGGTCCGCCCTGTTTCGACTAATGCAATCAACTCGACGTGCACAAACGGAAGATCAGATAGAACAAATTGTCCAACAACTGTAGGCTGTGCACGCCACATAACCATATAACAATTACAGCACGAGACAGGCCCTCTCGGCCCTTCCAGTCCGTGCCGACCATTTGTTTTCCCCTAGTCCCATCTACCTGCACTCAGACCATACCCCTCCATTCTCTTCACGTCCATGGAAGAAGAGGAGGAGGAGGAGGAGGAAGAAGACCTGCATGCCCAACATGAGATTCCCAAAACACATGCTCTATTCTGAACTCCATCATGGGAGCAGATTGCTAGGTAGCCTTTATTATTGTCTCTTGTGCCGAGGTACATTAAAAAGCTTTATTTTGCATGCCATCCTATCAGATTAGATGGTTCCATGTATCAATCCAAGCCATTTGAGGGTTACTGAGTGGTGCAGCGGTAATGTTGCTGCCTCACAGTGCCCGAGACCAGGGTCCAATCCTGACTACGGATGCTGTCTGTACAGAGTTTGTACGTTCCCCCTGTGACCACAAAGTCTTTCTCCGCGCGCTCCGACTTCCTCCCCGTTCCAGAGACGTGCAGCTTTGTAGGTTAATTGTCTTCTATAAATTGTCCCTAGTGAGTAGGATAGAATATGTGATCGCCGGTCGGCATTTCCATGCTGTAGCTCTAAACTAAACTAACCAAGTACAATAGGTAGACCAAACGGGAAGATGCTGAGTGCAAAACGGAGTGCCACGGAGGGCAGTGGAGGCCAAGTCACTGGTTGGATTTAAGAGAGAGTTCGATAGAGCTCTAGGGGCTAGTGGAATCAAGGGATATGGGGAGAAGGCAGGCACGGGTTATTGATAGCGGACGATCAGCCATGATCACAATGAATGGCGGTGCTGGCTGGAAGGGCCGAATGACCTCCTCCTGCACCTATTTTCCATGTTTCTAAAATATAGTTCTCAGTATTGTAACGTGCCAGTTCCAGAGACAAGTCCAATATCTGCAATGGATACAGGTGATAAAAGAAAATATAATTATAAAATTTAGATACGGTGCTAGAGTTGGAAGTGGAAATAAGATGTAAAAGAGTGGAACAATTGTATCGGATGATAGTGGATCATCTCCTCTGGGAAGGTCACCATACTCCGATGCCATCTTGTTGCCATCTTCAATCAACTGCATTATTCATCCCGTCACACAATGTTAGAGGGCCAACATATTCATATCAACACTGTCACTAAATGTAGGTCTGCCAGCTGCTGTGTGCAAGGTTCAAGGACATTCTCCAAATGTCTTGGAGAAAGTGCAACATCGCCACTGATTCCTGGGATTCCCTAACCCACTACTGCTAAAAAATGGGAGTTTAGTTTAGTTTAGCTTAGAGATGCAGAGCGGAAACAGCCCTTCGGCCCACCGAGTCCGCGCTGACCAGCGATCATCCCGTACACTAGCACTATCCTACACTCTGGGGACAATTTACAATCTTTACTGCAGAGAATTAACCTACAAACCTGCACGTCTTTGGAATGTGGGAGGAAACCGGAGCACCCGGAGAAAAACCCACGCGGTCACGGTGAGATTGTACAAACTCCGCACAGATAATCGGGATCGAACCCGGGTCTCTATCTCTACTGCTGCACCACAGTGCCATCCCGGGTGGGCATGGAGGACCTTAAAGCCATGCATTGAGGTGCACAAAATTGAACATGGATGGTGGAGTAGATGCCCTACAATTCAACACGTCCACTCGCCCGTCTGCGGTGCAGAGTCCGCGTGTCCCACGTTGGCCTCGTCAATCGCTTCGTGACCCGCAGTGCTAGAGCGGAAACAAGTTGAGCCTGACCCCAGAGAGCGGTCTGAGAGAGAACAGTAAATTATCATGGGGAGAGCAGCATTCCGTGGCACTGGTTTGAGTAATAGAACAAATTGCCAAACGGAAGGATGGACTTTAGAATGGGAATCTGCAGTGCGACTGTTAAAGGCTCCTATACCATGGAAACAGGCCATTCAGCCCACTACATCCATACTAACCAGTGGGCAGCCAACAATGCTACTTGTGTCCAGTGTAAAAACAAGGCTTGAGAGAAGACGCAAACTTTACCAAAATGGTGAAAGGATGTGGTCCTGCCTCGAGGGTAGAGTATTGTGTTCAGTTCTGGGCACCATGTTACAGGAAAGATGTTGTCAAGCTGGAAAGGGGACAGAGAAGATTTACGAGGATGTTGCCAGGATTGAGGGGCTGAGCTGTAGGGAGAGGTTGAGTAGACTGGGACTCTATTCCTTGGAGAACAGGAGGATGAGGGGTGATTTAACAGGGGTGTATAAAATCATGAGAGGAATAGATCGGGTAGATGCACAGTCTCTCTTGCCCAGAGTAGGTGAATCGAGGACCAGAGGACATAGGTTTAAGGTGCGGGGGAAAAGATTTAATTGGAATCTGAGGGGTATCTTTTTCACATGGTGGGGGTAAGGAACAAGCTGCCAGAAGAGGCAGTCGAGGCAGACACTATCCCAACATTTGGGAAATAGTTAGGCAGGTACCTGGATAGGACGGGTTTGGAAGAATATGGGCCAAGGCTGGGACATGTTGGCCGGTGTGGGCAAGTTGGACCGAAGGGCCTCTTTCCACATTGTATCACTCTAAAGGTTTAGGTCAACCGTGGGAATTATTTAAACTGATGAACAAAGAGGGAGAGAGAGAACGAGTGGGAGAGAGAGAGAACGAGTGGGAGAGAGAACGAGTGAGAAGGCCCTTCGCCCCACTGAGCCCCTGTTGCAGGGAGAGGAATAAGGGAAGATCGTCTAAGTTCAAAGTTGTTCTGGTTCTTAGTAAATATACAAAATTGTGAATGGTTTTGACTGTATGAATAAACCAATGTGAAAGTGAATAACCCGCAGACATGCGTTTAATTTAATTGGTAATGGAAGTGAGCCAGTAACAACATTTTTTTGCAAGTGGTGAGCTGCGCTTATTGCCCAAAGAGACGGGTGGAAGCAGAATGGAAAGGGATGTATGTATGAAGCCAAGGGAATGTTTGCCAGACTGTCTATGGGAATAGACATGCAGTTGATTCCCAAAGAGCTGATCTAAGCATGATGATACCACAGGATTTAAACCCCTGATCTGGAAAGAGATAATCGTAGCATTCAAAGCCATTCAAAGGAAGTGTTGTCCTATCGAGAGAAGCTAGATAGTTTGTGTGTGTATTCCTTGGGTTTACAGCAGTGATGGGTGACCATCATCAAACATCTAAGATCCTAACGGTGGCATAACAGTAGTGCTGTTGAGATGTTTCCAATGGTAACAGAATCGCAAACTAAAAGACATCTATGGGGGATCAGCCATTTGACACATAGGTGTGTCAATGTTTATTCTTTAGACTTTAAAGATACAGCGTTGAAACTGGCCCTTTGGCCCATTGAGTCCGTGCCAACCAGCAATCACCCCATACACAAGGACTACCCTACATGTTAGGGACAATTTACAATTTACTGAAGACGATTAACGTACAAACCTGTATGTGTTTGGACTGTGGGAGGAAACCGGAGCACCCGGAGAAAACCCACATGGTCAGAGGGAGAACGTACAAACTCCACCCATGTTCAGGATCGAACCCGGGTATCTGGTGCTTTAAAGAGCGGCGAAGCTGTGCCTCCTGGGATGGTGGAAGTCTGATTATTAGATATGTTTAAGGTGGAGGTTGTTTGCACAATCTTGCCTTTTCAGAACGCGGACAGTGGGAGGACAAAAAAGTGGGAATGCGGGAAAACGTTGCTCCACTGCCCTTTCAGCTGCAATTAGCTTAAAGCGAGAAAGTGTTTCTGAAAGTACTGGGGCGGCAGTGCAGCTGCATTTGTACCAAAGTAGCAACGTTGCCACGGGACGTGCACTGTTTACAAAGCTGGGATGGAGCTGATGCATATTCCCACTGCTCAAAGTGGAATCCTAAGAGACTGCTCTTAAAACTCTCAAAAGCGCAGCTATTTATTCCGACAAGCTCTCTTTTTGTTTCCGGCTGTAGTTCTCGAGTAAGTAGTTGGGGAAAGTGCGGTGGAATGGTGGAGTGTTGCTGGAATAATTGTTGGTTGCCAGGGATGTGACTGCTTTTAAGTAACTTTGGTCGCTGCCTCAGCTAGCAGCGTGAAAGTAAATACCCCCCTTGGATGAGGAGGGGGCAAGGTTTGTGTTCTGTACAAAAATCTCTTTGTGGACATTCCCTGAAAAGATTTTGAAGATCTTTTGCTATTTAAAGGTGTCTTTTTTTTTCTCTCTTTTTTTCTTTTATTTTTTTTATATTTTTGGAAAAAAAAAGATCGTGGGGATAGATCCAGGAGATGTTGAGTATAACTATTCATCCAATCCCAAACTCGGGTTTCAACCCTGATTTTGTGCTAAACCAATTCACTTTTTAAGGAATACAATAAATGGAGACCCTATTCTAACAAATAATTCTGGTATGTCAATTAAGACACATCTTATTTTTGTTCCAATTGCAAGGTCTCAGTCATTTCCATAATCCACGTTTTAATTGAGGGGCCTGCTGTTTTTTTCCAAAATTTTAGTATTCCTTTTTTCGCAGTTATTAGACTGTAATCAAGAAAATGTCTCTGACTTATCATAAAGTTTGTGCTATGTTCTGATAATCCTAATTTAATTTTTTTTTTTTAAAAGAGTGTCTTAGTTCCAGATAAATGCACCTCGTTTATCTAAAGTGCTCCTCCCCGAGTCCATTTTCTTTTATCCCACTTTTCCCTTCCCCTGTCCCATCATGACATACCCCCTATACCCGTCCAATCCCGCCCGACCTACACCCAAGACACATCACGCGTCCTTCGTCTCTTTAATGACTTCTGTTTTCCAGGTCACCGTTCCCTCATCTTTATTAAAGATACTTTGTTCTGTACCTTCCCACACCTCCAATTTACCTGTATCTTTTAGTGTGATGAATTGTCTCGACCCGAAACGCCACCTGCCCCTTTTCTCCAGAGATACTGCTTGACCAGCTGTTACTCCAGCATTTTGTCTATCTCTGGGATAAACCATCCTTCCTACACTTCCTGCTTTACATCTCGCTCCACTTCTCTCCCTATCTGTCACCCTTTTATCTCATTTTCACCTCTAGCCCGTGTCGATCAATCCACCCATCTGCAAATCAATCCATCCCAGCGCCCTTCACCCGTATCCACCTGTCACTTGCCAGCCCTTTGTCCTGACCCCACCTCTCTTTTCCAGCTTTGTCCCCCTACCTACTCCAATGTCTGAAGAAGGACCAGGCCCAAACTCTCGTCTGTCCACTCCCCTCCACTGATACCACGTGGCCCGTTGAGTTCCTTGAGCATTTTCTGCTTTGGTCAAGGTTCCAACATTTGCGATTCCTTGCGTCCCTAATATACAGCTGTCTGAAAGCGACATCAAATCTTTAAATCTTTTGAATATCTGCCATAAATTGGTCGTTTTAGTCTTTGTCGCTTTTCTCTAGCATCAGGCCCTGATCTGTTTTGCCACAGTGACCTCGACTGTGCAGTTAAACATCCCCATCATCGTTTCCTCTGTGCAAAATCAAACCTCACTTCTTCTCGCTCTTTGAAAATCTGCCGTTTTATTTATTTATGATTTCATTTTATTTGTACTTTCAATGTTGCTTCTCGACGCTCAGTGACCAAAGAGGTCCTCAAGGCAAAATACGACTTTACAATAACCTTAAAAGGCACAAAGTGCTGGAGTAACTCAGTGGGTCAGGCAGCTTCTCTGGAGAAAGGTGACGTTTTGGGTCGGGACCCTTCTTCATACTGGTGTTCTGGTGGGGTGTTGGAGAAGGGGTGTGGGAAGCGGTTTACAATAACCTTTTCTGATTTGAACTCTGCTGGTGAAACAATATAATTAAGGATAAGTTTGAATCTGAGGAATGAGTGGCATGTTGGCCTTTATTACAAGAATATAGGAGCAAAGAGGTCCTTCTGTGGTTGTACAGAGCCCTAGTGAGACCACACCTGGAGAATTGTGTGCAGTTTTGGCCTCCTCATTTGAGGAAGGACATTCTTGCTATTGAGAGAGTGCAGCGTAGGTTTACAAGGTTAATTCCCGGGATGGCGGGACTGTCATATGCTGAGAGAATGGAGCGGCTGGGCTTCTACACTATGGAGTTTAGAAGGATGAGGTGGATCTTATTGAAACATATAAGATTGTTCAGGGTTTGGACACACTAGAGGCAGGAAACATGTTCCCGATGTTGGGGGAGTCCAGAACCAGGGGCCACAGTTTAAGAATAAGGGGTAAGCCATTTAGAACGGAGACAACTAAACACTTTTTCTCACAGAGAGTTGTGAATCTGTGGAATTCTCTGCCTCAGAGGGCAGTGGAGGCCGGTTCTCTGAATACTTTCAAGAGAGAGCTAGATAGGGCTCTTAAAGAGAGCAGAGTCAGGAGATATGGGGAGAAGGCAGGAAATGGGTACTGATTGGGGATGATCAGCCATGATCACTTTGAATGGCGGTGCTGGCTCGAAGGACTGAATGGTCTACTCCTGCACCCATTTTCTTTTGTCTATTGAGTAATCCTTTGTTGGCTGAGTTGATTTCGGATACAATCTTTGGGGAGATCTTTAAATTTTTAACTAAATGCAGCATATTATTTTCTAAGTCTGATGAAAGGTCTCGAACCAAAATGTCACCTATTCCTTTTCTCCAGAGCTGCTGAGTTACTCCATCATTTTGTATAAGAAGGAACTGCAGATGCTGGAAAAATTGAGGGTAGACAAGAATGCTGGAGAAACTCAGCGGGTGAGGCAGCATCTATGGAGCGAAGGAATAGGTGACGTTTCAGGTCGAGACCTTTCTTGGACGGATAGGACAAGTTTGGAGGGATATGGAACAAGGGCAGGCAGGTGGGACTAGTGTAGCTGGGACATGTTGGCCGGTCTGGGCATGTTGGGCCTGTTTCCATACTGTATCACACAAGGCCTCTATATGGTTCCTCATTACATTACCTGCATTGTTACGCACTGAAAAACAAGAGGCATGTCTTGGCGCAATGACAACAACCCCCCCTTACACGGTCCTAACCAAAGATCATAGAGCTGAGGTAGACAAAAATGCTGGAGAAATTCAGTGGGTGCAGCAGCATCTATGGGAGCGAAGGAAATAGGCAATGATTCGGGCCGAAACCCTTCTTCAGACTTCAGGTTTCGGCCCAAAACGTTGCCTATTTCCTTCGCTCCATAGATGCTGCTGCACCCGCTGAGTTTCTCCAGCACTTTTGTCTACCATCATTTTGTATCTATCTTTGGTGTAAACCAGCACCCTCAGTTCCTTCTGACACATATTATTTTCTAAAATCCATTTGATTCAGCCTCTTTCAAAGAATCTGAGATCTTCTTTGTGAAAGGGCCAGTTATTGAGCTCGGGCATTCTAACTGCATTCTAAAGGCAGTCGTTAGGACCAAAGATCATCCGCTCTATGATGTTTTTAAGAAGGAACTGCAGATGCTGGAAAATCGAAGGTACACAAAAATGCTGGAGAAGCTCTGCGGGTGCAGCAGCATCTAAGGGGCGAAGGAAATGGGCAATGTTTCGGGCCGATCCCTGAAGTCTGAAGAAGTATTTTGGCCCAAAACGTTGCCTATTTCCTTCGCTCCATAGCTGCTGCTGCACCCGCTGAGTTTCTCCAGCATTTTTGTGTACCTCCGCTCTATGACCTTTGGTTAGGACCGTATAAGGGGGGGTCGTTGTCCCAAGACATGCCTCTTGTTTTTTCAGTGCGTAACAATGCAGGTAATCTAATGGGGAAACATTATAGAGGCCTTGTGTGATACAGTGTGGAAACAGGCCCAACTTGCCCACTCCGGCCAACATGTCCCAGCTACACTAGTCCCACCTGCCTGCCCTTGTTCCACATCCCTCCAAACTTGTCCTATCCATGTAACTGTCTAGCTGTTTGTTAAACGTTGGGATAGTCCCAGCCTCAACTACCTCCTCTGGCTGCTTGTTCCGTACACCCACCACCCTTTGTGTGAAGGATATGATATGATAATGAGATGATACAATACGATAGAACTTTATTTTTCCCAGGAGGGAAATTGATCTGCCAACAGTCATCATAAAACACAAGATACATGAAACATGAAATTAAAGTGACAAGTGGAAAGGATTGGGGATGTTGAAAGGTTGTGGAGGGGGGGAGGGTAGGGGAGTCACTCTACCCCACGACAGGGGGAGGAGTTGTACAGTTTGATAGCCACAGAGAAGCAGGATCTCCTGCGGCGTTTTTTGCTTTACAAAAATAAATGTAATCAATTATTGCAAGAATAATATATACAATACAAACCAATCGCAAACAAAACCGTGACCATAATACAAAACCACCTAATTATCTAAACAAAATATTTTTATACAACTATATTACAATCCTTGTCAAGGATGCATTCCACCCTCCCGGAGGTTCTCAGCGTCCCGGAACTCCCCCAGGGTGCCCGTGGACAGCGCGTAGTCCCTCTCTAATACCACTGGGCGCGGACGTAACCCCGGAGAAGGGGGCAGGCAGCCGGCTCGGGCAGAGCCCTCCTCCCTGTGCTGTATCTTGGTGGAACCCGTCTGTGGCTGAACGTAGCCATGTTATAAATTAGCCATGAACGCACTTCCCTGGCAGTTTATGGGGACACATTTTCCTTTCCATTTCTGTGGAATTTGCCTGAATAAGCTTGCCGTTCATGCGTGGAATTCCGACTTAGTCACTGATTGTCTGTTTTATCAGGCCTTAGCTTTTGTTGTCCTAACCTGATGCCACTGTTCAGCAGCTTTTGCACGCCGCTCTCTCCTGCAGCCCCGCCGCTGACATTGCAAGGCGGTTGTCCGCAAGCAAGGAGCTGGCGAGTGACTATGCAAGAGAACTGCAGATGCTGGTTTAAATCGAAGGTAGACACAAAACGCTGGAGTAACTCAGCGGGTGAGGCCAGTGAACGGGAGACGCAACGTGCTGGAGCGTGTCAGGCAGCGTCCCTGGAGGAATAGGATGGGCGATGTTTCGTGTCGGAGGTTCTTTTTCAGACTGAAACTTGGGTGTGGGGGGGGGGGGGGGGGGGGGGTAGGAAAAGGACAGAACAAATCTGGGCCGGCAACAGATGAACAAGGAAGGGTGGAGCCCATAATGGCCCATTGTTAGCTGACGAATAGGTGATAACGAGAGGGGTAGATGGATGGAACAGTGGAAGAAGTAATTCAAGGATTACTTGAAGTGATAGAAATCAATATTCATACCATTGGAGACCACGGCTAACAAGGACCTGTCTCCTCTATCACCACATTTCTACATTGCATATCTTTCATTCATTTTTTTCCTATAATCTCTTGTTTTCCTTTCCCCTGACAGTCAGAAGAAGGGTGACAACCCAAAACGTCACCCGTTCCTTTTCTCCAGAGAGCGGGTCTGATCTGCTGAGTTACTCCAGCTTCTTGTGTCTGTCTATCTTCCGTTCATGCAAGCTTGAAAGGGTGATTTCTACTCCGCTTCCTTTAAGGCCTGGCTCTGGCTTCCTCTTATTTGTTTATTTTTTTGAATTTTATTTCGTCATTCAAACCTTTCGGTCTGAACGAAATTTCGTTGCCTTACAGTCATAGATATAATAAAAAATGACAAAAACACACAATAAACACACACATTTTAACATCCACCACAGTGAGTTCAGCAAACACCTCCTCACTGTGATGGAAGGCAAAGTCTTAAAGTCTCTGTCTCTTCCCTCTTTGTTCTCCCTCTGAGCCGAGGCGATCCAGGCTTCAGATGCTGTGACCCCACCGGGTGATGGTAAGTCAGTCAGTCCCGCGGCTCAACCGTGCTCCGCGAACGGGCCGATTCAAACTCCGCGGCCCGGGGTGGCCGAAGCCGCCGCCCTCCAGACCAGCGGGCGAAGCTGGTGTTGCGGGAGCTCCGAAAAACAGGTCACCAACCTGTGACCTGCGGGCCCCTGGCGATGTCGTCCACTGGGCCCACAGCCGAGCCTCCGAGGTAGGGCCGTCGCCGGAATCGGATGAAATGATAGCACTCAGTTGAGTGCATGCCACAGGTCTTCAATGGTGCTGTAAGTAAGATAGTCATAGTTCTGTTTCAGGGTCGATGACAAAAGAATATCCTTTATTCTTGTCAATGTGCGAAGTAACAATATGTCTTCGATAAACTTATGAACCAAGTATCCATTAAAATGTTCTGAAGTTTTCAAGAGAGAGTTGGATTTAGCTCTTGGGGCTGAAGGAATCGAGGGATATGAGGAAAAAAGCAGGAACGGGGTACCGATTGTAGATGATCAGCCATGGTCTTCTTGATGGGTGGTTCTGGCTCGAAGGGCCGAATGGCCTACTCCTGCACCTATTTTCTATTTCTATGAAGTAGGCCTTTGAGCTGATCCATGTCCTCCACAGATAAGCTGCCTGACCTACTGAGTTACTCCAGCACTTTTACTCAAGTTTATTCAAGATTCCAGCATCTGCAGTTCCGTGTGTCCCCCCCAATCAAGTGGGTTCCACGAGGGGGGCTGAATCAACCAGAGATAATTCTCGATAGTTCAAAGAAGCCAACCTTAAGACAGATTCTTGATTGGTAAGGGTGTCAACGGCTATGGGGAGAACGCAGGAGAATGGCGTTGAGGGGGGATAGATGAGACCCACCATGATTGAATGGTGAGTAGACTCAATGGGCCAAACGGCCTCATTCTGCTCCCATGACATGAACTTAAGCCTGTGTCCTCAAGTTTAGAATCCTCTACCGTGAGGAAGGAGACTGAGTATTCATTTTTTCCGTGTCGCTCAATATGTTCACCCCTCTGTATCCAGATCTCTTGAGTGATTTCCCCTGGTGGTTCAGTCGACGAGAAAGCCCAGGTCAGATCACCTATGGTCTTATTGAGGGGCAGGGCAGGCTCAAGGGGCCTGCTTTTTCTTTTAGGGCAGTGCTCATTTCAGACGGTGTAACCTCATTATATGGGTTCAAACTTCAGACTGTGGTGCGTGCTTAATCTTGGCCAGGATTCTACATTGAACGGTGGTGCGATGGTAGAGTTGCTGCCTTCCAGCGCCAGAGACGCTTGTTCGACTCTTAACTGCGGGTGCTGTTTGTATGGAATTTTTTGCGCTCGCCCCGTGACCCGCGTGGGCTTTCTCAGTTTTCCTCGCACATTCCAAAGACGTCCATGTTTGTAGGTTAATTGGCTGGGTATAATTGTAAATTATCCCTAGTGTGTGGCGGACAGTTCTAGTGTACGGGGATCGCTGGTCGGCGTGGGCCTGGTGGGCCGAAGGGCCTGTTTCCGCGCTGTATCGCTAAACTAAACTTGAAAGAAAGTTGCCGAAGGTTTTATTTAGCTGCTTGCTGCACAATGATTGGGATGTTATTAATGTAACTTGGCCAATTAGGATCATGAAATAATAAACAAAGAAACGTGCGAGACTAATGCAAAATAAACTACACGCAAGACTTTATAGCTCGAAGTATGTTGTGTGCTACATCGGTGGGTCTACATTTGAAGGCCATTCACCTTGGATGTAATTTAACCCTTGCCCTCCTCCCCACACCACATTAACCCATTCACTGTTGTCTCAAAATCTACACATTTGTTGCCCTTCAACTAAATGGGTTGCTGGGTTCCAATAGAAATTGAGTTAGAAGGATGAGGGGGGTGGGGGGGGGGGGGGGGGGGGGGGGGCAGAAGGCCGTGGAGGCCAAGTCAATGGATATTTTCAAGATGGAGATTGATAGATTATTGATTAGTACAGGGGTTATATGGGGAGAAGGCAGGGGAATGGGGTTGAGAGCAGCAGAGTAAAGTCAAGAGTGTTTAATAGTCATATGTTCTGACATTAGAACAATGAAATCCTTACTTGCAGCAGCCCAGCGGGCCTGTAAACACAATACACACAGTTAATGTATAATAAACGATAATAAATTAATTAATAAACCACCATACTAGTGCAAAAAAAACCACCCAAGTTTTAGTCCATAGATGTTCATAAGTCCTATGCCGTTCAAAAGCCCGATGGTTGCCAGGCAGAAGCTATTCTTCAACCTAATGGTCCAAGCTTACAGGGGCCTGTCCCACTTGACGACATATCAGTGTCGCCAAAAGATTTTGAACATTTCAAAAATCCAGCGGCCAGAAAAAAAACATTGCGACGCTCGCAAAAACACCACATGCCATACGTCATCACGCACCGCATCGCGTCACGCTGTGACGTTTCGGTGGACTGATACGTCAGTCAATGATGTCAGCAGACGTCGGAAAAAATCCCTTCAGGCTCCTATACTTTCCTCCCAACGGTGGAAGTGAAATGAGTGCAGGGCCAGGTTGGTGAGGGTCTGCCATATTGGCTACATGTATACCAAATATTGGCTGCCATATTTAGGTAGTGCCTCATGTAGATCTGTTCATTCGTTTTCGGAGTAGAATTAAGCCATTTGGCCCATCAAGTGTGCTCGCTGATCTATCTCTCCCTCCTAACCCCATGCTTCTGCCTTCTCGCCATAGCCCCCGACACCCATGCTAACCAAGAATCCGCCAATCTTCGCCTTAAAAATATACATTGGCCTGTTTTCCACAGCCGCCTGTGGCAATTAATTCCATAGATTCACCGCCCTCTGACTAAAGACATTCCTGCTCACCTTCTTTTGAAAGGTACGCCCTTGTACCCTGAGGCTGTGGCCTCTGGTCCTAGACATTCTCAAGAGTGGAAACATCCTCTCCACATCCACTCTACCCAGGCCAGTTCGATGGTGGGGAAGGTCAGCACCCTGTGTAGGAAGGAACTGCGGATGCCGGTTTACACCGCAGATAGACGCAAAATGCTGGAGTGACTCAGCTGGACAGGCAGCATCACGGGAGAGAAGGAATGGGTGATGTTTTGGGTCGGGGCCCTTCTTCAGACTCTGTGCTGGATCGGACAGTGCTGTTATCTCTGCCATGTCAGGACAAGGGCACAAGCAGAGCCCGCTGGGACAGAACCATCCGTGTAATTTGGGCTTTGTGGCAGCCGAGAGCACTGGTCGGTTTGCCTTGCTTGAGCAGCTTATTTAGAGCGGCCAGTCCCACAGAGCTGTGTGCTGTACCATTTTGTTGTTCTACGCTACAGAATGTAAACAGTGTCTGCAGACTGACGAAACTGGCAGATTCTATTAATTACAATCTCTGACAGGGAGGAAATTACTCATTTAAGTTATCACGTGCTTGGTTTCTTCCCCATTGCTTTTAGGAAAGTCTAGTCCTTTGACCAAGGCTTTGGAAACCTAGTCTCACTTTACACAACCTGACAGAATCTTTGGAAGACAAAAAATGCTGGTGAAACTCAGCGGGTGAGGCAGCATCTATGGAGAGAAGGAATAAACAACGTCACCTATTCCATCTCTATGTCTTACCTGCTGAGATTCTCCAGCATTTTTTGTCTACTTTCGATTGTTCCAGCATCTGCAGTTCTTTCTCAAACGACTGACAGAATCTTTGTCTGCCTTTTCTACGAGGAAATGCCTTGCTTATTGCATTTCATGGAGTGATAGTCAAAGACAGACACAAAAAGCTGGAGTAACTCAGCGGGTCAGGCAGCATCTCTGGAGGAAAGGTATGGGTGATTTTTTTTTTTTTTTTTTTTTTTTGTCCATGTTGACCGAGATGCCTCGCCCAAACTAGTCCCATTTGCTCCATAACCCTCTAAATCTTGTGTAAGAAGGAACCTCAGATGCTGGTTTATACCGATGATAGACAAGTGTAACTCGACGGGTCAGGCAGCATCCATCGAGAAAAGGAATAGGCGACGTTTCGGGTCGGAACCCTTCTTCGACCCGAAGCGTCGCCTGTTCCTTTCCTCCAGAAATGCTGTCTGACCCGCTGAGTTAGTCCGGCATTCTGTGCCGACCCTGTAAAACTTTCCTATCCATGTATCTGTCCAACTGTTAGTGTGCAGCCCCACTTTCCCGAGCTACTCACGAATTCTCCCGGGTTTTCGACTTGATTCAAACTCGGAGAATGTCCGTAGTGAGTCCGTAGATATTTCGTGGCGGCTCGTAATGCCAGCAGTAGGCACTCGGGGCATCGGGTAAGTCGGGACGTTTTTTTCATCGTGTTGAAAAATGTCCATGATTAAAAAATCTAGCCCCGAGTACAGTACCTGTATTACCGTATGGCTATTACCGGAATTTTCCGAGTTTGAATCAAGGGGAAAACTCGGGAGAATTCGTGGTAACTCGGGAAAGTGCGACAGGGGCTTAACTGTCTCGCCCACTTCATCTGGCAGCACGTTCCATTCACTCACCGCCCTCTGTGAGAAAAGGTTTCCCCTTCACATTTAATTAAAACTTTTCCTTCTCACCTTAACTCTATGCCCTGCAGTAATTGAATCTCTGACCCTGAGTTAAAAAAAAATGCTTCGATAGTCGGGGGTTATGGGGGAGAAGGCAGGAGACTGGGGTTGAGAGGTAAAGATAGATCAGCCATAACTGAATGGCGGAGTGGACTTGATGCTGTCTTTGCGCCTGTCTCAACCACCTCCTCTGCCAGCCTGTTCCATCTAACCACCGGCGTCCGTGCGAGAAACATGCTCCTCAAATCTCCTTTTAAATATTTCCTCTTTCACCTTAAAGCCGCGTCCTCTAATATATTGCCCCATCCCCTCTGGTGCCATTAGATGCCGATGTAACAGTAGCTTGTGTCTGAGTTCCCCTCCTCTCATCAACTGGGGAGCCCGGAGGAGCGCACTCCTTTTATGAATGGAGTGGTGTCTTGTCAGGCTTTGCCTCGCCCTTGCATTGAAGCAGCTCACCAGCAAATTTTTTTCAAAGGGTCGCAGTACAAAAGCACTCGGGAGAGCGGCAAAGTTGTTTTGTCTGGGAATCTGGGTTGGGCAGACCACTGGTGAGACAGCCGCTTGCATCGAGATAAGGGTATTAATAGACGGCGTATCCGGCATGGTTTGGGGGGGCCATCGTTGGGCTGGGCTCAGCGCAAAAGTGGCCCTTGAGGGATGAAGTGGCTCGGTTTATCCGAGATGGAGCGATTGTCTCGTGAAGATACAAAGGCAGTTTCTGCGGAGAATGTGGAGGGGTCCAGGCGGCTGCCCCCTCCCCCACTGCCAGGACCTTTTGAAGGAGCAATTGGAATATGATCTGCATCCCGATGAGCTTCGCTAATGGTTGGGGCACAGCGCTCGCTGAAAGTCCTTTTATTTTGTCCGTCTTGCCTCCCCCTCCCCACCTTCTCCCCCCCGCCCCCTCCTCATTCAGCGGAGGTGCCCGGGATCAATCCCAGTTCCAAAGTAATCAGAGCCTTAATCCTTTTATTTAATTTAGGACAAGCTCGTACTTGAATGTTGCAAACCTGCAATTTGCTTTGATTTCGGGTGGGATAGCACGCCGGCTTTTCTCGAAACCACAAATAGGCGCGGGCTCAGGTTTAAGTCTGCAGGCCATGCACAAATATTTATCCATAACAGCAACTTTCTTTGCATTCCCCCTGAGCAGTCATCCGAATGAATTCCTTGTCAACATGTGAGATAGAACATAGGACAGCACAGCACAGGGATGGGTCCTTCAGCCCACATGCCCGGGCTGAACATGATGCCAAGAGAAAACAAATCTCATCTGCCTGCATGTGGTCATATCCCTCCGTTCCCTGTTACGCGCAGAGTCCTCCTGTTCTTCAATATGGGATGCTGGGTTACATAGAAACATAGAAAATAGGTGCAGGAGGAGGACATTCGGTCCTTCGAGCCAGCACTGCCATTCATTGTGATCATGGCGAATCGTCCCCAATCAATAGCCCATGCCTGCCTTCTCCCCATATCCCTTGATTCCACCAGCCCCAGGTTTCGGTTGCGAGCGTATCTTATCCCAACTTTCCGATACACGCACGCTGCTGTCTGCTCCATTGATTTCATTTATTT
The DNA here is from genome assembly GCA_035221665.1 of Okamejei kenojei. Lineage (NCBI taxonomy): Eukaryota > Metazoa > Chordata > Chondrichthyes > Rajiformes > Rajidae > Okamejei > Okamejei kenojei. The sequence continues at coordinate 11,428,705 of CM069162.1, forward strand.
ATAATAATGCTACCTGCCATATTTAATTTTCTGCGCTTGCTTTACCCGAAGACCACCGGTGGCTATTCACACAGAGTGCTTGATGTCCAGGCTCGCTGCAGGAGGAGAAGTGGTGGAAGCAGATACAAGTTGGAGATTGATTGATTCCTCATTAGTGCGGGTGTCAGGGGCTACGGGGAGAAGGCTGGAGAATGGGGTTAAAAGGGAGAGAACGATCAGCCGTGATTGAATGGCAGAGTGGACTTGATGGGCCGAATGGCCATAATCTCGTATGACTAATGATCAATCACTGTTTAAGAGGCATATTGACAGGCAATTAATGGTCAAGGCATTGAAGTGTACAACTGGGGTTAGTGTTGAAGGTCGACATGGACATGGTGGGCCGAAGGGCCTGTTCTATGCTGTACAACTCTGACTCTATGACATCTGCTCAACAAACAACCAGTCATGAATCAAAAGATCTAAAATGTTAACTATGTTTCTTCTCCGCAGCCAAAGGCGGACAGATGGGAATGTAGATGGGGCGTCTCGGTTGGCATGGGCAAGTTGGGCCAAAGGGCCTGTTTACATGCTTGTCTGACTCTGACGTTGAGTATTAACGCCAGTAATTCTATTCCACATTTTCAGCATCTGCAGCATTTTGTTTTTGGACGGGAGCTTGGTTTGGCATCCGCTCATCTGCAAAAGTTGATGGTGTCCTGTTTGGAGAAGGGAATGTTTCATCTGTGTTTGCATTCCCTGCTGTGGCTGTTTAGGCCTAGTTTTGTTAGACAGACCCTCCCACAGCTTCCACTGTTGAAGCTGTCTCTGGCCACTGGGTTGGGGAGCGTGTTGCTGTTGCCATAGACCAGTTGGCCATATTGACAGCCAATTCGGACCCTCGGGTCCTGCTCTGATGTTCAGGAAAGTTATGGATTTGGCGCAGCTATAGAGTTGCTGCCTTACAGCGCCAAGGACCTGGCTTTGATCCACGCTATAACAGCTTGTCTGTACGGAGTTTGTACGTTCTGCCCGTAACCTGGGTGGGTTTTCTCTTGGCCTTTTTCTGGTTTCCTCCCACGCTCCAAAGGCGTACAGGTTTGTAGGTTTAAGAGAGAACTGCAGATGCTGGTTAAATCGAAGGTAGACACAAAATGCTGGAGTAACTCAGCGGGTGAGGCAGCATCTATGGAGAGAAGGAACTGGCGACGTTTCCTCCAGCATTTTGTGTCCACCGGGTTTGTAGGTTAATTGTCAATTGTCCCTAGTATGTGTAGGGTAGTGTTAGTGTGTAGGGATCACTGGTCGGTACGAACCTGGTGGGCCGAAGGGCCTGTTTCCGCAATGTCTCTCTAAACTAAACTGGTTGCTACTATTCTGCAACTGAAATACCCTACATCTGATGAAAGCAGATTTTTGAAGCAGAGTGTCGCGTTCAATCAAATTGTGAAGTGAATCTTCCCACCATTGGCTTAGATTGGATTTTAATCCCCAGTCAGCAGCCCTCTTCCCATTTTGTTGAAATCAGTGGTATTAATCTGCAGTATGGCCATGCTTTCACTGGGAGGCAAGACTCGACGTTTCAGTAGCAAGGGGTTGGAGTTGGGACTATTCTCCGTCATCCTCCCATTTATAACTGGCGTTCCCATGATGGCTCCAAAAGATTGTGTTTGTTGGACTGAAGCAGATCCAACTTGGGGCGATCTGAGATACAATTGCCCTGCCTGCCCAACACAGGTAGCTCTAATGTACCTGCAGCTTTTCAATGTACCTTGGTACACGTGACAAAAAACTAACCTAAACTGAATGTCATTGGTAAAAATGAATGGTGGTTTTGTCGTCCTTCACCCCTTCCCTCGTGAATGAATCCGAATCAACAATGTGTCTTTTGGGGAGGCAGAGGTTTTCAAGCGGTTGGATGTGGAGACAGTCGCCTTGAGCCATTGCACCTCTTACCTGCGGGTAAATACACTTTCTTACGCACACAGACACATGGACACACGGAAGGATGGAGAGATGGGCGGGAGGGGCAGGGAGGGAGGGACAGAAATGGACAGACGGACATATACACACACCCACACACAAGATTGAAAGGCTGAGATTGCCGGTGCCGTCAGTCCATCCATTAATCATTTGTTTATTGCAGGGGGGGGGGGGGGCGGAGGAGGGGGGTTGAGGCTGGAGTTGTCCTCTGCTGAATTATTTCCGTTGTGATATATGACTTGCTGATAACTGGGACAGCACCGGCTGATGCAGCAAGATGTTCAACCTTAGAAACGTTGCGCTTTGCGAATGGATTTCTCAGAGAGAGAACTTGTGAACTTGCACCTTAGTTGCTGCTTCATTTACAATTGGAGGCGAGTCCAGTTTCTTGTCTTATGCATAAGTATGGTGAGGTGCAGTCCTGATAAATATTTAGCTTGCAGCAACATTACTGGCACAACAACTCGGACCACATACAAAACGTTCACTTTCTCCCTTGACTGGAAATTGGAGCATCCGGGGGAAATCCATACATCTGCAGGGAGAGCGTGGAAACTCCACACAGAAAGCGGCAGAGGCTGGGATTGACTGCACTTACATAAGATGGAGTGCACAGTAGCAAATTGTCCCCCAATTCAGGTTTGCCTAAAACTAGAGGGTACTGGTTTAAGATGAAGGATGAGAGATTGAGAGTGGGTTAGAGGAAGAACCTTGTCAACCAGAATATGTAAAACACAAAGTTCTGGAGTAACTCAGTGGGCCAGACAACATCTCTAGGGGACATGGATAGGTGACGTTTTGAGTCAGAATCCTCCCTCAATGAGTCTGAGGGAGGGTCCTGACCTATTGCCCTTCCATGTGCTCCGGAGATGTTGTCTGACCCGCTGAGTTCTTTGTGGTCCACGCAAGGTTCCAGCATCTGCAGTTCCTTGTGTCTTCAGTCAGAAAGTGGTTGGAGGACACTGCCTAAGTGAGACTCATTGAGGGAGGATTCTGACTCAAAACGTCACCTATCCATGTCCCCTAGCAATGTGAGTACCTAGTAGAGCACATGAATTGCTACGGCACAGAAGACTACGGACCAAGTTCTGAGAAAGCCAACTAGCACATTTAGGTACATGAAGGGCAGCATGCATGTGGTGGGCTGAATGGCCTGATTGTGTGCTGTGTTGAGAGTCTGTATCACAAGAGGTGGAACCATCTGTGAGGAATCGTGCCTCGGGTAGCAGATCCTTGGGTCCTGGCCTAGATGACCCAGTTGGCCCAGTCTAACCCTGTCAGAGTCTTCTTAGTTGATGGTGAACCTCTCTAACATTCCAAGTTGTTTGTTGATTGAAAGCTACAGCATGGAAGCATGTCCTTTGGCCCATCAGGTCCGCGCTGAATGGCCTAATTCGGCTCCTGGAACTTAGGAACTCTACCAGCTGCGTCACAGTGCCTGCCCTTAATAGTAGAAATACCTTTTAATACGCAGGAAATCAATGGGAAACACATTGGTAATGTAACATAAGAACAGGTACTTCCCACAAAACCCACTTCCCCGCATTAGCCCGAATGAGGGTGGCGGTCCCTTTTCCTGTTAGCATGGCCATGATGCCGGCATTCTCCCAGGAATACACGGAACCCGAGTGGAAGCAAGACTGCCTGTTTAAGTGACAGGGAGAAAGCCAGCTGCTGGAATTACTCAGCTAGTCTGTGGAGAGAGAAACTGACCGAATAGTGAAAGGCCTGGATAGAGTGGATGTGGAGAGGATGTTTCCACTAGTGGGAGAGTCTAGGACCAGAGGTCATTAGCCTCGGAATAAAAGAAGGTTGCTTTAAGAAGGAGATGAGGAGGGATTTCTTTAGTCAGATGGGGGTGAATCTGTGGAATTCATTGCCACTGAAGGCTGTGGAGGCCAAGTCAATGGATATTTTTAAGGCGGCGATAGATGGATTCTTGATTATTACGGGTGCTAGGTGTTATGGAGAGAAGATAGGAGAATGGGGTTAGGAGGGAGAGAGAGATCAGCCATGATTGAATGGCGGAGTAGACTTGATGGGCCAAATGGCCTAATTCTGCTCCTATCAGGTATGAGTTCATGAATTGGTGCGTGAGGTTGGTGGCATCGACTCCATTTCACACTCCGGGCATGCTGGATGTTTCCAAAGATTTCAGATTATGTAGCTCCTGCAGGGTCACGGTGAAGCTCATGAGAAGGGACATGGCTCCAGGTGCCAACTCACGATGTCGATGGCAGAAGATGGAGGCGCGAGCTAGCACAGAGAAAACAAACGTGGCTGTGGCAGCGAGACTAAAACGAACATGGCGCCACCTTCTCCACAATGCCCTGGTCTGCTTCATTCATAGACCCGCTGGTTCTCACTCGGTGTCGTCCGGTCAACGGGAGTTCAGTGCCGGCAGCCGGGGCAGTATTTGCATCAGCCACTTTGCACCAACGTTGAATCCAACAGCTGTTTTATTTTATTGGGATAAAAAAATGGAGCTGGTAACTGTTTCCCACACTTTGGTTTCCTTACTTTGGGCAAAATTCCAATGTATTCCTGACCCTCACCCACTCCAGCACTGCCTGGGAAGTGAGGGGGAGCATCAATGATTATTGAAGAGATTGTTTCTTAGCACTGTGTGAATTCGAGTCGAGGAGTCCTTCGGGAGAGGTGTTGGAAAATGCTGAGTAGTTCAAGTCTTACTGGTGTGGAGAGTGTATCAGTGTTTTAATGTGCGTTCAGTTCAGTAGTTCAGTTTAGTTTCTTGTCACGTGGACCGAGATACAGTGAAAAGCCTTTGTTGCGTGCTAACCAGTCAGTGGAAAGACAATACATGATTACAACCGAGCCATTTTAGCTGAGGGAATTTTTACAGGAACATTTGAGGGAACATTTTACAGTTTACAACTGAGGGAATTTTACTGGCATAAGTATCTGGATCTGACCTCGGTCTAAACATAGACACAAGATGCTGGAGTAACTCAGTGGGGTGGGCAGCATCTCTGGAGAGAAGGAATGGGTGACGTTTCGGGCCGAGACCCTTCTTCAGATAGTCTTGACCCAAAACGTCGCCCATTCCTTCCCTCCAGAGATGCTGACTGTCCCGCTGAGTTACTCCAGCCTTTTGCGCCTATCTTTAGGATAATTAGGACTTGAGCTCTACCGTTACCTCTTAAAACTTTCTGTCTCTCTCTATATTCTTCTTCTTAAGCAGTGGCTGAGGATTGAGGATGGCCGGTGGGTTCTGTGATGGCCGGTGCGGCAAATGTGGAAGAGTACGGATGCTTCCACGGATAGATTTCACATTGCCTGGGTCGGAGAAGCAAGGACTTGAGGGCAGAGATGCGGAATATTTTGGGGTCGGAGGGGAACCCTAGGTTAGAATGGGATCAGTGGAGAACCCCAGACTTGGCCTAGCTCTTTATAACATGATCGTGTTCGATGTTGAGGCAAATACGAGTTGGTCTTGGCATCATTTTGGCATAGATAATGTGGGCAGAAGAGCCTGTGCTGTACTGTTCTATGTTCTATAATTCCTGGAGCTCTGGAACTCAGTGCCAGGAAGGGTGAAATTCTACAGGGAAGTGTTGGTGCAATGGCCGTAAGTACTGATTCATATGAGTATCTTTATAGGTTAAGGTCAGTATTCGTTCTGTATAATTAATGGGAATAGGGTTTATATTCCTAACCTCCACGTTTAGCCGTGCTCCTTCAGTCTCCGGCTACTGGAGATTGGTTGCAGCAAACGTCAACACATTCCCTCCAGCTGTGCCACTGGAAAAGGCCCCATCCGGTGGTGTGTCGGGGCTGTGACGATTCCCAGCCTTTGCAGTGTGTCTGGGTCTTATCCTGTTGGAGTGGGGTTGGGAACACGAGTGGACTGAGTTGGATCCATGGATCAGGAGGCATTAACCACGAGAGTTTGCAGGGGACGGGGTGGGGGTGGGTCACCGTCCCTTGGCTGCTGACCTGCATAGAGCCAGCAGGCTTGCCGGTTAGAGACAAAGAGTCATGCAATTCAGAAACAGGCCCTTCAGCCCAACTGATCAATACTGACCAAGATGGTCGCATCCCTCTAAACCTTTCCTATTCATGTCTTTTTGGTGTTATCGTGCCCACCTCAACTACTTCCTCTGCCAGCCTCTTCCAGATGCCCACCTCTCACATGAGGGAAAAGTTGTCCTGAATATCCCCTTTATATATTTCCCCTCTCACTTTAAACCTATTCCTTCTACATGGAACACTACAGCCCAGCCTCAGGAACGGGCAGTTTGGCCCAAACTGCATGCTCCTTAAGAAGGGTCTCAACCCGAAAAGTCGTCCATTCCTTCTCTCCTGAGATGCTGCCTCACCCGCTGAGTTACTCCAGCGTTGTGTAACCCCGACGAGCATGATGCCGCTCGCTGAACATTCGCATCCCTCCATACCCTGCATTTCCATGTGTCTGCTGAAAGCCTCTTAATCACCACCACTACATCTGGCTCCACCAACCACACCCTCAGGCAATCAGGCAATGTGTTCCAGGGCCCCCCACTGTCCTCTGTGTAAAACAAAAAGAAGCATGGATAGGTGATGTCTATTGGTCAGGACTCTTCTTCGGACCATGAAGCTGAGCCTCAATGGTGCTGACGGACCCAAACGCATGTTCACATGGCGTACCTCTGCCAGTTGGGTGAGGGGGATGATGATACTAGGGCCACTGTCTGTAGTGCACAGTTGGGCATTTAGCAAGAGCAGGAGAGATGTCTCCATTTAGAGGCTGGTGAACCTTTGGAATTCCCTTCCGCAACCACTCATGGAGGCACAGCCACTGATTTCATCTCCACCAGTGATTGCTGGCTCGCGGGATATTAGAGGAATTAAAGGATTTGGAGAGATTGCCAGAAAACGGTGTTGAGGTTGAAGATCATCTGCGATCTCACGGAGTGGTGGAACAAGCTTGAGTGGCCAAATGCCATACTCCTGGATCATCGATTCAGAAATGAGAGTTCGAATTCCACCGTGGCAGCTGGGAAATTTAGATTCTTCAAGTAACAACATATCTGTGACGTTCGAAACAGTAGTTGGTCTGCGTTGCAGTGCGCAAGGACCGACTGGACTGTTGTAAGAAGCCACTCGTGTTCTGCGAGGCAGGAAGTGAACCAGCCTGGCCCACCCTTGACTCCACACCCATCAAGGTGGATGACTCTTCGCGGTATTGAAGAGACCGTTGGATTTAGCTCGTAGGGCTAACGGAATCAAAGGATATGGGGAGAAAGCAGGAACGGGGTACTGATTCTGGATGATCAGCCTCCATCACGTTGAATGGTGGTGCTGGCTCGAAGGGCCGAGTGGCTTACTCCTGCACCTATTTTCTATGTTTCTATGCCTTCGCAGGCCAGAGGAGTTCGGGATGGAAGCTGAGGCAGTGACAGCGATGTGTCGATCCTGTGAAAGTCTTAGTTTAAAATTGTAGGTTAGGCCGGAAGGGGTTGTCCCGTACACATTAAGCTGAATTTCTGCTCCTCCTCCATTTAGTTTGGATGGAATAGTTGTCCCAGTGGTCTGCTGGGAGTGATCCGACACCCTGGGTATCCGGTGGATATATTGGAGCCATTGTTCCAAGTGGGCTTTGGGCCTGTCCCACTCACACGACTTTTTCGGCGACTGCCGGCACCCGTCATAGGTCGTTGCAGGTCACCAAAAGTTTTCAACATATTAAGAATCCAGCGGCAACCAGAACATGGTACGACTCTTTGGGCGACTACTCACGACCATACAGGCCTCACCCCGCGACATGTCGCCAGGGTGTCGCCTGTATGGTCGTGAGTTGTCTCCTCAGTCGCCCAAAGAGTCGTAGCATCTTTCTGGTCGCCGCTGGATTTTCAACATGTTGAAAATTTTCGGCAACCTGCAACGACCCATGACGGGTGCCGGCAGTGGTCGAAAAGTCGCGTACGTGGGACAGGCCCATTAGGACACTCTGCATCTGGATCGGCTCACGGGGACTGTCCCGATTCTGAGTACAATCCTGTCAATGCCGTCTCCCCCACTCTTGTCATTGATCTGCAGGTACGCGCCGAGTTAGATTTCGCTCTTAGGGGCTAAGTAACGGAATCGAGGGATATGGGGGAAAAGCAGGAACGGGGTACTGATTTTGAATGATAAGCCATGATCAAATTGAATGGCGGTGTTGGCTCGAAGGACCGAATGGCCTACCCCTGTATTTCCTATTTTCTATGTAGATTGGGAGGAAGTAGCTAATCAAGGCCTCCCTTCTGAATGGACAGATGACCATAAGACATAGGAGCAGTAATAGACCATTCGACCCATCAAATCTTCAATCGTGACTGATTGTTTTCTCCTCTCAAACCCATTCTCCTGCCTTCTCCCTGTAACCTTTGATGCCCTTTGATTATGCATATATGTATTTGTTAATTTTATGAATACCCTGCACTTTTGGAATAAAACGTACCCTTCAAGGCAGCTTTGCCAAGTCTCTCGAGCCACACCAATCCTTGCCGTGTCAAACCAAACCTCTCCTTTGTTCCAAGGAGAACGATCCCCAGTGTCTGTTCCCTGTGGCGCCAAAGTTTGAAGTGGAGCAGATGCATCTGTAGCCTTGGGGACATCCCGCCCCTCCCAATGTCTCTGGTCACGTTAATGGGGGAGGAGTGGGTAGGGGGCATGTAGCAGGCTGCTCGCTCTGCCAGCTCAGCAACGGCATTCACCTCCCTCTCTCCCCAGAGCCGTCAGCACTAAAGGGCTGGTGGTTGCTCGGCACAAAACCTTTCGATCACTTGACGGTTGCTACAGCAACGGACGTGGGCCGACTCTACAGCGGTGTTCCTGGCCTGTGCAGTTCAAAGGATAAGTTTTCTACTTAAGATGTTCAGTGGAAAATGCCTGAGGTGTGGCTTATACACGCGGATCACTGTTGTCATTTGATTCCACGTGTAATCCGTGATCCTGCGGGCGATGAGGCATGTATTGGATTGTAATATCACTTGTCACATCACTTGGGAATATTTTCTTCCCCTCTGTTTGTTATCAGGCTTCTGCGCAGTCCTTCCATAAGATCATAAGAGATGGGGGCAGAATTAAAGCCATTCGGCCCATCAGGTTTACTCCACCATTCAATCATGGCTGATCTATCTCTCCCTCCTAACCCCATTCTCCTGACTTCTCCCCTTAACCCCTGGCACCCGTGCAGAGTGAGAAGATGAGGTACAGTCCCCATTCATCTCTACCCCATTACAGATGTTGGACTTGTCCTCTGGCCCTGTTGCACCACAATGCTGAGATCTACGTCCTGCCCTCTCTACCCTTCCCTTTGCTCTACCTATTGTACCTGAGTCTGGCAAGAACATCCGAAATATTATTAATTTTTTGGATGTTATGAATTTGCTCTCTGTACCGTTTCACTTCCCTCTCCCCGGACCCTCGGTCTGAAGAAGGGCAGCGACCCAAAACGTCACCTATTCCTTTTCTCCCAAGATGCTTCCTGGCACGCTGAGTTACTCCAGCTTTTTGTGTCTAGCTTTGGTGGTATTTATGTCTTGTGTTATCCAATTTGATGAGGTAGCATGCAAAATAAAGCTTTTCATTGCACCTCAGCACACATGACAATAATAAACCTAAGCCATTGCCTGACCATGTAATGTGTTAACTTGTCCAAATTTTACAGTGAGACCACCTGTACCCAGGACACTCGTGGCGTTTGCTTCCAAACCCCTAATGTGAAGTATTAGACCTTTACGTAACTTTCTAAAAATCTATTTTGGAAACTTTTTTAAAAATCTAATTTTGAGGCAGGGAGGAAATGTTTTGTGGATTGATGAATTGGCCATTCATCCTTAAAGAAAGCCCTTCATTTTTGCATTCTTCCAGCCACACTCACAAGCAGCTTCAAAGAAGGCTGGGAGGAGAATATAGAGTGTGCACACAGATGGAGCATTATATTCAATGAGGTTTTAGTCTTTGCGTATTGTCCCGTCGCTATTTGACTTTGAATGGTATCACACACTGTACAATTGCGTCTATTATTTTGGCGAAGAATTGAACCTTCTTTTATCTTCGGGGCCGCACTCGGCATTCACTTTGGCCATTGTTCATTGAAAGCTGGACCCGTTTCCTGCTGGTTTCGGGGGCAAATGAAGTGGCTGTGTGAAAGCCGGGGTTTGTGCTCGCTTGCTTGGTCTTGGGTCTGACACGGTGACATCATTGACGGACGGAGAGGTCACTGGGATCTGCGGTCGGGGTCGGAAACTACTGAGCGTTTGGTAAACTGTGAGCTGATGGAAGAAAATGAGCCAGGATTTGTGATAAGTGAATCATGTAATTTGTAAGTTGGCGGAGAAGAGTTGGGCCAATCGGCACATCGCGTCTACTCCACATTTATTTTATCATGGCTGATCTACCTTTCCCTCTCAACTCCATTCTCCTGCCTTCTCCCCATAACCCCTGTCGCCCGTACTAATCAACAATCTATCAATCTCCACCGTAAAAATATCCACTGACTTGGCCTCCACAGCTGTCTGTGGCATTGATTTCCACAGATTCACCATCCTCTGACTAAAGAAATTCCTCCTCATCTCCTTTCTAAAGGTACGTCCTTTTATTCTGAGGCTGTGCCCTCTGGTCCTAGACTCTCCCACTAGTGGAAACATCCTCTCCACATTCACTCTATCCAGGTCTTTCACTATTGGGCAAGTTTCAAAGAGGTCCCCCCTCATTCTTCTAAACTCCAGCGAGTACAAGTCCAGTGACGTCAATGCTCATCATATGTTAACCCAATCATCTCGGGCATCATTCTCACAAACCTCCTCTGGACCCTCTACAACACCAGCACATCCTTCCTCAGATACAGGACCCACAACTGCTCACTATACTCCAAATGCAGTCTGACCGTATAAAACCTCAGGGTATACAAAAGACTGGAGAAACTCAGCGGGTGCAGCAGCATCTAAGGAGCGAAGGAGATGGGTGACGTTTCGGGTCGAGACCCTTCTTCATAAAACCTCAGCATTAGATACCTGTTTTTATATTCTACTTCTGTCCAAATGAATGCTAGCATTGCATTTGCTTTCCTTACTACCGATTCAACTAGCAAATTAACTTTTTGGAGATCCTGCACCAGTACTCCCGAGTTTAGGGCCTGTCCCACTTTCCTGAGTTATTCACGAATTCTCCCGAGTTTTCAAACTCGCAGAATGTTCGTAACGAGGCGGTGGAATCCGTGGATATATCGTAGCGGCTCGTTATGCCAGCCGTAGGTACTCGGGGCATCAGGTATGTCGGGTCGTTTTTTTCCAGCCCGATGAAAAATGTCCACGAATTTTTAAAAAATAGTCCCGAGTACCTACAGCTGGCATAACGAGCCGCTACGATATATCCACAGACTCTTACGGACTTGTTACGAACATTCTGCGAGTTTGAAAACTCAGGAGAATTCGTGAATAACTCAGGAAAGTGGGACAGGCCCGTCTCTTTGCACCTCTAGTCTTGAATGTTTTTCAGGTCAGGGGCATAGACAATGGAAGAGTATCAATGCTGGTTGGCTACACAGAGAATAGGGATGACATTGAGTTGGAAAGGGTGCACGAGAGATTCACCAGGATGTTCCCAGTTGCTTACTATTTTAACTTCCTATCCCAATCCCATTCCCATTCTGGCATTTCAGTCCCGGCCTGCCGCCATTGCCAGAGCACAAACTGGAAGTACAGAACCTCATGTTCTACTTGGGTAGCCTACGACCCGACAGTATGGACATTTAATTTTCTAATTTTAAGTAACGCCCCCCCCCCCCCCAATTCCCCCTCTTTCTATCCTGTGACCCACTTCCATCTATTTTTTCCACCATCCCACCCCTATGACTATGGACATTTAATTTTTCCAATTTTAAGTAACGCTCCCCCCCCAATTCCATTGCTGTCTCCATCCACCTATATCCATCCCTCCCTCTGGCTTTACATTTCTCTTCTCTTCTCTTTAAGTGGCTCCCTATTGTCTCCTTTACAAGTCCCGCCTCTGTCCACCCCTCCACCCATCTCCCAATCACCCCTTCACCTGTACCCACCTATCTCTTTGCCCTGCACCCACCTCTTTTCCAGCCTTCTCTTCCCCTACCCCTATTCCAATCAGTCTGACGAAGGGTCCCGACCTTTAACATCACACATCCATTCCCTCCACAGATGCTGCCTGACCCACTGGTTACTCCAGTACTTTGAATTTTGCTCTCGATTCCAGCATCAACAGTTCCTCGAGTCACCAGAATGTTACCCAGGGTTGCAGGTTTGAGTTACAGGGCGAGGTGCTTTCTTTGGAGTGTAGATGGCCTTAATGAGGTGTATAAGATCATGAGGGGATCATGAAGTGACGCAGGTTTTTTTTCTCCCTGAGTAGAGGATTCTAAAGTAGAGGTCGTAGACTTACGGTGAGAGAAGAGAGACCTCAGGGGGGGGCAACCTTTTCACTCGAGGATAGTCCGTATCTGGTAGAGCAACCTCCAGAAATTGATACAATTATGACTATTAAAAGACTTTGGTCAGATATAATAATAGGAAGGGATTAGGTCGGCTATGGACCAAATGCAGGCAACTGGGGTTAGCCCTATATGCTAATGTGATTGGCATGAACAAAGTGGGCCAAAGGGCCTATTTTCTTGCTGGACAGCTCTATGACTCCATAACTGGCAGAATGCCTTTGATAAAGTCCCCTACAAGAATACTAACAAAAGTGAAAGATCATGGATTTGGAGACTATTGTGAGACATGCTAAATAAAGTCAAAATACACTGGATGTTGGGAATCTGAAATAAAACAAAATACCATGGAAACACTCAGTAAGTTAGGCAGCATCTGTAGAAGGAGAAGCAGGGTATTGGTATTGGTTAACTTATTGTCACGTGTCCCATCATATATACATACGTACAACCAAGCAATGCTTAAGTATAAAATATATTGGAAAGTGCAAAATACCTTTTGAGTGCCGAATATGGTGTTACAGCATTATAGGGTTGCAGTAACAAAGACAGCGCAGATTTTTAAAAAATGCGAGGTCGTCAATGAGGTGGGTTGGAAGATCAGGACAACATCCTAGCGTTTGTGAGAGAATGTTCAGTAGCCTGATAACGATGGGTTGAAGGTGCTCCTGTGTCTGGTGGTTAGAAACATAGAAACATAGAAATTAGGTGCAGGAGTAGGCCATTCAGCCCTTCGAGCCTGCACCGCCATTCAATACGATCATGGCTGATCATCCAACTCAGTATCCCGTACCTGCCTTCTCTCCATACCCTCTGATCCCCTTAGCCACAAGGGCCACATCCAACTCACTCTTAAATATAGCCAATGAACTGGCCTCAACTACCCTCTGTGGCAGAGAGTTCCAGAGACTCACCTCTCTGTGTGAAAAAAGTCTTTCTCATCTCGGTTTAAAGGATTTCCCCCTTAAGCCTTAAGCTTGACCCCCTTGTCCTGGACTTCCCCAAACATCGGGAACAATCTTCCTGCACTAGCCTGTCCAACCCCTTAAGAATTTTGTAAGTTTCTATAAGATCCCCTCTCAATCTCCTAAATTCCAGAGAGTATAAACCGAGTCTATCCAGTCTTTCTTCATAAGACAGTCCTGACATCCCAGGAATCAGTCTGGTGAACCTTCTCTGACTCCCTCTATGGCAATAATGTCCTTCCTCAGATTTGGAGACCAAAACTGTACGCAATACTCCAGGTGTGGTCTCACCAAGACCCTGTACAACTGAAGTAGAACCTCCCTGCTCCTGTACTCAAATCCTGGGTTCAAGCTTTTGTACCTTCTGCCTGAGGGGAGAGGGGAGGTACGAGTGGTCCTTGATTATATCGACAGCTTTCCTCAAGGCTGCACAGAGTGTAGGTGTGGGGGGAGAGGGGAGGGGGGGGGCAGGGGAAACTGGGCTGTGTGAGGACTAGACTACAGCCACGACTCGCTACAAATTATTCTGTCTTACGCAGAGCTGTTGTCATATCAAACTGATATAATGCTTTCTACAGTGCACCTGTAGAAGGTAGCAAAAATTATTGGACACACTCAGAGTGCCCTTAATCCTTCGAGGAAGCAGAGGTATTGGTATGCTTTTGCAGTCCCTGCTTTCTCCCCATATCCCTTGATTCTGTTAGCCACATGGTGGCAAGATGTCATCGAAGTGGAGGCAGATGGGATCAGTTGAAACTGGTATCATGACCGATGCAGACCTGGTGAATAAACGGGCTGGTCCGGTAGTCTACTGTTCAATGATCTATGAGTCCAAATCGCACCATGGCAGCAAAGGAATTTAAATTTAAGTTTGGTTTAATTACTAAAGAAATCACCCCTGATAACAGTAAAACTGCCACATGGGCATGTTTCATGGAAGATCATCTGTCGTACGCGTGGCTCCAGACCCGCAGCGCTGGGGTCGATGTAAATGCCCTCTGGAGTAATCCATCAAACTATTCCGTTCAAAGTTAAGTTGAGATGGTCATAATCATGAACCTTGTCAGGCAGATCTATACTTACATAAAGGAATAAAACTTGCCACAATCCAGAACCACACTGGAGAACTAGCACTGCTACAGCTCCATAAATATGACCAATTTGAAGCAATTATTGGGAGGGGGGGGGAACAAAATGACTTAACTAATGGAAAATTTTAGATTAGTCCTTGCTTCATGAAGAAAATAATTGCAGATAGTGTTTTCCACTGGATTAATTCCACTAATCCTTCCTGAGCACTAGTGGGCTTCGCTTAAACTTAATAAACCGACTAATAGCCTTGGGTTTGAGGTGTATTTTTTTTTTAATTGGAGTTGGATGCTGAAGAAACAATTGTGTTATCTTAGGACCAGGGGACAGGTCCCTGGGGCAGAGCACGCAGTTGAGTAATAACTTCCAAACCCCCCTTTCCGGAGTTGTGGTTTTATGCTGGTCCCTCGCGAGCAATTCCCTGCCAAGCCATGACATCCGAGTCAGACATCGGACATTTTATTCCTGGCATGTTTGGTTACGTTTTGATGAAAGGTACATTTTCCGAGACAGGGCTGTAGGATTCCCACTTGCGTTCACAGCTGGAATGAATAACAATGGATCAGTTCCACATCTGGACTGTTTTTTGTTTTTTTTTTTTGGAAGGGTTGTATATTGGGGAAGGAAGGCAGGCACTAACGTACAGATAAAATATTCTTTTTCTGCGCACATTGATTTGGAAAACCTAAATGTTTGTTTGGTGATATTTCCGACAGGTTTGCTTCAGGAAGTTGTGTGCTTCAACATCAAATAAATCCGTCAGTCGAAGCCGAAAAAAGTGCAGTTCGCATAGCTGCGCTGGTGTATGCATGAGAGAGGGAGAATGTGCAGTTTTTATGGGTATGTCTGTCTGTGCGCGCATGTGTTTGTGTGTGTATACGCACCCACATCCCATGAGCAGTGTGCAGAATGCATAAGAGAGAATGGACACAAAAGGCCGGAGTACTTCGTGGGTCAGGTAGCAGCTCTGGAGAAAAGGAATAGGTGATGTTTTGGGTCAAGACCCTTCTTCAGACTGACCAGCTGAGTTACTCCAGCTTTTTGTGTCTATCTTCGGTTTAAACCAACATCTGCAGTTCCATCCTACACTAGAATACACAAGACTATGTTTAAGACTACGACAGCTAGTACAGTTTCTGTGTTATAATATTTTTATTAGAAGTAATCCATCATAACAACGGTATAACAACTTTTTAAATACACAACCAACTTATTTCAATAAGTAGACGGATGTTACGAATAATTCTTAATTCTTAATTTTTAGAAAATAGAAAAAATAAAAGAATATAATTTAATCAATAAGAATGGTGATTAAATAATAATTTTGATTATATAGAGAGAAAGAAAGAGAAAAAAATAAATAATTGTTTATATATTTAATTAAAACCAAGTATTTTATATATATATTTAAAAAAAAGTTTATAGTATACATCTTAATAGTGAATAACACAATTTCAAATAACGATATCAATAGAGACATGTATACAAATAAAAATAAAAGGAATTATTTTCAACTAATCCTGCCGGGTACCTATTGAGTTGCGATGCCAAGAACCGCTACCCCTTCAAATATTCTGTATATGGAGACCATATCTGTTCAAAGAGTTCGTATTTGTCCATTAGGACAAATCTGATTCTTTCCAAATGCAATGTCTCCAACATTTCCACTGTCCACATTTTAATTGTGGGGGATAATGTTCCCTTCCAAAATTTCAATATTAATTTTTTCCCTATTATCAAACAGTAATCCAAGAAATTTCTTTGGTTTACTGTTAATATTAGATTTGAATCCGGAACTCCTAATATCATTTAATTTTGGATCTGGGTCCAGTTTAATTTTAAGAACTTCAGAGATAACTCTAAAGATTTCTGTCCAATAATAATTATGTTTTATACATGTTACAAAACTATATGCGTTAAAATTAGCTTCCAAGTTCTGACATTTATCACAAATAGGAGAAATGTTAGGATAAATTCAATTAATTTCGTTTTTGAATAATGTAATCTGTGTAATACCTTAAATTGTATCAATATATGTCTAGCATTTAATGAGCAGCGATGTATACGTTGTAGGCTTTCTTCCCAAGTTTCCTTCGTTATAGATAAACCTATTTCATTTTCCCATGTTTGTCGATATATTTCCGAAGTTGGGATTTCCCTATCCAAGATAGTATTGTGTATATATACGCTATTAATTTTTCTGTATTTGGGTGTTTATTAAACAATTCATCTAATCTGGTTTTCTATTTTTATAGTCTTGCGTATTTGACTTAATATAGTTTCTAATTTGTAAATACCTAAATATGTTATTTGACTGCAATCCATAGATATCCTGTAACTCTTGAAATGAAATAAATTTTCCTTTCTTGTAAAGATGTTCTATCCTTTTAATTCCTAAATCATTCCAATGTCTAAACCCCTTGTCCAATACAGAGGGCTTAAACAAAGGATTATTCATAATTGGCAAACAAAGTGACAAATTATCCATATGTAGGGTCTTAACTATTTGTTTCCAAATAAGTCTATTGCTATGAATTATAGGATTATCACCATACGTTTGTTTTTTGTACTTCCCTTGGTGCAAAAAGAATCGAACCTACATCAAAAGGCAAACAGTCTTCCTTTTCCATCTTTAGTCCAGCTTGGCTCATAATCTAAATTTACCAACCAAAAATTCATATTCTTAATCTGAACTGCCCATAAATAATATAAGAAATTTGGTAGTGCTAGTCCACCATTTATTTTAGATTTACATAGATGTTTTTTACTTATTCAATGATTTTTATAGTCCGAAATAAAACTATTAACCAAAGTATCTATTTTTTTTAAAAAACATTTTAGGGAGATATAAAGGGATGGCTTGAAATAAATATAACAATTGTGGCAAAAAAATCATTTTTATAGCATTTATTCTACCGATCATTGAAATAGGTAGTGTTTTCCAATATAAATTTTTTTTTAGTTTATTTAACAATTGAGTGTAATTATTTTTAAATAGACAGTTATAGGATTTAGATACATTAATTCCTAGATATTTAAATTTGTCCGTGATTATTTTAAGTCACGGACAAATTTAATAGACAGCTAGTACAGTTTCTGCCTCACTGTCATCAGACTACTGTATGGACATGTTATAAACTATGGGCATAGTTGCGATCTCCCAACCTACCTCATTGCAGCCTTTGCACTTTTAAAAAAAAACCAGTATTTTCTCAATAGTACTATACTACGTGCTATAGTTTCATCAGATTAAATGAAGGAAAGATAGGAGGGAGCTGAGGGCCTGGCTTCTAATTGACTTTAGACTTCGGAGATTCTGTGCAGAAACAGTACACTATGCTACAAACTAGGGACAATTTTACTGAAGCTAATTAACCTACAAACCTGGATGTCTTTGGAGTGTGCGAGGAAACCGGATCACCCGGAGAAAACCCACACGGTCACAGTTTGAACGTACAAACTCTATGCAGACAGCGCCCGTAGTCAGGATTGAACCCAGGTCTCTGGCCCTGTGGGGCAGTTGCTGTACCGCTGTGACGATTGAAGGGTTGACAGAAGCAGAACAGGCCGAAGCTGCATGTGTGGAGTTTTCAGGATCAGGAAGTTGTTGCATTCAGCGACCAATGTAGACCAGCGAGTACAGGGCCAGTGTGAACGATATCGGACACAGCTTCGAGAGCGGTGAGGGAATGGATTCTACGGAAGATAGACACAAAGTGCTGGGGTAACTCAGCGGCTCGGACAGCATGTCTGGAGAATGACGATGGGTGACATTTCGAGTCCTTCTTCGGATAAATTCTGTTTTGGCTGCACAGGAGCTGCCTCATGCTTGCAGAACTAAAGCCGGAGCCTTCCCATTTACTGTGTTATTGAAATGAAAGGGTCCTAGTGCATTCATTATCCCAGTGCCTTGTCTAGTACAATTGATCAGGCAATGCTCTGTTTGTGATGCTGGTGCTTTTACACTTGGGCTAGATCAAAGGCCTTAAGGTTGGACAGGTGTTGACTCCAAGGCTGACAAACTCACAGGTGCACAATACTCCCTCAGCCACGTCAAAGGCCATTCTTTGCAGCGCTCGACTGCATGGTGGCAAATTCTGTGGAGAGTTAATGCCTTCATTTTTAATAACATTCCGGATAACCCTCAGCAATTAATTTGCTCCCTTGAACACTAAAATAGAATAGGATGATGGACATGAAATGCTGGTGTAACTCAGCAGGACAGGCAGCATCACTGGAGAGAAGGAATGGGTGACGTTTTGGGTCGAGACCCCCCCCCCCCTCGGGCTGATCTTTCTGTCTGAAGAGGGGTCTCGACCAGAAACGTCACCCACTCCTTCTCTCCAGAGATGCTGCCTGTTCCGCTGAGTTACTCCAGCATTTTGTGTCTACCTTCGATTTAAACCAGCATCTGCAGTTTTTTCCTACTAAATAGGAACAAGTGTGTGCATGTGTGTGGTTCTCTATTGCTCTGTCGCTGTGTTGCCTCTCTCTACGCATTGACAATCTAAAGGTATGTTTTAACCAGGAAAAATAGGGCTCAGGGCCTACTGACCAGCAAAGTAGAACTTGCGTCCATGTTCTTGTTCTGCCACTGTGATGCTTTGGATACAGTTATTTCTAGGTCCTCCATTATCTAACTCAGTGGAATGATTATCATTTGACTCCATGTGTAGAAGGAACTGCAGGTGCTGGTTTTCCCTTCTCCCCTGACTCTCAGTCTGAAGATGGGTCTCGACACCTATTCCTTTTCTCCAGAGATGCTGCCTGATCTGCTGAGCTTGTTGTGTCTATCCTTGGTTTAAACCAGCATCTGCAGTCCCTTCCTACACAGACCTTTTTTTGGCCATCTCACAAATGCAAGATTTCATCTTCTAGGGGCATGTGGATGTCTTCAGAATGACAATAGCCATATCTCCCTCTTCATCAATTCCCTTGCCTCTTTCATTGCCTTTCCATTGTTTGGTTTCGTCTTATTTAAAATAAAGCAGACCGAAGCCTTTATCAAATATTCCTTACTTGCTACTGATTCGGATTTCCAAAGATGTTGTTGGGACTCGAGGGCTTGAGCTATAGGGCAGAGTTTGATCAGTCTAAGACTTTATTCCTTGGCGTGCAGGAGGATGAGCGGTGATCTTATAGAGGTGTATAAAATCATGAGGGGAATAGATGGGGTAAACGTTCCGTATTTTCTCTGAGTAGGGAAATCAAGAACCAGAGGTCATAGGTTTAATATAAGAGGGGAAATATTTAATAAGAGTCTAAGGGCTACCCTTTTTTACACAAAGGTTGATGGGTATATGGAACAAGCTGTCAGAGGAGGTAGTTGAGCAGGTACTATCACGATATGTAAAAGATATTGGGATAGGTACGTGGCTTCTTCTTGCGTATGGCGTGCACCGCCTAAGGTTGTAGGACAACCTGTTCTATTTGATCTTATTTGATTGTGCACACCAGGTTGATTGCATTCGTCGAAACAGGGCGGACCACGTGAAGGTTGCAATCTCCCACCCCAAGGTACATGGCTAGGGATGGTTGAGAAGGATATGGGCCAAACGCAGGCAGATGGGACGAGTGAAGGTGGGGCATCTTGGTCGGTATGTGCAAGATGGGTCGATGGGCCTGCTTCCTCACTGTTTGACTAGGATTCCTTCACCCTCCTTAACTATGATGCTGTCATAGAATGGTACCGCATGGAAACGGGCCCTTTAGACTTGCTCGTCCCTGTCAGCTGCTTTGACTATTCCAACCTAGCCCACTTGCTTGCACGTTTGGGCACGGATCATTGCAAGACGCTGTGAGAAATCTGGCAACTCATGCACTATCTCAGTGTGATCTGCCGCTCCTGCACTCTTCTACTTGAGTACAATTGCACCTATGTGTGGTGAGATTTTTTTTTTTACTGAACTGTACGCAAAAGAAATGTCACTGTACACGTGAGAACAAAGCACCGTTGAACCATTGACGTAGCGCACACGGTCCATCATGTCAGGCGCACTTGGCACGATACACCGCGGATATACTGCTGGACAAACCTATCCAGCAACCGATGTTGGTTGAATCTGTGGGAACAAGACTCGCACTGAATAGCTGAGCTGCGGCACCCCTGTGTGACGCATTGTGTCGGCCAGTTGTGTTGTTTGGCAGCAATCTTTTTGTGTCAAGTCTTGCATTTTCTTAAATTAATTTGTGCTTTTGATTGTCCGCTAATCAAGGTGATAGGCGCTGGTGATGGGAACCATCGGCAGTCAGCGCACCCGCCTTCTCCTCACTGTTTGATGCACGGGGATTCGGGCCAGTGTTCCCTCACTCTTTCATTGAGAGGCTGGGCTTGCTTTTTAAACTGGGTTTGCAACATAAAAGAGGCATCTTTTGTCGAGACGAGTTTCTGTCGGATGCTGAATCTTTGCAGCTCCCCATCCATTTCAGCCTTGGAATGAAATGAGCTTGCAATTTGCCAAGATCTAAAGAGTGAATGGGTGAGTGTGCGTGGAATGCTGCTTAAATGAGTGAGGCTGCTGAACTGAGAGATCGAGCTGGGCCTGCACATGACCCACCACGTACACCAATTAATTAGGAAAGCTAATTAGTATGTTGACCTTTATTACAAAGGGAATGGAAGGAAGGAAAGTTCCGACTGTATAGGGCATTCACGAACCCTTTGGTTATTGGGGCTGTGTGTAGAATATTATAATAGTGTATTATTCTATGTAACAATAATAGTTGCACTGTATTTCCCAAGTATGGCGAGATCAGGTTAGAGTCAGAAGGATAAAGGGACCATTCGGCGCACCACATCCATGTCGACCAGTGGGCTCCCATCTGTATTAATCCTATTTCCCAATACTTGGTCCCGAGCCTGGACAATTCAACAACTTGGCCAGACATTTCTTGCATGCAGCCAGCTATTCACGGTTCTCTCCGACATTTATACGCGGACTCTGCTTTGATTTCCATGGGGCATTTTTGCAGCCTGTTCTCCTCGGCCTTAACCGCTCCGTGACCGTCGCAATTCTGGCAGCATCTCCCGCCCTCACATCCTCTGTCATCGGGGCCAATCAGAAAGGCCACATGACGATTTGTAAGTGATAGGAGAAGAATGTGGCCATTCGGCTCACCGATTCCATCCCCTCACGGGGTCCTCTACCTCACGCAACACCATGACTTACTTGGAGATCTATCGCTGGCTCTAAATTCTGGAGAACGGGAGGACAACCAAAGGTTTTCTACATGTGCAGGAGCACGAAAAATGGGAGCGAGTTCACAGTCTTTAGACGTTGGAGATACAGCCTGGGACAGGCCCTTCGGCCCACTGAGTCCACACCGACCAGCGATCACCCCGTACACTAATACTCTCCTACACACTCAGGACAACTTACAATTTTATTGACGCTTATTAACCTGCAAACCTGTACATCTTTAGAGTGTAGGGGGAAACTGGAGCACCCGGAGAAAACGCACGCAGTCACGGGGAGGACGTACAAACTCCGTACAGTTAGTCCCCCGTAGTCAGGATCAAACTGGGGTCTCTGGCGCTGCAAGGCAACAATGCTACCACTGCGCCACCGTGCCGCAGCCTGCCGGTCTTTCTGCCCAGAAGTAATTGCCGCTATTTTCTTATGAGTTGTGGCAGCCATTCGTTAGAACTCGGGGTCCAAATTCTGGAGCTCACTCACCAAGAACACTGTGGGGGCACCTTCAATAGAAGGATTGCAACATTCTGAGATGGTGCCTCACCACCACCTTCACAAGGGTAACTGGGTGAAAAACATTAAATGCCGTTCTCCAACAAATGGTTCCTAGTTCTGAGAGCATTTTTTTAAAAGTTCCGAGTCTCTGCAGCGGAATGATTGCAACTTGCATCAGTTGTTAGTGTTCCTCTCTGGAACACTCTGATTCCACCCCCCCCCCCCCCCCCCCCCACACCTGAACACGAAGAACATCTTTGGTGTCTCTCTTTGTCCTGCAACAGTTAAGGGTACAGTTCAGTATACATAAGCGCTTAGATAAGCATCTCAGATACAGTACAAGTGTACAGCAGTAGTACACTGAGTCAGTATACATTGGTGCCAATTTCAAGTCCCAGTTATTGTAAGTGCTGGGTTCTTGATCGGACCATGAAGGCCCGTTGTCCTGGCGGCATTACAGGGCCGTCCTGGCCAAGAGTAGCCGTGGTGTCCTCTGCCGCTGCTCCACCGCTGTCGTCCGTGTCCAGTCCATGCGCCCGGCCACTTGGAGCGACGCCCAGTCCAGCCGAGCCCCAGGTTGTGGCAGGGCCTTCAGCTGTGAGAGCCCCTCACTGCTGGCCCTCCTGGTGGGTTCCTGTCGGTCCTGGAGTGTGGACGTGAATCCGATAGTATCCCTGGCTTGTGGAAGAACCGTTCGGATGCTGGATAGCAGTGGGGAACGAGCTGTAGCTGAGTCCGCTTTCAAGCTTCTGATAGATTGATATTTTATTGTCACGGGTGAAGTGAGATTCTTCGTTTTGCACAAAGTACACAAAGTATGCACAAGAGTCGCCACGTAGAGGGCACTGGCAAAGTTACCGAAGTATTCCATATAATCCCGGCGGTCCCTCTTCCTTCTCTCCCACGGAGGCCCCCTCTTTGTTCTCAGCGGCAGGTCATTGACCGACCAACAGTGGGGACTCACGCAGGTGCCGGTTCTCCGACCCTCCACTCTCACCGACGTGCCTTCGCGCTCACTGACGGCCCTCCTCGCTCGGCTAGCGGCCGAGTCCGGTGTTGGTCAAGACTCGGTGGATGGAGGCAGGGAGATGAAGGAGTGATCAGCTCAAAGATCTGTCCCACACCCGGTCATTCCTCCTTCTCCTTGCCATGAACGGTCAAACGTGAAGGGCCCCAGCAGTTAGCAGGCTTGTGCTTTGCTCCGGATTCCTACATCCGCAGTTCCTCGTGTCTATATTTGGCCCATTGTCTGCAGAGAGTAATCTGAATTTTCGTCGAGCCACACACTTCCTGTCTGTACGGGTTTTCTCTCGGAGATCTTCCCTTTAGGCTGCTTGGAACTAGAGCCGGCTGTCATTTGAGGGGGCTCTTGTTTGGCAACTGGATTTCCTGGAATTAGCAATTGTTTACGTCAAGGCAGCTGTGTTATGATCATAGACCCCCCCCCCCCCTCACCCACCCCCCTCCTCTCAAGGTGCTACGATGCACAGGAGCTGGTGAGAATTTTCTCCCTTGGTCATTGTTCAGCAATTGTCGGACCAGCAGAAAAAATATTGCCTGGAGGTGGAACAAACAAAGTAAAGCTACCAGTGGAGACGCAAACCCCCTCAAGATCTCTGGGAACATCTGAGCATTGCTGCTGAGACAGGGGTATAGCATTTCCTGAAACATCGCTGTTTTGACATGACTCCATAAGGTGATTAATGGATGCAATTTCACTCCGAGCCACAATGGTGTAGATCAGACGATGGGAAAGCAGCTCCCAAGTTCACCTTTAACAAGTCCGGTTTAATAACTTTGCTCGCATGCCGAGCCGAGTTAATAATTCACACAGTGAGTTATTTTCCATTTTATAGTGCTCCTTCAGTGTTTGGGTTGAACAGAGGTTTATTGCGGGAGGAGGAGGATACGGAGGCCACCAAAGATCCAAGAGCAAGCAAGATAGATCACTCGACCAAAAGGACGTAGTACAGTTGTGGGTCATTTTCGGCCCCAGTTCCATAACCGGCTTCCGTCTCCGCACCAAAGATCCCGTAGCGGGGCAAAGATAATAGTGCGGGGATGGAAGCCGGTTATGGAAACATCCACGTGAAAATAAAAGTTATTTGGTAAAAATCTTCTCCTCATTTTTAGAATTATAATTTAATAACATAAACTGTTCCCCCGCAACGTTGATTACACTGCGAGTCGGTCGGGTTACTGAAATGGATGAAACAAAGGCCCACGTCCGCTCTGTTGCGTACTACTCGTCAGCCCATTGCGTTTAGAAGGAGTGGTCTATCTTGCTTGTTATAGGATCTTTGGTGGCCACCAAGGATGTGGAATGGAAGTCGGCAAGAACGTGGGAGGGAGCGGGCACGGCTTCGCCCGCCGTGGACTTTGCCGCGCCGCGAGAGCGAGGTGGGACCCGCGACCATCACCAATGCCCCTACGTACTCGGGACAATCTACAGAGGCCAATTAACCTGCAAACCTGCACGTCTTTGGAATGTGGGAGGAAACCGGAGCACCCGGCAAAAGCCCACACGGTCACAGGGCGAAAGTACAGACTCTGTACAGACAGCACCTGTGGTCAGGATGGAACCCGTGTCTCTGGCGCTGTAAGGCAGCAGCTCTAACGCTGCGCCACTCTATTGACAATCAGAGGGAGATGGGGCAATGGGAATCGAGTGGCTTCTCGGAGTTTGTCCATTTTACATTTGTTACCAATGTGGTTTTTAAATGAAAAATAAATGCTGGAGTCAGACCATGCGTTAAAACGCAATTTGCAATTTGTTTTCATGTATCATTGACAGTTTTGCTTGCTTATTTGAAAAGCAAGGGCGCCACGGTGGCGCAGCGGTAGAGTTGCTGCCTTACAGCACTTGCAGCGCCGGGGACACGGGATCGATCCCGACTACCGGTGCTGTCTGTACAGAGTTTGTACGTTCTTCCTGTGGGCGCGAGATCTTCAGTTTCCTCCCACACTCCAAAGACGTACACCTTTGTTGATAAATCGGTTTTGGTAAATGTAAAAAAATTGTCCATAGTGTGTGTGGGATAGTGTTAGTATGTATGCGGAGATTGCTGGTTGTCACGGACCCGGTAGGGCGAAGGGCTTGTTTCTGCTCTGTATCTCTAAACTGAACTAATCAACAGTTCTGCATCTTTACTTTCTTGCGTCGGGTTAGATTTTTCCAATGCTGAAAAAAAAGTGGCAAGATACTTTCCGACATTGGTTACCCTTTCTGCTGTCCACATGTAGGTGGTGTGATGTTTCACCAGTGCAAAGCCTGACAATCTTGTCCAGTCTCTGATTTGGATCATGGCTTCTGTGGTTTCCCTTGGCATTGCAGCTTTCAGATACATCAATTTTTATTGGAGGCTGTGACTCAATGGACAGCAGTGTCTGGTACAACAGCATACCAAAAGTCATCACATGTGATACACCCCATTCTGGGACTTCACCCTCCAGGGTAAATATATGTTTTGGTCGGATGTCTACTCGGTTTAAATTTTAGTTTAGTGATACATCACGGAAGCGGGCCCTTCTCTACTAGGTCCGCGCCCATGCGGGTCACGGGGAGAACGTACAAACTCTGTACAGACAGCACCGATAGTCAGGATTGAATCTGGATCTCTGGCGCTGTGCCGCCCTTTTCTTTTGGTTGGTCGCAATTGCAAAAAGTGTTGGCATTGTCATTGAAACAAGATGGCGGCGGTGGTAGGTGAAGTGAGCAGCCATGAACGATCCGTGATTTCTCCTCCTGTACGTTCCGAAATCACCCAAAGGTTCCACCGTCGGCTCGGTAACCGGGACATGGGGCCCTCGGCACGCGGAGGCGAACATTCGCGGCGGTGGTGGTGGCAGCAGAGGCAGCCGCGGGGGGTCCTACAGTAGCCGGGTGATCGAGCACGGAACGGCGGTGGAAGGAGCCAATGGCATCGCGCTGGGCCAACCCGACCCCCTACATCATCGAACCAGTGCCGCCAGGATACCGGGCCTTAAAATGAGAATGGAAGAAAATGCACGTCTACCAAGGCCAAAATTGGCCATTTCAGAGACTTGGAAGATGCAAATGGCGTCGGATAATGGCAACTCTGCCGCTCACTTTAATGAAACCTTCCCTCCTCTGGTCCTCCAACAAGGGGCACAACACTTGTGCACATTGCCTTCAGGTTTTCTCCCATCCCCCACCACCAACCTTCAATACTTTTACAACTAACAGTCATCTTTTTGTAAAGAACACCATTTCTCACTGTCGTTACAGTTTGTACCAGAGCCCGAGAATTTGAAGGCATTTTTGTGCATTGCTGATGAGTATTATGCCCCTGTCCCACTTGTGAAACCTGAACGGAAACCTCTGGAGACTTTGCGCCCCACCCAAGCTTTCCGTGCGGTTCCCGGAGGTGTTTGTCCTCCGGCAACCACCTTCAACCAGCATCGCAACCGGCTTCGACTAAAAAATTACCCATTTTGAAAACGGAAACCACTTTCGACCATTAGGGAGACTGTCAAAAACCTCCGGGAACCGCACGGAAACCCTGGGTGGGGCGCAAAGTCTCCAGAGGCTTCCGTTCAGGTTTCCTAAGTGGGACAGGAGCATTAGTCAAATTGGAGAATTTTATAAAATCGACAAAATTGCACTTAAGTGCAAACAAAGATGTAATTACTGTTAGCAATCTTTGATGACACCCAGCACGCCATTGTCCAGTTCTTGTTTCTCAAGGCCAGGCATCTAGAGGTGGTTATATTTATGTTGCTGCACATTATCTTTTGATCTGCGCCTGTTTACAGATCAGTGTTCACGGGGTGGGAGGTGGCCATTGCCTGTAGCCAGTAGTTCCATAATTTGCTTCAAGGCTTTATCTCTTCCGTCTGTTTATCGGTATTTGGGAATCCTGGATCACGTCCAAGAAATGTTGAAATATTTCCTACAGAGAAGCTGCACTTAATCCAGTTGTAGGCTTCTGCCCTTGAATATCTGATCTGAAGCAGAGCAAGTCGTTTCAATGAAATATACTCTCTAGAATATAGGAGATTGAGGGGGGATCTTATAGAAACTTACAAAATTCTTAAGGGGTTGGACAGGCTAGATGCAGGAAGATTATTCCCGATGTTGGGGAAGTCCAGGACAAGGGGTCACAGCTTAAGGATAAGGGGGAAATGCTTTAAGACCGAGATGAGAGAGACTTTTTTCACACAGAGAGTGGTGAGTCTCTGGAACTCTCTGCCACAGAGGGTAGTTGAGGCCAGGTAATTGGCTATATTTAAGGGAGTTAGATGTGGCCCTTGTGGCTGAGGGGATCAGGGGGTATGGAGAGAAGGCAGGTACGGGATACTGAGTTGGATGATCAGTCATGATCATATTGAATGGCGGTGCAGGCTCGAAGGGCCGAATGGCCTACTCCTGCACCTAATTTCTATGTTTCTAAATGCTGACCCACGATGGTTATAGAATTGATCGAGCATAATGTATCTAATGATGACTTTCTTGCAATTAACTGTAAGATGTGTCCTTATGTTGCACCTTAAGGGGAACAACTTAGCATAATTTAATTTAGAGATACAGTGCAGAAAGGTCCCTTTGGCCCACTAAGTCCGCACCGACCAGAGATCCCCGCACACTAACACTATCCTACACACACTTGGGACAATTTACAATTATACCAAGCCATTTAACCTACAAAACTTTGGAGTGTGGGAGGAAACCGGAGATTCCGGAGAAAGCTCACGCAGGTCACGGGGCAAACGTGCAAACTCCGTACAGACAGCACCTGTAGTCAGGATCGAACCCGGGTCTCTGGCGCTGCAAGGCAGCAACTCTACCACTACGCCACCATGCCTGCACTTTGAAAATGTGTCCTGTCTTGCGTGCACATCACTCCCTTTGGGTTCTTTCAGTCACTCACCTACACCGCAGAGAGTGTACAGCGGTCAATTAACCAACTCTATGTGGGAGGAAAACAAGAGTTCTTGGAGGGAACCTGAATAATCACCGGGGCAACATGCAAACCGCACCCAAGGTCAGGATTGAACCCGGGTCTGTGAGGTAACAGTTGTATGAGCTGCATGTATTCTTATCTATTTCTGCTTAATTCCCTTCCTTAGAAAATAAAATACTACAGCACAGGAACTGACCGTCAGCCCACAACCTCTGAGCCGGACATGATGCCAAATTAATCTCCTCGCCGGCACGAGATCCATACCCCTGTATTCCTTGCATATCCATGTGCCCTTCTAAAAGCCTCTTAAACATCACAAGCGTATCTGCCTCCAACACCACCCCCCTGGCAGCACATTCCAGGCACCGACCATCCTCTGTGTGAAAACAAAACTCGTCCCGCACATGTTTGAACTTTCTCCATTTGATCTTCAAGCTACGTCTTCTGGTCTTTGACATTTTCTCCGTGGGAATTTTTTTTTTTTTTTTTTTTTTTTTGACTGTCTCCCCTATCTATGCCTCTCATGATTATATATACCTGCCACGTCTCCCCTCAACCTGTGATGCTCTGGCGAAAAAAAACTCCCAAGTTTGTCCAATGTCACCTTATAGCTAATGTCGAGACCTTCAGCTTCAGTCTGAAACGTCACCCGTTCCTTCTCTCCAGGGATGCTGCCTCACCCGCTGAGTTACTCCAGCATTTTGTGTCTACCTTCGATTGGAACCAGCATCTGCAGTTCTTTCTTACACATTCCTTATTCGTTCCGTTTAAATCTCCGAAACCCTATTTTATTTTGAGTAAGCTGGATGATTACAGCCGTAGCTCTCTCTGGTAAAGAATTCCAACAATTTGCAGCACTCAGTGTGAAGATATTTCTCCTTATCTCTGTCCTCAATAGTTGAGCGCTTATCCTCAGGCATAATAGGTCTCCCAATAACTCCCTCCGGTCCTTACTCTTTCTTGCTCATTTGCATTCACTCGCTGAGAAGCTGTAGGTATTGGACTCTCTGTTCTGGCCGGGCATGTTTGATGTGGTTCTGTCTTTACAGTGTGTCTGATGCTTTCACTTCCATCAGCTGTCGCGTACAACATACCATCCTCCGACAATTTCTTTCGCCAGAGGGTGGTGAATCTGTGGAATTCATTGCCGCAGATGGTTGTAGAGGCACCAAGTTGTCGGGTATTTTTACGGCGGAGGTTGACAGATTCTTGATTCGTAAGGGTGACAGGTTATGGGGAGAAGGCAGGAGAATGGGGTTGACGGGGAAAGATAGATCAGATTTGATTGATGATGGAGTAGACTTGATGGGATGAATGGTCTAATTCTGCTCCTCTGACATGAACTTTCT
Organism: Okamejei kenojei; assembly: GCA_035221665.1. Classification (NCBI taxonomy): domain Eukaryota; kingdom Metazoa; phylum Chordata; class Chondrichthyes; order Rajiformes; family Rajidae; genus Okamejei; species Okamejei kenojei. Next base: position 11,458,132 of record CM069162.1, read on the forward strand.
ATGGTGCATCTGTAGATATTGGAAACAGGAGATGGCCACAGACAACCGGGTTTGATCCTGACTACGGGTGCTGTCTGTGCGGATTTTATACCTTCTACCTGTGATCGTGTGGGTTTTCTCCAGGTGCTCCGAATTCCTATCACATTCTACAGACGTACAGGTTTGGCTAAATGGTTAGCCAAACCTGATTAATTGGCTTTGGCAAATTGCCCCCAGTGTGTAGGATGCGAAATTGGGATGACATGGAACTGGTGTATGGGTGATCATTGTTTAAGAAGGAACTGCAGATCCTGGAAAATCGAAGGTAGACAAAAGTGCTGGAAATAGGCAACGTTTCGGCACGAAACACTTCTTCAGTGTGAAGAATGGTTTCGGCCCAAAACGTTGCCTATTTCCTTCGCTCCATAGATGCTGCCTCACCCGCTGAGTTTCTCCAGCACTTTTGTCTACTATGGACGATCATTGGTTGGTGTGGAGTCTGTGGATCAAAGGGCGTGTTTCCACGCTGCATCTCTAAACATTGGAGACATGCCAATTTTCCTTATTCTTCTGAGGAAGTAGAGGCACGGTGTGCTTTCCTAGCCATGGCATGGTGGTTGAATCGGGTCGTGAATCTCGATCGTTTCCACTTTGGCACCATTGAGGCAGCCCTGGGCATATACATCACCTGGAACCTCGTTTGGAGGTGTGGGCAAACAGGCTCCCTTTCCAATCTAATGAGAAAATCGGCAGTGAGCTTCAACGTTCCCTCTTCAGACCTACCCTTCTCCCCCTTATGACCCCCCCCCCCTCCATTGAATGCCCCTTGTGTCCATGTTGGGAAATAGGGTACAGCTTTCCCCCACCCACCCTCCCTCCACCCTCCCACCCCTCTCTCAGTCTCTCACTGAAACGTCTTCCCTGCCCAGCCCCAGTCTGAGGGAACCGAAGAACAAGAAACTGGACAAGGCCATTCCGCTCTTCGCTCCCTTCTACCCTTCGGTCACGTCATCGCTGGCTACCGACCTCAGCGCCACTTCCCTGCACGAATCCTACATTCCTTGAACATTTCCTATTTACGTAACTTCTGTCCAAGTGAGTCACTAGCTCCACTGTTGGGAGAATTTCAGTCACGTTCTAACTTCGCAACTCAGTGGACTTCTGGTCTCTCATCGAAATAATTTTGAGGTGGATCAAAGATTGCGTGTCTTGGAGCAGTCATTCCCTCGTTTTAGGTTTAGCTTTAGAGATACAGCGCAGAAACAGGCCCTTTGGCCCACCGAGTCCGCACCTCCCAGTGATTCCGCACTATCGAGAGAAAATTAACCTACAAACCTGCTCCGAGTCCGTCGTACAAACCCCGCGCAGACAGCACCTATAGTCAAGATCGCGCCTGGGTCTATGGCGCTGTAAGGCAGCAACTTTACCGCTGCACCACCTGAACGCACAATAAGGAGAGTCAGAGAGCATGGAATCGGGTCCTTTGGACGGATTTTCCCCAAGTTGACCGAGGTGCTCCATCCACACTGGTCCCACCTGCCCACGTTTGGCGTGTATCCCTCTAAACCTTCCAAATCCATAAATAATGTTTCCGCTCTGGGACGATCCGGGGATCTTTCACCTGTAAAGCAAACATGATAACCGCTACCCTGCTGAAATCCATTTTCTGAAGATTCCCATCTCCAAGTGTGACTGCAGTGTGCAACCATTCCACTTGACTGCTTATGTTGAGGCTGAGACTTCTTATCTTGAATCGAGAGGTATGCAGTGAAGGCGCAGATAACGGTCTGCCTGATTGTATCAAATAGAGACATAGCATGACAAGCAGTTGGCCACAGCACAGCATTTTTCAGCGGTATCACTCTTCAAACTCCTCTCAAATGTGTGTCCAGCTTAAAAGTGGATACACTCAGCAGTCCATTCCAGCGTCTGTGGAGAGAGAAACAGAGTTCATGTTTCAAGTCAAAGACCTTTTGTTGGAACTGGCCGAGAGGTGCCGATTCAAGAATGTTTACAGTAGCAGTGAAAGGTGGGCCGGGGGAGGATATACAAGAATAGCGTTCTTGCTATAGAGGGAGTACAGTGTAGGTTCACCAGGTTAATTCCCGGGATGGCAAGACTGACATCTAATGAAAGAATGGATCGACTTGGCTTGTATTCACTGGAATGTCGGATGAGCGGGGACCTTATAGAAACATAAAACATTCTAATGGGATTGGACAGGCTAAATGCAGGGAAAAAGTTCCTCATGTTGGGAGAGTCCAGAACCAGGGGTCCAGAACAGTGTAAGGAGCAGACCATTTAGGACTGAGATGAGGAAAAAAGTTTTCGCCCAGAAAGTTATGAATCTGTGGAATTCTCTGCCACAGAAGGCAGTGGAGGCCAATTCACTGGATGTTTTCAAGAGAGAGTTTGACATAGCTCTTAGGGCTAACGGAATCTAGGGATGTGGGGAAAAAGCAGGAACGGGGTACTGATTTTGGATGATCAACCATGATCATATTCTAATGGTGGTGCTGGCTCAAAGGGCTGAATGCATCTACTCCTGCCCCTATTTTCTATGTTTCTAGAAGAGGAGGACAGATGGCAATAATAACACAATGTCCACATGCGATGTTTGTCTGCAGCTAGATGGCTGAAGTTGAGGGGATCTGGATTCTGAAAAGAAGCAGCATAGTCGGTGCTGTTTTACAATATTTTAAGACATTAATTATCAATAATTTAAGATAATGATTCTGCGGTTCAAATGTACTACATACAGTCATTCCCACATGGGATAATCCCATATAAATTGAAACCGTTAAAGCTTCAGTCAACTCAGCAAAGAGTCTCCGCACTTTATAACCAATAACCTCAGGGGAAGAATTTGAGTGGGGAAGATATAATGTAGACTGGATCAGTTAGAGGTGGCTGGTTTTCTTCACACGTCAACCAAGTGTGGTTGGGGGTGTTCTCGGCAGCACTGTGTGTGTGTGGCACGGTGGCGCAGCGGCAGAGTTGCTGCCTTACAGCGCCAGAGACCCGGGCTCGATCCTGGCAGCGCGTGCTGTCTGTAGGGAGTTTGTACGTTCTCCCCGTGACCCTGTGGGTTTTCTCCGGGTGCTCTGATTTTTCTCCCACGCTCCAAAGACGTACAGGTTTGTAGGTTAAAATTGTAAATTGTACCCAGTGTGTGTGTGTGTGTGTGTAGGATAGTGCTCGTGTACGGGGATCGCTGGGTGGCGCACACACGGTGGGCCGAAGGGCCTGTTTCCGCGCGATATCGGTAAACTAAACTGTAATATCCCAATTAGACATCTTTGCAGATTCAATAAAGTGGGATATGTGGTTAAAATTATACCATTTCCTCTTCAGTCATACCGGTGAACGCAGTGCCCGAGAGTTCCGAGTCCCCTTTGAAGTCAGCTCTTGCAAAGGATCCTTCCTGCTTTTGGTTCCAGCAAATCTTTGTTAACATTTAGATCTGGAATATTGTGTCCTCGCGTAAATTGCCGAGCAAACAGTTCAGAGGCGTAAACTTAATTCCAGCTTTTGTCTTTTTAACTTGAATGTGGCGTTGAAAACCAAATGTTGCCGGGTCTAACTAGGAGAGCAATGACCGCAGAATGCGCAATAAGCTTTTGACGTCGGACGAGGCCAGTCAAATTGGTTCCTTTTATGTAACCGCTCCATGTGTTGGGATAAATGAACTTGATTTCATCGGATGTTTGTTTCCCTGCCGTCTTTTCCTCCCTCTTCTACAACAAATAGTTGTACAACCACGTTGTAAAAATATACAACGGATGGTACAGTGGCGCAGTAGTAGAGTTGCTGCCTTACAGCGCCCGGGTTCAATCCTGACTACGAGTGCTGTCTATACTGAGTTTGTGATCGCGTGGGTTTTCTCCCGGCGCTCCAATTTCCTCCACTCCAAACACATACGGGTCTGTAGGTTAATAGGCTTCGGTAAAACTGTCCCGTGTGGGATAATGTGAGTGGACCGGTTGGTCGGTGCGGACTCAGTCGGTCAAAGGGCCCGTTTCCGCTCTGTACCTCTAAAGTCCAAATGTAGATAATCAACAGAAATAACCCACCACAGTATGAATGGGAGCCATTTCCTGGATCCACCAGAAAGACTTTGATTGCAGCTGGAATAACATTTTGAACAGATTAGTGGCCCCATGGAGTGTGGATTCTACATCTGCCTGTCAGGTTTACATGGAAGTTGCTGAGAAGACTGGGGAAATTCACTGAGCATCACGTCGTAATTCGTACCGACTGCTTCAGTTCAACATGGTTTCACATTAGTTTTAGTGTGCTTTAAAGATTGGCAAATCAATGGGTATGTTTTGGTGTCTCTTGCGATTGATATCACCTCCGAGTTTGGTCACATTTATTAAATGCGCGCAGGCTTGCAGCCTCAATATTGAAACATTTTCCTCTCCGGTAGCAGGGCTCAACTTCCACAGATCCTGGCATTCGAGAATGGAAAATGCTTTGTTAATTTGCTCAAAATATCTAGTGACGGCCTGTGGCTGTTTAGTCATGGAGCACAGAGACATGAGCAACGTATCCATGCCAACCATAGATGCCCATCCACACCACTCCCATTTACCCACGTTGGACCCATATCACTCGAAACCTTTCCTGTGCATGTACATGTTCAATTGTCTTTTAATGTTTAGGTTGTATCTGCCTTAACTGCTTCCTTGGTTCAGTTTAGAGATACAGATTGTAAACAGGCCCTTCGGCCCACCAAGCCCACGCCGACCAGCGATCACCCGTATGCTAGTTGTACCCTTACACACTAGGGACAATTTACAGAAGCCAATTAACCTACAAACCTGAATATCTTTGGAGTGTGGGAGGAAACCCACGCCATCACAGGGAGAAGTACAAACTCCGTACACACGGCAAATGTTGTCAGGATCGAATCCGCCCGGGTCTATGGCGTTGTATGACAGTAACTCCACCACTGTGCCACCCCTCTGGGAGCGTGTTCCATGCACCCACAATCATCTGTTTGAATTCGCCTTGTTTCCTATTAAGTCTTTCTCCTCTCACCTGTGTCCTCTAGTACTTGATCCCCCTATCTGGGGAAAAAGATTCCATGCATTATCCCCATCTATTCCCCTTATTTCTCTGCCTCCTTTGCTCCAAGGAATGGAGTCAGTAGCCTGCCCAATCTCTCTCTATAACTGAGTCCCTCAAGCCTTGGCAAGATTTTCTTAAATATTTTCTTCACTCTTTCGAGCATTTACCCGGTGAGTGGTGAGATCTCCTCTTAGTTACTAACCATAAACTTGAAAGGTCCTGACCTGAAACGTCACCTATCTATGTCCTCCAGAGGTGCTGCCTGACCTGCTGAGTTACTCCAGCACTTGGTGTCTTTTTTTTGTTGTAAATCAGCATTTGAAGTACCACATGGAGTTCATTTGCTGTTTCTGTTAACCATAATGTAAAACTGCACAGATTCTTTTCACTCCGAGCTGCTTGTGCCATTTTGCACCTCCAACCTCTATCAGAAAGTTGATAGCGGGCAGGGAAGGATCATCTAAAATAAACAGGTTGACACAAAATGCTGGAATAACTCAGCGGGCGAGGCAGCATCTGTGGAGAGAAGGAATGGGCGACGTTTTGGGTCGAGACCCTTCTTACACATCTAAAATAAACATACCATTTTGGATGGGTTTGAAGAAGGGTCTCGCCTATTCCTTCTCTCCATAGATGCTGCCTCACCCGCTGTGTTTCTCCAGCATTTTTTGTCTACCTTTGATTTTTCCAGCATCTGCAGTTCTTTCTTAAACATACCAGTTTGGATGGCCAGGTCGAGTGACTTATTTCGATTCTGACAAACTTCTAATGTCTGTATTCATGGCTTCCTGCTTAGAGTATAGCCTCTGGTGAGTTCTGCCACCAGAGATCTCTTAAATAGCTCCGACTTAATGCGCTACAGAAGGTAGCTGGACAGCCAAACCCAAGGGTGGAATGCAAAGAAGTAGGATATTGCAATTAATTCTCCTTTGATTACAAATGCAGCAATTTGGAAATTTTCCTCTCAGGTCTTGAGCTACCACACTATATTGTGGAATTAGGGATCTGGTTTAATTGATCCCATTTGGGATTATGTGAATTTGGAAGGGAGAATCGCAGGCTTGTTTAGTACTGGAGTTATAGTCTAGCTGAACCAAAAGATTTAACATATAGTTGCCGCTGACTTCAACTGAAAGCAAACTGAAAGCACTGTAAGGTAGCAACTCTACCACTGCGCCATCGTGCCATAGAAACATAGAACATAGAAAATAGGAGTAGGCCATTCAGCCCTTCGAGCCAGCACCACCATTCAATATGATCATGGCTGATCATCCGAAAACTACTGCGTTCTGGCTTTTTCCCCAAATCCCTTCATCCCCGTAGCCCTAAGAGCTAAATCTAACTCTCTTTTGAATGCATCCAGTGAATTGGCCTCCACTGCCTTCTGTGGCAGAGGATTCCACAGATTCACAACTCTCTGGGTGAAAATGTTTTTCCTCATCTCAGTCCTAAATGGCCTTCCCCTTATTCTTAAACTGTGACCCCTGGTTCTGGACTCCCCCAAATTCGGGAACATTTTTGCTGCATCTACCCAGTCCAATCCTCTCAATTTTATATGGTTCTATAAGATCCCCTCTCATCATTCTAAATAAAAAGCAAATACCAGCTCAGTCAACCCATTCTTTCATCAAACGTCAGTCCCACCATCCCGGGAATTAACCTGGTGAACCTACGCTGCACTCCCCCAATAGCAATAATGTCCTTCCTCAAATTAGGAGACCAAAATTGCACACAATACTCCAGGTGAGGTCTCACCGGGGCCTTGTACAACTGCAGTAGGGCCTCCTTGCTCCTAAACTCAAATCCTCTCAGAATGAAGGCCAACATGCCATTAGCTTTCTTCACTGCCTGCTGTACCTGCATGCTTATTTTCAGTGACTGATGTACAAGCACACCCAGGTCTTGTTGCACCTCCCCTTCTCCTAATCTGACACCATCCAGATAATGATCTGCCTTCCTGTTCTTGCCACCAAAGTGGATAACCTCACATTCATCCACATTATACTGCATCTGCCATGCTTCTGCCCACTCACCCAACCTATCCAAGTCTCCTCGCAGCTCACACAGCTTTGTGTCATCCTCAAATTTAGAGATGCTACATTTAATTCCCACAAATAAATCGTTGCTACATTTAATCCCCACAAAGTAAACAACTGGGGCCCCAGCACTGAGCCTTGCGGCACCCCACTCGTCACTGCCTGCCATTCTGGAAAGGTCCCATTAATTCCTACTCTTTGCATCCTGTCTGCCAACCATGTCTATAAAATTAGAGAAATCAATATTCATACCACTGGGTTCCTGCCTATCCATGTCAATACCCTACCCCCAATACCATGTGCTGTAACTTTGCACACTAATCTTTTGTGTGGGCTTTTTGCACATCCACATCCACTGGCTCTCCCTTTTCCATTCTACTTGTTACAAACTCAAAAAATTCCAAAAGATTAGTAAAGCATGATTTCCCCGTCATAAATCCAGGCTGACTTTGACCGATCCCATCACTGCTTTCCAAATGCGCTGCTATAACATCTTTATTAATCGACTCCAGCATCTTCCCCACTACCGATGCACGGCTAACTGGTCTTTCATTCCCCGTTTTCTCTCTCCCTCCTTTCTTAAAAAGTGGAGTTACATTGGCTACTCTCCAGTCCGCAGGATCTATGAGAGAACATTGGAAAATGATCACCAATTCATCCACGATTTCTAGGGCCAACTCCTTGAGTACTCTCCGCCGCTTATTTTAGATATACTGTTGTACTTATCATTCTGTATGTCTCCTGTTAATACTGTGAGCTTCATGTGAACAAGGAATTTCATTACACCCTGGTGTGATTGACAATTAACCAATCTGACTCTGGAATCTTTTCCCATCCATCTGAGAGAGCATCTGGAACCTCAGTTTAATGTAGATGCAAGGAACTGCAGATGCTGGAATCTTATATAGGACACAAAGCACTGGAGTAATTGAGCAAGTCAGGCAGCATGTCTGGAGGGAATGGATAGGTGACGTTTCATGCCAGGTCCCTTCTTTAGACTCTTTCAAGTCTTAACCCTTCTTACTGATCTTATTTTGCTTGGGCAGCTTGCAACCCAGCGGTATGAATATTGATTTCTCTAATTTTAAGCAACTCCTGCATTCCCCCCCCTTCCCCCGTCCCCCACCCTAGTCGTTCCACCAATTCCACTGTTTGCATCCTTGTCCCACTCGTTAGCGCATCTTCCCCAGCCAACAATCGGCCATTACGGACTCCACCCTCCCTGAGGTCATCTGCTGGCCGCCCTGAATTGTTCTGGTCTTTTCACACCTCCAATTTACCTCCCCATCTCTTTCAGTCTCCAGGGATGTTACCTGTCCCGCTGAGTTACTCCAGCACTTTGTGTCTATCTTTACTATAATATATTCCCTCCTCAGTTTAATGTGACCTGCGGAAGGCCTTTTGGCATTAACTGTTCCTCTTTCCACAGATGATGCCCGATCGGCTGAGTGCTTCCAGCATCTTTTTGTCTTCTATTACATGTGTAGTTTTATTTTAATTTTTCACCTCCGGTCAATGCAAAGTCCAAAACACAGCTCCTCCACCAGTGTAGAACCCCCTCCGTACAAGCCAGGGATTCGATCTTGATCTATGTGTCAGAATCCCTGGTGTGGAACGTTTTTTTGCTGAAACTTTGAAGCTTTCCCCCCCCCCCCCAAAATAAAATCCCCAGAAGATTTATGTCAAACTAGAAAGGCTTCAGTTACGAGCCTGAACTCGCCCAGTTGATTCAGTGCCAGCGAGTTTAATGCACTGATTTTATTCAATGTTGGCATAAGATTGTTGCTGGCGTTTTCAGCAATAAATGGCAACTCTGTCCTTGCTGTTAGCTTTTACTGTGGTGTTTGGTCGACAGTATGTGCAAAAGTCCAGTTAATGTACTCTCTGCTATGCAATCACTTCACGGTGCAAGATAACTGTAACCATTTCATGCAGAACTGCCCTTTGCGCTTGCTTTTTGTCTCTCTACATCCTCCTGCTTGAACCATCCGTCGAACATTGGAGAAATAGGGCGGCACGGTGGCGTAGCTGCTGCCTCGCAGCGCCAGAGACCCGGGCTCGATCCTGAACTCTAGTGCTGACTGTGTGGAGTTTGTACGTTGAGCTTAGTTATTGTCTGCTACAGTGAAAAAAGCTTTTGTCATGCGCTAACCAGTCAGTGGAAAGACAACACAGATTACATTCATCCTGTGACCACGTGGATTCCCTCCAGGTGTTCTGGTTTCCTTCCACATCCCAAAGACGTGCGGGTCTGTAGGTTAATTGGCTTCTGTGAATTGCCCTGAGTGGGTAAGAAATTGGGATGACATAGAGCTGATGTGAACGGGTGATTTCAATGGTCGGCATCGATTCGGTAGGCCGAAGGGCCTGTTTCCTTTGCTACATGTCGACAACAAAAAATAAAAAATAGTCCACGAGCAAAGGGTCCCGACCCAAAACGTCACGTGTCGTTTATCTCCAGAGACGCTGCCTGACCCGCTGAGTTACTCCAGCACTTTGTGTCTATCTTCGGTATAAATCCGCACCTGCAGTTCCTTGTTTCTGCAAGTAAAGCTCCTTGTCGAGGGGGAATCACATTTTATGGAGCCGCAGAGAGAGGCAGCTTGGTAACTGGCCCTTCAGTCCACCCACACATTTACAGAGGCCAATTAACCTGCAAACCTGCACATGTTTGGGATGTGGGGGGGAAACCAGGGCACCTGTGGCAACACAGAAGGTCACAAGGAGACCGCATCAACTCCACACAGACTGCACCCGAGGTCAGGATTGAACCCAGGTCTCGGCAACGTGAGGCAGCAACTCTACCAGCTGCGCCACTGTTGACATACATCTGTTTTTGGTTTTTTTTTTCCGCAGACGTTGTCAGTCAGAGTTGATGTTTTTCATTTCTTAAACATGCATGGACAGAAATGGGGGGAGCCGGCAGATTGTTCAGGGTGAATCAAGTTTGACTAACAATAGATTTTTTTTGGCAAGGTGATAAAAGGTGAATAAACACAGCGGGACTGCTAGGTGTGCAGACTGGATGGCATTGGGCACACATTAGCACAATAAACAACATGCTGAAGGAACTCGAGGGTACACAAAAGGCTGGAGAAACTCAGCGGGTGCAGCAGCATCTAAGGAGCGAAGGAGACAGGCGACGTTTCGGGCCGAGACTGAAGGAACTCGGCAGGTCAGGTATCATCTGTGGAGGGAATGGACAGGCAATGTTTCAGGTCAGAACCCTTCTTCAGACTACCACCCTTCTGCAGAAGGGCTTGAGTAAGAGTCCGGCCCGAAACGTAAACCATCTTTTTTCCTACAGAGAAGCTGCCTGACCTGCTGAGTTACTCCAGCACTTTGTGTTTATCTACCCCTTCTTCAGACTTTCCTGACCCCCTGAGTTCCTCCAGCACTTTGTGTTTTCCTCAAGATTTCAACATCTGCTGTTCCTAGTATCTCTGACGGACTGTGACCAGATATGTTGCTCTGTGAAAGAGCTAGCATGAACTGAATGGGTGAATGGCCGCCTCCTTTGCTGTAGTCCACAGTGATTTCTCCATTTGGCCTGCCATGCTTTCCTGCAGATATCAGCAGCACAGTTTTAACTCTGCACAAAGAGCACAAAGTCTGCAATGACAGACACAAAGTGCTTGAGTTTATTGTCACGTGTACTGAGGTACAGTAAAAAGCTAACCAGCCAGCAGAAAGACAATACATGATTACAGTCGAACCATCCACAGTGTACAGATACGTAATAAAGCGAATAACGTTTAGTGCAAGATAAAGCCAGTAACGTCTGATCAAAGATAGTCCGAGGGTAGACACAAAATGCTGGAGAAACTCAGCGGGTGAGACAGCATCTACGGAGAGAAGGAGTAGGCGACGTTTCGGGTCTCGACCCAAAACATCGCCTCTTTCTTCTCTCCATAGATGCCGCCTCACCCGCTGAGTTTCTCCAGCATTTTGTGTCTACCTTCGATTTTTCCAGCATCTGCAGTTCTTTCTTAAAGATAGTCCGAGGGTCTCCAATGATGTAGATGGTGTAGTCCAAGACAGCTCTCTGGTTGTTATAGGGTGGTTCAGTTGCCTGATAACAGCTGGGAAGGAACTGGGCCAGGTGGCATCTCTGGAGAAAAAGGGATGGGTGACGTTTCAGGTCAGGAGCCGTCTTCAGTCCCAACCCTAAACGTCACCCATCCTTTATCTCCAAAGGTGCTGCCTGACCTGCTGAGTTGCTCCAGCTCTTGGTGTCTATCGTTGGTGTAAACCAGCATCTGCAGTTCCTTTCCACGCCACATCTACAATTATGCTGCAACCTGTGGATATCTTCCTTTGTGAATCCTGGGTTACCTTTCCCCTCAGCAACATGTTACACATGCATTATTCCCTCTCTGCGAGTCAAGGGCTCACTCATCGTATCACAGCTGCGCCTTTGGCATGGTTCCATCATTTGCTTTATGGCTCCTGTTACAATACAACTAATCTTTCCAAATTTTCCGCAAGTCAGAATCCTGAGCAGGAGCTGGGAGGGGGAGGGGGGTATTACCACTGATTTCCCATCAGTTTCCAGCTGGCTACTCCCTCCAGCTAACTCATTAGAATTAAACTGAGCTAAGTTTGCACAGTGTAGTTTATTATATTCAAGAATCACTGAGTTCTCTTAAGATTCTCCTTAAAAAATACCGGTGTGACTGTAGTGTCTGCCCTAATATATCTTATGGGATGAAATGTTAGATATTAATTCACCCGTTAAACACTTACTGCGATAAGGAGCTATGCAAATGCATGTTGAGGCAAGCAGTCCCGGGTTACATAAGAACTCTGCATCGACCATTATTCCTCAAGTCCAGAATACAGAGAGATGAACAAGAAGGACTTAAGGTAGTCAAAAATGCTGGAGAAACTCGTTTCGCCGACCCGCGGCAAACCACCCGTGCACGGCCAAGTGAGCAACACCGCAAGTTGGATCATATTCCGCTTGGGGAGCTGCAAAGGAAATACCCTAGGCACTAGCTTCTCATTTTACACCACAAGCACTTACAATGGCTTGTTCCTTTATTCATCGATTTCCTTTCACTCATTGGTCTATATCTCTCGTTTCCCTGATCCCTGACCAGTCTGAAGAAGGGTCTCAACCCGAAACATCGCCTATTTCCTTCGCTCCATAGATGCTGCCGCACCCGCTGAGTTTCTCCAGCATTTTCGATTTTCCAGCATCTGCAGTTGCTTCTTAAACAAGAAGGACTTTAGTGGGAGTTGGGATGTGGACTGCATTGTCCAATGGTTCTTTATTGTCACGTAAGCAAAGCAGGGTGGAAATAACTTTGCACACCAACAAATGCACAGTCGCCACAATGAATAATTTTTAACGTTGTTAAAAATGAATAAAATTGAAAACGCAAACAGTCCGAAAATCAAAATGTAAAGTCCACATGTTGGAAGTCCTGAGTGCCCCCGATCCAGGAAGCCTGCAGGCCCGTGACCCAACGTCCCTCTCCTCTGCCGACCGCCACTGTGTCCCGGGGATGCCTCCATCCTGCAGTCGAGCTTGAAGGCGCTGGAGGCCATTCCCCCGGTCCCTCTCCTACCGGCCCACTCCTCGCGTCCGTCACCACCCAGCGGCTCCCCTCCCCTCCTCCACTCTCCGATCTTCGGGGCTCCGAGCTCCCCCTGCGCGTGGCCGTTGGGTCTTGGTTCTCGGTGGCCGACGTGTCTTTGTTCTTAAGATGGACACAAAAAGCTGGAGCGGGCAGGCAGCATCTCCGGAGAGAAGGAATGGGCGACGTACCGGGTCGAGACCCTTCTTCAGACTGGTGATTGCTCTCGCTGGCCGCCCGCCCATCCGTCCTTCTTCCTAGTTCCTCCTAGTTTTCTCGCCGGCTCATTCTTGGCCGGGTCCGCTCCAGCACGGCTCTGTGATGCTGGGGTTGTGATTTTGCCACAATCTGGGGGGGTTTGATAGCAGTATGGCGAGAAAAGAGTTAGATTAGATTAGTGTAAGATGAGTATAAATGGGTGATCGATGGTCAGTGTGAACTCGCGGATCTGTTTCCATGTTATATCTCTCTATCTAGCGGCTTCTGTCCAGCCAGTTACATTATTCTTTGAGAATATTTTGTGTTGGGCCTTGCCTGCTTCCTTTACCTAGTTTAGCATGATCTGTTTAACTTTATGAACATGTGAATGACTTGTTTGCGATGGTTTTATATATGTACTAGACCAAGTGGGACCCATTGGGTCCTGTCCCCTCAACTCACAGTTGCAGGAGGGCGCCCTCCATATATGTATATCTCAATAGTCCAGCTTGAAAAATATTGCAAAGCTTTGGGCTTGGATGGACTGTGAATTGGTTGTTGTGGAGTTAGGATTCGGTTGTGTTGGAACTTTATATGAGAGTGGACCAGTAAAATCTTTTCAATGTACCCCCGTACACACGACAACAATAAACAAATTTCAATACAACTTTCAGCAATGTATGCCACAGAAGGCTGTGGAGGCCAAGGCAGTGGATATTTTTAAGGCAGAGATTGACAAATTCTTCATTAGTACGGTTGTCAGGGGTTTTGGGGAGAAGGCAGGAGAATGGGAAAGCAGGATCAGCCACGATCGAATGGTGGAGTAGACCTGATGGTAGCCATTGTATGTCATGTTGTCACTTGCGGGCGGAGCACCAAGGCAAATTCCTTGTATGGGAATAATTGGCCAATGAACTTATTCATTTATTCATTCATGCATACATTCATGGGCCAAATGGCCTAATTCTGCTCTTATAACTTCTGAGTGTTATGTGTTTATTTATTTGATGAGCGTTTTACAATCATTGCTCGCACTTACATGCAACTTCTCAATCCGAATGTTTGGGATGGGGATTTTTGCGGAGAGTTAAAAATTAATCGCAGTCCTGTGAGTCTGGAGTCTCGTGTATGCCAGAGTGGTCAAAGACTGTAGGGGGAGGGGGGCCTCAACTCATCCCAATGGCCATGAGTCACATAGAACCAAGAAGGGTCTTGACCCGAAACGTCATCCATTCCTTCTCTCCAGAGATGGTTTGGGATCCTTCTTCAGACTGCATTAAGTATCTTAAATTGGATACTTGCCATTATTGCATGGAATTGAGAGCAGGTGTGTCATGCTGCCAGTGTGTAAAAATGCCGGTCAGAACAGGAGTTCAATGTCCTCCTGATCAATTTTACTATTTGTACGCATCGCTGTCAACTTCCCCTCAGCCAACAATGAAACATTCTACACTTCCTTGCTCATCGTCGGCTTTGATCTGTCGTTTTCACACCTTACCCTTACATATCCCTAGTCTCCCTCTCCCCTGACTCCCAGTCTGAAGAAGGGTCTCGACCCAAAACGTCGCCTGTTCCATCTCACCAGAGATGCTGCCTGTCCCGCCTGCTGAGTTACTCTAGCATTATGTGTCTGCCAACTGTGTCCAGTTCTGGTCACCGGAGGATGTGAATGGAATCGAGAGAGTTACGAGGACTGGAGAGTGTTACACATGGGGAGAGATTGTGCAGGATGGGATTGTTTTTGTTGGGAGATTTAATAGAAGGGAATAAAATTGTAACAAGCTTTAGACAAGGCCACAGGAAGGACAGATTTCCTCTGAAAAATCGGTAGCCATTGGATGCAAATTAAGTTTAATCGCAAGGGAGATTAGAGGGGCCTTTAAGTTTCTTTTCACCCAAGACGAAATGTGAATCTGAGGCCGCTGCCCAAGAGGCTGCTGTATTAGTAAAGGCCCTGTCCCACTTTCACAACCTAATTCACAACCTTTTTTACTCGTGGACATTTTTCATCATGCTAGAAAAAACGGCCGGACTTACTTGATGCCACGAGTACCTACGACTAGCATCACGGCCTGCTACGACCTACCTACGGCCTCCTATGACCTCCTGACGACCATGCTGCGACTTTGAGTCAAGGGCAGACTCGGCAGAGGTCGTGAATTGGGTCGTGAAAGTGGGACAGGCCCTTAAATACCACATCTAAATTGGTGCCTGGATGGGCATCTAAAGAGCTGAGAATGAGGGGAGGCACAAATAGTTCACTCGTTCAAAGGAACAGTGACAGCTGTAAATTTCAATGATTCTGAGAAGGAAAATCAAAGAATCTAATTCCCATCCCCAGAAGACCATTTGTGCACCAAATAGTACTTCACACAAACAAATTGAATTATTTAGTGAACAGAATCACTATTCCCGCACTGCAGCAATGGGATTTGAACGAGCTGCTGGATCATTAATACAGTCCGCCACGGCGCTGGTCGGATAATTTATCCCCCGCGCCACTGCGCCCGGTGAGAATTCTATGGAAAGAGGAAGTCGGAGGAAAAAGTTGAGACAAAAGTTGTAAATCAGAAAGGCTAGCCAAAATACATTGTGGATATTTTGGCACAAATGTGTTCCTTTTAATGCAGGCTGGCATGTTTTAGTGAAAAATAGATTTATAAATTAAAGGCACATACCTTAAGAGTCAATGGTCTTACAGTAAATTTTCTCAAACAGAACGATCGTATATCAGTGTAGTTGCAGTGTAGATTATTATTAGTTTCAGTTTAGTTTATTAAACTGGGGGCGGCACAGTGGCGCAGCAGTGGAGTTGCTGCCTTACAGCGCCAGGGACCCGGGTTCGAACCTAACTACGGGTGCTGTCTGTACAGAATTTGCACATTCACCCTGTGACTGCGTGCGTTTCCTCCGGGTGCTCTGATTTCCTCCCGCATTCCAAAGAACTGTGTGTGAGTAGGTTCATTGGCCTCTGTAAATTGTCCCCAGTGTGTAGGATAGAAATATTGTCAATGGATGATCATTGATCGGCATGGACTGAATACATTGAAGGGCCTGCTTCCACACTCTATCTCCAAAAAACATTTTTTTTTTAAACTATTGTCACATATACCAACGTACAGTGAAAAGCTTTTTGTTGCATGCAAAAAGATTACATTATTACAATCGAGCCGTCCACAGTGGAATCATAGAAACATACAAAATAGGTGTGGGAGGAGGCCATTCGGCCCTTCGAGCCAGCAGCGCCATTCATTGTGATCATGGCTGATCGTCCCCTATCAATAACCCGTGCCTGCCTTCTCCCCATATCCCTTGACTCCACTAGCCCCTAGAGCTCTATCTAACTCTCTTAAATCCATCCAGTGATTTGGCCTCCACTGCCCTCTGTGGAAGGGAATTCCATAAATTCACAACTCTCTGGGAGAAAAAGTTTTCTCTCACCTCAGTCTTAAATGACCTCCCCTTTATTCTAAGACTGTGGCCCCTGGTTCTGGACTCGCCCAACATTGCGAACATTTTTCCTGCATATAGCTTGTCCAGTCCTTTTAAAATTTTATATGTTTCTATAAGATCCCCCCTCATCCTTCTAAACTCCAGTGAATACAAGCCTAGTCTTTTCAATCTTTCCTCATATGACAGTCCCGCCATCCCAGGGATCAATCTCGTGAACCTACGCTGCACTGCCTCAATCACAAGGATGTCCTTCCTCTAATTAGGAGACCAAAACTGTACACAATACCCCAGGTGTGATTTCACCAGAGCCCTATACAACTGCAGAAGAACCTCTCTACTCCTATACTGAAATCCTCTTGTTATGAAGGCCAACATTCCATTAGCTTTCTTCACTGCCTGCTGTACCTGCACACCAACTTTCAGTGACCGGTGTACAAGGACACCCAGGTCTCGCTGTACCTCCCCCTTACCTAACCTAACTCAGTTGAGATAATAATCTGCCCCCTTGTTTTTGTCGCCAAAGTGGACAACCTCACATTTATCTATATTATACTGCATCTGCCACGCATCTACCCACTCACTCAACCTGTCCAGGTCACCCTGCAACCTCCTAACATACTCTTCACAGTTCACACTGCCACCCAGCTTTGTGTCATCTGCAAACTTGCTAGTGTTGCTCCTAATTCCCTCTTCCAAATCATTAATATATATGGTAAACAGTTGCGGCCCCAACACCGAGCCTTGTGGCACTCCACTCGCCACTGCCTGCCATTCTGAAAAGGACCTGTTCACTCCTACTCTTTGCTTCCAATCTGCCAACCAATTTTCTACCCATGTCAACACCCTACCCCCGATACCATGTATCATGAGTCAACAAATATCAAGGAATATATTAAGGTTCAGCCGACAGTCTTAATGTAATACATGCAAGGAATTGCAGATGCGGGTTTACAAAAAAATGCTGGAGTGACAGCGGGGTCAGGCAGCGTCTCTGGAGAACATGGCTCGGCGATGTTTCGGGACGGATCTTCTACAGACTCGCCTTAATCATTTAATCGATTTTAATATGACAGCTGCAGGTTGAATTGGATCCGTTTCTCACCCAGATCTAGCAACAGCAGTGCCTTGTACAAAGCATAGTTGCATGGTATTGCTCCATTAACCACAGGACTGTGGGGGATTCATTTGTGGTGTTGATATTAGTTGTGAATTAGTTATTCAACCATTCATAGTGTGAATCAAGTCATAGAATGATACCGCATGGCAATGGCCCTTCTCCCCCCTGAGTCCATGCCAGCCTCAAGGCATCTATTTTTACGGTTTTTTCTGGCCCCCTTCAGTCGTGACTGACCATGGGTGTCTCCAGGGTGCTATTCCCTATATGGAGGGTGCCTGTGTGTGACTTTGTTTAACGTGGGGAGACTGGTGCACAGACAGCCACCCCACGGTCCTTGACAGATCTGGGTCAGGATCCAGTGGCACGGAGTCCAAGACGACCGGAGACCCTTTTCTGCTGCGGCCTTCATCTGCCTTCCCAGCCGCTGTGTGGCTCCACTAAGGTCAGCCATCGTCCTCCACCTGTTGCACCGTTGAGGTCTTGGTTGGATTTCTCTTTGTCAGAGACCTCCCCCTCGACCTTACGGCCATGGGTGGCCCTACCAGGAGCGTAGCTCCAGGCGGCATCGCTCTCAGGATCTCAGGTCCACACAAGCTTCTCCACCATGACAAGGTGACAATCCATGGTGAAGATGACACTATTCCTATCCTAACTACTTTATTGTCTCACATCCCTTCCTAAAGATCCTTCCATTCACCCACACTCAACGGGCAATTCCCACCCGCCTATTTACCTCGCAAGCTGCATGTGCTTTCCGAGGCAGTACCTCCTGTAGATCCCTTCACTGGTGGGGAGGTCAGTGTCAGTGATGGGCATGGCAATGTCTACCATTCCCTTTCATCTCCTTTGTTCCTGGGCGATGGAGTTTAGTTTTAGTTGTAACATTCATGTCTAATTTGGCACATACCTGGCATCTTGGGTGTTGGCAGTTATTTATTCTGCACTGAGCGGTGGTAAGTTGGTCTAATTAACCACGTATCAATTGGACATGCCTTGCTGGATGGGTATCACCCAAACTGATGGCCTCTCAAGGTAAAGAAAGCTGAAACGTAATCAGCTGAAAGAGTGTCTCTGAACCGTAAGTTATCAGCAATGATCAAGTAATTTGGAGAGGAGGTTGCAGATGAGAATGCTGCCAAGCTCGTATACCCCTGAAAAGCAAGTATGGGGTGAAATGCTGAAAAACCTTGCTACTTCAAACCTTTTTATTTATTCATCTTTTGGGGTCAAGACATCTTTGGCCAGGCCAGCACTTATCGTCAATACCTAATGCCTTGAAGGTTGTGGTGAGATACTGCCTTGAACCATTATAGTTTTGAGATTAGGATGTGTCTGTGCTCATCTAGGAAGCAATAGAGTGATACAGCACTGAAACAGGCCCTTCGGCCCAACTGGTTCATGCTGACAAAGTTGCCCCGTCTCAGCTAATCCTGTTTGTCCCATTTCCCTCCTGGCGAATCTTGATGTTTTGTTTGTTCAGGAGTCCACGGCGATCTTTGAGTGAAGGAGAGGGGACGTCTTTATTGAAATGTGTATGAAATTAGTAGTTTGGCCTCTGCCAACACATCCCCGTGCTTGCTGAAACAGGCACCATCAATCAGCTGGGATCTGGAGTGAGTTGTCAAGCCAGGTTTAAGGGAACATATCTATCTATATTACTTAAAATGCTAAGCACTGAAGGCCAAAATAAGGGCTAATCTGGTATAATTGCAGGGGTTGTTACAGATACAGTACAAAATGCACTCTCGTTATTAGCCCGAGCTACTCCGACAGCACCTCCTGAACCCACCAACATCACCTGGTATTAATATTGGTTTTGTTTTTGTCTGATTAAAAAAATGATATATTTGAGAGAGTGTACTATACTGTACATATTCATACTGTACATGAGTACAATCAAGCCATGCACAGGTGCAACAGGATTATGCATTGGGGGGAGGGGGTCCAGTGCAGCGCCCCTATCTCATCCCGCCGTGCCTGTCTTAGGTCATGGCAGTGAATACAATTGGAGCTCATCAGTTGACTTGAAGAGACACAAAGTGCTGGCGTCACTCAGCGGGGCAGGCAGCGTCTCTGGACAACATGGATAGGTGGCATTTCGGGGCGTGACCCCTCTTCAGAGTCTTGAAATTATCGTTAACGCTTAGAGATACAGCGCGGACACACGCCCTTCGGTCCGAGTCAGCGACCACCCCATACGCTTCCACTATCTCACACACTAGGAACAATTTACAACTTTTACTAAAGCCAGCTAACCTCCAAGCATGTCCGTCTGTGAAGTGTGGGAGGAAACCTACACAGTAAATGGTCGGCCTCTGGGTAGTGCTGTGGAGCAGATGGATCTAGGAGTACAGGTGCATGGCTCCTTGAAGGTCGAGTCGTAGGTAGATAAAGTGGTCAAAAAGGCTTATGGCACTTTGGCCTTCATCAGTCAGAGTATTGAGTATGGAAGTTGGGAGGTCATGTTGCAGTTGTATAAGAGGTTGGTGAGACCGCATTTAAAATATTGTGTTCAGTTCTGAGCACCATGTTATAGGAAAGATATTGTCAAGCTTGAAAGGGTTCAGAAAAGATTTACGAGGAGTGTGCCAGGATTAGAGGGTGTGAGCTATCGGGAAAGGTTGACTAGGCTGGGTCTCTATTCCATGGAACGCAGGAGGATGAAGGGTGATCTTCTAGAGGTGAATAAGATCATGAGAGGAATAGATCGGGTGGATGCACAGAATCTTTTGCCTAGAGTAGGGGAATCAAGGACCAAAGGACATAGGTTCAAGGTCAAGGGGAAAAGAATTAATCGGAATCCAAGGGGTAACTTTTTCACACAAAGTGTTGTGGGTGTATGGAACAAGCTGCCAGAGGAGGTAGTTGAGGCTGGGACTATTCAGTCGTTTAAGAAACAGTTAAAGACAGGTACATGGATAGGACAGGTTTGGAGGGATATGGACCGAGCGCAGGCAAGTGGGACGGGTGTAGCTGGGACCTTGTTGGCCGGTGTGGGCGAGTTGGGCCGAAGGGCCTGTTTCCACACTGTATCACTCTATGACTCGAATCCAGGGAAAACCCATGTGGTCACGGGGAGAACGTTTAAACTCCGTACAGTCAGCACCCGAGGTTAGGATCGAACCTGGGTCTACGGTGCTGCAAGGCAGCAACTCTACTGTTGTGTTACTCCAGCACTTTGTGGTTGTTTGCAGTTCCTTGTTTCTACAGTTTATTTAAAGGACTTGTCCTGTCCCAGGATTAAAACCTGGGCCTTGGCGGCTGCAGTCATCAACCCGGATTTCAATGCGGTTGGGACCAGAATACCTCTCAGCAGAGGGACGCTGCTCTAATCCGAGAGGGCAGTTTTATTTTTGATTTAGTTTTAGAGATACAGTGTAGAAGCAGGCCCTTCGGCCCACTGAGTCCACACTGACCTGCGATCCCCGCACATTAACACTACCCTACACACACTGCGGACCAAGTCAGTTAACCCACAAACCTGTACGTCTTTGGAGTGTGGGAGCAAACCGAAGATCGCGGAGAAAACCCACGCGGTCACGGGGAGAACGTACAAACTCCGTACAGACAGCACCCATAGTTGGAACCGAACCCGGGTCGCCGCGCTGTGAGGCAGCGACTCTCCCGCTGCACCACCGGGCCACACCGGCAGTGTTTCCTTGAATATGCTGGCAGCAGCTGACAAGCTTCCACTTACACAAACCCTGTCCAGTCATAAAACAAACTGATTTATAAATGCCACTTGGCTAGAATTTCCCTTTGCAACTTCTCTCCCCAAGAGATTTTGTTTGTTTAATGTGGCAGATTCAATTACTGTCTGAAGTGCTTACCCTAGTAAATTCGGAGTGGAGTGGTTAGGTTAATTGATTCCTGACAGATGTTTGACTGATACCCCCTTGTATGCAGGCTGCACCATCTGGCAGGGACTGTTGGATCAGCCAAGACTTCCAGCTTTATCCCGCCTTATACTGACCACAGTTCTAAACTACAAAGTCATCCTTGAAATTGCCCTTGATTGTTAACGCAGTGATTTTATTTGTCGGGACAGGACATCATATTGTCCGCTGAGTGTATAAATGACACTTTAGATAGATACAAAATGCTGGAGGAGCTCAGCGGGTCAGGCAGCATCTCTGGAGAAAAGGAATGTGTGATGTTTTGGGTCAGAACCCTTCTTCAGACTGCTCAGAGTCACCTGCAACGTCACCTGGCTATTCTCTTTCTCCAGAGATGCTGTCTGAACCGCTGAGTTACGCCAGCATTTTGCATATATCTTCGGTATAAGCCAGCATCCGCAGTTCCTTCAGATACACATCATACCTTTTATGATTTAGGATTAAGGTTATTATTGTCACGTGTACTGAGGTACAGTGAAAAGCTTTGTTTACTATCAGATCAGATGATACTATACAGGAATACAATCAGCCAAATGTACAATAGAGAGAGCGATGGGGAAAGTACAGTGTGCAGAATATAATTTCTCAGCATTGTCTTGTAACATTTCCAGAGAAAAAGTGCAATGTTCACAATGAGGTTGGTTGGAGATTCGCGACTGTACCCTAGCTTATCGCAGGACCATTCAATAACCTGATAACAAATGGGAAGAAGCTGTTGTGCAGGAAAGAACTGCAGATGCTGGTTTAAACTGAAGATGGGCACCAAAAACTGGAGTAACTCAGTGGGTCAGACAGCATCTCTGGAGAGAAGGAATGAGTGATATTCCAGGTTGAGGGTTTGAAAAAGGGCCTCGACCCGAAACGTCACCTATTCCTTTTCTCCTGAGATGCTGTCTGACCCGCTGAGTTACTCCAGATTTTTGTGCCCATCTTCGGGAAGAAGCTGTTCCTGAGTCTGGTGGTGGGTGCTTTTAAGTTTCTGTATATTCTGCCTGATGTGAGCGGGTAAAAGAAGGGTTGCATAGAAACATAAAGAAAATATAGGTGCAGGAGTAGGCCATTTGGCCCTTCCAGCCAGCACCGCCATTCAATATGATCATGGCTGATCATTTAAAATCAGTTCCTCATTCCTGCTTTTTCCCCCATATCCCTTGATTCCTTTAGCCCTAAGAGCTAAATCTAACCCTCTCTGGGTTGTAAGCAACCCACGAATATAAGGTACGCTTCCCCCCCAGTTTGCATGCGGCTTCTCCCTGGCAATGGAGGTGTCCCAGGACAGAAAGATCAGTGTGGGAATAGGAAGGAAATTTAAAATGGTTAGCAACCAGCAGTTTTTTTTCATCCTATTAGCAAAACAGCAAACTCTCATCTCAGAAAAGGTTGCTGTGAAGCCTTTTTTAGCAGCAGCCGTGCATTTTGAATAGCTAGCTTAATGGCACTGTGATATCTTTTTACATTTGGCTCTCTTCGGGAACAAGAACTGATGAAGACCGTGGTTCTCACGCACAGGTTATAATGGCAGTGTTTGGTTAATTATAGGTTGCACAGTGTTACACCACAAAACCCCCATTCAGAATGGAGATGATTGGGTTAGATGTACGCCGATCGTTCCCTAATTGCATCCAACTCATCGTAAAATGCAATGGTGTTAATTCCCACTGGGAAATTGTAAGAGCTCCCCTCCCTGCTTGGCACAATATCTGATCCCTGCTGTATAACGTTTGCTCAAGGCTGCAGTGGTCGTCACATTACTGAACTGGCTCCTCGCTCAGACCTCCTGCGATCCAATACGTTAAGGAGGAAAAATACAGGGTGTTTGCAGTGTGGAGTTCATTGGTTTCCCTGCTAGTGGGCCAACTGGCTGCCAACAACCCTTTGATCTGGTGCAAATTCAACTGCACTTTATATTTCGGCTTACAAGGCTGGGAAGCCATTGGTCTGTATCATTTGAGTCTGAAGAATGGTCCCAATCCATGTTCTCCGAGATGCAGAGTTACTCCAGCACTTTTGGTCTTTTTTGTTTGTAAATCAGCACCCGCAGTTCCTTATTTCTACATGTATTCTACTCATGTACAGCACGATTTGGCTGGATAGCATCTGTCGTCCCTTTTTTCTACAATGATGCCCAGAAACAGATACATCCTAGATGAACTTGATCTCACAACTGAAAGTGTAGTTTTATATCTATGTCCCGGTCGGGGTGCGTGTGTGCGCCAGTGCATGTGTACATGCGTGCACGTGTATGTGTGCATGCACGCGTGTCCGTGTGCAAGGGTGCACACATCTGTCTCTGTGTCTCCCTCTGTCTCTTTGTATCACCCACTCCTTCTGTCTTGTACGTGCAACTCCCTTTAAGCCCAAGACTGCTTCCACCCGCAACAATATTTTTAAAGTGAATTTAAAATTGCTTTCAACTGCCCTGTAAAATCGCCTATGTTTAACAAAAATATATAGAATGTTGCCTGGGATCCAGCAACTATGTTACAGAGAAAGGTTGAACAAGTTAGGTCTTTATTCTTTGGAGCGCAGAAGGTTAAGGGGGGACTTGATTGAGGTCTTTAAAATGATGAAAGGGATAGACAGAGTTGACGTGGATAAGCTTTTCCCATTAAGAGTAGGGAAGATTCAAACAAGAGGGCATGACATGAGAATTAAGGGACAGAGGTTTCGGGGTAACGTGAGGGGGAACTTCTTTACTCAGAGGGTGGTGGCTGTGTGGAATCAGCTTCCAGCAGAAGTGGTGGAGACAGGATCGATTTTAACATTTAAAAGTAAAGTGGATAGGTATATGGACGGGAAGGGAATGGAGGGGTATGGTCTGAGTGCAGGTAGTTGGGACTAGGGGAAAACAAATGGTCGGCACGGACTGGAAGGGCCGAGAGGGCCTGTTTCCGTGCTGTAATTGTTATATGGTGTTATATGGTTATATATATTTGCTCCATGCTGAACAATGAAATCCTCTACAGAGCAGACTTCCAAGAAGGGAAATCCTTCTAGCTTAATCTGCCTCGGTTTCCACTAGGCTTCCTTGTTCCAAGACACAGCTCCATCTGTGAATGTGCGGAGCACAGCGACTGATGTTGTTTAAAAGCACAAATTGTGTAGAAGTCTATCGTGCATTTGCTGACTACATTCTTACCGCACAAAAACATTTCAAAGTATCATCTTTTCAGTGAAATTCTCTGATTTAATCTGTATATTTTGCTTTTCGTGCCGATTGTTAATCCCCATGGAGCGGGAGGTGTTGGAAACACCTGAAGAAGGGTTACGACCCAAAACGTCACCTATCCTTTTTCTCCAGAGTTGCTAACCCGCCGAGTTAGTCCAGCACTTTGTGTCTAAAGGTATAAACCAGCGGCTGCAGTTCCTTCCTACACATGTTGGAAACAGCGTTTAAGTATTTTTAAGTAACAAAAAGTGCTGGAGCAACTCAGTGGGTGAGGCAGTATATCTGAAAGACATGGACAGGTAACATTTCAGGTAGGGACACTCCTTCAGACTAATTGTAGTAGGGAGATAAGAGGAGTGAAATATGCAGATAAATGGGTGTAAAGGGTATGGGAAGGGAGGGGGGGGCAGATATTATGAAAAAGTGGGTGCACATCCATGTGGGGCATAGGGAATAGCGGGGGATAATAGGGTTGTTACCTTAAATTGGGGAATTCAATGTTCATACTGATTGGATAGGTTTAGAGGGATACGGGCCAAACGCAGGCAAGTGGGACTAGTGTAGATGGGGCATGTAGGCCACCTTTCCTCTATACCGGCCATCTTCCCTCTTGACCAGAAAAGTCAACAATTCCTTTCTACCCCTCACGATCTTCAAGCAATTTTGGGGCTGCATGGTGACGCAGCAGTATGGTTGTTGCGTTGCCTTACAAGTTCGATCCTGACTGCAGGTGCTGTCTGTATGGAGTTTGTACATTCTCTCTGTGACTGGGTGGGGTGTCCTCCGGCGCTCTGGTTTCCTCCCACACTCCAAAGATGTCCGTACAGGTTTGTAGGCTTTAGATTTTTTTAAATTGTACATTGTCCCGAGTGTGTAGGACAGGCCTAGTGCACAGGCATCCTTGGTCGGCGTGGGCTGAAGGGCCTGTCTCTGTGCTGTGTCTCTACACCAAACCAAACTAAACCATTTATGTAAGAAGGAACTGCAGATGCTGCTTTACACCGAAGATACACCGGAGGTGCAGTGCGCAGGCCTTAACCTGGTGAGACGCAGGAGGAGCCCGGCAAGCCCCACAGAGCCCAGTCCCCCCACACACTAGAGTCTCCCAACCCCTGCAGAGTGGTTACTAAGATGGCTGATCCTTGGGCGGTTGCTGCTGGGACGCAAGTCAGGGGCCAGATCAACCCCGGCTGGGTCGCCTGGGCGAGGGTGTCTGATGTTGTGAGACCCCGAAACACCCGATGACCCCAGGTCACATCACTAAGGATATGTCCCAGCGCATCTAGAAGATGTACCTTTTTCACAGTGGGCTAGGCAGCATCTCTGGAGAAAAGGAACAGGGGACATTTTGGGCCGAGACCCTTCTCACTTCTCACCAGACCATTTGTTTCCTGCACTATTGCAGAATCATGAGGGGAATAGATTTGGGTAGATGCACAGAGTGGCCTGGCCAGAGTAGGTGAATCGAGGACATAGGTTTAAGGTGAAGGGGAAAAGATTTAGTATGGAATCTGAGGGGTAACTTTTTCACACAAAGGATGGCGGGGTTATGGAACAAGCTGCCAGAGGAAGTAGTTGAGGCTGGGACTATCCCACAGTTTATGAAACAGTTAGACAGGTACAGTCTGAAGAAGGGTTTCGGCCCGAAACGTTGCCTATCTCTTTCGCTCCATAGATGCTGCTGCACCCGCTGAGTTTCTCCAGCATTTTGTGTACCCTAGACAGGTACATGGATTGGAGAGATATGGGCCAAATGCAGGCAGGTGAGACTTGTGTGGCCGGGGTATGTGGGCAAGTTGGGCCGAAGGGCCTGTTTCTGCGCCATATCATTCTATGACTATTTACGTCGCATACCATCAGAGCTGTGGCCATTTGTAACTTTCCCTGAGGGCCGATATGGCTTGCTGCAATGCTGGCACGGGAACACATCCATAGTTCCAGACTAATTTTGTGGCAAGGCGCACTTCTATGCCCTGTGCAGTTATTTTTCAAAGCACTTTGTATGTTATTGTGTGCATGGTACTGACAGCTGAGTGTCTGCCAAGAATAATTGGGAATCTTAAATCCACACTTTGGCCAACTAGGAATTCACTCTGCCGGAATGGGAAGTAGGAGCAAAAATTTAACTTGTTCCTGGCAAATATATTTTCCTGTGAGCGAATCTAAATGCTCATCATAACCAATCGCCGTGTGGGAATGGATTCATAATTCATTCCCGATGTGTGGAATTCTCCAGGCCCCCAGGATCAGCTGCTCATTGAATCATTGAATAATTGATTGAAAGAGGCAGCATGGAAACAGGCCCTTGGGCCAACCGGGTGCGCGCCAACCATCGATCATCCCTTCACACGAGTTCGATGTTATTCCACTTTCTCATCCGCTCCCTACACGTAAGGGGAAATATTGCACAGGTCCAATTTAAAAGATTAAAAGAGTAGGGGGATTAAGAATCAGTGGACAAACGTTTCAGGTGAGAGGGGAGAATATCCAACACCCGAGACACACCCCTTTCACTCAGAGGGTGGTGGGTATATGGAACGCGATGCCGGAGGAGGTAGTTGAGGCTGGTAATAGCACAGGATTTAAAATACATTTGGGCAGGTACATGTTTAGGAAAGATTGAGAGGGATGTGAGCCAAAGGCAGGCAAGTAGGACTATCTTAGATGGGGCATCGTTCAAGTTCATGTGATAGGAGCAGAATTAGGCCATTTGGCCCATCGAGTCTACTTTGCCATTCAATCATGGCTGATCTGTCTCTCCCTCCTAACCCCATTCTAAAGCCTTCTCCCCATAACCCCTGACATCCCGTACTAATCAAGTACTTGCCTTAAAAATATCCATTGACTTGGTCTCCACAGCCTTCTGTGGCAATGAATTCCACAGATTCACCGCCCTCTGACTAAAGAAATTCCTCCTCACCTCCTTCCCAAAGGAACGTCTTTTAATTCTGAGGCTATGACCTCTGGTCCTAGACTCTCCCACTCGTGGAAACATCATCTGCACATACACGCTATCCGGGCATCTTGGTTGGCAAGGATGAGTTTGGCTGAAGGGTCTATTTCTGTGCCGAATTGACTTTATGACTCTCTTAGACTATACCATGGACAATATTCTGTACAGACAGAACACCCTCAATCTAGGATATCAAGAGAAAGCAGGAACGGGGTACTGATTTTGGGTGACCAGCCATGATGCTATATCTCTAAACTAAAGAACAGAGGCAATATCTGTCTGAAGAAGGGTCTCGACCCGAAACGTCGCCTATCTCCTTCGCTCCTTAGATGCTGCTGCACCCGCTGAGTTTCTCCAGCTTTTTGTGTAACCCAATATCTGCCATGCCTGGATTTGGGCCAACCTCCTGTGGCTTCATTTGAAGGAATGTAATAATAAAGTGGCGGTGCTGTCCCGAATGGCCGAATGGCCTACTCCTGCACCAATTTTTCTATGTTTCTATGTTCCTAATCTCGGCACCCCCTCCCCACCGCACACATACCCTACAAACTGAGCTTGAAATGGCCTGAGGCGATTTAACTTTGGTTCATTGTTCAGTAGGAGGCCCTCTAAAGTGGGTGCATCGACCAAAATAACAGATGATCATGCAAAGCAAACTGCCTGCACTCTGTTCCTATCTGGTGATATAAAACATCCCTAATCCACTTGAACATTGTTCTCACGCCTTTGCAATCCTTTGATCCCATTAATTGGACGGCAGTTTTGAGAATGTCTGCCTTGTATCCTATTGTGCATGAAAACTGTTAGCTATCGGCAAACTTGCCTGCAAGTGTTCTCGTTCCGTTTCAGGGTTATCTTGTAAAAGGACCATCGCATTCTGACGGTGACGGGTACTCTGGAGAAGAAACAGGAGTCCACTCATTGCCTTTCACATGAATGGTGTTTCATGCTGTTTGTGACATTTCAGCCTGCGCAGGTTCTTTACTTTCGTTCAGAGATGCAGCGCGGAAACAAGCCTTTCGGCCCACCGAGTGCTCACTGCCCAGCGATCCCCGCATATTAACACTATGCCACACACACACTTGGGACAATTTTCATTTATACCTACAAACCCGTACGTCTTTGGACCGTGGGTGGAAGCCAAAGATCTCGGAGTAAACCCACGCAGTCGTGGGGAGAACGTACAGATAAGCATCCGTAGTCAGGATCGAACCCGGGTCCTCTGGCACCAAAATCAGGCCATTCGGTGCTACGAGTTCACGCCGACCATCGTTCACCCGTTCACACCAGTTCTATGTTATCCCACTTTCCCAGCCACTCTTTACAGACCAGGGCCAGTTTACAGAGGCCAATTAACCTGCAAACCCACATGCCTTTTGGATAAACCCAAAAAGCTGGAGTAACTCAGCGGGACAGGCAGCGTCTCTGGAGAGAAGGAATGGGTGTTGACTGGAATAAAGTATGTTTCTTTTAAGTCCTTCCACTCACTCCGATGTCTGCACAAACCGTGTGGTTAGATTTCTGGAATTACTTGGAAGCATTCAGTTGGGATAGGCACAAGCCAGCCTCATGTGGTTCTGACCAATTTATTATTATTAAATTCCTTCAAATGAAGCCACAGGAGGTTGGCCCAAATCCAGGCGTGGCAGATATTGCCTCTGTTCTTTAGTTTAGAGATCTAGTATTGAATCAGGCCCATCGGCCCTTCCAGTCCACGCCGACCATCGATCACCCATTTACATTAGTTTTACGATATCCCACTTTCTCATCCACTCCCTACACACTAGGGGCAACTTACATTGGCCAATTAACATACATACCTGCACCCATTGGAAACCCATGGGAGAACGTGCAAACTCCACACAAAAAGCACCTAAGGTCAGGATCGAACCTGCTTCTGTTGCACTGTGGTGTAGCAGTTCTACCAGCTGGGTCACTGGTATGTCAATGCCCAGCAGAATAATACTAAGAGGCAGATTTCTGGTTTCTGTGTCTCTGTGTGTGTTTGTACTTTATTTTCCCTGGCGTTTATATCCTGCAGTTCATTGCATGTATTCAAGATATATTCAAGAGAGAGTTAGAGACACTAACACTATCCTACACACTAGGGACAATTTACAGAACCAAGTAATGGACCTCTGCAGATTGTCCTGCATGTGCAGGGAGTGGATGGGAAAGTGGGATCATTTAGAGCTATTGGGAACAGGTGGGCGGCATGGACTCAGGGGGTGAAGGGCCTGTTTCCTTTGTTGTATCTTTCAATTCAATTCAATTCAACAGTGAACCAGATGGGGTTTCGCAGCAAGCTGTAAGTTTCTCGATAATCAATATCGAGGCTAATTTTAATTCCAGATGTATTCAATTACTTGAATTTGATTTAGCTGCAGTGGGGTTGGAACTCGTCTCTCGATCAATGGGCTGGAGCATTAGCTGCTGATCCCGTAACAACTGCTTTGCAATCGAACAGTGCACGCTGCATTTTTATTCACTCCTCCGCCACTAATTGCCTGATGCCAAGGTATGGGTCTGCAGCTACATCGGGCGATAACATCGTGTTGAGGTGGAAAATCAGCCATGATGTTGTTGTCCGGTGGAGCGGACTTGAGGGGCCGAGTGGCCTCGTGCTGCTCCTATACCTCTTGTCCTTTGAGCTGTTCCAGGGGTGTGGTTGAGAGGGGAGCTGCTGATGGGGTTAGGTACAAACATACATGTACAGCACGTAACAAGCTGGTCGGCTCTTAATGTCCATGCTGAACATGATGCCAGGATAAACTAGTCTCACCTGCCTGCGTGTGATCTATATCCCTCCATTCCCTGCATATCTAAAAGCCTCTTAAACGCCACTATCATATCTGCCTCCAGCTCCACACGTAGGCATCGCGTTCCAGGCACCCACCACACTCTCTGTGACTGTTGCCCTACACATCTCCTTTAATCTCTGACCCACTCCCCTGAAAGCTGTGCCCTCTAGTCTTTGATATTTCCACCCTGGGGGGAAGGGGGGGGGGGGTTCTGTCCGTCCACCTTAGCTATGCCTCTTTTAATGTTATATACTTTCTATCAGGCTTCTCCGCAACCTCTGGCTAGCGTACCAGCTTTACTTTGGTCGAGGATGCGAGCGTTTTAACCTTGAGTGCCTGACAACCACCCATCACTGTCACCACGATGGCCTCAAGAAGCCAGTGTATAATTATACAGAGAGGTCTATGGGTTTGCTGTTAGTCAAGAAGCAAAGTTAGGCAGTATTATTGATGTCGGTGATGGACTGCGTCAGGCATGCATAGTTCCATGGATTCAATTAGTGCGATTTGATTTTGCAATTGGCTTGAGTGCTTCTATAAATCTCCCCGATGTATAAGCATTTCTTCTGAGCATGGAGTGTTCAATAATATTAGCTGGCACATCCTTCACGAGCTTCTGTACCAGTGAGTGCTGTGTAAACGCATTAGGTTGCAGTGCTTTGACTTTCTGAGTACTCTATATCCGTCTACCTTCATTGTCTGTCACTGCGTACGAGGGCTGGTTTCAGTCATAATGTCAGCCGTCCCAATTAGCACTTCTGTATATTATTAAAAAATATAAGACGGACTTCTCCACGGAGTATTTTATGTTATTTGCCTGCTTCCCACTCACGGATTGGCCTTGTCAACTGGTGATCTGCGAACTGGCTATTTGGAGTGCTGCACATGAACTGCACAAGTTCCAAGGAACGTGTCAAACCCGTCGTCGAATCAAAGCCCGAGAGCTGGCAAAAGCCTGAAGTGAGAGCTGTTACTTTTAATGCTGCGATTTGATTCTGAGCAACTCTCTCAGCTCCCCTATTCCCGCTTGCGTGAGGCTAATTAGTGAGGTTTTGACAGACTGTAAGGATGGGGTCTGATGCCGACATTGACAGGAGTTGTTGCTTACTACTAATGGAGCATGTACCGATCAGCAAAATGTTTTTTTTTCTGATAGGAGCAGAATTAGGCCTATTAAGTCTACTCTGGCATTCAATCTTGATCTCTCCCTTCTAAACCCATTCTCCTGCCTTCTCTTCATAACCCCTGATACCCGTACTAATCAAGAATCTGTCTATCTCTGCCTTAAAAAAAAAATCTATTGGCCTCCACAGCCTTCTGTAGCAATTAATTCCACAGATTCCCCACTCTCTAACTAAAGAAATTCCTCCTCATCTTTCTAAAGGAACATATCTTTCATTCTGAGGCTATGACCTCTGGTCCTAGACTCTCCCACTAGTGGAAACACCCTCTTCACATCCACTCTATCTATGCCTTTCACTATTCGGTAAGTTTCTTCCGTCATCCTTTTAAATTCCAGCGAGTACATGCCCAGTGCCACCGCACATTCCTGGGATGATACTCGTAAACCTCCTCTGGACCCTCTCCAGAGTCAGCACCTCCTTCCTCAGATATGGGGCCCCAAATTGCTCACAATATTCCAAATGCGGCCTGACCAGCGCCTTACAGAGCCTCAGCAAAGCATCCCTGTTTTTGTATTCTAGTGCTCTCGTAATAAATGCTCGCATTGCTATTGCCTTCCTTTCTACCGATTGGACTTGCAAATTATTGGAAGCTGGATTCTGTTCAAAGTTCAACCCTAGTGGCCAGGGAATTCAATTCAAGTTAACAAAGTTTACACACTAGCATTGTTTCAGAACAATAACTGAAATGAGCGATTGTTAAATTAGCAATCGACAAATTAGCGATTGTTTTGTCATTAAAAAACAAATGTTTTCTCGAACGTAACTTACCCAGGTTGCTGGCTATTATTCCAGCCTGGCCCCTACCTGACTCCAACTCACCCACAGAGTTGGCACTTAAATGGCATCACAAATGGTCAAACAAGCTGCCTAAATCTCAAAGAGTTGGGCGGAACCTGCTTGGCATCTCCTATAACAAGACCGAACTACGTTTAAAGAAAAGCGTTGATGAGTGTCATTTTATGTTAAAATCAGTCCCTTTCTCTTTATGTTGCTGCCACTCTTCAGGTAAATATCTGACTTAACGTTAAACCTCTAACTGTATCCAAATATTATATTGTATTCATTCACACTGGCTGCTCCTTAACTGGGGGGGCATTTAAACACCAGTCACATTGATGGGGCTGGGGCCACTGCCAGGGTAAGCGAGATAGATTATGTTCCCTGCAGGCCATTACTGGACTAGAACATAGAACAGTACAGCATAGTAACATGTCCTTTGGCCCACAATGCCCGCGCTGAACTTTATGCCATGAAGGGTCCCAACCCGAAACATTGCCTATCCACATCCTACAGAGATGCAGCCACTCCTGCTGAGTTACTCCAGCACTTTGTATTTCAAGAGAACCTGATGATTTAAGAAGATAGACACAAAATTCTGGAGTAACTCAGCGGGTCATCTCTGGTGAAAAGGACCCTTCAGATTGAGAGTCTGGGGAGAAGGAAGCTTGAGGTATGAAACGGTTAGATCCCCTCTCCCCTGACTCTCAGTCTGAAGAATGGTCTCGACCCGAAACGTCATCTATTCCTTTTCTCCAGAGATGCTGCCTGACCCGCTGAGTTACTCCAGCATTTTGTCTCTGCCTTCGGTGTAAACCAGCATTTGCAGTTCCTTCCCGCACTGATGATTTCAGAGCTGCATTTACTGAGTCAGGCTTTACTTTTAAATTCCATATTTATTCTATCGTTTGAATTTCAATTCTCCAGCGGTCTCGATGGGATTCAGACGCATTTCAGCATCACTGGTGTAGAAATCTGGCTGCTAAAACTCTTACCCACCTCCTCACTTCAGTGAGCCGCATTCTTTCAGTTTTCCTTCCCGTTGGAACCTGAAAGTCTTCTCTGACTTTTAGACTTTGGAGATACAGTGTGGAAACAGGCCCTTCGGCCCACCGAGTCCGTGCCGACCAACGACCACGCCTACAGACCCCATGTGCAGACCCATCTATCCTACACACTAGCGACAGTTTACAATTTACAGGAGCCAATTAACCTACAAATGTGCAAGTCTTTGGAATGTGGGAGGAAACCGGAGCATCCGGAGAAAACCCATGTCGTCACAGGGAGAACGCATAAACTCCATACAGCCGGACAACACCCCAGTCAGGATTGAATCCAGGTCTCTGGCGCTGTAAGGCAACAACTCTCCGCTGCGCCACCATGCCACCCTCTCCTCTGGGCTTAAGACAGAGTTGCACCTTGGCTTTCTTCATACAGTAGATGACTGGGTCATGCTTGTTGCATGTATGGCCGCTGTATGTTGCGTGTTTTCTCCTGTTTCTCCTTTTTCCCCACCATCATTTTCCAATGGCAACCTCACTCTACACCCTTCTCCTTCCTCTCTTCCGCACTCTCATGTCGAGGGAGAGGAGGTTGGGGCTGGTGGTGGGGGGAGCAATTTACAGAGGCCAATTAACGTCCAAACCCACATGTCTTTTGAACGTTGACTGTATCGACGGATGCGTTTATCTCGTATCGTTCTAAACCTTTCATATCCATGTGCCTGTCCAAATGCCTTTTAAGTGCTATGATAGTACCTGCCTCAACTACCTCTTCTGGCAGTTTGTCCATGTACCCACTGAAAAGGTTGCCCCTCACTGGTTATTTCACTGCACCTTCGGGTGCATGTGACGAATAAAATTGACTTTGACTTTGACTCTTTCCATTAAGTCTTTCCCCTCCAACCTTAAACCTGGGTCCTCTAGTTCTTGATTCCAGGAAAAATATTCTGTGCATTAACCCTATTGATTCCCCTTATGATGTTATGCAGCTCTGTCAGATCACCCCTCCGCCTCCTGCACTCCAAGGATTTCCTGGCAATCTAGTGCCACGTGGTAGAACCCTAGATTCTGTTTTTGTTTAGTTTTTTAAAGATACAACGGAAACAGGCCCTTCAACCCACCGAGTCCCCAGCGACCATCGATCACCGGTTCACACTAGTTCTATGTTATCCCACTTTCTCAGCCGCTCTTTGCAGACCAGGGCCCAATTAACCTCAAATGTACATGCCTTTTGGATGTTGACTGCAATAAAGTCATTTTTCTAAGTCCTTCCACTCGCGTCCATGTTTGCACAAAGCTTGTGGTCACATTTCTGGGATTATTTGGAGGCATTTGGCAGAGGTCGGCATGAGCCGGACTGGTGTGCGGGCTCCAACCAGTTTATAATTAAATTCCTTCAAATGAAGCCACAGGAGTTTGGCCCAAATCCAGATGCGGGCAGATGTTGCCCATTCAGCCGCGGCGATGTTGTTCAGCTTGGAAGGCAGCAACAGAAGTTCTAAGAGTCAAATGAACATTTGAACAAAGAACAGTGCAGCACAGGAACCGGTCCTTAGGCCCACAAGGTCTGTGCCAACCATGATGTCAAATTGGACTAATCTCATCTGCCTGAACATGGTCCATGGCTCTCTATTCTCTGCGGACCCGTGTGCCTGTCTAAATGCTTCTGAAATGCCACGATCGTAGCTGCTTCCACCACCACCATCGACAATGCATTAGATATAGTCATAGAAAATAGGTGCAGGAGTAGGCCATTCAGCCCTTCGAGCTAGCATTGCATTCAATATGATCATGGCTGATTATCTAAAATCAGTACCCCGTTCCTGCTTTTTTTCCCCATATCCCTTGATTCCATTAGCCCCAAAGAGCAAAACCTAACTTTCTTGAAAACCAATTCCGGGCCATTCCAGAATGTTATTCTGGGCAATCACCATTCCCTGTGTGTAAGGAGTGGATGGGAAAAATGGGATAACATAGAACTAGCATTGAAGGGGAGTTTAATGGGTGGCGTGTACTCGATGGGCCGAATGCTATATCTTTCAATCAATTCAATCAAGTGTTCTTCCAGATGCTGTGCAGATGTGATGGGGGGAGAGAGAGAGAGAGCTGAAATCAAAATGTCATCCAGTTGTTGCAGTGGCTTGTTACAGAGTGCCTCAGTCACATACCACTGGGCACTGCTCATTTAACCTGCAGCACATTGACCTGTATAATCTGTGGGGAGGAAACAAATGTTCATTGTAACATTAGATGACAAAATCCCGAGAGATATGTCGAAGCATAATTACCTATCCTTGCTACTTTAGAACACCCATTTGTAATTGCCACTCATTTAAAGAAATTAATTTTAATTATAGAATTGGCTAATGGAATTTGTGAAGAAAATGATGCGTGTCCAATACTAGGCTTTAATTGGTATTTAGTGCTAATATAGTCTTTGTCATGCCACAGTTTTGTGTAGTGAGCATGGTTTGTGTGATAGAGAACATAGATCAGGACCGTGTAGGAACAGGCCCTTCAGCCCATATTGTCTGTACCAAGCATGATGCCAACTTAAACTAATGTCCTTTGCTTGCACATGATCAATATCCCTTTCATTTTGTGCCTTTCAAAAAGCCTCTTAAAAGCCACTGTCATAAATGCCACTGACCATAACCCTGAAAACCTATCACACCTGTCCCTGAAGTTACCTCTCTTCATTTGTGAACTAAAGGGCCTGTCCCACTGTACGAGGTAATTCAAGAGCTCTCCCGAGTTTAAAAATACCTCAAACTCGTGGTAAGTACGTAGAATGTACGTAGCGGCTACGTCGGAGCTCGTGGATGTCACGTAGCGGCTCGTAATGCTAGAGGCAGGTTCTCGGGAAACGCAGTAACTTGTGAAGTTTTTTCAGAACTGTGAAAAATGTCCATGAGAGCCCCGAGTACCTACGAGCGGGTATTACCGTAATTCTCCGAGTTCGAATCAGGGGAAACTCGGGAGAACTCTTGAATTACCTCGTACAGTGGGACAGCCCCTTAACTCAGAGTGGACACAATCTAGAAACAAGGAAGTACAGATATTGTTTTTAAAAAGACACGAAGCGCTGGAGTAATTCTGCGGGTCAGGGAGCATCTCTGGAGAACATGGATTGGAGGTGTTTCAGGAGAAGGATCCAGACCTAATAGGTCACCATCCATGTTTTCTGGAGATTTTACAATTTAGTGACGGTTCCAGTTTAGTTTATTGTCACGTGTACCGGGGTACAGTGAAAAGCTTTTGTTGCGTGCTATCCAGTCAGCAGAAAGACAATACATGATTACATTTGAGCCATTTGCAGTGTGTAGATACGTGATAAGGGAATAACGTTTAGTGCAAGGTAAAGCCAGCAAAGTCCGATCAAGGATAGTCCGAGGGTCACCAAAGGAGTAGATAGTAGTTGACCTGCAGACTGACCTGCTGAGTACACATAAGCTGTTTGACTTTGGACAGCTTCACAACTAAGTCTAACACATCTCCTGAACCCCAGCTGCCAGGGAGGGTTGTAGACCCGTGATTAAAAAAATGTGTTGAAAGGAACTGCAGATGATGATTTATACTGTAGGTAGACACAGCATCTCTGGAGAAAAAGGATGGGTGACGTTTTGGGTGGGGACCCTTCTTCAGACATAAAACCTTTGTACCTTGCCCTGTTCCCACACTCTGTATTCCACCCGTCCTCCCTATCTTCTCCCCCCTCCTCCGCTCTCCCTTCCTTCCACTATCTTCCCTGCCTTCCACTATCCATCCCCCCTTTCCACCGCATCTTCCGTCCTTGCCTCCGTTTAAAGTTATCTGCATACACACGGTATCTAATGCACCACGTACAAAGTATAACAAGAAATCTTCAGATTTTCAGTTTCCTGACATTGCAATGGAACCGGGCTTCGGAGCGCTTGTTACAATATTTCATCTCCAGCTACTATCACTCAGCACATCCAAGGCCTGCCTTAATAAAAGCTGAAGTTGAGAGAATTCTGTACTGTTCAGTTTTTGGATATTACAGCTATATTTAAACCCAACAATTCCTCCTTTGTTCTGAAGGCAGGGAGGCAATACACAATCAGTGAGAAATGCCGGCTCTTCGTTCCTGCTGAACAGTTTTTTTCGGGTCTTGTCAAGAATGTTCACTTCATTGCTAACGTATCAAATACATCATCTTGTTTCTCCATTTTACTGTGGCGATTGGTTGGAGCTCAGCAGTCGCATTGGTTGCGACCACTGCAATGAAAGTCTTTTGTAGGCTGAGTATTTGTTTGTTTCTTACAAGGTGAAAGATGCCATTCGGTCCTTCAGTGGCATTCAGTCCCTCAGGTCCGTATAGTGCAATCCCCTCAGAACCACACACATTACTATTAAGCTGTCCATTATTCTCCATTCCTACAAGTAGATAGAGTGGAACAAGAAGACCCACTTCCACTCGTGGTCATTGGTCAGAGCGCTGCGTATAAGAGTCAGGAAGATGGGGACAAAGGAATTGCAGATGCTTTAAAAAGAAAATACACACAAAGTGCAGGAACAGTGGGAGGGACTCAAAGTGCAGGAACAGTGGGAGGGATTAGATAGGCAATATTTTGGGTTGAGACCCTTCTTCAGACTGAAGAAGGGGTCTCGACCCGAAATGTCGCCCATTCCTTCGCTCCAGAGACGCTGCCTGTCCCGCTGAGTTACTCCAGCATCTTGTGTCTGCCTTCAATTGAAACCAGCATCTGCAGTTCCTTCATACACACGCGATAGGTTGATACAGGTGAGGGGTGGTTTTGATTGGCAGATGAGTGGACAAAGGTGAGACATGAAAAGCTGGCAAAAGCCAGTGAGAAGGATATGAGAGAAATGGGTGCGCACCAGGAGAGAGAGGGTGGGGTTTGAGAGAGGCGTGGCAAAGGAAAGAGGAGGAGAAATAAAAGAGGGGTGTTCCCTAAAATTGGAGAATGCAATGGCCATACCATTAAGTTGAAATGTTCAAGTAGGAGCTGCAGATGCTGGAAAATTGAAGATAGACAAAATTGCTGGAGAAACTCAGTGGGTGCAGCAGCATCAATGGAGCGAAGGAAATAGGCAACGTTTCGGGCCGAAACCTTTCTTCAGACTTCATTAAGTTGTAAAGTTAGCAAGCAAAATATGAGGTGCTGTTCCTCCAGTTTGCGTGTAGCTCCCATTGTAGCAATGGAGGAGGCCTAAGGCAGAAAGGTCGGAATGGGAAGGGGAATTAAAACGATGAGCGACTGGGAGATCCATCAGGCCTTGGCGTACCGAGCTCGTGTCCTTTGTGTGTGTAGACAATCAAAATCTCTTTCCCAGTGTGGAAATTGTCGATGATTATAGAACATAGCTTTAAGGTGAGAGAGGCGCTATGAAGAGTGGTGGGTGTCTGGAACGTGCCGCCAGGAGTGGTGGAGGAATTCAGATGTGTTAGTGGTGTTTAAGAAGCTTCTTGATGCGCACATGGATATGCAGGAAATGGAGGGATATGGGTCACGAGTAGGTAGAAGGGGTCAGTTTAACCTGACGTGGACAAAAATGCGGGGGAAACTCAGCAGGGGGGGGAGGCAGCATCTATGGAGCGAAGGAAAGAGGCAACGTTTCGTCCCGAAACGTTGCCTCTTTCCTTCGCTCCATAGATGCTGCCTCACCCGCCGAGTTTCTCCAACATTTTTGTCTACCTTTGATTTTCTAGCATCTGCAGTCCCCTCTTAAACAGTTTAACCTGACGTCATGTTCTGCACAGAATATGTGGGGAGCAGGACCTGTTCCTGTCCCTGTACTGCTCCATGTTCCAGCTACCCACTGGTAAGGTTTTCCCCTTTGGCTTGCACTGGTTTAACCTGGCGTAACTGATAACTTATTGCACGTTTATTTGTGGTGTTGTAAACTACCAGCGCATCTTTGGGATGTGGAGCCCCCCCCCCCACCCGGAGGAAACCACAACAGGGAGAATAAACAAACTTCACGGCACGGTGGCGCAGCGGTAGAGTTGCTGCCTTACAGCGCTTGCAGCGCCGAATACCCGGGTTCGATCTCGACGATGGGTGCTGACTGTACGGAGTTTGTACGTTCTCCCCGTGACCAAGTGGGGGTTTTCTTCTGAGATCTTCGGTTTCCTTCCCACACTCCAAAGACGTAAAGGTTTGTAGGTTTATTGGCTTGATATAAATGTAAATTGT
The DNA here is from genome assembly GCA_035221665.1 of Okamejei kenojei. Classification (NCBI taxonomy): domain Eukaryota; kingdom Metazoa; phylum Chordata; class Chondrichthyes; order Rajiformes; family Rajidae; genus Okamejei; species Okamejei kenojei. Next base: position 11,497,533 of record CM069162.1, read on the forward strand.
CCCTAGTAAGATGGTGTTAGTGTCCGGGAATCGCAGGCCGGTGCGGACTCGGTGAGCTGAGGGGCCTGTTTCCGCGCTGTATGACATGTAGCACCCGAGGTCAGGATTGAAGCTGGTGGGGCAGCCTGCTCTGAGTGTTGTGCCATCATCTGTCCTGGGCTTGTCGCTGAACCAGCAGCCTCTCCTATTCCTCATTTCAAGGGCAACTAAGAAAAGGCAACAAAAGCTGGCATTGCCCTGATGTCCTCATCCTGTCAATGAATAAATAACACGATGAGAAGAATCAAAACCTACGATCAATTTGCATTTGGGCTGGGGGAGATAGTGATAGAAGCTCAGGCCCTGCCGTTTGCAATAAACGTCCCACAGAGTTATGAGCCTGTGCACCGAAATTGATTTCATTAGGGGTGCTTGTCCTAATGGACAGGTTAGATCTCTTCAGAGGGATATGGTCTCCATTCCATATTGAATATTTACAGGGTCAAAGTGGCTCAGTGCGAGGGCTTGACTGAGGCCTGAATAATAGAATGGATGAAGAAGTATACATAATAAATCATGCTTATATCGCCAATGACGGATTACTGACTAATACTCCGTTCGTTTACATATTTTCTATATTATTTTTCTCTATCTTTTCCTACTTTATAAAAAAATTAAAAAAGTGTATAGAAGCATAAAGTCTTAAATCTTAATATTAATATTATTATGAAAGTATCTAATAATGTATTTTCATTAATGTATAATAATGTATTTTTCATTAATATGTTTCTACAATAAAAATATTTAACAAAAAAAAAAAAAAAAAAAAAAAAAGGCAACAAAAGCTGGCATTGCCCTGATGTCCTAATCCTGTCAATGAATAAATAACATGATGAGAAGAATCAAAACCTACGATCAATTTGTATTTGGGCTGGGGGAGATAGTGATAGAAGCTCAGGCCCTGCCGTTTGCAGTCACAGAGTTATGAGCTTTGGAAGACCTCTTCAGACATTGAGAATTTTCAAATTGAGTACAAGGCCGCAGCTGCTTCCGATTATCAAGACACAAGGGACTGAGATGCTGGTTTACCTACGGGACCGAGAGTATGTGGGTTCCCATGTAAAAATTGTGTCCCCCCCCCCCCCGCTGCATCTCTAGACTGCTCAGTCTCCCAGGGGGCACCCCAACCCGAAACAATGAATGTCTTTCATATGCAACTCCAGCACTTTGTGAAATTTTCATATGTAGCGTAGTGCTTATAGGTCCTCCCCTGTCCTCTCTGAGAAGAGGCAGATGCCAAACTCAGATCTCAGCCAAACTGGCCAGTCTGCTGAAGAAGGTTCCCGACCCGAAACGTGGAGATGGTGCCTGCCCGCTGAGGCACTTTGTGTCCTTTTGTGTGAGCATCTGAAGTGTGCAGATATATATTCATGATCCTATGGCGAGTAGGGAGAGAAGGAACGACAAGGGCGACTTGACGTTATAGAAGTTAAACAAGGCTCATACCACTGGGGTGTAAGCTACCCAGGCAAAATATGAGGCGGGTTGGGTTAAAACGTGGTCGTAGAGTTCGGAGGGCGGGAGGAATGAGAGAGTGGGAGCAGTGAGAGACTTATTTATGGACGTGCGATTTTCTTTGCTTGCTATGACCCTAACATAATATTGGGTGTGCGTTGTTGGTTGTGATAAGCTTAAGGAATCGTTAAGGCGTGATGTAAATATTTCCACTAGCCAGGATCATTTATTGTTGAAGAAGGGTCTGAAGTAGGGTCTCGACCCGAAACGTCGCCTATCTCCTTCGCTCCTTAGATGCTGCTGCACCCGCTGAGTTTCTGCAGCCTTTTGTGTACCCTCATTTATTGTATGCAGGAGAGTGTTGGTTGATGAGGTTAATTCAGTATCCTGGAGCTGTGGGCTTGATGTGTCCAACCTAATGATCAGTTACGGGAAGATAATACAATAGTCAACATTCTGAACGCTGAGCTGACTTCCCCTGCAATAAGTCTGGAGAAAAGCTGGACATTTTAATTATAACTGAGTCAATAATGATGCACAGTTTTGCACCAATGCATTTTAGACATTCAAGGTAAAAGAAATGCTGTGCCAGAATCCAGAGTAAAAGTCACCATTGTGCAAAGCAATGGATCGATCGAAAGCATTAATTTACAACAGCACTGCCGTGTTTGATTCCACAAAGCAGCAGGAGGTCAAATTGGTCTTAAGTGATTGTATCGGGTGTGGGAGTGGACTTGCGGGAGAACAGCAAAGCTTGCAAGAAATGTGACCCCGATGCCAGCTATTCCTCCATTTCCCCCCCCCCTCCGCCCCCCCCCCCCCCCCCCCAAGTGTAATCTGCCAATTCTTCCGCCTCAGACTTAAGAGAGGTCCTCATATGAAACGCGGGATGTCCATTCCATCCACAGACTCTCCCTGACCCACTGAGTTACTCCAGCACTTTGTACCTTTTAATTTTGCAACCATGCATCTGCAGTTCATTGTGCTTATAATTCTTCTTCCCCTTTACCAGGGAGAAATATAATTCAGGTCTGAAGGAGGATCCCATCCCAAAACGTCACCTATCCATGTTTCCCAGAGATGCCGCCCGACCCAATGTGTTAATCCTGCACTTTGTGTCTTTTTTTAAATAAACCAGCATCTGCAGTTTATTGTGTCTAATATAATTTGTAGGGAAGGCTTGCATGGAAATGTATTTTCGCTGATGTGAGATAATAAAGGAATCGTACACATCTTTCGTATAATTTGTGGGAAGGAACTGCAGACGCTGGTTTACACCGAAGATAAACTCAGAATGCTGGAGTAACTCAGCCGGACAGGCAGTATCACTGGAGAGAAGGAACGGGTGACGCTTCGGGTCGAGACCCTCCTTCAGACTGACAGACGTCTTCAGATTCTGAAGAAGGGTCTCGACCTGAAACGTTGCCCATTCCTTTTATCCAGAGGTGCTGCTTGTCCCGCTGAGTTACTCCAGCATTTTGTGTCTATCTTCGTATAATGTGGTTTAATTGAAGTTTATTTGCCATTTTTGGCATTGAGTCTAATGTTTGCTTTTCTTTTCTTTTTTTGCATGCGCTGTGCTCCGGCCCGTTGGCTTATATCCCTCCAGGTAAGATCATTGGTAGTTTTATAAAGTGCAATGAACCCCTTGACATTGCATTAGATTGGCATTAATTTCTGTCTTAAGTTTAGTTTCATTTACTGAACTGAATCATAACAATGCCAATCCCTCTGCTCTTTTGAGAGCATGGATTATGACTAATTCTGGGCACCATATCTGAGGAAGGATGTGCTGGCTCTGGAGAGGGTCCAGAGGTGGTGTACAAGAATGAGTAGGTTGGCAAATGATGAGCGTTTGTCGGCACTGGGCCTGTACTCGTTGGAGTTTAAAAGAATGAGGGGAGACCTCACTGAAACGTACAGAATAGTGAAAGGCTTGGATAGAGCGGATCTGGAGAGGATGTTTCCACTAGTGGGAGAGTCTAGGACTAGAAGTCATAGCCTCAAGAATTAAAGGACGTTCTTCTGGAAGGAGATGAGGAGGAATTTCTTTGGGCGGAGGGTGGTGAATCTGCGGAATTTTTTGCCACAGAAGGCTGTGGAGGTCAAGTCCGTGGATATTTTTTAAGCAGAGATTGATAGATTCTTGATTAGTACGGGTGTCAGAGGTTATGGGGAGGAGGCAGGAGAATCGGGTTAGGAAGGAGAGATAGATCAGCCGTGATTGAATGGGGGAGTAGACTTGATGGTCAAATGACCTAATTCTGCTCCTATTACTTATGATATTTTGGCTTTGGGGCATGTAGGCCCTTAAACCTTAAACCTCCTCTGCTGTTCTGCACCTCAATGCCATTTACTGGTACCTTGAAGGAGTCAACATTTCCTTAAGAAATTGGGGTTAAACCAGGTGGAAACCACTTCTAATTTGGCACTCGACTGAGCTATTTAGCTATGGAGGTCCCAACGTAAATAGGTGTAGGAAATAGGAAAGCAAGTTACAGTGGGGAGTCAAGTCAAGCTCGATGAACGTTGGCTAAAGGAGGAATGTAGATGGTCTCGGGTCACTAATCAAATGCGGTCTATGTTATCCAAATAATGATCAGAAGGGCAAACTTCAAAACCCCATCTCACGAGTACAGAGACCACCATGTATCTTGGTCGCTGATGGCCAGTTGATGCAATTTGTGGTCTAATTGTCCCAGTGGACTGCGACGGTCCGACCTCTAGTTGTTGTGAAACGCTCGGAGCTGGAGGTTGGAAGTTATGTCTATCTTTGGAGTCCTCAGTTTGAGGGTAGAATAAACAACGGAAGGATTTGCGGGTTTATAGTTTGGCGCGGTGTAATGGGGTCACAGAGTCGTGCAGCATCGGAACAGGCCCTTCAGCCCAACTCTTCCATGCTGACCAAGTAATGTGAAGACTTCTATATCGAGGGTGTTCACCGTGCATGGTGGGAACGTGGTGAGATGTCTCCCAAATTGCACAATGGAGGACATGCATGAGGTTTTGGCCCAAAACGTCGCCTATTTCCTCGGCTCCATAGATGCTGCTGCACCCGCTGAGTTTCTCCAGCACTTTTGTCTACCTTCGATTTTCCAGCATCTGCAGTTCCTTCTTAAGCACATGCGTGTTTAATACACCTAAAGCCACGAGGAAAGAATCCCACTCCAGAACACGGTTTGTTGTGCGCTAACTAGTTACAGCAGGGACTCGTATTAAAGCTCATTGACAACCTGTTGGCCGACTGGTGTAAGGCAGGTTTGCTTTGTGTTTTTATCTGTTGTTTGGCAGCAGCTTGAATTCAATGTCAAAACAGGGCGATATCCTCAGATAATTTAGATTGATTCACAACCCTGAATTATAGTCTCCCTGGGATTTGATGTAACCAATACCCATCCTGAGTTGATTTCCATGCCTTGTCCATGCAACAGAAGCTTCTATTTGTAGCCTTCCTTGTTGCTACTTCCAATTACAGTCCCTCCTTCTGAGTTCTGATAATATATTACTATTAAAAGTAGGCGTCCTGGCTTTCTACATGGCTCCAAGGCAAAAAAAAAGGGCTTGTAACTAATTCCTCAACTTCAATAAGAACATTTAAAAGCCGTTTGGACAAGTACATTGACAGACAATACACAATAGACAATAGGTGCAGGAGGAGGCCATTCGGCCCTTCGAGTCAGCACTGCTATTCACTGTGATCATGGCTGATCATCCACAATCAGCACCCCGTTCCTGCCTTATCCCCTGACTCCGCTATCTTTTAGGGATATGGAGCAAAAGGTGGGCATATGAAACTAGCTGAGAGGGGACCTCTGGGTCAGCATAGATGAGTTGGGCCGAATGGGCCTGTTTCCATGCCCTATGACTCCATGACTCTTGTGCACCAGAGCTCCAGCAGCAACAATGTACTTTTGCGGACTTGCTCAGGGTTACTTCTTCACCATTCGGTAAGTTTTGTTATCGGAAGCTTCCCTAATGTTCTGATCGAGGAGGAGTTTGGAGCACGGCGACCTTGGCCAGAGTTGTCAGCTGAAATCTTTTTGTGTGACTTGTGTTTAGAAATTCGTTCTCTGTGACACATTTGAAACCCTCGCGATAGCAAGATTCACAGTTGCATTCGTCTGTGGTCAGCTTGTTTAATGTGTGAGACTCCTGCCCCTGTCCCACTTAGGAAACCTGAACGGAAACCTCTGGAGACTTTGCGCCCCACCCAAGGTTTCCGTGCGGTTCCCGGAGGTTTTTGTCCTCCGGCAACCACCTTCAACTAGCATCGCAACCGGCTTCGACTAAGAAATTACCGATTTTAAAAACGGAAACCACTTTCGACCATTAAGGAGACTGACAAGAACCTCCGGGAACCTCACGGAAACCTTGGGTGGGGTGCAAAGTCTCCAGAGGTTTCCGTTCAGGTTTCCTAAGTGGGACAGGGGCATAAGGATGAAGTTCTATCACATAACGCACATGACAGGATGTATCTAGGGATGTGGCGAGTTGCCAGCTGGTTCAGTTTAGGCAGCCTTTGTTTACACTTTCCTGCTCGGAAACAGGCCCTTCGGCCCACCGAGTCCTCACCCACCCACGACCAACTTGTACACTTATGCCCCTGTTCCACTTAGGAAACCTGAACGGAAACCCCTGGAGACTTTGCGCCCCACCCAAGGTTTCCGTGCGATTCCTGGAGCAAGAACCAGAGGTTCCCGGAGGTTTTTGTCAGTCTCCCTAATGGTCGAAACTGACAAAAACCTCCGGGAACCGCACGGAAACCTTGGGTGGGGCACAAAGTCTCCAGAGGTTTCCTACGTGGGACGGGGGCATAACACTACCCTGCACACTAGGGACAATTTACAATTTTACCGAAGCCAGCTGACTGACAAACCTGTACGTCTTTGGAGTGTGAGGAAGAAACCGGAGCGCCCAGAGAAAACCCACACAGTCACAGGGAGAATGTACAAACTCCGCACCCGTAGTCAGGATCAAACCTAGGTGTCTGGCGCTGTGAGGCAGTAGCTTTATCACTACGCCACTGTGCCAGGCATTGTTAAATCAAACCACCACTGGCAGCATAGTTGCAGGATTCCATCATTTTCAGTTTAAAAACGGCTGTGTGGAAAATTATCTTGAAATGATGTTGGAGGAGAAGGGAAGATGAACACTCTGAGATGCTGCTACAGGGCAGTTTTGTAGAGCTGAGTATATCATGAGAATAACTGGATGTCTTCACTGCATCCTTTTCACTTAGAACATAGAAGGTAGAACAGAAGAGCACAGGAATAGGCCACAATGTCCTTGCTGAACATGTCCCTCAGTTCCCTGCATAGCCACGTGCCTATCTAAAAGCCCCTTAAAAGGCACTATCATATCTGACCTTCACCACTCCTGGAAGCACGTGCCAGGCACCCACCATCCTCTGTGTAAAAAAAAAAACTTGTCCCGTACACCTGCTTTAAACGCGCGTGACCTGTGTGAGTTTTCTCTGAGATTTTCGGTTTCCTCCCAGGCTCCAAACACATACAGGTTTGTAGGTTAATCGGCTTGGTAAATGTAAATTGTCCCTAGTGTGTGTAGGATAGTGTTAATGTTCGGGGATCGTTGGTCGGCATGGACTCGGTGGGCCGAAGGGCCTGTTTCCATGTCTAAACTAAACTAAATAGACAATGCTGTAATAAATAATGAGTTGCACTGTTATGGTTTGCCCATGATAGTGCAAGCGGAACTACTGAGTGCAACCTATAGAAAGGCCACAGAGGTAGAGTTGGAGTTAGGCTTGTGCAGGTTGATGCGAGGAAGCTGTTCTTGAACCCGGAGGCAATAGTTCTTCTTCTTCTTTCGTGTGGCGCGCACAGCCTAAAGTTGTTGGACAACTTGTCCTATTTGATCTTCCGTTTGTGCACGGCGAGTTGATTGCATTAGTCGAAACAGGGCGGACCACGTGAAGGTTGCAACCTTCCACCCGAAGGCAATAGTTCTCTGGCGTACGAACTTTATTTCTCATGGTGGCAGGGACATGAGTGCCAGGCCGGGGTGGTTTTGTTTGGTTTGGTTTAGAGATACAGCACGGAAACAGGCCCTTCGGCCCACCGGGTCCGCGCAGACCAGCGATCCCCGTACTTTAATGCTATCCTGCACACGCTGGGGACAATATTTACATTTATACCAAGCCAATTAGCCTATAAACTTTAAAGTTTTTGGCACGTGGGAGGAAACTGAAGATCTCAGGAAAAAACCCATGAGATCGTGGGGAAAAGGTACAAACTCCGTACAGACAACACTCGTGGCGGGATTGTACCCGGGTCTCTGGTGCTGTAAGGCAGCAACTCTACCGCTGCACCACCTTTGATGGAGGGAAGGTGAGTTCCCATGACTGAGCAGGTGATGTCCACCATTATCTGCAGCCTCTTTCGTTCTTGAGTGTTACAGAACCAGGCTGCGACGCCACCAGCCAGTACGCTCTCCGCCGCGCACCTATAAAAATGTGATGGATTATTTGGCGACGTGCCCCATCTCCTTAATCCTCTGAGATCTGTAGTCTGCAGGTGGACAGGCTTGCATCGGCAACAGTGGAGGTTGTAAAAGAATCCGATGGAGATTTTAATGGCATCGTCAGAGAGAAACTATATCTCATTAAAGAACCAGAGGATGTTGAAATGGATTTTTTGCAACAAAAAAAAAAAAATCAAAAGTGAATCAGAGCAAAAAAAAAGTAACAGTTTGTTAAATTTTGGGTGTGGAATGCACTGCTAAAGGAATTAATAAAGGTAGATTTAATTGTCGCCTTGAAAAGAAGTATTTGAAGGGAACAAATGCTGGGGGAGGTTGAGGGAGTGCGACTGGCTGGATTGCTCTTGCATTGAGCAAGTGTAGGCTTGAGAGGCCAAACGGCCTCCTTGCACACTATAGCCATCCTGTGATTGTGTGCAGTCCTCAACAGATAGGCACTGGGGAGAGAAACTTAGCCAAAGGTTTCAGAAGAGATCCAAATCTTTCTGGGGCGAGGGAATTATTTGACATGAAGAGACCCATTGGCCAACCAGTCACATAGCTCAGCTTTCTCAAAAGGTTATGAAGACTGTAGACATTTTGTGTGCCAAGTGTATACATCACCAGTCAAACATCATATATTTATCATCACCATTGTCCATATAACTGGTTATCACTCAGTCCACAGTCAACACTGGACCATTTCCTTGATCATAATAACTTTTTTGCATATCTTTCATTCATTTGTTCTATATCTCTCTATATCACTGTCCATATCTCTCATTTCCCTTTCTCCTGAATCTCAGTCTGAAGAAGGGTCTCAACCTAAAACGTCACTTATTCCTTTTCTCCAGAGATGCTGCCTGACCCACTGCGTTTACACCAGCTTTTTGTGTCTATCTTCGATTTAAACCAGTGTCTGCAGTTCCTTCCTAAAACATTATATATTTTTGGTTGGTTAGTCAAACTTCGAAAGTCTCTGATAACGAGTGAATCTAAAAATAGTAATCTACATAATTAAGGTAATTTAGTCATTATCCCACTAGTTCAAAGCTTCCTGTGCAATAGAAGATGTGGTGTGAATGTAATAGATTAAGTCTACAGAATTAAACAAGAATTATTAAATCAATTTCAAAGGCAACAGTCTTAAAAAAAGATAACACTCTGCAATTTCAAGAATCTTTACGATCCGACCTACAGTCCTGAATCCCCTCGTCTGAAGCAGCGTGAAAGGTCGCCTGCCTGGCAGTGCTAAGGTAAAGAAATGCCAAACATTTTTTGTTCCTGAGAACGATACGCCAAGCTTTGGAATCCTAACAGGGTGGGATGATGTTTCATCGTTGGTCATTAACGCTTCCAGCCCCACTGGCAGATTCAACTCCTCAAGCATTGGCGAACTGCTGTTTCAGGATTGAACCCGGGCCCCTGGCGCTGTGCGGCAGCAGCACTACCAGCTGCACGATTGCTCCACCGCCACTGACTGATTAATTAGCTGCTGGAAATTATCTCGTTGCATAGGCTAATGTAAAAGCATCAAAGGGGAATTGATGGGCACGTGGGGCAGGGAAATATAGAAACACATAAAATTATAAAAGGACTGGACAAGCAAGATGCAGGAAAAATGTTCCCAATGTTGGGCGAGTCCAGAACCAGGGGCCACAGTCTTAGAATAAAGGGGAGGTCATTTAAGACTGAGGTAAGAAAAAGCTTTTTCGCCCAGAGTTGTGAATTTATGGAATTCCCTGCCACAGAGGGCAGCGGAGGCCAAGTCACTGAAGATGCCTTTTCAGACATGAAAATCTGAATTTTAAAAAATCCTACCAGCTCAATGCAAATGATGATGAAATGAAAAATTCTGCACATTTCAGATTGAGCCCCAAAGTGCAAGAAAAAGTCAGTTAAGAATTACAAAGGGCTGGTCCTTGAATCTTTGCGGGGAATCGAGGGGGAGGTGAGAGGTGGGTGTGGGCCGTGTTTTGGGGACCGCATGAATCAGACATGTGTAAGCAGGTACTGCAGATGTTGGTTTACACCAAAGATGTTGGAGTAACTCAGCGGGTCAGGCAGCTTCTCTGGAGAAAAGGAATAACCTGTAGTGCAAGATCAAGCCAGTGATAAGTCCGATCAAAGATAGTCCGAGGGTCTCCAATGAGGTAGATCAGGACTGCTCTCTAGTTTAGCTTAGAGGTTAGGCCATTCGGCCCACCGAGTCCGCACCGACCAGTGATCCCCGCACATTAACACTATCCTCCACACATTAGGGACAATTTTACATGTCTACCAAGCCAATTAACCTACAAACCTGTCCGTCTTTGAAGTGTGGGAGGAAACCCACGCAGGTCAGGGGGAGAATGTACAAACTCCGTACATATAGCACCCGTAGTCCAGATCGATCTCGGGTCTCTGGCGCTGTAAGGCAACAACCCTACCGCTACACCACCTTGCAGTTGTCGGCTGTCGGTCGCTCCTGTGTGTGTAGCGTGAACAAGCCACAGAGGTTTTATCACAGGGTTAATACGTTGTGGAGCAGTTGCTGAAAGGATCCCTTTTGCTCTGCCTCTGTGCCTGCTGCACTAACCCAGCGACACAAAGATCGCAGCCTGACAAAACATTGCCCCGCTCTGTGCCAACCCTGCCAGAGGGAGATAGCTTTCATGAATTGAGGGGCCTGTTTGACTGTCAAGGTTTGTCAGGGAAGAATGTCACGACTGCACGGTTTTTGGTTACCTGCCTGCTCCTGCCTTCCATGCTGTTGAACAAGTTGCTCCTCTAGATTTTGAGGCTGATGTTGAGCGGATGTTAGTGCAAGTTAATTTGTGTCTAAATAACTCTGGTTTTATTAATTAGCCCAATTTACAACTTTTGCTTCCTAAATGCAATCGATATTCATAAGTTCATAAGCGATAGGAATAGAATTAGGCCATTCATCCCATCTACCCAGCCATTCAATCGTGGCTGATCTTGCTCTCCTTCCTAACCCCATTTTCCTGCCTTCTACCCATATCCCCTGACACCCGTACTAATCAAAAATCAATCCATCTCTGCCTTAAAAATATCCATTGACTTGGCCTCCACAGCCTTCTGTGGCAAAGAATTCCACATATTCACCACCCAAGGAACTATGTAGGAAGGAACTGCAGATGCCAGTTCACACCAAAGAAAGATATAAAGTGCTGCAGTAACTGAGCGGGTCAGGCAGACATCTCTGGAGAAAAGGAATAGGTGACGTTTGGGTTGAAACCTTTCTTCAAACTGTATGAACAAGGAACTGCAGAGGCTAGTTTACACAAAAAGACCCACAGTGCTGGAGTAACTCAGTGGGTCAGACGGTATCTCAAGAGAACATGGTTAAGTGATGTATAGGTTCCAGACCCTTCTTCAGACTTGATATCGATATTAATATTTCCAATCAAAACACATTGTCTCTTTGAAACTCTGCATGAACTATGGATGCGTGCATCATGAGGGGGGACTTTTTTTTAAAAATTAAATTGATTGAAAGTTTGAAAGATACAGCGTCGAAACAGACCCCAAGGCCCACCAAGTCCACAACAACCATCGCTAACTCGTTCACACCAGATCACCATTTTTAAAAATAGTTCTATCAGGTCTCCCCTCAACCTCTGGCATTCCAGAGAAAACAATCCAAATTCCATGTTATTCCCACTTTCATATCCACTCCCTACATGCCTGGGGCATTTACAGAGGCCAATTTACCTGCAGTTCTTTGGGATTTGGGCGGACACCAGACCGCTTGGAGAAAACCCACGCGGTCACAAGGAGAACGTGCAAACTCCAAACAGAGAGCACCTGAGGTCAGGATTGAACCTGGGTCCTGGGCAGCACCTCGATTAGCTGCGCCTCTGTACTGCCTAAAAATGAACATCACTGAAGCAGATTACATGGAACATTTAAAATAGGAACAGACCCTTCGGCCAAGCTAAATTATCTTGTCTGCCTGCACATGATCCATGTCCCTCCATTCCCAGTATATCCATGTGCCTATCTAAAAGCCTCCTAAATGTAACTACCATATCTGCCTCCATCACCAGCATGCCAGCATGTTCCAGGACCCGCCACCGGCCCGGCAAAAATGTGCGGCACTGTGAAGCAGCGGGTAGAGCTGCTACGTTACTGCACCAGAGACCCTGGTTCAATCCTGGCTATGGGTGTTATCTGAACGGCGTTTGCACGTTCTCCCTGTGACCTCGTGGGTTTCCTCCTGGTGCTCCGGTTTCCAGCCACATTCCACAGCTTGCAGTATCGTGGGTTAATTAGCTTTGGCAAAAATTGTCCCTATTGTGTAGGATAGCTCTAGTATATGGGTGATCGCTGGTCAGCGCGGACTCGGTGGGCCGAAAGGCCTGTTTCCACGTCGTATCTCCAAAAGTTTAAAAGACTTGCCTTGCACGTCACCTGTAAACTTTGCTCCCCTCACCTTAAAGCTATGTCCTCCTGTCTTTGATGTTCCTACAGCTGGGGAACAAAAGATCTGACTCTCTGTCCTATCTATGCCTCTTATCATTTTTTTTATCGTCCTATCAGGTCTCCCTTCAACCTCCGACATTGCAGAGAAAACAATCCAAGTCGATCCAACCTTTCCTTCGAGCCAGTCCTCTCTAACCCAGGCAGAAATCATCCCCTCATTATCACAACACTGGGTCGAGGATAAGTTAACAGTAGCTCACATTACAACAGGAGCCATACTGTACGTCTGAGACAGGTGCAATGGATAGCATGCAATGTTGAGGAATTCAGTGAAATAAACCAAAGATCCTATAGCGGAGCAAGATAGACCACTCCTGCTAAATGCAATGGGCTGATGTGTAGTACGCAACAGAATGGAACGTGGGCCTTTTTTTCATCCATTTCAGTAACCGGACACGACCCGACTCGCAGTGTAATCAAAGTTGCAGGGGAACAGTTTGTGTTAATAAATTATAATTCTGAAAATGAGGATATTTTTTATTTTTACAAGGATGTTTCCGTAACCAACTTCCGTCTCCGCAGTAGTATCTTTGTTCTTTCTTTCTGTCTGTTTTTCTTTTTTTTTGTCGTCCTTGTCCTGTTTTAGCCAGTTAATTTGAGTTGTTAGTGTGTGTGTGTGTGTGTGTGTTGTGGGGGGGGGGGGGGGGGGGGGGGGGGGGTGGGAGAAACTTGTTTTTAGTCTCTCCTTCAGGGGGGATGCGACTTTTTTTTTGTCATCTCCCCCGTCTCCGTCTGCGCTGAGGCCTAATGGCCGAGCTGGCGGCCTGCAACTGCGACCGACCCGAGACTTCGGAGGCAGAGCCAGCCAGGACTTACCAGCGCGAGGCTGGCCGACTTCGGGGCTGAGGAGGTGTTCCGGCCGCGGTGACGGCCTGACTCGGGGCTGAGGAGGTGTCCCGGCGGAACGGCGGCCCAACCTCGGAGGATCGGCCGCGGGGCCAGCAGATGACATCGTCGGGAGCTCGCAGGTCACAGGTTGGTGACCTGTTTTTCCGGAGCTCCCGCGGCAACAGCTTCGTCCGCTGGACAGGGGGGCGGCAGCTACGGCAGCTTCAACCACCCCGGGCCGCGGAGTTTGAACCGGCCCGTTCGCGGAGCTCGGATTCAGCCGCGGGACTGACTTACCATCACCCGGCGGGGTCACAACATCGGAGGCCGGGATCACCTCAGCGCAGAGGGAGAGCAAGGAGGGACGAGACAAAGACTTAAGACTTTTGCCTTCCATCACAGTGAGGAGGTGCCTGGTGAACTCACTGTGGTGGAGGTTAATTTGTGTTTATTGTGTTTTGTTAATTTATTAAATGTATGACTGCCAGGAACGAAATTTCGTTCAGACCGAAAGGTCTGAATGGCAATAAATGATACTTTACTTTACTTTACTTTGGGATCTTTGGTGCGGAGACGGAAGCCGGTTACGGAAATGGGGCCGAAAATTACCCACGAATCTGCCCACGACCGTACGACGTCTTTTTCGTCGAGTTATCTATCTTGCTCGCTATAGGATCTTTGAAATAAACTACACGTGCTGACTATTAAGTCGCTGTTAAGTAGTGGGCTGCACGGTGGCGCAGTGGTAAAGTTGCTGCCTCGCAGCGTCAGAGACCCGGGTTCGATCCTGACCACAGGTGCTGTCTGGGTGGGGTTTGTAAATTTAGTTCTGGTTTTAGACGGAATGGAAACAGGCCCTACGGCCCACCGAGTCTGCGCCGACCGGCGATCGCCCCGTGATGTATGTTAATGTTCGTGACGCTATCCCACACACACGCTAGGGAAAATTTGCAATGTTACTGAAGCCAACTAACCTACAAATCTTGTGTGAAAAAGAACTGCAGATGCTGGATGAAATCGAAGGTAGACACAAAATGCTGGAGACACACATTTCGGGGTCGACCCGAAACGTCACCCATTCCTTCTCTCCATAGATGCTGCCTCACCCGCTGAGTGTCTCCAGCATTTTGTGTTAACCTACAAATCTGTTCGTCTTTGGAGTGTGGGAGGAAGCTAGAGCAGCCGGGGATACGAGGTCACGGGGAGAAGGTCCAAACTGCACAGACAGCATCCATAGTCAGGATTGAACCTGTGTCTCTGGTGCTGCATGCAGCGACTCTACTGCTACACCACCGTGCCACCCCTAACACCTTCTCCCTGTGACTGTGCCAGCTTACTCAGAGTGCCCCAGTTTCCTCCTGCAGATTTGTTGTAGGTTAATTGGCTTCAGCAAATTCTCCCGAGTGCGTGGGATAGAACGGGTGTCTGGGTGATCGCTGGTTGGCAGGGACTCAGTGGGCCGAAGGGCCTGTTTCCACGCTGTATCAGTAAACGAAACTAAACTCTTCCTGTTGGCAGATTGTTAATCTTACGATGCACCACCCAATCAGAGAGAATCTCACATTAAAATAATAAACTTTGTGACAATCCTGCCAGTATTTTGTCACTGGGCCCAATGATAAAGTCAGCGCTGAATTCCTCACACCAGCTGACTTCAATGGAGACGGAATTCACTGCTTAAGGTCTTTTAATCACTCTTTCTGACAAGCCATGTCAGGCGTGCGTCAGTCAGAGGTTAAAGGTAAAGAAAACGGCGGCTATGTAACAGCTTCCAATTCGTCTTGTGTACAATCCCTGTTAAAAATACAGTACAGTACTGCCCTTCGGTCCTCGGTAGCTGTACAGTCCATGGTACCTGGTGAAACAAACCGCCTCTATTAACGCTGTCCTTGGAACAATTTGTCTCAGGAAACTGGATGTTTATAACCAGAACCTGGGGCCACAGAGCCAGAACCAGAGGCCACAGTTTCTAAGAATAAGGAGTAAGCCATTTAGAACGGAGACGAGGAAACACTTTTTCTCACAGAGAGTTGTGAGTCTATGGAATTCTCTGCCGCAGAGGGCGGTGGAGGCAGGTTCTCCGGATACTTTCAAGAGAGAGCTAGATAGGGCTCTTAAAAATAACAGAGTCAGGGGATATGGGGAGAAGGCAGGAACAGGGTACTGATTGGGGATGATCAGCCATGATCACATTGAATGGCGGTGCTGGCTCGAAGGTACTACTCCTGCACCTATTGTCTATTTATTTTCATAGGTAATAGAGGGAGTGTAGTGAAGATATCGGACTTAGGAACAGCTTCTGCTCCTCAGTTATCAGGTTTCTGAATGGTTCTTCCATAAGCTAGGGTGGTATCTGATTCACCTCCACCCTATTGTGGACATTGGACTTTGTCATAGAGTCACAGTGAAACTGCGTGGAAACAGGCCCTTCAGCCCAACTTGCCCATGCTGACCAACATGCTCCATCTACACTGGTCCCACCAGCCTGCGTTTGGCCCATAACGCTCTGAACCTGTGTTATCCATTGTACCAATCTAAATGTTTCTTAAACGTTACGATAGTCCTTGCCTCAACTACCACCTCTGGCATCTTGTTCCATGCACCAACCCCACCTTTTGCGTACAAAAGTGTAAACCCATGTTCTCTGGTTCTCCATTTTATACTCTGGGCGTTGACCTGACCTGTTCCGAAGACATAGGTGCAGATTTAGGCCATTAGGCCCAGTGAGTCTTCTTTACCATTCAATCATGGCTGATCTATTTTTCCCACTCAACCCCATTCTCCTGCCTTGTCCCTCGTAACATCTTGTGTTCACCACTCTGAAAGTGGACTTTGTAGCCATAGCCGTTTGACTCAGAAAAGGACTCAAAATGGTGGAGAAACTCAGCGGGTCAGGCAGCATCTTTTGAGAACGTGGATGGTTAACGTTTCTGTTCGAGATACTTCTTCAGACTCTGTCCCAAACCGAAACGTCTCCTATCCATGTTCTCCAGAAATGCTGCCTGACCCGCTGAGTTACCCCAGCACTTTGTGTTCCTTTGTGTAAACCAGCATCTGCAGTTCATTGTTTCAGCTTTCTAACGCAGAGTGGTGAGAATGGCCAAGTTTTGGGCCGGGGCACCGAATGTGACACTGTGTGACATCGCTGAGACGTTAGCTGAAAGGTAGATGAATATGTGGCACAATGAGGTGAACCCAGTCAGATGATTACCGTTTCACATCAAGAGGAATTAAAAGGGCACTGCCAACTATTCATACTTGATAATGATATCAAATTGGCGGGGGGTTATTCATGCCCACACTGTTTAGGAATTAGAATATGAATTGGGTGAACATATATGCGTGGGAAGACCAGTGACAAGTGAAATTTAACACCTGCATGAGTCAAGTTCCAAACTTAAGAGTGGAAAGATAAGTGCATACTCCATAATGGATTTTGATGGTGATTAGAGGTTTACCAATTGGCGCACAATCAAGGAAGTCAATGTTGCTTTGAACCATGCCAGCAAACCAGTATGTCGAGTCAAGATGCTGCCTCAAAAAGACAGCCAGTACCATCAAAGACCCATACACCACAACGGCCATGCTCCCATTTCACTCCTACCATCGGGACCAAGACGCAGGAGTCTGAAAACCGTGACCCACCAGGTTCAACAGAGCCTCTTCCCAACAACCATCAGACCCTTGAACCAAGTGTAATAAAAAGGACTGCAGATGGCGCTTTACACATTTCCACCAGTTTAGAAATACAGCGCGGAAACAGGGCCTTCGGGCCACCAAGTTTACACAAAAAAAACAGTTTTTATCCATGAGTAGTTGCTCTACTCAACAGCCAAAAATCTGTAGCCACCCTTTGATCTGGTATTTTGTTGGTTCACATGCTTGATCAAAGGTGTTTTATCATTAATGTATTATTATTAATGTTTAGTGTTTTCTGAGTCATTCGTAACTGTCACTGTACGTCATGTTGTTACTTGTGGGCGGAGCACCAAGGCAAATTCCTTGTATGTGAATACTTGGCCAATAATCTTACTTACTTAACCTCAACAATGAACTGTCTTTGGTTGTACTAAGGGCTTCAGGAGGTAGTAAGGAGGTTACTAATTTACAGAATTTATCTTTGGTATGTCTTGTGTTTACTGGCCTCTAGCGCTGCTGCGAGCATTGTTCCATTGTTGCTTAAACACTTTTGCCTCTCTTGTATCGGACTGCATTGTGTCTTGGTCAGACCACACATTGATTAGTGTGCCCGTGGGGTGCCCGTGAGCAGCTCCCGTGAGCAGCTGACGATATTGCACTCCTGGAAACATTTCAGAGATCAACCATAATGCTGTTCCCTCATTCCAGAGAACTAAGTTGTGAGGAAAAAGTGGAAGTGCTTTCAGCCTTTGAAGCAACTAATCTTGTGATGGTTAATAAGATAATAAGTGTGTCTGAACATGCCCCGTTAAAAGTCTATTGGGAATGTTTGCTGAGTTAATCACTTTATATACATAGTAATCGTTGGTTGTGGGAGTCAGTGGACACAAAATAATTGGCCTCCGCATTCCACTGTGGCAGGAAATTTCCACATCATCTTGGGGGACAAGCAGTTTATCATCTGCTCGTTCTCCATTATCTCCAAGATGGCACCCGACCCAGGTGACTCTTTGTGATGCTGCTCGCAGAAGTGGGTCTGCCACCACGCACTACATTCGCTCCACTCTTTTGAACCTCAACAGCAACATTCCTTATTTTAACTATGCTCTTCACAACCTATTCACGTAATTCCCCTCATCCTGTGTCTGTCCACTGTGGATGGCTCGATTGTAATCTTTTTGCTGCCTGGTTAGCACGCAACAAAAGCTTTTCACTCCACCTCGGCACACGTGACAATTAACTAAACTAAATTATCAATTTATTATAATTATTTAGATCAATTATCGGTTATATTCTCAAAGAACACTGGTCACACCTGATTTTACCTTCATAACTTCATGCTGACTCAATCCCGTTACTCTTCTCAAGATTATATACTCGCCATGTTCCTGTCGAATTGTGCAGAGGGATGAATGACCAAATATTATCTTCAACTGGGGCAGAGTTGGAGGCAGACAAATGTGTTGTTTCTGTGGCTGTGGCAGTGGAGGCCAGGTCATTGGGTATTTTTAAAGTACGGGTGTCAGCGATTATGGGGAGAAGGTAGAAGGATGGGGTTGAGAGGGAAAGATAGATCAGCCATGATTGAATGCCGGGGTAGACTCGATGGGTCGTATAGGCCTAATTCTGCTCATAAGTATGACTTATGAAGTATTCTTAAGGGCGGCACAGTGGCGCAACCGGTAGAGTCGCTGCCTCAAAGCGCCAGGCACCTGGGTTCGATCCTGACCTCGGGTGGCTGTGGAGTTTGGCCATTCTGCCCTTGACCGCGTGGGTTTCCTCCAGGTGTCCCTGTTTCCACCAGCATCACAAAGATGTGCGGGATTTGTAGGTTAATTGGCCTCAGTAAATTGCGCCTAGTGTGCAAGAAATGGATGCAAAAGTGGGATAACATAGAACTGGTGTGGATGGGTGATGGATGGTCGGGTTGGACTCGATGGGCCGAAGGGCCTGTTTGCATTCTGTGCCCTTTAATCAATCAAGACCATCCGTGTGATAGAGTACGCTGGGGGTTGAAAAAGTCCTGCAAATTCCAACCCTTCCTTTCAAAACTATCTGAACTCTTGTTTAAACTTCCCGGCCAAGAAACCCTTTGACACATCTGAAGCAATGTGCTGTCAATCATGCCCCTTCTGCTGCCCGGCTGCCAGATTTAGTCTTTAGACTTTACAGAAACAAGCCTTCAGCCCACCGAGACAATGCCGTCCAGCATTCACCCCCTACACTAACCCACACACACACACACACTGGGAACAACGTTACAACTTACTGAAGCCAATTAACCTCCAAATCTGTACATCTTTAGAGTATGGGAGGAAACCAGAGCACCCGAAGAAAACCCCACGTGGTCACAGGGAGAACACGCAATCTCCGTACAGACAGCACCCGCAGTCATGATCGAACCCGGGCCTATGGCGTGGTAAGGCAGCAGTTCTACTGCAGTGGCAGTGTGCGGCCCTAAAGGTGTTCCTCTTCCCCAAATGCATGCAGAGAGAGCAGCATCTTAGATAATGCACGGACTGCGTGGTCAGTTGTGGGAACTGACTGGCTGCAAGTGGCATCCGTGACTTCTACATACAACAGAGATGAAACTTCACTGCTGTGTTTTTGATGGTTAATGTGGAAACAGCTGTCCTCACCACTGAATGATGGGGAGCATAGAGCGACCTTTTAGTGGCAGGGGAGGTGTGTGTGTGGGGGGGGGGGGGGGGGGGGGGGATGGGAGTGGGAGGACATATTTACCCTCACACTGCCTCACTACAGTAAAAACACGCGGTCTTTCCGGCAGCTCGTCGCTGCAGGAGCTGCACATTGTACACGGAAACCCGTCCAGTTGCCCTGGGAACTCTACAAAAGTGGACCAGCATGGTGACTCAGAGTTGCGTTTCACTCTCAGATGCTGAGAATGGAGAGGTTGGCTTCTTTCCCAGAAACATTGTCCCGAGTACATTGGTTGGCATTGTCTGCCTTGCTTTGTTCTTTCATAATCCGGCCTCTGAGAAAATGAACAGACACAAGGCGTTGTTGAGGTGGCCTGTGAGTTATGACCAGGGGTTGGACGTGAAACTTAAATCTTTCTCACTCCAATGTGGAAAATACTTCCCCAGAAGGCTCCAGCGCCACTGACAAGTCTATCTGTGAAATGGTCTCTGAATTCATGCGTCTGTTTCCTGTTGTTTTAGGGGTTAACGGGCCTGTCCCACTTAGCCGTCATTTGCGCGTAATTTACGCGGCATCATTTACGCGTCACGACCCACGACGTGACACACACGCGATACGTGCACGGTGCGCATTACGCACGCATGATGCACAATGACATAGGTAGTGACGTGCGGAGCCACGGGATTTTGTGATGTACAAAATCTTCGTGCGCCATCAGCGTGACGCGCAAATGACACCCAAGTGGGACAGGCCCTTTAGTTATTAAAACCAGTTTGCCCTTTTGTACGGTGCAGGATTTAAACATATTTCTTATTGGGAGCTGTTCAGTTTAGGTTAGAGATGCAGCATGGAAACAGGCCCCTCGGCTCACCGATTCCGCGCTGACCACGTATTCCCCATACACTAGCAGTATCCTGCACACAATTTACAGTTTTTACCGAAGCCAAATTAACCGACCAACCTGTGCGACTTTGGAGTGTGGGAGGAAACCGGAGCACCAGGGGAAAACCAAAGTGGGCACGGGGAAAACGTGCAAACTCCGTTCAGACAGCACCCAGAGACAGGATCGAACCTGGGTCTCTGGCGCTGTCAGGCAGCAACTCCTCTGCTGCGCCATAATGTAACCCCTGTCTCCGACCTAGGAGAGATTCCTCATGAAAAACACTTAGCAGAACTTTGCTTTGGCTGTTTTCTTTATCCATCTGGAGTCTCTGCGGCTTATTTTCAAAAACAGTGGGAGTGATTCTACAAATTCCAGAGATGTCGGAGTTCATCTTTTAGACCAGTAATTCAAAAGTAAAATCCTACAAATTAACGATCATTTCAAATGAATGCTGGAAAATACTCACTGGAAGGAAGGAACTGCAGATGCTGGTTTATACCAAATATAGACCCAGAGTGCTGGAGTAACTCAGTGGATCAGGCAGCATCTGGAGAAATGGAATAGGTGACGCTTTGGGTCTGAAGAAGGGTCCCGACTCAAAAAATCACCTACCCATGTTTTCCAGAGATGCTGCCGGACCCGCTGAGTTATTCCAGCATTTTGTGTCTATTGCTAGAAAATACTCAGCAGGTCAGGCAGTTTCCATGGAGAAAGATGCAGAGTTAGTGTTTTAGATCATCGAACTTGCACCAGAATTGGGAAACGGTAGACATGAGATAAATGCCAGAAGAGTGGGGAGGGCCAATATAGGAGGAAAGAGATTGTCCGTGATAGAATAGAAACCAGAGGAGACTGAATGGCACAAGTGGCGTGGTCCCTGCTGAAGGAGGGAGTGTCTTGAGGGAGGTGAATCTGTGAACAGGTCTAGGAGCAGAATTAGGCCATTCAGTCCATCAGGTCTACTCCACCATTCAGTCATGCCTGATCTATCTTTTCATTTCAACCCCATTCTCCTGCCTTCTCCCCATAAGAATCTGTCAATCTCTGCCGTAAACATATCCATTGACTTGGCCTCCACAGCCGTCTGTGGTAAAGAATTCCACAGATTCACCACCCTCTGACTAAAGACATTCCTCCTCATCTCCTTTCTGAAGGAACGTTATTTTATACTGAGGTTATGCCTATTGGTCCTTGACTCTCCCACTAGTGGAAACATCCTCTCCACACCCACTCTAATCCGGCCTTTCACTATTCGGTAAGTTTCAATGAGGTCCCCTTCATCCTTCTAAACTCCAAAGAGTACATGCCCAAGGGCTCATCATATGTTAATCCAATCATTCTCGTAAACCTCCTCTGGATCCCCTCCAGCGCTTCAACATACATCCTCAGATGCTCATAAAATGTCAGGAACAGTGAAATGAATGCTGGAAATATATACAATCTGGAATGGCTGGTCAACTGAAAACTTCTCAACTTACAGTTGACGGCTGTAGTGAGAGCTTGCAGGGATGAAGTTGTTTAATGCTTGGGTAATGTCTGCGTGTGTAGGAATACCTTGCCTGTGTTTGGGTTGGATCCTGACTCTATATTCCCTTCCACTCCTGGGAGCTTGCCCTCTGCTCCACCCACTGCCCACGGCATTGGCGAGTAGAGGATGTATTTAGCCCTGGCATGTGAATGACCCACTGATGTTGCTGGCACCAATTGCCCACCAGAGGTAGAAGAGCCATGCCTGTTAAGGGCCTGTCCCATTTGTGCATCATTAATGCAACGTCATTTACGTGTCACAATGCACGACGGCGCGTTGTAATGCGCATTACGCGCGCATGGTGCGTGGTGACATAGGCAGTCGCGCGCTGCGCCCCAGGATTTTGGGATGTACAAAATCTTTGCGCGCCATCTGCGTGACGCGCAAATGACGCCCAAGTGGGACAGGCCCTGTAGGGTGCGGTTTTTTTTCTTCAGGCTTTAGCGATTGGCTTCGTGCCTGAAACTACCGCTCTCGTCTCCATGTCTCACATTTGGATCACGACAGTCATGGCTTTCTACAGCCGGTTACTTTAGCCTTGAATGCAGCTTTTATCCAACATGTATCTACGTCTTCAATCGTGCATGAACTTCGAAAAATGTGTGTTTGGTGTGGAAGGCAAGCTTCCATTTATCACCCGTGATAAGTTGCAAAAGGTCAATGGATATGTCCCTTTCTGAGGAAACCAATCTATGCGTCTGAAGAAGGGTCTCGACCCGAAACGTCGCCTATCTCCTTCGCTCCTTAGATGCTGCTGCACCCGCTGAGTTTCTCCAGCTTTTTGTGTAACCCTAAGCCACATAAACAATCTTTATGGATTTAAAGACATTATTTAGAACGTAGTTCAGCATCGCTCTACAGCACGGACTGGGTGGAGTGGTGGGAGGGGGGGGTAGGGGGGGTGGCGATGGGGGGGGGGGTCTCCCCATTTGCGCAGCATTCGATGGGAGGGGTTTAAATTAGGGACTGTGAGTGATGGAAGCTCAGGGAACAAATATATTCAACTCTGTGAGTGTGTGCTCATGGTGAATGGATGTATGTTTACATGTATGTGCAGCTTTTTGTCACATACAGTGTATGGTTACATGTTTACATGTGAAGCAATTTACTTGTGTACACTGCCATCGAGTCAGACAGAATGGAAACAGGCCCTCTGGCCCAATTCATCTCTACGCACCAAGGTGTCCCATCTAAGCTGGTCCCATTTGCCTGACTTTCAGGGGAACCTCCAGTGGGGGGGGGGGGGCCTGCATTAAAGGGTGGGGTGGCGGACCACCAGTTGCCGGTAAATCAGTGGTGGATCTGTATCTTTTAATTGCGAGTTGCAGATTCTGCCACTCTGTGGGAGAAAACTTTTCTCTTCATTGTCCCCTCAAGTCAAAGAGTCCTAGAGCAAGGATTCAGGCCTTCCGGCTCTATTTATCTATGCCAACCACAATGTCCCATCTAAGCTAGTTCCATTGGCCTGCATTTAGCCCATATCCCTCTGAACATTTCATTCCATACACCTGCCCCAAGTAGTGTTTAGGGATCGGCCTGAGCGACCTCCTCTGGCAGCTCATTCCATGTATCCATCACTTCCTGTGTGAAAAAATTGCCCTTGGGTTTGTATTAAATCTTGCCCCTCTCACTTATAACATCTCACCTTCAGGGCATAGTTTTAAGGTGAGAGGGACAACGTTTAAAGGAGATGCGCATGACCAGGTTTTTACACAGAGGGTGGCAAGTGCCAGGAATGCGCAGCCGGGACTGGTGGTTGAAGCAGATACGATAGTGGCATCTAAAATACTTTTGAGTAGGCATATGATATGTGGGGAATGGAGGGATTTGGGTTACGTACGGGTAGATAAGTGATGGGCTTGACATCATGTTCAGCATGGGCATTGTGGGCCGAAGGGCCTGTTCCTATGCTGGCTGTGCTGGTCTAGGTTTTATGGAGATATGGAGAGAAGCCTGGAACGGGGTACTGATTGTGGATGATCAGCCATGATCACATTGAATGGCGGTGCTGGCTTGAAGGGCCGAATGGCCTACTCCTGCACCTATTGTCTATTGTATCCCTGTCTAAGTGTCTTCTAAATTACGTGATTGTACCTGCCTCAACCATTTCCCCAGGGAACTCGATCCACATGTACACCACTCCATTTGTCAACAACTTGCCCCTCAGCTTGATTACCCCATGAGTTGGGTGTCAGGAGTTATGGGGAGAAGGTAGACAAAAGTGCTGGAGAAACTCAGCGGGTGCAGCAGCATCCGAGGAGCGAAGGAAATAGGCAACGTTTCGGTCCGAAACCCCAGGAGAATGGGGTTGAGGGGGAAAGATAGATCAGCCATGATTGAATGGCGGAGTAGACTCAATGGGCCGAATGGCCTAATTCTGCTCCTACCACTTATGAACTGATAAGGTCCCTTATCAGTTCATCCGGTCCCTTTCGAATCTTTCCCCTCTCACCTTGAGTGCTTTGCTTTGTGGATAAGAAGGTGTCAGCATGCTTAGAACAGCGTAGGGCATGCTATTGACTGCTGCATTGCAATCTAGTTTGCACCTTCTTCAACATGCTGGCACACTGTACCATCGCTAAAAAGCTCTGGATAAAGATATCTCCAATCAGTGGAAGGAAGGGTTTGAAGAAAATGAGACAGAAAGGTTCTGTTTGACCTTTCCATGGGTTGTTTGTGGGGGAGCCTCAAGGGTCTGTTTTCCAATCCGACCCGTTTTGAAAGCAGCGAATGATGCCCAAGCAGAGATTGAGAGAAGAAGGGTTTTGACCCGAAACTTCACTCAAGAATCTGGAACATTTAATTGTCACACGCGCCTGGAACGGAACAATGGAGTCCATGCTTGCCGCACTTTTACAGAAACAATAACACAACAGGCACAATAATAAATGCACAATAAACAATAAGGCCGTTAAGTAAGGATTATATTAGGTAACAGAACACGATGATCCAATTCAATGATTCAATGCTACGTTATTGTCATGTACCTAGGTTCAGTGTTATACTTTGTTTTTGCATATTATGATGTGAAATCATACAGCAAGCAGTACACAAAGTCACCACGTTTCCTGAATTTTGAAATTCAAAATTTAGAATTTTTGCAAATTAATTTAAAAAAAAATTGACTATTACATTAATGTGTGTGTATTACATTCACAGGCCTGCTAAGCAGCTGCAAAACTATAATTTAATCGTTTCGTTATTGGTACATATGACAATTAAATATATGAGACACGTATGTTTCAAAGACACAAAGTTACAGAATGTTCCTAGTACAGAGACACCTCGCAGCGGCGAACCAGGCCTGCCGCGGCCCGTGGCAGCCGACGGCCTGCCGGGTCCCTCTTTCTTCTTGGTACCCCCCCCCCCCACCACCGGGTCCCCCTTTGTTCTCGGTACACCCCCCTCCCCCCGCTGGGTCTCTCTCATGGCCCGCCGGGTCGTTCGGCTCTGTGGCTCTTCCCGGGAACCACGC
The DNA here is from genome assembly GCA_035221665.1 of Okamejei kenojei. Taxonomy (NCBI): domain Eukaryota; kingdom Metazoa; phylum Chordata; class Chondrichthyes; order Rajiformes; family Rajidae; genus Okamejei; species Okamejei kenojei. Next base: position 11,523,006 of record CM069162.1, read on the forward strand.
CGCACATCCCAGAGCCTAATAGCGCAAACCAAAATACATGGTGCCACGCTTGTACAAAGTCCACAGTAGGTCGTTGTTACGGTCGAAGATAGACACAAAATGCTGGAGTAACTCAGCGGGACAGGTGGCATCTCTGGAGAGAAGGAATGGGTGACGTTTCGGGTCGAGACCCTTCTTCAGTTGAGTTGTACAATGTGGTTCAGTGGATTTTGTATCCAAAGATAAACTTTATTCAGAATAAAAATGAATACAATTATGTTAAAAGCTCTTCACACATTCTCAGCATCTATACATTCATTAGTGTCATACTCAGTAGTGTTTGCACCTATCTTTAAACAAAACTTACAAAATGCTGGAGAAACTCAGCAGGCTAGGCAGCATCTCTGGAGAACATGGATAAGTGACGTTTCAGGTCAGGACCCTCCTTCAAATTGATTGGGGATGAGGGGCATACCCTTGCCTGCTCATGTGGTCTGCTGAGGTGATACCCCTTGCCTAGTTTGAGGGGTGTCCCCACTCGATTCTGCACCTCCCCCACAATGTCCAGCAGCGGAGAGGCCCTAGACCCTGGTCCCCACCCACAGAGCCTTGCCGTAGGCTGCCCCGAGCTTCAGTGCGTCCCTCAGCACGTACTCCTGCAGTCTGGAGCGGGCCGGTCGGCAACATTTCCCCGACGGACATCTCACCGTGCTCAGGGATCAACAAGGTACGTGCAGCCCCCAATGAGGGTCTTTCACCGAGTTGATGAGCGTTTAGCCTGATGTCCGTGGAGGGAAACCCGGGAGTCAGGCCGGGCAACATCAACCGGTCGGTGCATTCGCGTGAACTGGGAAGCCCATGGAGTGCTTCCTGCGTTCATTTGTGCTGCTTCCTACTGTTTGAACAGCTGCTTCAATAAACCTGCTTCTTTTAACTCCTTTCTCATTATCACATCAAAGCTTCGTAGTTGAAAGTGAAATAAATCACTTTTATTTTTGCGACAGCAGCTGAGACCAACCGAAGGATCTTTATACAGGAACAGCACTGTTTTCATTCCCCATTATAATTTAGTAGCTTTGCAAAAAAAAACCGTATGCTCCCCGGGGAGTCTCATTATTGCTGCCCGTTCCCTCGCTAACCTAATAGAGCAGGCTTCAGTCTTCCATTGCACATCCACTGATTAAATAGCTGATGGCTTTCACATCTTGGAGGCGCAAGAAACTGCAGACGCTGGAACCTTGAGCAAAAAAAAAACAATGTGCAGGAGGAACTTCAGTGCGGGGTCAGTCAGCGTCTGTGGAGGGAATGGACAGACGATGATTCGGGACGGGATCCTACTTCGGGCTGACGGGGTGGTGGGAATGGGGATGGCGCAGCTGGAGAGGCGAGGTGGAGGTGTCAGCAAAGCCTAGTGAGTGATAGGTGGATACAGGAGGTTGTGGGTAATTGGCAGATGGATGGGGAGAGGCGAAGAGGAGACAAAAGGGACGTCAGATCAGAAGAGGGGTGAAATGTAAAGCCGAAGGGAGGGATGTGGGTGAAAGTGGGCCCCCTTTGCTCCTCTCCCACCCTGGAGCGCACATATCTCTCCCACCCAGGCCACCCTACTGAAGAAGGATGAAGTCTGAAGAAAGATCTCGACCCGAAACGTCGCCCATTCCTTCTCTTCAGAGATGCTGCCTGTCCCGCTGAGTTACTCCAGCATTTTGTCATCTATTCCTTCTCTAGGGATGCTGCGTTACTCCAGCTTTTTGTGTCTATCTTCGGTTTAAACCAGCATCTGCATTTGCTTCCTACACCCTACTCCTTACTCTCAGCTCCCATCCCTGAGCTCCATCTTTCCTGTTTGTGTTGTCCCCTTCCCTCCCTCTGAATTTACATTTTGCTCCTCTTCTCTCCTTATCTGACGCTTCTTTTTCCTCTGTTTCATCTCCAGCCTTTGCCACTCACTCCACCCATCTTCCAATCAAACCCCACCTCACCTGTATCCACCTATCACTCAGCACCCCCCCCCCCCCTACCCCGCAACCTTTACCAGCCTTATCCCCCCCTACTCCAGTCAGTCTGATGAAAGCCCCGACCTGAAATGTCAGCAGAACAATAGGTGCAGGAGTAGGCCATTCGGCCCTTCGAGCCAGCACCGCCATTCACTGTGATCATGGCTGAACATCCACAATCAGTTCCCCGTTCCTGCCTTCTCCCCATATCCCCTGACTCCGCTATTGTAAAGAGCTCTATCTAACTCTACCTTGAAAGCATCCAGAGAATTGGCCTCCTCTGCCTTCTGAGGCAGAGAATTCCACAGATTCACAACAGTGGGTGAAAACGTTTTTTCCTCGTCTCCGTACTAAATGGCCTACCCTTATTCTTAAACTGTGGGCCCTGGTTCGGGACCCCCCCCCAACATCGGGACCATGTTTCCGGCCTCTAGCGTGCCGTCGTTTGCCCACTCCCTCCACGGATGCTGCCCGACCCGCTGGGATCCGCCAGCACTTTGTTTTGCGCATTCCACGAACAGATGAATGGAGCAGTGTTCAGGGCTAATCCTGAAGGTGGGCAAGTTGAAGCGATCTTGGCTGATCTTGTTACGACTTGAAGCCACGGTGACAATGTGCTTCAGAATCCAAAGCAGTTTCACGTCAAGGGAAAGTTAAATGTCATGGGTGCGTAGGTGGCTCAGTGTTCTGATTACATTAATTATCCATGGCCCATTCATCCCTGAGCCCGAATGTTGCGAGAATTTCCGGGAATTCAGACTGAAGACAGGTCCCAACCCGAAACGTTGCCTGTCCATAATGGACCCAAAATGCTGGAGTAACTCAGAAGGCGAAATGTGCAGGAAGGAACTGCAGATGCTGGTTTACACCAAAGATAGACACAAAGCGCTGGAGCAATTCAGCGGATAGACACAAAATGCTGGAGTTACTCCAGCATTTTGTGTCTATCTTCGCTGTTAACCAACATCTGCAGTTCCTTCCTACACATTGCCTATCCATGTTTAAGAGGCTTTTGGATAGACACATGGAAGTACAGGGCATAGAGGGATATGGATGCTTAAGAAGGAACTGCAGTTGCTGGAAAATCGAAGGTGGACAAAAGTGCTGGAGAAACTCAGCGGGGTGCAGCAGCATCTATGGAGCGAAGGAAATAGGCAATGTTTCGGGCCGAAACATTGCCTATTTCCTTCGCTCCATAGATGCTGCTGCACCCGCTGAGTTTCTCCAGCACTTTTGTCAACAGAGGCATATGGATCATGTACTAGCAGATGACATCAGTTCAACTTGGCATCATGTTCGATACAAACATTGTGGCTGATGAGTGCAGCGAACCTTGTAGGTGGGCCAGGTGAAGGTGCTCTAAGCTTGATGGCAGCCTGCACTATGTCCATGGGTGGTGCACTAGAAATGCCACGCCATTGAGTGCGAGATCTTCACCGCTGCTTCAGCCTGGATTATACGCTCGGCTACTGGGGTGGTTCGTGAGATCTCCACCATGGGAGCCAGACGCAGCTTCAATGGCTACGGAGGGGCAACGAGCATCCAGTTCAAAAGGCGGGGAAAGGCTCCAAAATGGGGACCATCAGGCAACTGATCCATCCTATCAACAACTAGAGAGTGGTCCTGAGCGACTATCTACCGGATTGGAAACCTTCGGACTATCTTCAATCGGACTTTATCTTGCACTAAACACTATTCCCTTTACCATGTATCTGTACACTGTGGGTGGCTCGACTCGAACCATGTATTGACTTTCTGCTGACTCGTTTAGCCCGCAACAAGCGCTCTACTCTGTACCTCGGTACACGTGACAATAAACTAAACTGAACTGAACTAAACTTAAAAAACAACAAAAGGTATTGGAAAGATTCTTGGCAGATGAAAGGTTTAGGGGGATCAGGGTTAAACATGTGCAGGTGGGACTAGTGTGGATGGGTGCATCACAGTTGGCATGGGCAAGTTGGCCAATGGCCTGCATGCTTGCTGCGTGACTGAGGCTCTCTCTTTGACACTCTCAGGCAGCAACGGTAGAAAGAGAGAAACGAGAACTAAAGCCTCAGATTGGTGACCTTTTAACAAGTGAATTGTGCGTTGGCAATATAAATCAAATAAAACTGAACTCAATGCCATGCCCTGTTTTAGTTGGTTTTTTGCTTCCACGCTATATTCTTGTTTACGGACTTAAGCCATTTCCTGTGAGCAATTTTGCTTGCGGGAAGTCAGTGTGACATTTAACCGGAGGGGGGGACATAACAACGCCATTCGCAAACAGGCTTTGAAGAGATTGCATTTCATGTCGGTTGTTGGGGCCTCTCTCACCTTAAACTTGGCTCAGATGATATTTCTGATGAAAAACTTGTAGTTGACAATTGAATTTGGTGCAAAGTAATCTGGGCTAAATTGGACCTGGCAAGACATGGTTAAAACGAGTAAGACTGATAAGAAGCCGTTTTGAAGAGGCATTGTTTCTGCGTGGGAGGAAATGTTTTAAGGACTTTGTTTTCTATTGTGTGGTGGGTGTAATGATGCAAACATTTTGCTTTGCAGTCACTGTGTTGTGTGAACGTACAATAAACTGCTCCTCGTGGAAACGTGCGCTCATTCAAGTTGGCGAGACTGGCCGACATTTAGCTAAAGCTCTTGGGTTTCATTGCCAGTGAAAGCAACTTCAAGATATTTTGATGGCGCTTCATTGAGCTGAATCTTTAGCTCCATTTCTTTCTCCACAGGCGCTGCCTGACTTGCCGAGTGTTTCCAGCATTTTCTGACTGAAATGCTACATGACTGTTTGTTTGAATGACAATAAAAGGCATTCTATTCTATTCTATTTATATTGAAGATGTAGAAAGTGTTTGGTCACTGATTAGTTGCCAGTGGTGGTTGTGGAGGCTGATACAATCATGGCATTTAAGATAGGCACATGTATTTAAGCGAGAGTTAGATATTGCTGTTAGGGCTAACGGGATCAAGGGATATGGGGAGAAAGCAGGAACGGAGGGTACTGATTCTGGATAGACAAAAATACTGCAGAAACACAGCGTGTGAGGCAGTATCTATGGAGTGAAGGAAAAAGGCAACGTTTCGGGTCGAGACCCTTCTTCAGATGGATTCTGGATGATCAGCCATGATCATATTGAATGGCGGTGCTGGCTCGAAGGGCCGAATGGCAGGGAATGGAGGGATATGGATCACATGCAGGTAGAGGAGATTAGTCTAACTTGGCATTATGTTTGGCAACAGACATTTTGAGCAGAAGGGCCTAATCCTGTGCTGTACTGTTCTATGTTCTGAATGGTGTAAGGTGCTGTAAACCACCCTGAGTTTTGGCAGAGAGATTGGTAAGGCTAAAGCTGCATTTCAATAATGGGTCTTTTTGAAGGGTTTTAGCCATGCATGGTGTCAGAAAATTCAAAATAGATTTCCATGTTTAGTTTAGTTTAGAGATATAGCGCGGAAACAGGTCCTTCGGCCCACCCCGCGCCTACCAGCCATCCCCGTACATTAACATTATCCCACACCCACTAGGGAAAATTGTTACATTTATCAAGCCAATTAACCTACAAACCTGTACGTCTTCGGCGTGTGGGAGTTAACCAAAGATCTCGGAGAAAACCCACGCAGATCACGGGGAGAACATACAAACTCCGTACAGACAAATCTACCAGACCAGGTTGAGTCAGAGGCCCAAGAAATGTGAAATTTTATGTCCTTCACAGGTGTTGTAGAAAGTATTTTTTTTCTGTTGCAGTGGCTCTTTATTCTTCCTTGATCTGAGAATCTGTTTATCGGCAGGAACGGGTAGGATGGCAAAGGATTCAAAGCAGACTGAAGAAGGGTCGTGGCCTCCTTGTCACGTCACCCATTCCTTCTCTTCAGAGATGCTGCCTGTCCCGCTGAGTTACTCTAAAGCAGTATCCTTAATGTAGTCTTAGAACAATGGGTAGGAAAGATTTACAGGGTTATGGGCTGAACATTGGTAGTTGGCACTAGTGTAGCTGGGGCACCTTGGTTAGCATGGGCAAGTTGGGCCGAAGGGCCTGTTTCCATGCTGTGTAACTCTATGACTATAAATGACCACAATGTAAGATTCAGAAGAGATTGCCTTAAATCCGATGGACTGCAGCTTGTTTATGTCTCCAGATTCGTTTTTTTTAAATCAATGCTTCTTGCAAATAACGTTCCAGCTGCAGTGAATTCCATCTTATTTTATGTTACTCGTAGCAATTTATCTGATGAATGACTGCAATGTTCATGGTGGTCCCCAAGAACCAGGTCAAGACGACCGTAGATAATGGGGTCGGGTTTTGCACTGAGTGGAGAGCTCCGCTCTGCTGATGTGTCTGGAGGGAGGCTGTGCCTTAAACCCGACTCCATCTTCACGGCAGACGTCTGCTGGGGAACGCCAGCGCAATTGTGCAAGGCAAAGGCTTGGGGGGACCATGCATGGAAAACCCTTTGCTTAGCACAACGCTGCTGAACGCAACGAGGAAGAATTTAATCAGAAATCTTTCATCGAGAAATGAAGGTTATACTCGGAGTCATGAAGTGGAGTGTAGGAAGGAACTGCAGATGCTGGTTTAAACCGAAGATAGACACAAAATGCTGGGGTAACTCTGCGGGACAAACAGTAGAAGAGTCTAAACCTGAAACGTCGCCCGTTCCTTCTCTCCAGAGATGCTGCGTTTCCCACTGAGTTATTCCAACATTTTGTGTCTATCTTCGTCTACTCTCAGCGTGGAAATAGGCATTTCAGCCCAACTTGCCCACACCGACCAACATGTCCCTTCTACACTAGTCCCACCTGCCTGCATTTGGCCCATATCCCTCTAGACCTGTCCTACCCAGGTACCTGTCTAAATGTTTCTTAAACATTGCGATAGTACCTGCCTCAACTACCTCTTCCGGCAGCTCGTTCCATAAACCCATCACCCTCTGTGTGAAAATGTTACCCCTCTGGTTCCTATTAAATCTTTCCCCCCTCATCTTAACCTATGACCTCTGGTTTTCGATTCCCATACTCTGGGCAAGAGACTCTGTGCCTCTACCTGATCCAATCCTCTCATCATTTTGTACAGCTCTATGAGATCACCCCTCATCCTCCTGCGCTCCAAGGAATAGTCCTAACCTGCTCAACCTCTCTCTATAGCTCAGGCCCTCAGGTCCTGGCAACACCCTCGTAAATCTTCTCTGTGCCCGTTCCAGCTTGTGGTAGTTGTAGCGTTCTCTTCTCAGAGAAACAGACCTTTTAGCCCAACTAGCCGAACATGTCCATGCCATCCACGATTGCCCCATCTAAGCTGTCCCATTTGTCCATTTTTGGCACGTACCCCTCTGAACCTTCCCTATCCTTGTACATGTCCAAATGTCTTTTAAAGGACATTGTAGTTCCTGCCTCAACCACTTCCTCGGGCAAACCATTCCAAGTGCACACCACCCTCTGTTGAAAAAGTTGCTCCTCAGGTTCCTCTTAAATCTTTCCTCTCTCACCTTAAACCCGTGTCCTCTGGTCCTTGATTCCCCGACCCTGGGAAAAAGATTCTGTGTTCTCCCCTGAACTTTGCCCCCTATGATTTTATATCCCTCTATAACATTACCCACCAGCCTCCAACGGCCCAAGGAATAAAGTTCTAGCCTGCCCAACCTCTCCCTTGAGCTCAGTCCCTCGAGTTCTGGCAACATCCTCGTAAATCTATTCTGCACTCTTTCCAGCTTCATGGCATCTTTCCCACAGCAGAGCGGCCCTAACTAAACCCAATATCGCAAGTGCGGCCTCATCAATGCCTCGTACAACTCCCACGGCAACTGGGATGTTTAAGTTCAAGTGCTTAAATAAATCCGAAACTTTTTTTAAAAAAAATGTTTCAGTAACAATGACCATAAAATAACTGTTTGGCCGAAGGAATCCACCTGGTAGCCCAATGCCCTCCAGGAATGGCCTGTACTATCCTTCACTACTCTGGCCTATCTATGCTTTTTTTTTCCCTTATCATTGAGCCTTTATAACACATTCACAATTTACGTAGTATTGCCTTAATCAAAACTGCTTGATCAGGAGGCCAGGAGATCTGTTGTCCACCTTTTGAAGCCTGTTTTTGAATGGATGGAATGCATGCATACTTATATTTGGAGTGAAAGAGTTATTTCCTGCTTTGAAACAGCCCTTTCGACCCACCATGTTCCTGCTTACCTTGAAGTCCGGACCCTTCTTGAGACTGCTGATTGTACACTGTATGCCGTGCAGTAGATTGCGCACTGACCTGTACGCAGAGCCATGGTTTGTATACTGAACTGTACACTGAGCGACTGCTGCGTCTCGGATAAGGATGATCATGCACTGTTTTCTGCAGTCATCGAGTCATACAGCGTGGAAACAGGCTCTTCAGACCACACTGACCAACACGCCCTAGCTACACCAGTCCCACCTGACTGCGTTTTCCCCATATCCCTCTAAGCCTGTCCTAACCAAATTCAAATGTTATTATTTTATTGAAGAGGATGTGGTTTTGCTAGGTTTTTAATTTTTACCCTTGTAATAAATGTATTTTGATAACTATGAGCTTTTCATTGTATTGAGCACAGGGTTAGAGTCACTCATTGACCCAATTGACTTGTATCAGTTATAAATGACTCTATTAGGAGATGCAATTCTGAGGTGGGGAATTGAAGTGGTTTTTTAAGTGGTTTTGAATGGAGGAACTCACGGGCTATTGAAAGACTTTCAGGTACAGATGCTGGGAACCAGCTCACAGATGTGAAGGTCATAGACCCTGTTAATGTTACAACAGCTTAAACACTTTGAACGGGCAATTATTTTGCTGAGATTGGTCTTGAATTTACCCCCGGCAACGACTGATACCGAATAAACCTACTGCTAAGCTGGCCACTGGTTGGAAATGGAACATAGAACAGTACAACAGGCAGCATCTCTGGAGAGAAAGAAGAGGTGACGTTTTGGGTTCAGACCCTACGCCTTCGTCTCGACCCAAAACATCACCCATTCCTTCTCTCCAGTGATGCTGCCTATCCCGCTGACTTACTCCAAAATTTTGTGCCTATATCTTCAATGTAAACCAGCATCTGCCGTTCCTTCCTACATAGAACATGTTCCAAATGTTGGGCGAGTCCAGAACCAGGGGCCACAGTCTTAGAATAAAGGGGAGGTCATTTAAGACTGAGGTGAGAAAAAACTTTTTCACCCAGAGAGTTGTGAATTTATGGAATTCCTTGCCACAGAGGGCAGTGGAGGCCAAATCACTGGATGGATTTAAGAGAGAGTTGGATAGAGCTCTAGGGTCGAGTGGAGCCAAGGGATATGGGGAGAAGACAGGCACGGGTTAATGATAGCGGACGATCAGCCATGATCACAATGAATGGCGGTGCTGGTTCGAAGGGCCGAAAGGCCTCCTCCTGCGCCTATTTTCTATGTTTCTATGTTTCTAGAACAGCGCAACACAGGAATAGGCCCTTCAACCCGCAATGTTTGTGTCGGAGATGATGTCAAGTTAGCTTAATCCCATCTGCCTGCACACAATCCATATTCCTCCATCCCCTGCACTTGCGTGTGTCTATCTAAAAGGCTCTTGAATGCCACTATCGTAACGAAAGATCTCTTTCTGTAAGGAGGAGGCACAGGAGCGACAAGCAATCTGGAGAAACAAGGAACTGGGGATGTTGGTTTACAAAACAAAAGACACAAAATGCTGGAGGAACTCAGTGGGTCTGGCAGCATCTCTGGTGAACATGGATAGGTGACGTCTCAGGTCGCGACCCATCTTCAGACTGATTGAGCTGGTGGGGGGGGAGGAGGGGGGAAAGGAAAGACATAATCTGCTGCAGAATGAAACGGAGGGCTTGATGGGGGACGGAGGCTTATAAAGACTCGACGTCCATAGTGATGTTTATTGTTTAAGAAAGACCCGCAGGTGCTGGAAAAATCGAAAGTAGACAAAAACTGCTGGAGAAACTCAGCGGGTGAGAGGCAACATCCATGGCAGTGCTTCTTAACCTTTTTTGGCACCAGGATGCGCGTAGGCGAACAAAATACTGTATGTGGTATGTTCCTTTGTTAGGTTCCTAAACATGGGCTCAACAAATTGATATGTTATTTGTGTCCCCTCCGTGACCCCCGGCAAAGCCCCAAACGACCCCCATAGGGGGGTCACGACCCCCAGGTTAAGAACCACTGACCTATGGAGAGAAGGAATAGGCGACGTTTCGGGTCGAGACCCTTCTTCGTTGCTGGCTTTATGTAAGGTGGTGAGCAGAAATATCTCTCGACAAGGCACTCCATTCGTATAATGTCGTCTCTATGTTTTGGCTTAACTGAAGATATCTGACAAGCCAGGCTGTTGTCACGCCATGGGGATTTGTGACCCTTGTTAAGATTTGTACCTTGAGCACTATCTGAAAGAAATACCTCTTAGAAGCGTATAGGATTTCCACGTAATTTGATTTTAATCTGCTGAATCCCCTTGATCAATGGACTCACTGAAACAACAGTGAATGCCTGCAGTTGGACATTTCCCAAAGGGCGATTTCTTTTTTCCTTGTTCTTGGATATTTCTCTCACGTAAAGTGATATTCCTAATGGCATCTGGGTGGATTTGTGGTGAGTCACACTCATCAGTGCCAGGGAAGTTGGAATTACTTTTATATAATGACCCCTCTCCACTCCGACGCAGTTGGAAATGAACCAGGCAGGGTTGCAGATTAGAAACATAGAAAATAGGTGCAGGAGGAGGCCATTCGGCCCTTCGAGCCAGCACCGCCATTCATTGTGATCATGGATGATCGTCCCCTACCAATAACCCGTGCCTGCCTTCTCCCCGTATCCCTTGACTCCACTAGCCCCGAGAGCTCTATCTAACTCTCTCTTAAATCCATCCAGTGACTTGGCCTCCACTGCCCTCTGTGGCAGGGAATTCCACAAATTCACAACTCTCTGGGTGAAAAAGTTTTTTCTCACCTCAGTCTTAAATGACCTCCCCTTTATTCAAAGAGTGTGGCCCCTGGTTCTGGACTCGCCCAACATTGGGAAAGTTTTTCCTGCATCTAGCTTGTCCAGTACTTTTATAATAGTGTATGTTTCTATAAGATCCCCCCTCATCCTTCTAAACTCCAGTGAATACAAGCCTAGTCTTTTCAATCTTTCCTCATTCCTTAGATTGTGTGTTTGCATCGTAGGTGTAGGTCCAAGTGTAGGTTGTGGTTTTTTTTGTCCAGAGCTAAATGCCTACTCGGTGGCCTTCAGTCGGTTGGTTCATAGAGTGGCGGTGGCCCACTGTATATGCCGACAGCATGGTTGTGCAGTCTCATGTCTTGCGGGATCGAGTGTGTCTCACACGCGTGGGAACAGTGGAGGGCACATGAAGGCCGCTGTGGGGAGGATTTAGGGCTGCAGCCTTCCTCCTGTCTCTGATACTGATGATGTAGGAAGGAACTGCAGATGCTGATTTAAACCAAAGATAGACACAGACAGCTGGAGTAACTCAGCGGGACAGGCAACACCTGTGGAGACAAGGAATGAATGGGTGACTTTTCGGGTCGAGACCCTTCTTCAGACTTCTCAGTCTGAAGACTCAGGAGTCTGAAGAAAGGTTCCGACCTAAAATGTAATCTATTCCTTTTCTCCAGAGTTGCTGCCTCACCCGCTGAGTTACTCCAGCACTTTGTGTCTATTTAGCGGCATTTGATTGCAGCTAATACAAATGGATGGCATGCATGCCCTATCTACACCAGTCCCACCTGCATGCGTTTTCCCATATGCCTCTAAACCTGTCCCATATGCCCCTAGCCAAATTCAAATAATGTTATTTTATTGGAAGAGGATGTGGTTTTGCTATGTTTTTAATTTTTACCCTTGTAATAAACGTATTTTGATAACCAAAAGCTTTTCATTGTATTGAGGACAGGGTTTGAGTCACTCATTGACCCAATTGACTTGTATCAGTTATAAATGACCCTATTAGGAGATGCAAGTCTGAGGTGGGGAATTGATGTTGTTTTTTAAGTGGTTTTGAATGGAGGAACTCACTGGCTATTGAAAGACTCACAGGTACAGATGCTGGGAACCAGCTCACAGATGTGAAGGTCATAGACCCTGTTAATGTTACAACAGCTTAAACACTTTGAACGGGCAATTATTTTGCTGAGATTGGTCTTGAAATTCCCCCCCCCGACAACGACTGATACCGAATAAACCTACTGCTAAGCTGGCCACTGGTTGGAAATGGAAGATAGAACAGTACAACAGGCAGCATCTCGCAGGACGCGATGTGACCAGAGAGTATGCTGTTTACTATACATCAGTCGAGGTTACATCAGCAACATACCAAATCACCTCGGTTCACGAAGATTTGACCCTTTCGAATATTTGATTATTTGAAGGCTGTGGAGGCCAAGTCGATGGATATTTTGAAGGCAGATATAGAGAGAATCTTGGTGAGTACAGGTATCGGGTTATTGGGAGAAGGCAGGAGATTGGGGTTAGCAGGGAGAGATAGATCAGCCATGATTGAATGGCGGAGTAGACTTGATGGGCTGAACGGCCGAATTCTGCTCCTATCACCTATGAACTTATGAACCCATTAGTACCTTCATTTTCCCGTATGTACGCGCACAAACATGTTGCATCTCTTGCCCTTTCACTCACTTGCATGTCCGTTTTATTTTCTCGTCTCTGTTCTCAATCGCAGCTGACTCTTGCGGCTACTTTGTCCCTTGCAGTCGACCGGGCCAGACCGGATATCTGTACCTTACGAGACCATTGAACCCACGCAGAGAATGGAACGTCTCCAAGGTCAGGCCATACATTTCGGGTGACCTCGTCCCATCAGTGGACCACCTTGCGAGCAGATGGCCTCTGTAGACGCAGGGGTGCGGACGCAGGTCCTGGCAACAAATCTCAACATGCACAGATGTTGAATCTTTTGAACCCGTTTCCTTCCCCGGGATTTCTCACAATTATCCAGTTTCTCTGCGTTGCGTTGGGACCTATCAGACTCCCGACTGACCTCCTGACTTTCACAAACAAGAGTCGAGAGTGTTTAATTGTCTGGTGACAATTAAAACATTGAAATTATTACTTGCTGCAGCTTCCTCTTCTTGCGTATGGCGTGCACAGCAAGTTGTCGGTCAACTTGTTCTATTTGATCTTTTGTTGCTTGTGCTCTTCGGGTTGATGCATTAGTCGAAACAGGGTGGACCACGTGAAGATTGCAATCTCCCACCTCACTAGCTGCAGCTTTGCAGACCCATTAATGCAATCATGTTCATTTGTTCTTTATATCTCTCTGCATCGCCGTCTATATCTCTCGTTACCCTCTCCCCTGACTCTCAGCCTGAAGAAGGGTCTCGACCCGAAACGTCACCCATTCCTTTTCTCCAGAGATGCTGCCTGTCCCGCTGAGTTACTCCAGGGTTTAGTGCCTTTAAACCAGCATCTGCAGTTCCTTCCTACGCAATAATGCGAGAAAATTGATATACAGTCATCAATAATACAATTAATAATCAGTAATAATCCGTAACCAGACCATACCAGTGCAAAACCAAAATAAGTAGCTGTAAGTAGAACTGAAAAAGGTCTCTCCCCTGACTCTCAGCCTGAAGAAGGGTCTCGACCCGTAACGTCACCCATTCCTTCTCTCCAGAGATGCTGCCTGTCCTGCTGAGTTACTCCAGCATTTTGTGTCTATCTTTAGTGTAAACTAACATCTGGAGTTCCTTCCTACACATATGTAGTGCAACCTAATACAAAGCCCATAGTAGTGTGTTTGGAAAGGAGCTGCAGTTGCTGGTTTAAACCGAAGATAGACACAAAATGCTGGAGTAACTCAGCGGGACAGGCCGCATCTCTGCAGAGAAAGGAATGGGTGACGTTTCGGGTCGAGACCCTTCTTCAGACTGATGGTGGTGTGTTGCTGTGGTAGGGTTGTGGTTAGTGTCTGATGTTCAAGAGCATTGGTGCTTTGATGATTTTTGCTGTCTTTTTGAGGCAGTTTGCTCCTCTGTAGGCCTTCAATAGCAGATGAGTAAGATGGGCAATGTCTACAACTGTCTGCAGCCTACATCAAGCCTGGACATTCGAGTTACCGAACCAGGACGTGATGTAACCATGCTCTTTACTATACATCAGTCGAGGTTAGGGTATTCAGCAACATACCAAATCACCTTGGTTTTCTAGGGAAGTAGAGGCATTGATTAGCTTTCTTTGTGATCGCACATCAATGTACTGGGCTTTTCTCCAATCCGCCTTTCAGGCAACAATACATTCCCGACGCAGAATGATGCTATTTTAAATCCGTCCCTTTATAGTCAGACTGCGTAGGAACAGGTTTTGAGACGCCTCGCTCGTGGGCCAGCCCTTGACCTTCTTGCCCGATCTTTGTTGCATGACTGGCACCATTATCTCGGGCCTTCCGATTCCCGGCCCACTCCTGGCTGCATTGACTGGTGCTGAGTCATTCTCTCACCGCTGCCTGTCTTCCCGTCACCCGATGAAGGGACCGTTCTCCACAGGCAACCACAAGGTTGCAGAATTACAGAATCTCACAGAGTGACTTTAGACAATAGACAATGGGTGCAGGAGTAGGCCATTCGGCCCTTCGAGCCAGCACCGCCATTCAATGTGATCATGGCTGATCATCCCCAATCAGTACCCTGTTCCTGCCTTCTCCCCATATCCCCTGACTCCACTATCTTTAAGAGCTCGATCTAGCTCTCTCTTGAAAGCATCCAGAGAACTGACCTCCACCGCCTTCTGAGGCAGAAAATTCCACAGACTCAAAACTCTCTGTGTGAAAAAGTGTTCCCTCATCGCTGTTTTAAATGGCTTACCCCTTATTCTTAAACTGTGGCCCCTGGTTCTGGACTCACCCAACATCAGGAACATGTTTCCTGCCTCTTGCGTGTCCAAACCCTTAACAAACTTATATGTTTCAATAAGATCCCCTCTTATCCTAAATTCCAGAGAATACAAACCCAGCCACTCCATTCTATCAACATATGACAGTCCTGCCATCCCGGGAATTAACCTACGCTGCACTCCCTCAATAGCAAGAATGTCCTTCCTCAAATTTGGAGACCAAAACTGCACACAATACTCCAGGTGTGGTCTCACTAGGGCCCTGTACAACTGCAGAAGGACCTCTTTGCTCCTCTACTCAACTCAATAGTGAGAGTAGCCGAGAGAGACGGGCGTCTCGGTCGAGCGCAGCCTCACCACTCGCCCTCCCTCCACACAGATGGAAGGCGCAGTGGCTCACAGAGACAGAGACCCAGGTTCAATCCTGACCTCGGGTGCTGTCTGTATAAAGTTGGCACGTTCTCGCTGTGACCGCACGGGTTTCCTCCGGGTGCTCCGCGTTCCACATACACACCCAAAGATGTGCGGGTGTGTAGGTTAATTGGCCTCTGTAAATTGCTCCTAGTGTGTATGGAGTGGATGAGAAACTGAGATAGCATAGAACTAGTGTAAATATGCGCTCGTTGGGCCAACAGGCCAGTTTCTGCACTGTAATTCTAAACAAAGAGATTCAAAGAGAGAGATAAAGCACAGTAACAACTCCGTCCCATAGTTCACAACATCCAAACCATAACATCTTCAAACCTAGGACAGCACGGTGGCGTAGCATTAGATTTGCTGCCTTACAGTGAGAAAGGCCCGAGATAGATCCTGACTAAGGCTGCTGCCTGTGCGGAGTTTGTACGGTCTGACTGTGATCACATGGGTTTTCTCAGGGTGCTCTGGTTTTCTTCCACAGTCCTAAGACGTGCAGGTTTGTAGGTGAATTGACTTTGGTAAAATTGTAAATTGTCGCTCGTGTGCAGGATAGCTCTAGCGTACTGGATAGTCGCTGGCCAGCGTGGACGCGGTGAGCCGAAGGCCCGTTTCCATGCGGTAACTCTAAAGTCTAAAGTCATTTGCTCGGAATATACTCTGGCAAACTATTCCACCGCTGGAGTAAAGCACCTGGGGCAGGGAGAAGGTAAAAAACTCCACACAGGCAGAGAGTAAAATTTGCACTGGAGCCTCTGTAACGGCACAGGCGCATGATGCCAGTCAATGAGCCCCGTCAGCGACATCGTTCACCATCAGAGCACCATCAGCTGCTTAAGGTCCTGGGGGAGGGTGGGGTGAATCTGGCAGGCCCGTTTACCTGGGGTGGGTTCAAGGACTGGGCGCAGTGTGACGGCAACTTTGACCGGATTGTAGGAATCTTTGTAGAATGGACACTGGATCAGTTGCTGATTAGAAAATGGCCATTTGAAGGAGTGTGGACAGTCAGAAGCAGTTGAACACAAAATGAAGAACTAATGAACTAATGTACGGGTGATCACTGGTCGGTGCGGACACTGTGGGCCGAAGGGCCTGTTTCCACACTGTATCTCTAAACTGGAGATATCTGGAGTATCTCTGTATCTGCAGTAACTCAGCGGGTCAGGCAGCATCTCTGGAGAAAATAAATTGGTGACGTTTCGGGTCGAGACCCTTCTTCAGACTGAAGAAGGGTCTCAACCCGAAACGTCACCTACTGTATACCTTCTCTCCAGAGATGCTGCCTGACCCGCCGAGTTACTCCAGCATTTTGTGTCTATCTTTGGTGTAAACCAGCGTCTGCAGTTCCTTCCTACAAGAGCAGTTACATACAGCCCGCAGTGTCTGCACCGACCAGTGATCGCCCGTACATCAGTTCTACATCTACACTAGGGACAATTTACAAAAGGCCAATGAACCTCAAACCTGCACATCTTTGGAATGTGGGAGGAACCTGGAGAAAACCCACGCGGTCACAGGGAGAAGGTACAAACTCTGTGGGTTAATTGCCTTTGGGTAAAATTGGAAGTTGTCCCCTGTGTAGGATAGTGCTGGTGTACGGGACGATCGCTGGTCGGCGCCGACTCGGTGGGCCGAAAGGGCCTGTTTCTGCGCTGTATCTCTAAACTAAATGTAGAACTAGTGCGTGAACGGGCGATCGCTGGTCTGCACGCTGCGTCTCGAAACGGAATTGTTTCTGACCCTCCGCACTCCTTCACACGGCCCATTTTGCTCTGGCGCGGTGAGGCAACAGCTCTACCCGCCGCGCCGCGCCACGTTTCCGCAGATTGGTGCGATGACCTTGCCATTCCATCAGTGCCTTTGTCACGTTTCACAGAGCTCGGCGCTGAGCTCCCTCAGACAGGCTGCGACAGTCTCGCCTGGGCCTGTCGGGACGGGGAATGCATCAAATCGGGAGAGCTGCGGTAATTTAATTTTCCCTTTTACAGCTTCCAGCCCAACACTTAACTCGATTAGTTTTAAGTGACCCCTGGGGAGCTGCTCAGTGAACAGCGTTTCTTCAGGAGCTGAACAAAATTCACAAGGTTTTGAATGGAGCTTGAAATGGGAACGGCCAGACTCTGATGACTACAGCATCGTGACACTTTAATGGGCTGATTAAGTGACTTGGCTGTACTTTGTAGAAACCATTTAAGTACTTTGTATTTCAGATTTTAATTTCATATGGCCAGCAACCCAGTCCAATTCGATATTTCTCCTTTTTATTATTTATTCCTTCATGTTTTTTCTGAAATAATAATTGTGCAGACTGATAAATGGCTCCCCAGCCGTCTGCCTGAACTTCCTTCATCATCAATAACTCATACCTTTGTCTTCGGGAAAGTTGAAGATCGGATTTGTTCCACGCTGAGCAGAAATCCTTAATCCCATTGTTTTTGTCGGGTTTATTTTAACCAGGTGTCTAAACAATGCGGACAACTTCCCTTTCTCACAAACTTTTCGCCACACTGGATTTCACTCAGAGAACAACATAGGTCCGTGCCGGTCTTTGTTCCGTGCCAACCTCACCGTCCCCTCAGCGAGCTGAGCTGCACTCTCGCTTGTCCATTGAATGAGGGGCAAAAGGCAAATGGGCTGGAGGAACTCAGCGGGTCAGGCGGCATCCGTGGAGGGAAAGGACAGACGGCGTTTAGAGGTCGGGACGCTGCTTCGGACTGAAAGGTCCAGACCAGAAATATCGTCTTCTTCTTTCGTGTGGCGTGCACAGCCTAAAGTTGTTGGACAACTTGTTCTGTTTGTGCACGTCGAGTTGATTGCATTAGTCGAAACAGGGCGGACCACGCGAAGCTTGCAACCTTCCACCCCCGAGAAATATCGTCTGTCCATTCCCGATCCGCGGATGCCGCCTGACCCGCTGAGTTCCTCCAGCACTCGGGGCTGCACGGTGGCGCAGCGGCAGAGTCGCCGCCTTATAGCGCCAGCGACCCAGGTTCGATCCTGACTACGGGTGCTGTCTGAAAGGAGTTTGTATGTTCTCCCCGTGATCCGCGTGGGTTTTCTCCGGGTTCGTCCCACATTCCAAAGATGTGCAGGTTTGTAGGTTAATTGACCCCAGTGTGTAAGATAGAACAAGTGCATGGGTGATTGCTGGTCAGCACGGACTTAGTGGGCCGAAGAGCTGCTTCCATTCATTGTCTTTAGTCTAAACTAATCCAGACACTTTGTGTTTTGCGCAAGATTCCAACATTTGCAATTCCTTGCGCCTTGATTTAATATCCGGAAGTTGGGTTAAATCCACTCACCCTTTACACCTCAAGTATAGGGGTGAATGAAACAAGTATCGGGGTGAATGGAGTGAGTACAGGGATGATTGGAGCATGCGTCATGTTGTCTGGGTGAAGAGGAATCTCCTGAATTCCTCACTGAAAGTACAGTGATTCTCCCGTGTGGCTTTGCAACTGGAAACATGTCCCATACGTTTATATTTTATTAAACGCCTCTAATATTTTACCAGAATGCTGCCTGGATCAGAGGGCTTTAGCTTTAAGAATAGAGGTTGGTCAAAACTTCCCATTGCTTTCTCAGAGAACGGCAGAGGTTGACGAGAGACCTGATAGGAGTATATAGAATTACGGAAGGCAAAGATAGGGCAAATAGTCAGAACCTTTTTTTTTCCCCAGGGTGGAAATATCAAATACTAGAGGGCATAGGTTTAAGGTGGGAGGGCCCAAAGTTAAAGCTGGTTTGCGGGGCGAGATTCTTCAAACATACAGTGGTGGGTGCCTGGAACGTGCTGCCAGGGGTGGTGGTGGAGGCAGATACGACAGTGCTGTTTAAGAGGCTTTTAGTTGTAGGCACTTATATATGTGGGGAATGGAGGGATATGGATCACATGCAGGCAGAGGAGATTAGTTTAACTTGGCATCATGTTCAGCACGGGCATTGTGGGCTGAAGGGCCTGTTCCTGTGCTTTACTGTTCTGTGTTCTGTTGAAGCCCTCAATCGGTCGACTCCCGGTCTTCTCTCAAATTGCAAAACTGTAGAATCACGGAAATGGTACGACACAGTGGGAGGCCATTCAGCCCATTCAGCCAGTTGTGGAAGAACCTAATCTCACGTTTGAGTTCCTGAACAAATATCCCACAGGATAACACTGTGTTTAAATTGCCAAACACTGTGACTCCCTGTCCCACTCCCACACTGACATTTCTGTCCTGGGCCTTCTCCATAGGCAGAGTGAAGCCCAACAAAAATTGGAGGAACAGCACCTCATGGCGGAGTAGCAAGATGGATTCAACAGTGGCTGAATGGGAGATGTCAGAGAGTAATGGTGGATGGCTGTTTGTCAGGTTGGAAGCCAGTGACCAGTGGGGTGCCTCAGGGATCTGTGTTGGGTCCACTGTTGTTTGTCATGTACATCAATGATCTGGATGATGGGGTGGAAAATTGGATAAGTAAGTATGCAGATGATACTAAGATAGGTGGTGTTGTGGATAATGAAGTAGATTTTCAAAGTCTACAGAGAGATTTGGGCCATTTGGAAAAGTGGGCTAAAGATGGCAGATGGAGTTTAATGCTGATAAGTGTGAAGTGCTACATCTTGGCAGGACAAATCAAAATAGGACGTACATGGTAAATGGTAGGGAATTGAGGAATGCTATGGAACAGAGGGATCTAGGAATAACTGTGCATAGTTCCCTGAAGGTGGAATCGCATGTAGATAGGGTGGTAAAGAAAGCCTTTGGTGTGCTGGCCTTTATAAATCAGAGCATTGAATATAGGAGTAGGGAAGTAATGTTAAAATTGTACAAGGCATTGGTAAGACCAATTCTGGAGTATGGTGTACAATTTTGGTCGCCTAGTTATAGGAAGGATGTCAACAAAATAGAGAGAGTACAGAGGAGATTTACTAGAATGTTGCCAGGGTTCCAGCAACTATGTTACAGAGAAAGGTTGAACAAGTTAGGTCTTTATTCTTTGGAGCGCAGAAGGTTAAGGGGGGACTTGATTGAGGTCTTTAAAATGATGAAAGGGATAGACAGAGTTGACGTGGATACGTTTTTCCCATTGAGGGTAGGGAAGATTCAAACAAGAGGGCATGACATGAGAATTAAGGGACAGAGGTTTCGGGGTAACTTCTTTACTCAGAGGGTGGTGGCTGTGTGGAATGAGCTTCCAGCAGAAGTGGTGGAAGGGACGTGAAGGGAATGGAGGGGTATGGTCTGAGTGCAGGTAGATGGAACTAGGGGAAAACAAATGGTCGGCACGGACTGGAAGGGCCGAGAGGGCCTGTTTCCGTGCTGTAATTGTTATATGGTTATATGGTTAGTTTGCTTAGAGAGCTTACAACCCAGCAGTATGAACACTGACTTCTCTAACTTCAAGTAACCCGTGCATTCCATCTCTCTCTGTCCCTCCCCCAACATCATACTAGTTTCACGGTTGTCCTGTTGAGTTTCACTGTCCGTATAACTCATTATCACCTACCGTACAACCAACAATGGACCATTGTGGGCTCCACCTTTCCTTGATCATCAGTGCTTTTTGTATATCTCTCATTCATTTGTCTTATTTAGTTTCTGCATCTCTCGTTTCCCTTTCCCCTGACTCTCAGATCCAAAACGTCCCCTCCAGAGATGCTGCCTGACCCGCTGAGTTACTCCAGCACTTTGTGTCTTATCTCCCCACATGTCATGGATATTTCAAGTACACATCAAGGTGTGGCGTGAGCTCTCTCCTCCTTCGCCCATTTCTGGCTCGTAGTTCCAGACCCCACCATCCGCTGAGTCAGAGACCTTCCCTCCTCTCCCCTTTAGTCCTTCTACCCATGCACTTTAAACCTCCTCCCCCTCTCTGATAAGGGAAACAGATCCTTCCCATTTGGTCTAACTGGTCTCGTTATCTCGCACACCTCGTTAAATCTCCATTCCACCTCCTCTGTTCCAAAGAAAACAAGTCTTCCCCCACGGGTTACACAAAAAGCTGGAGAAACTCAGCGGGTGCAGCAGCATCTAAGAGGCGAAGGAGATAGGCGACATTTCGGGTCGAGACCCTTCTTCAGACAAGTCTTCCCCCACGCTACAGTTCACCAGTGTTGACGGCAATGCTGCCTCATGTCCTCTGCATCCTCTCCAGAGCGGGCGCGTCAGCCCGGCCGGCAATGTTGTGAGCATTGGGAAAAGAGAATCCGGCTGCCACCGGTGGTTGTAGTGGAGACACAATCCAGATTGTCTGCAGCTTTTGCCGCCAGACTTTCCGCAGCACAACCTGATCCATTCCCCTGGCGTCCGGCACTGCTGGCGGATGGAACCTTGCTCCAGTACTCCGGGCTGGAGTACCGTCCTGCACATCTGGAATCCTGAGCAAAACACACCGGAGAATCAACCGCACTCCCAGCGAGGAATCCAGGCACATCTTCTGCACCCGGACATCGTTAAAGTTACTCCATGCATCTCTTTACCAACTCCATTCATCCCTTTACCAGCTTCATTCACCTCTGTGCCATCTCCATTCATCCCCCTACTCCCTCCATTCAACCTGTACTACTCCCATTCATCTCTTTACCTACTCCACCGTCGAGATACTGCACCTCCTTCCCGCAGCCGGAGTGCTTAAAGGCCCTCTCACCCGACTCCTTCCACTCTGGGCCTTGGCTGGGTTCCCAGTCCACAGCGCGGGTGAGCTGGGTCAACTGGCCGGGACCTCCCTACATACTAGGGGTAATTTTATAAATAAGGAGACAAAAGGGTGTTGGATAAGCAGTGGAAAGGGGTAAAATGTGGAGCCGGAGTGAGGGATATAGGTAGGGGGGACGGGACACAAGAAAGAGAGGATGGGGGGTATTGTCACCTTTAAATGGAAGATTCATTCAATATTTATACCGCTTGGATGAATGAACCAGTATAAATCATGGACTATAAAATCTCTCTTATGCTTGATACCATTATGCACAGACACAGGGCTTTATGGTAGATTCAAATCAATGTATAGAATGCTGAAGATAGACACACAATACTGGAGGAACTCAGCGGGACAGACAGCATCTCTGAGTTGATAGAAGGAATGGGTGATGTTTCTGTTTCTGGTTCTGATTGATTACTGCGCAAACACCTCACCAGTGGTTATCTCACGCAGGTCGGAGTGAGTAGAGTAGTGATCACATTTTGAAGTGGGCCTTTTTGACCAAGTTGAGGAGTCGAGACGCCAGCATTTTGTGTCTATCCTCAGTTTAAGCCAGCATCCGCAGTTCCTTCCGGCACAATGTATAGAATGCTATATGTTTTAGTCGCACTGACGAGCACGTTCCAGCCTGGACAACTTCCTGACCCACATCCATTTAGTTTAATTAAGCAGTTACATTTTAGCCCGTGATTCATTAATAATGGCTTCATTGTGGCCAGAGAGAAGCAGTGCCTCACATTAGCAGAGCCAAGCCTTGTGAAATGCATTGCATACCATTCTTGTTCTTCTTGCTCAGAGGACTGCCTTCTCACCTCTTGACTCAGAAGGTTATGGGTGCAATGCTGACTACGGACAGAAGCAACGTTGAGCATATTATTTCTGCCTGCTCACGCCCGCATTGATCTTCACTTCATACCTGTACTCTATCCTTTGTCCGCTCCCCTCCCGCACATAAGGGTGACAAAGTGGCTGCCGTGCAACGCCAGAGACCTCTGTTGCACCCTGACCTCTGAGACTGCCTGTGTGAAACTTGCTCATTTTCCCCAGGTTTTCCTCTAAACGCCCCGGTTTCCTCTCACATCCCCAAGACGTGCTGGTTGGTCGGTTCATTGGCCTCTGTAAAATTGCCCCTAGTGTGTCGGAGCGGATGCACAAATGAGATAACATAGAACTAGTGTGAACAGGTGATCAGTGGTCGGCATGGACTCGATGGACCGAAGGGCCTGTTTCCAAGCTGTATCTTTCAATCAATCAAAACATCCAGGATACCTCACATGTGCTTCACCATTTCGTCAACTTCTGTTTCATTAATCTGCTCTAGGAATCAGGATTTTGTCAATTAGATGCACGTTCTTTCAATTGTGGAAGTGAATCCTTCAAAGATCTCTCCGCTCCAGTTAACCAGGTTTGATCCTGACCTCGGGTGCTGTCCATGTGGAGTTTGCACATTCTCACAATGACATGTGGACAGAGAATAGGTAACAAGTATATGTGGGAAATAAATGGGAGTTAAGTCAGATGGTCCAAATAGCCTCCTGTACCTGTTGTACCTGTGTTGATTTGATTGTACTCATGTCCGGTACCACAGGTGTAGGAAGGAACTGCAGATGCTGGCTTACACCGAAGATAGACACAAAGTGCTGGAGTAACTCGGCGGGTCAGGCAGTATCTCTGGAGAAAAGGAATAGGTGACGTTTCAAGGTGAGATCTGGGGTGAAGTAGGGTCTCGACCTGGAACGTCACCTATTCCTTTTCTCCAGAGATGCTGCCTGACCCGCTGAGTTACTCTAGCATGTAGTTGCCGATCTCATGGTACCAGGTTGCCGCGACAGCACACAAACAAAGCTTTTCACGGTATCTCGGTCCATGTGACAACAATAAACCAAATACCATGAGAAAGTAACAGTAAATAGGATTTCTTTTTCTTTTTTAAGTACTCCTGGGACTAATTTTAAACCAGGACAGATGTAGCCTTGTCATCTCTGCAGGCACAGATGTTGCAGCTGTTGGCTGGGCCCACAATCTGCACAGAAACAGGTACGCGAGAGAACTCGAACAAGCACTCGAACCCTGCCCTTAACTGGAGACACAGAGATAGGTCCAGCTGCCTTGCCCCCGGATCATTGGTCGTAACAGGATAGCACGCTTTATTAAAATCTGCTTTTGACCAGATTTATTTCCAATAAACTACATCTGTTTCTACTGAACTTCCTGGGGCTTTGGAGAGCAAATCGGATGTAAAATAATTGCTTTTGGTATCTTGTTACCGTGCTGCTTTAAAGCTCTGAGGTCCAGGGGTGTTGTGTGTGGGGGTGAATATTTGACGCTGAAAGTCTCAAATGATTATTCCATCAGTTTTTGTTTTGAAGAAATCCTACTGAATGAATTTTGTAATTGTGATGGCCAAAGAAATGCAGTGGACCAAATGCAACACTCGTAACGCAATTTTCCAGTCATCTGTCAAAACAAAGTGCCGTACCTTATTTGAATTCCTTCACAAGGTTTGAATAAATATCCTGCTGGGCTAGTTAGTTAGTTAGGGGGTACACAAAAAGCTGGAGAAACTCAGCGGTGCAGCAGCATCTAAGGAGCGAAGGAGATAGGCGACGTTTCGGGTCAAGACCCTTCTTCAGACTGGTCAGGGATCAGGGAAACGAGAGATATAGATGGTGATGTGGAGAGATAAGGAACAATGAGTGAAAGATATGCAAAAAAGTATCGGTGATAAAGGGAACAAGCCATTGTAAGCTGTTTGTGGTGTGAAAATGAGAAGCTGGTGCGACTTGGGTGGGGGAGGGAGATAGAGATAGAGGGAATGCCAGGGCCCGAGGGCTGAGGGAGAGGTGGGAAGGGAGGAGACAGCAAGGGTTAACAGAATTGAGAAAATTCAATATTCAAGCCCAAAGGATGCAGACTCCCCAAGCGGAATATGAGGTGCTGTTCCTCCAGCTTGCGGTGTTGCTCACTCTGGCCGTGGAGGAGGCCCAGGACCGAGAGGTCGGATGTGGAATGGGAGGGGGAGTTGAAGTGCTGAGCCACCGGGAGGTCGGGTTGGTTATTGCGGACCGAGCGGAGGTGTTCGGCGAAGCGATCGCCAAGCCTCCGCTTGGTCTCACCGATATAGATCATCTGGCATCTGGAGCAACGGATGCAGTAGATGAGGTTGGAGGAGGTGCAGGTGAACCTCTGTCGGACCTGGAAGGACTGCTTGGGTCCCTGAAAGGAGTGGAGGGGGGAGGTGAAGGGACAAGTGTTGCAGTTAGTTAGTTAGTTTTGTTTATTGTCACGTGTACAGTGTGTGCTAACCAGTCAGCAGAAAGACAATACATGATTAGAATCGAGCCATTTACAGTGTATAGATACATGATAAGGGAATAACGTTTAGTGCAAGGTAAAAACCAGCAAAGCCCGATCAAGGATATTCCGAGGGTCACCAATGAGGTAGCTAGTAGTTCAACACTGCTCTCTGGTTGTGGTAGGATGATTCAGTTGACAACTGGGAAGAATCTGTCCCCGAAACTGGAATCGTGCGTTTTCACATTTCTATACTTTTTGCCCGATGGGAGAAGAGGGAAAGGCCAAGGTGCGACTCGTCCTTGATTATGCTGTGGGCCTTGCCGAGGCAGCGCGAGGTAGAGTTGGAGTCGATGGAAGGGAGGTTGGTTTGTGTCATAGTCTGGGCTGCGTACACAATTCGCTGCAATTTCCTGCAGTACTTGAATTCCTTCACAGTGTATGGGCATTTATCGGCAGCATTTGTTGTCCAGGGTTTGAATAAAATATCCTGCTGGGCTATTTCGGAAAGCCCAAATTACTGATGTGGAGTAACATCAGGCCCCACTGGGAGACCACAGCACAATCTCCCCCCCCCCCCCCCCCCCTCCCAGAGGAACATTTGTAAACCATATGGATGTTTACCACAAACCCACAGTTTTACACTCACCATTACTGACACTTAAGTTTTTATTCCATATTCATTTACTTCTTCAATTTGAATATCCTGACGGCTGTAGTGGGATAGAACACTTCTCCAGAACACTGGTCCAGGTCTCTGGATCCCGGTATAGCAACTCAATCACAATGCTACTCTTCTCCAATTAGTTTAGTTTAGTTTAGAGATACAGCGTGGAAACAGGCCCTTCGGCCCACCAGGTCCGTGCCGACCAGCGATCCCTGCATATTAAGACTCTCCTACACACTCTAGGGACAGTTTTTACATTTACCAAGCCAATATACCTACATGTCTGGTCGAGACCCTTCTTCAGACTATGTCAGACTGATGACATTGCTCTGAGGAAGGGTCTTGACCCGAATCGTCACCCGTTCCTTCTCTCCAGAGATGCTGCCTGACCCGCTGAGTTACTCCAGCAATTTGTGTCTACCTTCGATTTAAACCAGCATCTGCAGTTCTTTCCTACGCCTATTGGTTTGTAGGTTAATTGGCTTTGGTAAAAACTGTAAACTGTCCCCAGTGTATAGGATAGTGCTAGTGTACGGGTGATCGCTGGTCGGTGCGGGTTCGGTGGCATGAAGGGGCCTGTTTCTGCGCTGTATCTCTAAATTAGACTAATCTAACCTAAAACACATAGCATGTAAATTGCCCCAGGGAATGAGTGCCTTTGTTAGCTGCCGCTTTAAATCACACGCATCTATCCAAATTACCATTGACTGTGGCATGATCATGGCAAGCATTTTGCACATGAGTCTGTCTGGATTATTTCTGGAAAACCTTTTTTAGTTGTGATGTGTGTATGGGTGGCCTTTGAGGGTGTGAAGAGGGGTGGGGCGGGATGATGGAATGAAGGGTCAAGGAAATCACACTGTTCACACTGGGAGCAAATATTGGAACGTTCCCACACCCTGGCTCAGCCTGTGATGCTCCATCCAGCTCTGTTGGGGCAGGAGGGTGAGGCTTTTGACTTTTGAGGAAAATGTATCCAGCGGATTCGGAGGCAGAAAATCCTAGCCCATTATGCTCATTAATGTACATACAAACATGGGCATTTATGAGAAAGAGAAGGCTCCAAAGCCCATCAAGCCTGCTCCACTTTTGAAGAAGAACGTGGCAGATCTCCGTGAGATCATCGTCATACTTCAACCTTTTGGTTTGAATAGTAGTTGGGATCCAGGTCCACAGCTCCCTGAAGGTGGTGGCAACACCAATAGATGTCAGGGGCGTGAGCGCAAAAGTCAGGAAGTCACATTGCGTCTTTACAGGACTTTGGTTAAGCTGCATTTGGAGTATTGTGCGCGGTTCTGGCACTGAGACCTGCGTTCAATCCTGACTACGAGTGCTGTCCGTACGGTGTTTGTACCTTTTCCCTGTGACCACCTGGATTTTCTCCAAGATCTTCGGTTAATTGGTTTGTAGGTTAATTGTCTTGGTATAAATGTAAATTGTCCCTTGTGTGTGTAGTAGGATGGTGTTAATATGCGGGGATCGCTGGTTGGCATGAACTCGGTGGGCCGAAGGGCCTGTTTCCGCGCTGTATCTCTAAACTAAACTAAACTAAAATCTATGCCTCTCATGATTTTATAAACCTCTTTTACATTACTCCTGGGCCTCCTCCTTCGCTCCAGGGAAAACAGCCCCATCCTATCCAGAGATAGACACAAATTGCAGGAGTAACTCAGCGGGTCAGGCAGCATCTCTGGAGGAAACTGGATGGTTGATGTTTCGGGCCTGGAATCCTTTCTACATCCTCTCCAGCTGAAACACATCGTCCCCGTAGAGTGGCGACCAGAACTGCTCACGGTGGTCCAAGTGTGGTCTCACCCACATCTTTACAGCTGTAACATGACATTCCATCTCATGTACTCAAGTGTTTACTAATCATTTGTAAATAAGCTTTCTGAAAATCCTGCGTTCAGACACTCTGAGCCCACTGCATTCTAAATAATCTGTATTTAGTTTAGTTTAGTTTTAGTTTAGAGATACAGCGCGGAAACAGGCCCTTTCGGCCCAACGGGATCGCGCCGACCAGCGATCCCCGCCCATTAACACTATCCAATACCCACTCGGGACAACTGTTACATTTACCAAGCCAATTAACCTACAACCCTGTACGCCTTTGGAGAGTGGGAGGAAGCCGAAGATCTCGGCGAAAACGCACGCGGGTCACGGGGCGGATGTACAAACTCCGTACAGACAGCGCCCGTAGTCGGGATCGAACCCGGGGTCTCCGGCGTTGCATTCGCTGCTGTGCCACCGTGCTGTTTGGACAATATACATTATTTTCCCAGAATGGACAATTTCACATTTTCACTTACTCCACCCCCACGGCCATCGCCTCATGGCTCTAGAAACTAATTCAATCCTGTCCATGGTTGCAGACTGCATGGAGTTTGTAAATTACTCACACAGCATGGAGGCAGGCCCTTTGGCCCACCGAGTCCATGTTGACTAATAAACAGTCAGTGCTTTAGTCTCCCTACAATCCCATCAAAGTCCCCCTCCTCCCCTCAGCTTTGCCCCAGGTGTAGTTTGCAGAGGCCAGTTAACCTGCACATCTTTGGCATGTGGGAGGAAACTGGACCACAGTCACAGGGAGAACATGCATACTCCACACAGACAGCACACAAGTTTAGTTTAGTTTTGTTTATGGTCACTTGTACCGAGGTACAGTGAAAAGCTTTTTTGTTGCGTGCTTACCAGTCATAGAAAGTCGTAGGGAGGTTGCACGCAGTCGAGGTCACGACCCGTGACCCGTACCGTTGCTACGCAACGCCAACTGGAGTACACACGGTGAATGTCAGGTCAGCACTTACCATTGTTTCCAGCGTAGCGGGCCCGTTAAAAACCGCCGAAATGGTCCATTTTTGCGCTGTAAATAATTATGGAAATCGGGGGTAAGCGTGAGAGACGCTTTATCCTACTTCAGAATTCCAAACGTGAGGAGAAATTACGGTAGAGAGAAGCGAGAGCTGAAGGGACAACAACGGCTGAAGTGGTTGGCGACCATTGGCCGTGCAGATATCAAAATTGAAAATATTGGGAATTATCGCATTTGCTCAATGCATTTCATCGAGTCAGGCATTATTTGTGTTTTTTCTTGATTCCTTTGGCATCTAAAAAGTTTCAGAAGTGATAAATTTGGCTGTAAAATTTTAAAATCGCTCTTATTTCTCAAGTGGGTTTGTACATACAAAACGAAAACGCCTCTGAAGCTAAATTTATCATTTAAAAAATCTCCAGACTTGCGTGTAGTGTGTGGGGAAGTAAGTTTTCTATCATTATGCTATTGAAATGTATATTTTAGCAAATAATAAAATGTCCTGACAGCTTAAACTCCCACTCCCTTTCAAAGATATTGACAATTTGCTGAGGTTGATTATGTCCAATTAACAGCTAACAATTATGCCACTCCTTGGCTTGCATCTGAGTAAAATGTAATTCAAAACCCACGTATGGTTTGCGATTTTTTAAAAAAAATGATAAATTTAGCTTCAGAAGCGTTTTCTTTGTGTATGTAAAAACCCACTTGAGAACCATGGGCGATCTTAAATTTTTACAGACAGATTTATAACTTCTGAAACTTTTTAGATACCAAACGAAGCAAGAAAAACACAAATAATGCCTTACTGTTGATGAAATGCAGTGAGCAAACGCGATCATTCCCAATATTTTCAATCTTGATATCTGCGCGGCCAATGTTCGCCGACCACTTTAGCTGTTGTTGTCCCTTCAGCTCTCGCTTCTCTTTACCTTCATTTCTCCTCACTTTGGAGTTCTGAAGTAGGATAAATGTCTCTCACGCTTACCCTGATTTCCACAATTATATACAGAACAAAAATTGTCCATTTCGGCGGTTTTTAACAGGTAAGAAAGTACGTGTTTTGTGTATTAACAACCTATGCCGGAAGCGGCGATGTCCTCCACATGGGTTGAGCAGCTCCGTGCATCACGCCCTTTGACCCAATGACCGTACGTGCAACCCCCCTATACCTGATTACAATCAGGCCATCCAGTGAAGCTAGACTGAGGGTCTCCAACGAGATCGATGGTAGCTCAGGACCGCTCTCTAGTTGGTGATAGGATGATCCATTTGCCTGACGACAGCTGGGAAGAAACTGTCCTTGAATCTGGAGGTGTGTGTTTTCATACTTCTGTACCTCTTACCCGATGGGAGAGGGGAGAAGAGGGAGTGACCGGGGTGAGACTGGTTCTTGACTATGTTGGTGGCCTTGCCAAGCCAGCGTGGTGTAGATGGAGTCAATGGAAGGGAAGTTGGTTTATGTGATGGTCTGGGCTACGTCCACTATTCTCTGCAGTTTCTTGTGGTCTTTGATCAACCACCCACATACACAGTCTTTCTCAGTCTTATAGGTTCTGGCTGGAGTAGACAAATCAAATTAACACCAATGGTTCTGCTGCCAGATCTTAATCACATTGAGTTGGATTCAATCATCTATTGAAAGCAGCCTGACCATGAGTCACTTTTGCATTGAGTCTAGCAGGAAGTAATTTTGTTTTAAATCATGATACACTTTTGATGATCTGTGAACAGTTTTAACAGTGTGCGGGGTCAAAGTATGTGCGTGTGTGTCTGTCTGTGTCTGTGTGTTTGTGTGTTTATGTGTGTGTATGTGTGTACGAGAAAGAGGGAGAGAGAGTGTATGAGGGGGAGTGAGAGGATAGAGAGAGAGAGAGAGAGAGAGAGAGTGAGGAAGATGGGGGGGTGTGTGTGTGTGAGAGAGAGAGAAAGAGGACAAAACCAGGGATTTCATACCCATCAGGATTAATTTGTTGGGCTTATTCCTTGAAAGATTATTGGTGTGCAGCACAAAATTACACAAAAACTGCTGGAGTAACTC
Organism: Okamejei kenojei; assembly: GCA_035221665.1. Classification (NCBI taxonomy): domain Eukaryota; kingdom Metazoa; phylum Chordata; class Chondrichthyes; order Rajiformes; family Rajidae; genus Okamejei; species Okamejei kenojei. Next base: position 11,553,753 of record CM069162.1, read on the forward strand.
AGCAGGTCCGGCTTCAGACTGGGAAGGGTGTCGACCTGAAACGTCACTCGAGTCCTTGCTCTCCAGAGACACTGCCTGACCCACTGAGTTACACCAGCACTTTGTGTCCATACGAGATTATTGGGATTTGCAATTGGTTTCCGACAAGTACAGCAATAGTATCATCTTATGACATCAGCAGCAGCACAACCAAACTTTACGGAGACTTTATCTGATCACATACCCAAAATGCAGAATTTGCTAATCCTATGTCTCATTCAGTGTTCTTTAGTTTCGTTTAGTTTTGAGATAGAATGTGAAGACAAGCCCTTTGGCCCACTGAGTCCATGCTGACCAGCGATCACCAGTACACTAGTTGTATCCTACACACGAGGAACAATTTACAGAAGCTGATTAACCCACCAAACTGCATGTCTTTCAATGTGGGGAAAAAACTGGAGCACCCGGAGAAAACCCATGTGGTCACGGGGAGAATGTACAAACTCCGTACAGGCAAGCACTCGTAGTAAGGATCGAACCCGGGACTCTGGAGCTCTGAGGCAGCAACTCTATTGCTGCACTACTTTGGAAATTGTTGAAATGGTATCTGTCGCCGACAGTCAGATCCTTCCTGACCATCAGAGTCTTGCTACCGATGCATGCTGCCCTTGGGATGGCTGCTGCAGAGAGGAGATAGTTGCCCACCTCTTCGCAGAGTGTGGATTTGCGAAGAGGGTTCTTGTCACGGTTTATCAGCCATGATTAAATGGCAGAGTAGACTTGATGGGCCGAGTGGCCTAATTCTGCTCCCATCACTTATGACCTTATCCTGAGCAGCTCCATAACACAGGACTCTCGGATTGACGGGCTGTTCCCAGGGACACATTCATAGACAGACGTCAAGTGCTGCTGGAAGATCATCAACTCGGTGAAAGAGGCCCTCTGTTCTGCCCGAAACCTGTTGGTCTCCCGGCAGAGTGAGATGCCCGTCGGGGAATGTTGCCGACTGGCCCGCTCCAGACTGCAGGAGTACGTGCTGAGGGACGCACTGAGGCTCGGTGCAGCCAACGCCAAGGCTCGGTGGGGGAGGACCACAGTCTAGGGTCCTTGTGCTGCTGGATATTGGGGGACAGAGTCCGGTGGGGACACCCCTCAAACAAGAGAAGGGATATCTCCCCAGGAGGCCACATGTGTGGTAAGGGTATTTTGCCTAAAGAGAGGTGCGACCAATATTGAGTATAACACTATGGAATGTATGAAGAGGTTTTGCACAACTTTTGTTTTGTATATATTTTAATACTGAAAAAACTTTATTTTTAGGGGGAAAAAAAATTCAGTCACTGGTTTATAAGCGTGGTGCTTTGGACATGACGTAGGTATAGGTTGGTTACTACTTACTCATCCCGCGGGTACACCTACCTGGCATTGGTCCAGGTTATTGTTCAAATGCTTATTCATACTGGCGCTCTTGACCAGTCACCTAGTTAGATATGCTAATCTTCTGTTCCGTTCCAATGACCTGACAGTTTGATAAACGACAGGGCAGAACATTTCCTGGTGATGATACGGTCTGTTGGATTTTAAACCAGAGTCACGTCCTGCGAACCTAAAAGGAGTCGTTCCTTTGGCGGGACGACGCTCATTCACTCTCTAGGTGCTGTGTGAACGGCTTCCATTTTATCCATCTTGGATTTTGGACTTCCTTTCCCAGTCTGGTTTTTGGACGTCTGCTGGTTCTAGATTCCTGCTCCATGGAGCAGGCGGGAGCTTTGAATGAAAATCCTTGGGATTTTTGAGTTATTGGCTTTGAGGAGTGGATAGAAGGGGATCCAGTAAGCGCTTTGGCCAGGCTTACCTCAGCAGCAGTGGTGAGGAATGATTGGGAAAGGGATGTGAGCATGGAATGTAGAAAAGTTTAGTTTAGTTTAGAGATACTAAATACTAATAGTAGAGCACAGGAACAGGCCATTTGGCCCACAATGTGTGTGTCGAACATGTTGGCAAAATAAACTAATCACCTCTACCTACACATGATCCATACCTCCGTGCATATTCATTGTACCTATCTAAAAGCTCCTCCAATGTCACCATCGTATGTGAGTGTGAAATGAGATTTAAGGACCAGTCTACATACGGACGCAGGGCTGGATCTATCAAATGTGTTTGGGTGGTGCAATGGCACGGCTGGTAGAGTCACTGCCTCACAGCACCAGCAATCCGGGTTCGCTCTGGCCTCGGGTGCTGCCTGCGCGGAGTTTGCACGTTCTCCCTGTGACCGCGTGGGTTTCCTCCGGGTTCTCAGTTTTCCTCCCACATCCTGAAGACGTGCGGGTTTGCAGATGAATTGGCCTCTATAAATTGTCCCAAATGGGTAGGGAGTGGACTAGAAAGTGGTATAACCTAGAATTAGTGTAAACGGGTGGTCAAAGGGGCCGCAGTGGAGTTGGTGGGTCGAAGGTCCTGTTTATAAGCTGTATCTTTCAATTCAGTTCAATTAATGTTCACCGTTACAAGAGTCCTGCTTAGGGCAAATGTGAAGATGCTGGGAGAAGACAATATGCAAAAGGGCCAGAGGAGAGAATAATTTTTTTTTTAACTTATTAAGTATACAATGCATAGTCTGAAAGGTGATATGGCAGAGGTTCAGGGAGAAGGTCAAGTTAAATTCATAATCATAATAATACTTTATTAGCCAAGTCTGAGGAATTTCATTTGCCATAGTCATACCATCATACCAATAAAAAGCAACAGAGCATACAAAATACATTTTAACATAAACATCCACCACAGTGACTCCTCCACATTCCTCACTGTGATGGAAGGCAAAAAAAAAGTTCTTTGTTCTCCCGTGGTCGGGGGCCTTGAAACTTCCGTTGACGGGGCGATCTTGGTTCCTCTAACCGGTGGCATTTGGGCACTCGCATCGGGGCATTGGGGGAGGGGGGGGGGGGGGGGAGACTCTCAGCTCCCCTGCGGCGGGCGATCGGACCCCGGGTCGAAAATTGAGTTTCTCTTGCAACAGGAGATTTAAGGCTTCATGTAACAAGACAACAAGACCCAGGGTGATGATGGTGAGGAGAACATGGGTGTGAATTAGGACAGAATGTTTTGACTGTCGAGTCAAGTTGAGTTTATTGTCGCGTGCACAAGCGCAGTGCCGTACAGGTCAGCATCGTGGGCACAGACTCAGACACCGTACAAAAACATATTATACATAAATTACACACGTCACACACAATATTTACCAGACAATGCAAAAAAAAAAGACTGAAAACAAATCTATGTCAGTGCAAGAAGTGGTCGTCTGTTGTTTCCGTTGGTGAGGTAGGATTAGGGTGGTGCAGGTCGGTTCACGAACCTGATGGTTGTAGCTGTTTCTGAACCTGGTGGTGTGGGACTTCAGGTTTCTGTACCTCCTGCCACATGGTGGTAGCGAGAAGAAGGGCATAGTCTGAGAGTCATACAACCACACAGCATGGGAACAGGCCCTTCGGCCCACCTTGTCCATTCGATCAAGTTGGCGTCCTGCGAGGATTCCGTTTGCCTGCATTAGACTATAACCTCGCCTACCCCGTCCAAATGTCCAACCTGGTGGTATGGGACCACAGGCTTCTGTACCTCCTGCCTGATGGTGGCAGTGAGAAGAGAGCAAAGCTCAGATGAAGCGGATCCTTGATGATAGATGCCGCCTTATGGTTACGGTGTAGGGGAGGGCAGGGCTGACGGAGGATGGGGCTGAGACCACCATTCTCTGCAGCTTCTTGTATAACTGGGCGTTGGAATTGCCGGACCAGGCCATGAGGCAACCAGTCAGGCTACTTGTATTTCTTGATTAGTTTGGGTGTCAAGGATTATGGGGAGAAGGCAGGAGAATGGGGTTAGGAGAGAGAGAGAGAGAGATTAACCATGATTGAATGACGGAGTAGACTTGATGGGGCAAATGACCTAATTCTGCTCCTATCACTTAAAGAAACATAGAAACATAGAAAATCGGTGCAGGAGTAGGCCATTCGGCCCTTCGAGCCATTTAAAATGATCATGGCTGATCAACCAAAATCAGTACCCCATTCCTGCTTTTTTCTCATATCCTTTGATACCGTTAGCCCTAAGAGCTAAATCTAAAGGGGCTGTCCCACTTGGGCGACCTACTCCGCGAGTTCTGGCGAGTTTGCCCTCGACTCACACTCGCAGCATGGCCGACACAAGGTCGCAGGAGGTCTTTGTAACTCTCCTTCATGCTCGAGAGTGGTCCCCGCGTACTCGAGGCCTCAGCTAGGCCGCATGTTGAGAAATGCCCGCGAGTAAAAAAAGGTCGCCATGGAAAAAAATCGATAATTTTTTATTTGTATGTTTAGTCGTAGAAGGTCAGCATGTTAGTCGTAGGTAATCGAGGGTAATCGGAGGTAGCCGAAGCTGGTCTTCTACATAGCCGAAGGAGGTCTTCAACATGACATTTTTTCAAACTCTCCTAAACTCTTCTAAACTTGCCAATTAGGTCGCCCAAGTGGGACAGCCCCTTAAATCTCTCTTGAAAATATCCAGTGAATTGGCCTCCACTGCCTTCTTTGGCAGAGAGGTCCACACTTTCACAACTCTCTGGGTGAAAACGTTTTTCCTCATCTCAGTCCTAAATGGCTACCCCTTATTATTGAAACTGTGATCCCTGGTTCTGGACTCCCCTAACATCGGAAACATTGTTCCTGCATCTAGCCTGTCCAATCCCTTAAGAATTTAATATGTTTCTTATGAACTTATGAACCATCTACAGTGAATGTGTTGAGAGGTTGGTTGGAGTGTTTGGTCAAATGCGAATCTCTTCAGAAAACCGTTAAATTAAATCAAGTTGAGCTTATTGGGATATGCACAGAGAGGGCTTCTTCACAGTTTTCATGCTTGCATCTTAGTGCTGAGCCCAGGATAGATCATCCCAGGTGGACTTTAAAAAAAACTGCATGGAAACAGGCCCTTCGGCCCACCGTGTCCATGCTCACTATTTACTACCTTCGTTCTATCTTATTCCAGTTTCGCATCCACTCCCAACACACTCGGGGCAATTAGTGTCGAGATACTAGATGCCAATAGTAGGGAACAGGAACAGGACCTTTGGCCCACAATGTGTGCGTCGAACATGTTGACCAAATGTCTATGCCGAGCATGATGTTAGGTTATTTAGTTTTGTTTCATTTAATTAGAGATACAGCATGGCAACAAGCCTTTCAGTCCCACCGAGTCCACTACTTTTCTTGTTCACTATTATCCTACTTTCTCATCCACTACCTACACACCAGGGGTAACCTACGAACCTGGGATGTGGGAGGAATCCGGAACACCCGGAGGAAAACTTGTGGTCTTATGGAGAACATGCACTATGCACACCGACAGCACCGGAGGTTACGATCGGACCTGGGTCTCTGCCGCTGTGAGCGGCGGCTCTACCAGTTGTGCCATTCACTGGGCCGTTGGCGCCCAAGCTGCTAATTCTCTGGCCAACCCACCTGCTACCGGAGTTTTCCCTTGAATTCCATCTTGAACAGAAGACCTTGATGGTTCACACCAGAACCAACACCGGAACGTCAGGCTGTGCAAACGGAGAACAAAAGCTGCAAGGTGGTTGTTTCCCTTGGACTTTTACAGAACATCAAGTGGCCCAAAGGAAACTCCTGCTCACAGCATGGAGAGGAATAAATAGCCCAGAGTTTGTCCTGCTTATCACATGCCACTGCGCACTGATTAGAGTTGCTTGCCTTACAGCGCCAGAGACCCGGGTTCGATCCTGACCACGGGTGCTGTGTGTACGGAGTTTGTACGTTCTCCCCGTGACCTGCCTGGGTTCGCTCCGGGTGCTCCGGTTTCCTCCCACACTCCAGAGACCGACCGGCAAGTTTGTATTTTAATTGGCTCCTGTAAATTGCCTCTAGTGGGCAGGATGTGAAACTGGGGTAACGTAGAAGTGGTCAGCATGGACTTGGCGGGCCGAAGGGCCTGTTCCCAGGCTGTATCTCTGAACGAAACTAAAAGTAAATCTCAAACAAAGCAGACGTGTCTGTGTGTGTGTGTGTGCGCGTGTGGAAAAGTTTACACAGTGAGTTGTTGTGATTGGAAATCAGCAAAGCTTTTTCCCTCTATCTTGTACACTCTGGATGACCGTGATCATGTGCAGTCTGTATCACTGACTAAACAACACGCAACAAAAAGCTTTTTCACTGTACCTCGGTACACGTGACAATAATAAATTAAACTCAATTAAACGAAATCCTGACCTCCACTGCTGCCAGTGTGGAGTTTGCACGTTCTCCCTGTGAGCACGCGGGTTTCTTCCGGGTGCTCTGGTTTCCGCCCACACCCCACAACCCGCGAGGGGTTTTATTAATTGGCCTCTGTAAATTTCCCCTGGTGTGTGGGCAGTCGATGCGAAAGCGGGATAACATAGAACGGGTGTTGAACGGGTGATGGATGGTCGGTGTGGAACCGGCCAGCTAAAGGGCCTGTTCCCGTCATCTCTCTGAATTAAACAAATCCCTTAAACAGTTTTCCATGTTTCCTGGGATGAAAGTCTATTCTATCGTTAGCAGCTGAAGAAATTAGATCTATATTCTCTGGAGTTAACAAGAATGAGAAGTGATAATATTGATCTTGAAGGGGTGAGACAGAGTAGATGGTGAGTTGTTTCCACCAGTGGGAGACTGTGAACGAGCTGACACAGTCAACACTGTTGGGGAGCAGTTATTTAAGACTTGCTTTATTTAAGCCCTTATTGCAGATGGTGGTAAATTGCTGGAATTCCCCTATCCTGGATCCTGGTTCTCTGAGCATACTTAAGAAACAGTCGATAAGCCTTCGGAAGTTCAGGGAATTGGGGATCTTGCGGAGAAGAGGAGTTGAACCCTGGAACAGATCGGATCAACCATGACATGTTGAATGGAGGGGAGGAACTGCAGGTGCTGGTTTATACCAAACACAGACACACAATGCTGGAGTAATTCAGCGGGGACAGGCAGCATCTCTGGAGGGAAGGAATAACGTCACCCATTCCTTCTCTTCAGAGATGCTGCCTGTCCCGCTGAGTTACTCCAGCATTTTGTGTCTATATTGAATGGTGGAGCAGGCTTGAGGGGCCGAGTGGCCTACCCCTGCTCCTGTTTCCATATGCACATATGTTCAATACTATCCTCCTGTTTGCTCTGTAGTCTTCCTCCAGAATAGAAGCTTTGATGTCAGGGTTTAATGCCTTTTGAATGCTGTGCCATGACTTTGAACTGAAATTAATTATTGGATCCTTCTCTTGCATCTGTCAATGGGAAGGACAGGCTGCCACTGGTACAATGTCTGAACTCATTACTAACGTTGGTATGTACCTCCCACGGACTTAACTCTTGCCAATATGCTGGTGAATGCTGACACGAGGATCAGTCGATACTGGAATCTCGAGCAAGACACAAAAATGCTGGACGAACTCAGTGGGTCCAAAGAAGGGTCTCGACCTGAAACGTCAGCCATTCCTTCTCTCCAGCGATGCTTCCTGTCCCGCTGAGTTACTCCAGATTTTTGTGTCTATCTTCCGAGAGTCTTTTGTTTAGTTTAGATGTACAGCACGGAAACAGGCCCTTTGGCCCACCAAGTCCGCGCCGACCAGCGATCCCCGCACATCAATGCGCGCAAGAACGCACACGCACACACACACACACACACACACACACACACACACACACACACACACACACACACACACACACACACACACACACACACACACACACCAATTGCAATCTACAGAGGCCAATTAACCTATAACCTGTACGTCTTTGGAGTGTGGGTTTAAACCGGGGATCCCGGAGAAAACCCACGCAATCAGGTGGAGAAGGTACAAACTCCAACAGCACCCCTTAGTCAGGATCGAACCCGGTACCCTGGCACTGTATGGGTGCCGCTGCGCCACTGGTGCTGCCCTGAAGTCAGTCAGCAAGTGTGGACGGAATGGACCGGCAACATTTTGGGCACTCTCTTTTCAGTTGTAAACCAGCATCTGCAGTTCTTTGTGTCTCCCTCCATTCCCAGCCTGATCATGCCTCAGTCCAAATGCCTCTTAAATATTGCTACCCTGTTTGCATTTATCACCTCCCTACATAGCATATTACATGCACTTCTGAATTCCACTGCAAACACTCCTCCAGTAAAGACATAAAGTGCTGAAGTAACTTAGCAGGACAGGCAGTATCCCCAGCAAACATGGATCGGTGATCCAAGGGTCGGAACCCATTTTCACAACTTCAGACACTTTCCGCTGAAGTGCTGCCTGACCCGCCGGGTTTCTCCAGCACTTTGTGTCTTTTTCTGTAAACTAGCATCTGCAGCTCCTTGTTTTAATTCCTCGAGTAAAAATGTTTCTGCAGAATGTTCCGCGACGAGTTTGTACGTTCTCCCCGTTCTCTGGTTTCCTCCCACACTCCAAAGACCTACGGGGTCTGTAGATTAATTGACTTCGGTAAAAATTGTAAACTTAGTGTGTGGATAATGCTAGTGTGCGGGGATTTATGGTCATCTCGGACCTGGGGGGGGGGGAGCGAAGGGCCTGTTTCTCACCTGTATCTTAAAACTAAACTAAACTGGTTAAGCACTTCATCCCCTTCCTGTGCCCCCTCCCTCTGTTATATCTTACTAGTTAGTATGTGCTTGAAAACCACAGGACACTGTTGCAACATTATACTATCATGAGGGCAGGCTGCAAGCTCATAATGGACCACTAACATGTACAGAGTCTAGTGCACCGTTGTGCGTATGTCATGCGTAGCTTGTTTGGTTGCAATGGGATTTACTAACCTCCACACTCTTTGTACTAGCTTTCTCTGATTTACATTCCGGTATTGTCCCAGAATCGTAGTTTTGGAACAACAGTGAGAGAGCCATTGAAAACAAGCAGCGCTAGATGGAGTGACCCATTTGTACCCTGTCATTGCTAAAAGGCCCAATCAAAGGCAGTTCAGTAGGTGATCTCCATGTGAAAGACTCGTTGCCACGGCAATGTTATTTTTTTTGGCAATGGCTGTCTGCACCAATCCCTAAAGATATGGGGGGGGGGGGGGGCAGTGGAGAGGGGTGGGTTCCACACACTGAAAACCAACTCATTCAGGCAGATGACTGAGCAAATCTCCGCGACGGGAGGGAGTTATGATTCATATAACCATATAACAATTACAGCACGGAAACAGGCCCTCTCGGCCCTTCCAGTCCGTGCCGACCATTTGTTTTCCCCTAGTCCCATCTACCTGCACTCAGACCGTACCCCTCCATTCCCTTCCCGTCCATATATCTATCCACTTTACTTTTAAATGTTAAAATCGATCCTGCCTCCACCACTTCTGCTGGAAGCTCATTCCACACAGCCACCACCCTCTGAGTAAAGAAGTTCCCCCTCACGTTACCCCTAAACTTCTGTCCCTTAATTCTCATGTCATGCCCTCTTGTTTGAATCTTCCCTACCCTCAATGGGAAAAGCTTATCCACGTCAACTCTGTCTATCCCTTCCATCATTTTAATGACCTCAATCAAGTCCCCCCTTAACCTTCTGCGCTCCAAAGAATAAAGACCTAACTTGTTCAACCTTTCTCTGTAACATAGTTGCTGGAACCCTGGCAGCATTCTAGTAAATCTCCTCTGTACGCTCTCTATTTTGTTGACATCCTTCCTATAATTAGGCGACCAAAATTGTACACCATACTCCAGAATTGGTCTTACCATGCCTTGTACAATTTTAACATTACTTCCCTACTCCTATATTCAATGCTCTGATTTATAAAGGCCAGCACACCAAAGGCTTTCTTTACCACCCTATCTACATGCGATTCCACCTTCAGGGAACTATGCACAGTTATTCCTAGATCCCTCTGTTCCACAGCATTCCTCAATTCCCTACCATTTATCATGTACGTCCTATTTTCTTCCTTCAAATAAGGCCACACTTTTTTAGTTTCGTTTTTGGTTTCGGGAGTACAGCCCGGAAACAGGCCCTCCGTCCCGCAAAGTCCGGACCGACCAGTGATCCCCGCTCTATTTAACTCTCTCTTAAATCCATCCAGCGACTTGGCCTCCACTGCCCTCTGGGGCAGGGAATTCCATAAATTCACAACTCTCTGGGTGAAAACGTTTTTTCTCACCTGAGTCTTAAATGACCTCCCCTTTATTCTAAGACTCTGGCCCCTGGTTCTGGACTCGCCCCACATTGGGAACATTTTCCATTAACACGATCCTACACACACGTGGGACAATTTGCACTCATACCAAGCCAATCAACCTACAAACCTGTACGGCTTTGGAGTGTGGGAGGAAACCGAAGATCTCGGAGAAAACCCACGCAGGTCACGGGGAGAACGTGCAAACTCCGTACAGGCAGCGCCCGTAGTCGGGATCGAACCCGGGTCCACTGGCGCTGTAAGGCAGCGACTCTACTGCTGCGTCACCGTGCGGCAATGTGAAAGTAAGTTATACGAAGGGCGTCTGCCCTGGATTGGCAGTTCTGGGGCGCCAGTTTAAGATAAACTCACCCCCAATTTCATCACCATCTGTAACTGGGTTACAATCCAAGCTGCCTCAGCGCACAGATGATCTCCAAAGATGTACAGGTTTGTAGGTTAATTGGCTTGGTATAAGTGTAATTTGTTCCTTGTGTGTATGATAGTGTTCGTGTGCGGGGAGCGCTGGTCGGCGCGGACGCGGTGGGCCGAAGGGCCTGTTTCCGCGCTGTATCTGTAAACCGACCTAAACTAAACTACAAAAAAGCCGATGGTGATTCAGCAAAATAACTTTTTGCCACTTGTTTACCTTTGATAGCTGACACTGCTAATGCACGGCAGACTCGAGATTAAATGCGAAAAATAGTTGGAATTCTCCACCTTGCAAAGAGCCTCTCTCCCGCCCCCACCCCCTCCCCCCTGAGGAGTGCCCGTACCATTTAAAGTGACCTTTCAGATCTCAGACCATTTATTTCTCTTCCAAACGTTTGACCTTTTTTAATGTCTGGAGCTCAACTTGTGGCGTCAGGTCACCAACTGCCTGATTGTGGTTATGATTGTGGTCCAGATCAAACAGAGTCTCTTGCCCAGAGTAGGGCAATCGACGACCAGAGCACAGAGGTTCAAGGTGAAAGGGAAAAGGCTCAATAGGGATCTGAGGGGTAACTTTTTCACACATAGGGTGGCGGGTGTATGGAACAAGCTGCCAAATGAGGCAGCTGAGGCTGGGACTATCCTAACATTTAAGAACATTTAGACAGGTACATGGATAGGACAGGTTTGGAAGGATATGGACCAAGCGCAGGCAGGTGGGATTAGTGTAGCTGGGACATGTTGGCCGGTGTGGGCAAGTTGGGCCAAAGGGCCTGGTTCCACATTGTATCACTCTATGACTATTGGCCCAAAATGCTGGAGTTACTCAGCGGGTCAGGCAGCATCTCTGGAGAAAAAGAATAGGTGACATTTCGGGGTCATTTTGACCACCTTCTGTGTGCCAAACCTGTGTCTCAGGTTCCTGTTTAATCTTTCCCCTCTCAACTTAATTCTATACAGTCTTGTTTTAGACTCCCTATTATTGGGGAACAATTGTGACTATTCACCTTCTCTGTATCATAAAAAGACATATAGTTCATTAATACTCTAAAATCTGCCATTATAAACCAGCATGGCTGATTAACCATAGAACAGTCCAGCAAAGGAACACTCATCGGCCCACAATGTTTGTACTGTACGTGATGTCCAATTTAACTAGTCCCCTCTTCCTGCTTATGATCCGTACACTTCCATTCCATTCATATCCATGTGGTTATTCCAAAGCCTCTTTATCCTTTAGTGATCCAGCGTGCAAACAGGCCCTTCGGCCCACGTAGTTCGTGCCAACCACCGATCACCCTGCACACTAACACCATCCTACACACAAGGTTTACAATTTTACCAAAGCCAATTAACCTGCCACCCTGTGCATCTTTGGAGGGTGGGAGGAAACCCTCGCATTCACAGGGAGAGCGTACATATTCCGTACAGCCAGCTCCCATAGTCAGGATAGCCTGGTCACTGCTGCCCCTATCTCGATCCAGAGGTATAGGAGGCTGTTTCTTAGAATAAAGGGGAGGTTTAAGACTGAGGTGAGAAAAAAAACTTTTTCACCCAGAGAGTTGTGAATTTATGGAATTCCCTGCCACAGAGGGCAGTGGAGGCCAAGTCACTGGATGGATTTAAGAGAGAGTTAGATAGAGCTCTCGGGGCTAGTGGAGTCAAGGGATATGGGGAGAAGGCAGGCACGGGTTATTGATAGGGGACGATCAGCCATGATCACAATGAATGGCGGTGCTGGCTCGAAGGGCCGAATGGTCTCCTCCTGCACCTATTTTCGATGTTTCTATGAGCATGCAGAAATCTCAAATGTAAAGCTAACTGCTGAAAGAACCGCTGAGTTCCGCCAGCAGTTTGCTTTTCCCTGCAGAAACTTCCTTTCCTGGGTTTTGAGCAAGGAGAGTTGTGTAACAGTGATCCACACCCTTGCCCTCAATCACCTCCACCCTTCCATGCAAATATGTATCACTGTCACTCACACAGGGCCTCTGCATCCTATTACCAGTATTATTCAGGCCCCGGAGTTTTATCTCACCTTCCCCCGGTGTTTGTGCTGTGTTATCTATTCTCCGAGCCTCATTGTTCCCCAGCTTAATCATCGGAGCCAGACTGTGCAACGATAAGCATTCAGCAGGTTTCCGTTTCACCAAGTGAGGGCTCACGTTTTGCATTAGTTTGTGCTGATTTCCTTGGAAAGTTACCATTTTGGTTCAAGTCAAGAGTGTTTTAATTGTCAGATGGAACGGCAACCGGCAGCTTACGCCCCAGCGGTATGAATATTGACTTCTCTAACTTCAAGTAAAGCTCCTCTCCCACTTTCCCGAGTTACTCACGAATTCTCCCGAGTTTTCTCCCTGGATTCAAACTCGGAGAATTACGGTAATAGCCAGCCGTAGGTTCTCGGGGCTATTTATTTTACTCGTGGACATTTTTCAACGTTGAAAAAACGTCCCAACTTACCTGATGCCCCGAGTACCTACGGCTGGCTACGAAATATCTACGGACTCGCTACGGACATTCTCCGAGTTTGAAGCAAGGGGAAAACTCGGGAGAATTCGTGAATAACTCTGGAAAGTGGGACAGGGGCTTAACTTTTGCCTGCTCTCTCTCTCTCTCCATCCCTCCCCTCTTCCCAGTTCTCTGAGTAATCTGACAATCCTCGTTTACATTTTATCTCGGTTTGCTTTGTTGTTACTTTTTCCTAACTAACAATGATCTATTCTCACAGCGTTCTTCCACGGGAAGAAGTCCTCGCCCCCCACTGATGATCCCTTTTCCTGTCTCCAACCAACCCCCTCCTCTTGGACCCCCCCTCGTAGCCTTCCGGCTTTAGAACTCTTTATCCAGAACTGCCGTCGCGACATCAACCGCCTCGACTTCTCCACTCCCCTGTCTCACTCCAATCTCTCACCCCCCCCTCCCGAACGTACTGCCATCGACTCACTCCGTAACAACCCAGACTGGGTTATCAAACCCGCCGACAAGGGAGGTGCCGTGGTAGTCTGGCGCGTCGATCTCTACAAAGCGGAGGCCACGCGCCAACTCTCGGACACCTCCTCCTACTTTACCCTGAACCATGACCCCACTGACGAGCACCAGGCCACCATCTCGAGCACCATAACCGACTTCATCAGCTCCGGCTCCCTACCCCCCCGAGCCTCCAACCTCATCGTTTCCCAGCCCTGCACGGCCCGATTTTACCTTCTCCCCAAAATCCACAAACCCGACTGCCCCGGCCGACCCATTGTCTCTGCCTGTTCGTGCCCCACCGAACACATTTCTACATACCTTGACGCCATCCTATCCCCCTTTGTTAAATCCCTCCCCACCTATGTTCAAGACACCTCAGTCACTCTCCGTCGGCTCCGTGCATTCCATTCTCCAGGCCCCCATCCTCTCATCTTCACCATGGACGTCCAGTCACTCTATACCTCCATCTCCCACCAGGATGGTCTCAAAGCCCTCCGGTTCTTCCTCGAGCAACCCATACCCGTCCACTGACACCCTCCTCCGCCTAGCGGAGTTGGTCCTTACCCTCAATAACTTCTCTTTTGACTCCTCCCATTTCCTCCAAACACAAGGCGTAGCTATGGGTACATGCATGGGCCCCAGCTACGCTTGCCTCTTTGTCGGGTACGTCAAACAATCCTTGTTCTTGACGTACCAGGGCCCCATCCCCGACCTCTACCTCCGTTACATTAACGACTGCTTTGGTGTCACCTCCTGCACCCACACACAACTGACTGACTTCATCCATTTCACCAATAACTTCCATCCGGCACTCAAATACACTTGGACTATTTCCGACACTTCCCTACCATTCCTTGACCTCACCATCTCTATTGCAGGTGATACACTCCTGACCAACATCCACTACAAACCCACTGACTCCCACAGCTACATGGACTACTCTTCCTCCCACCCTGCTTCCTGTAAGGACTCCATCCCCTATCCCCAATTCCTCCACCTACGCCGCATCTTACACACCAGGTCATCACAAATGTCCTCATTCTTCAGAGAACGAGGATTCCCCTCCCCCACTATAGATGCGGCTCGCACCAGGGTCTCCTCCATATCCCGCAACACTGCCCTCTCTCCCCATTCCCCCACTCGCAACAAGGGCAGAGTCCCCCTGGTCCTCACCTCTCACCCCACCAGCCAGCACATACAACAGATAGTCCTCCGCCAGTTTCGCCACCTCCAACGTGACCCCTCCACCCGCCACATCTTCCCATCTCCCCCCCTGTCTGCCTTCCACAAAGACCGCTCCCTCCGCAACTCAGTTGTCAATTCTTCCCTTCCCTCCCGCTCTACCCCTTCCCCGGGCACTTTCCCTTGCAACTGCAAGAGATGCTACACTTGTCCCTTCACCTCCCCCCTCCACTCCTTTCAGGGACCCAAGCAGTCCTTCCAGGTCCGACAGAGGTTCACCTGCATCTCCTCCAACCTCATCTACTGCATCCGCTGCTCCAGGTGCCAGCTGATCTATATCGGTGAGACCAAGCGGAGGCTTGGCGATCGTTTCGTCGAACACCTTCGCTCGGTCCGCAATAACCAACCCGACCTCCCGGTGGCTCAGCACTTCAACTCCCCCTCCCATTCCATATCCGACCTCTCTGTCCTGGGCCTCCTCCACGGCCAGAGTGAGCAACACCGCAAGTTGGAGGAACAGCACCTCATATTCCGCTTGGGGAGTCTACATCCTCTGGGCTTGAACATTGAATGTTCTCAATTCTGTTAACCCTTGCTGTCTCCCCCCCTTCCCACCTCTCCCTCAGCCCTCGGGCCCTGGCATTCCCTCTCTCTCTATCTCTCCCCCACCGAAGTCGCACTAGCTTCTCATTTTCACACTACAAACAGCTTACAATGGCCTGTTTCCTTTATCATCGTTACTTTTTTGCATATCTTTCATTCATTGTTCTTTATCTCTCCACATCACCGTCTATATCTCTCGTTTCCCCGATCCCTGACCAGTCTGAAGAAGGGTCTCGACCCGAAACGTCGCCTATCGCCTTCGCTCCTTAGATGCTGCTGCACCCGCTGAGTTTCTCCAGCCTTTTGTGTATAAATCAATATGTTCCTTGATTTCCATCCCCTTAGTCTCATTTTTCATACCTTGCACTTCCTTATCTCTGTATCTCCCTCTCCCCTGATTCAGTCTGAAGAAGGTGCTTGACCCGAAACGTCACCCATTCCTTCTCTCCAGAGATGCTGCCTGTCCCGCTGAGTTACTCCAGCATTTTGTGTCTGTATTCACAATGCACAGGTTCAGGAGGGTGTGATGTTTCATGCAAGGTAAAGCCTGATTTAAAACAGTTTGAAGGTCTCCAATGAGGTAGATGGGAGGTCAGGGCCGTTCTTTAGTTGATGAGAGGACAGTTCAGTTGCCTGATAACAGCTGGGAAGAAACTGTTCCTGAATCTGGAGGTGAACATTTGCACACTTCTGTACCTCTGTCCCACTCCATCTTTCAACTCATGGGATTCATCTTTTAAAAAATGAAGTGTTGGAGTACTAACATCCAATAACATCCAATAATCTGGAAAATTTACTCATTTAAACCCACCAAGCATTCTCGAAAAGTTGAGTTTTCAAGAGAGAGTTAGATAAAAGGCGCTGTCCCACTTTCCCGAGTTACTCACGAACTCTCCCGAGTTTTCCTCTTGATTCGAACTCGGGGAATGTCGGCAGCGAGTCCGTAGGTGGCCGTAGGTGTCCGTAGATATTTCGTAGCGGCTCGTAATACCAGCCGTAGGAACTCGGGGCATCAGGTAAGTCGGGACGTTTTTTTCAACATGTTGAAAAATGTCCACGAGTTTAAAAAAATTGCCCCAAGTACCTACGAAAAGGCTGTTACCGTAATTCTCCGAGTTCGAATCAAGGGGAAAACTCGGGAGACTTTGTGAGTGACTCGGGAAAGTAGGACAAGGGCTTAAGCTCTTTGGGCTAAAGGAATCAAGGGATATGGTGAAAAGGTAGGAATGGGGTACTGATTTTGAATGATCAGCCATGATCATATTAAAGGGCCGAACGGCGTACTCCTCCACCTATTTTCTATGTTTACTGTAATTAGCAGTTCACTCCATCTTGTTGATGCTTTTTCTTCCTTTAAGCTGTTTGTGTGTATGATAGCAGTGTGGCTCCCGGTAAAATTAACTGAGTGTTTTTAGAGTTGCCTTTCTTAACACAAACCTTTCTATTTTATTTTATGCTGCTCAAAGGACACAGAAGGATTAGTTCTGGTGAGTAAATTGATTGCTTCAAAAATCACTTGGGATGCTCGTTTACATTTTTGCTCAAACTAATCCTTAAAGGGTTTGTGATCTCCACAAAAGATTATTTTATTTAACAAAACGGTTTGTCGAAGGGAGGTGAAAGAGGCGATTGATCCCGATGGAACATCTTCCCGTGTACTATTGAAGATAGACACAAAATTCTGCAGTAACTCAGCGGGACAGGCAGCATCTCTGGAGAGAAGGAATGGGTGACGTTATCGGGTCGAGATCCTTCTTCAGACTGATGTTAGGGGAGAGGGAGATACCACAGATAAGGAGGTGCAAGGTGTGAAAACAGGACAAAGGGGATGGAGATAAAGGTAATCGTAGAATAGATCGTTGTTAACTGGGAGAAGGTAACAACAAAGCAACCAGAGATAAAATGTAGTTGGAGAAAATAAGACTAGCTGGAGAACTGGGAGGGGGCGGAGGGGCTGGAGACAGTGGGAAAGCTTAGGGTTACTTGAAGTTTGAGAAGTCAATGTTCATACCGCCGGGTTGTAGGCTGCCCAAGCGAAATCTGAGATGCTGTTCCTCCAATTTACGCTGGGCCTCACTCTGACAATGGAGGAGGCCCAGGACAGAAAGGTCAGTGTGGGAGTGGGAGGGGGAGTTAAAGTGTTGAGCAATCTGGAGATCAGGTGGGTGTGAGAGCATCAAATAACATGTGAGGCTTTGAGATACACAGGATGTATGACATAGACGCTGGCCATTCGGCCCAGGCTGTCCATGCCAGCATTAGTGCTACATTTGAGCCTCTGCTGATTTCCTTGATTTACAGTATTGGGTTTCCGTCAGGTCAGGCTGCGAAGTAGATGATCGTCAGAGAACTGGGAAACTGGGGGGTGGTGTCGGAAGGAACTGCAGATGCTGGTTTAATCCAAAGATAGACACTAAAAGCTGCAGGAACTCAGTGGGTCAGACAGCATCTCTGGAGAAAAGGAATAGGTGACGTTTCGGGTCGAAACCCTTCTTCAGGCCTGGTCCTCCTTCAGGTCTGAAGAAGGGTCGTGACCCGAAAAGTTACCCATTCCTTTTCTCCAGAGATGTTGTCTTGCCCGCTTAGTTACTCCAGCTATTAGTGTCTAAACTGGAGGGTGTGGGGCAGAGGGTGGAAACTGCACCCAGAGCTGGATTGGGAAGGATGCCAGGGGCCAGACCTCCCCCAGCTCATGAGTGAGAGGAGCAACATAGCGAGGCTCACACTGCCCCACCCTCCACCCTCAACATAACCACCTCCTATTCCGCTTGGGCAGTTTGCACCCCAGTGGCATAAACATTGACTTCTCAAATATCCGGTTGCCCTTGCTGTCTCCTCCCCTTCTCAGCTCTCCCTCAGCCCTCTGGCTCCTCCTCTTCCTTTCTCCTTTCTTCTCCCCCACCCTACATCAGTCTGAAGAAGGTTCAGCCCGAAACGTTGCCTATTTCCTTCGCTCCATAGATGCTGCTGCACCCGCTGAGTTTCTCCAGCACTTTTGTCTATGCATAGTCCTGGATCCTCAGTGCACTCACTCGTTGAATGGTGGCCAATAACTGTGGACCTGAAACGACACATATCCATGTTCTTTAGAGATGACAACTGATCTGCTGAGTTGCTCTAGCTCTCTGTTTTTTTTCATATAAACCAGCGCCTGCAGTTCTTTGTATCTCCTAATTAGTTTATCGCTTCAGTTAGAGTAACAGTGAATGCCGTGACTTGTTCTGTATTTACAGTGAAGAAACAACTTTGCATTCTTTGCTCCAGGTGTTTCTACAAAATCTCTTGTAAGTTCTGTTTAACCAGCTGTAAACCACCTCTTGTTGAGATTTAGTTTAGTTTAGTTTAGTTTAGAGATACAGCACGGAAACAGGCCCTTTGGCCCACCGAGACCGCACCGACCAGCGATCCCCGCGCATTAACGCTACCCTACACACACTAGGGACAATTTTTACATTTGCACCAAGCCAATTAGCCTACAAACCCTGTTAGTCTTTGGAGTGTGGGAGGAAACTGAAGATTTCGGAGAAAACCCACGCAGGTCTCGGGGAGAACGTACAAACTCGATACAGACTGCATTGCGGTCATGATCCAATGTCGGGTCTCTGGCGACATAAGGCAGCAGCTCTACCTCTGTGCCACCCTGCAGCCCACGAATTAAAGGATCTTAATTAAAAGATATTCAGGGATTACGTAAATGGGGATAGATGCAGGAAAGGTGGGTTCAGGAAAAAGATCAGCAGGGACCTTATTGAACGGGTAGAGCAGGCACAAGCGGTTGAATGACTGGCTACCACTTCTATATGTTGTGATTAACTGATAGCTTGCTTGATACTTCATTGTGTACTTGGTACAGTGAGGTACCGTGTGCAGACAGTACGAGTGTGCTAGAGTCGCCACCTAAAGGGTGCTGACAACGTACGGGAGGTGAGAATTCCTGTTACCTTTTGCCACCAAAATGGATAAGGAAAGATGTTAGTTAAGTAGTGAGGACAGTTTATAAGCCAATTAGACATAGGGGTAGAATTAGGCCATTCGGCCCATCGAGTCTGCTCCGCCATTCGATCATGGCTCATCTATTTTTCCCTCTCAATCCCACTCTCCTGCCTTCTCCCTGTAACCGTTGATGCTCTTACTAATCAAGAACAAACCTAATGATGGAACGACACAAAACGCTCGAGTAACTCAGCGGGTCAGGCAGCATCCCTGGAGAAGGTGACATTTTGGGACAAGACCCTTCTCCAGATTTTGCAGGGATGGGGGGGAAAGGAAGCGGGAAGGTTTTAATGATGTCATTCCCGTCAGGATATCTACTGTCCCTTCCGGTCTGACAACGGGAAGAGAGGGGGCCTGTGGTCATGGTCATGGAGTCACAGAATCAAAGAACTTTGAAGTGTGGGAGGAAACCAAAGATCTTGGAGAAAACCCATGCAGGTCACGGTGAGAACGTCCAAACTCCGCACAGACACGGAGATGCTCCCTTTGCCCCACCTCATCCGTGCCGACCAGGAGATTTTTTTATTTGCAGAAATAAACTGTATTTACGTCGACCATGATGTCCCAACTAAGCGAGTCCCAATATTTGGCCCTTATCCCTCTAAATCTTTCCTATCCACGCACGTGTCCAAGTGTCTTTTAAATATTGCTACTTTATCTGCCACAAGTTCTTCTTCTGGTAGCTCATACCATATACCCCCCCCCCCCCCCCCCCCCCGAGGTAAAAGCTGCCCCTCGAGTTCCTATTACATTTTTCCCCTCACACCTCTTTACAAATAAAAAGCAAAAAACGACATGAAAACGCACAAATTGCAGTGTGTTGTGAATGAGAATAGGTGGCAGGGTGGCGCAGCGGTAGAGCTGCTGCCTTACAGCGCCAGAGACCCCGGTTCGATCCCGACCACGGGTGCTGTCTGTATGCCGTTTATACGTTCTTCCCGCGACCTGCGTGGGTTTTCTCCAAGATCTTTGGTTTCCTCCCGCACTCCAAAGCCGTACTGGTTAGTAGGTTAATTGGCTATAGTGTAAATGTACAACTGGACCATTGTCCCTAGTGTGTGCAGGGCAGTGTTAACGTGCGGGGATCGCTGGTCGGTGCGGACTCAGTGGGCCAAAGGGCCTGCTTCTGCGCAGTATCTCTAAACTATACTAAACTAAATTAAATCTGGAATAACTTTAGCCATAAATGTAATTGGATGATCAGAGCTTGGCTGCGGACCAAGGAGTTCCATAGGAAGTATTGAAAAGTAGATTTTTTTAAATCAAAATACAAAGTGCTGGAGGAACTCAGTGGATCAGGCAGCATCTGTGGAGGAACTGAACATATGACGTTTCAGCTCGGGACCCTTATTCAAATTGAGAAAGGGTTCTGACCCAAAGATGAGTCCGCCCATTCCCTCCACAGATGCTGCCTGACCTGCTGAGTTCCTCCTGATCACGATTCCAACATCTGTCCTTCATTGTTGATATTTATATCGGTTCAGTTTGGGAATATTTTCATGCTGATTATAATTATTTCGTATTTTTGCCCACTTATGTTTGTTTGGGCAACTGCATCAGCTTATGGTTTCCATAATAAACCATAACTAAACTGATAATGGGCACTCCTGCTTGTAAAGCTATCTGCCGCAGCCCACATCTTTAGCAATGTCGGGCTGGTTTTAACCCTTCAGTTGCCCAGGCAGGTTCCACAAAACGCAGAATCAGACCCTTCGGCCCACTGGGTCCGCGCTGACCAGTGGTCACCCCGTACCCTAACACTAATGTGTGTCGCAATGCCGGTTGATACCGAAAATAGACACAAACTGCTGGAGTGACTCAGAGGTCAGGCAGCATCTCTGGAGAAAAGGAATAGATGGGGTCTGCTCTTCCTTTGACCATCGGTTGCCTGCCCTACCTCCAGTCTTGTCCCCCCTGCCCTCTCCCCCACCCCCTTCCTGCCACCCCCTCTACTTTCACTCTGAAGAAGGGTTCTGACCCGAAACGTCACCTATTCCTTTTCTCCGGAGATGCCGCCTGACCCGCTGAGTTACTCCAGCACTTTGCATCTTATCTACACTGGGCTAAAGATACTGACTCCCCTTCTCTTTCCCATGTTATCTGCACCTTTAGTTGCCGAGTTCCCAAGTTTTGGAATGTTATCACGGAGCCGTTCTATCCTCCATCTCCCTTCCCTCCTCCATACCCATTAAAATCAAACTTCTTTCACCACGTTTTTAGACAATAGACAATAGGTGCAGGAGTAGGCCATTCGGCCCTTCGAGCCAGCACCGCCATTCAATGTGATCATGGCTGATCATCCACAAATCAGTACCCCGTTCCTGCCTTATCCCCAATTCCCCTGACTCCGCTGTCTTTAAGAGCCCTATCTAGCTCTCTCTTGAAAGTATCCAGAGAACCAGCCTCCACCGCAGAGAATTCCACAGACTCACAACTCTCTGTGTGAAGAAGTGTTTCCTCATCTCCGTTCTAAATGGCTTACCCCTTATTCTTAAACTGTGGCCCCTGGTTATGGATTCCCCCAAACATTGAGAACATGTTTCCTGCCTCTAGCGTGTCCAAGCCCTTAATAATCTTACTAAGATCCCCTCTCATCCTTCTAAACTCCAGAGTGTACAAGCCCAGCCGCTCCATTCTCTCAGCATATGATGGTCCCGCCATCCCGGGAATTAACCTTGTAAACCTACGCTGCACTCCCTCAATAGCAAGAAGAGCAATACTTGATCATACTCCAGCATGTCAGGGTGTTAGCTTTGTTTGATGCTCACTCGTGTGAGGCTCTCTGATCTCGAAACACTGGATGCTGGTTCGCACAAAAGGACACAAAATGCTGGAGCTACTCAGCGAGTCGGGCTGAACAGTCAGCGGAGAACATGGATAGGTGATGTTGTGGGTCGGGACCTTTCTTCAGACTGTGTCTGAAGACACTGAGCACCTCAGGTCAGAATCGAGTCAATGTCCCTGGCGCAGTGGGACCTAGACACCAGTAATGGGCAAAAAGTGCTGGTGTAACTCAGCGGGTCAGGAAGCATCTCTGGAATACATGGGTAGACAACATTCCAGGATGGGACCCTTCTTCGGATCCAGTGCTCTACACTAGATCGCAGCATCTGCCGTTCCTTGTGCCTGTATTCCAATCATTTCCCTCCCACTAACGACAGATTCACCGGTCTATGAACACCTGCCTTCCCCCTGCTGCTTTTATTGAAGGGCATGCTCTGTGCCTCCAGGCCCAACGTGGGGTTAGAGGTGCTACATAAATGCAGGCTGTTGTTCACTCGCTCAGAGTCCTTCATCATTTTAAAGGCTTCCGTAACATCCTTAAGGACTTTGTGACTGTAAAAGTGTGTCGGAATAATAACCGCCAGACGTGAGTGGCGGTCAACCTGTTTATTCGAAAACGTAACGAGGATATCTTTAAGGCAGAGGTTGACAGATTCCTGATTAGTAAGGATGTCAGGGGTGATGGGGAGAAGGCAGGAGAATGGGGTTGAGAGGGAGAGATAGATCAGCCATGATTGAATGGCAGAATAGACTTGATGGGCCGAATGGTCCAATTCTGCTCCTAGAACTTATGACCTAAGGAGAGCAAGTCAAGTTGCAGACTGTCTACTTTAGTTTAGAGATACAGTGTGGAAACAGGCCCTTCGGCCCACTGAGTCCATGCTCAGCTATGCACTAATACACCCATACACTCATTCTATCCTATACACTGGGTATAGAAGTTGGGAGGTCATGTTGCAGTTGTATAAGACGTTGGTGAGACCGCCTTTAGGATATTGTGTTCAGTTCTGGGCACCATGATATAGGAAAGATATTGTCAAGCTTGAAAGGGTTCAGAGAAGATTTACGAGGATGTTGCCAGGACTAGAGGGTGTGAGCTATAGGGAGAGGTTGTGTAGGCTGGGTCTCTATTCCTTGGAGCGCATGAGAATTAGGGGTGATCTTATAGAGGTGTATAAAATCATGAGAGGAAAAGATCGGGTAGATGCACAGAATCTCTTGCCCAGAGTAGGGGAATCGAGGACCAGAGGACATAGGCTCAAGGTGAAGGGGAATCAAGGACCAGAGGATCTGGGCTCAAGGTGAAGGGGAATCGAGGGCCAGAGGACATAGGTTCAAGGTGAAGGGGAAAAGATTTAATAGGAATCCGAGGCGTAACTTTTTCACACAAAAGGTGGCGGCTGTTTTGGAACAAGCTGCTAGAGGAGGTAGTTGAGGCTGGGACTATCCCAATGTTTAAGAAACAGTTAGACAGGTACATGGATAGGACAGGTTTGGAAGGATATGGGCCAAGCGCAGGCAGGTGGGACTAGTGTAACTGGGACATGGTTGGGCCAAAGTGCCTGTTTCTACACGGTATCGCTCTATAACCAGGGGAAATGTACAGAAGCCAATTAACCTACAAACCTGTATATTTTTGGGATGTGGGAAGAAACCGGAGCACCCGAAGAAAAGCCACGCAGTCACAGAGAGAACTTGCAAACTCCACACAGGCAGCACCCGCAGTCAGGATCCCAGATGTCCGGCAATATGAGGCAGCAGCCCTGCCGCTGGGACACTGTGTGGAACCAGAAATACAGCGAGAATTATACGGCCAAAAACACGGAGGAAATTTGGAGGGCTTTGCTTGATGTGAGGTCGATAGAATGAGGCATTCTGTCTCGGAGAAGAATGGGGCAGGGGGAGGGTGTGGGGTGAGGACACTTTCAGAGACCTCTGCCTCTCTTTACATTGGCTGTTGATGGCTGAACTGTTCCAACTCACTGAAGATAGTCACAAGATGCTGGAGTAACTCAGCGGGACAGGCAGCATCTCTGGAGAGAAGGAATAGACTGAGGGTCTGAGGAAGGGTCTTGACCCAAAACGTCACCCATCCCTTCTCTCTAGTGAAGCTGCCTGTCCCCGCTGAGTTACTCCAGCAGTTTGTGTCTTATCTGCGGTGGAACCCAGCACCTGCAGTTCCTTCCGACTCTGTTCCAAGTCGCTGCTGGGCAAGAGGAAGGGGGGGAGACAGCTCGTCGCTGCCATCTGGTGGTGATGTGCAGCACACCTGGACAGCATCAGAACAAAACCTTCACACATTTCTGCTCCATGTCACTGTTTAATATTAAACTTCCTGCTCTGCGACCCTGCACGGTGGCCACCAGAGCATTTGCATGTGGTTTTGATCATGTGCAACAAGCTTTTTAACGAGGTGAAGACCTTTAACTGGGAAGCGTGAAGCCTGGTGAAAAATGTTTTGCAATCTCTTGGGTGATACAGTGGAGCCGCTGCCTCACGGCACACAGAGGGTTCGATCCAGACCGCGGTTGCTGTCTGTGTGGAGTTTGCACGTTCTCCCTCTGACCACAGGGGTTTCCTCCAGGTGCTCCATTTACTTCCCACATCGTAACAGGCTTGCAGTTAAATTGGCCTCTGTAAAAAATGCCCCTTGTGTGTAGGGAGTGTTTACTAAAGCGGGATAGCATAGAACCAGCATGAACAGGTGAACGATGGTTTTCCCTCACAGGTTCCTACCAAAGATGTGCGGGTTTGTAGGTTAATTGGCCCTCTGTAAATTGCCCCTAGCGAGCAGGAAGTGTAACTGGGATATCAGAACTAGTGTGAACGGGGTCAGTGTGGTGTGGACTCTGGGCTGGAGGGCCTGTTTCTGTGCTTTTATCGTTTAATCACTGAAAGAATCAACCAGTGTGGGCCGGCATGGGCGTGGTGGGCTGAACGGCCTGTTTCTGTGCTGGGCGACTCTATGAGCAGAAGGCAAGGGATGGAAAAAGTAAGAGGTGATTTTAACACAAATCGGGGCCTTCACTCTAGATTGTGTCAGGGAAAGACAATGAAGAGGGAAGGCAGACACTAAATGCTGGAGTAACTCAGCGGGAGAGGCAGCATCTCAGGAGAGAAGGAATGGGTGACGTTTTGGGTCGAGACCCTTCTAATGAAGGGGGAACCTCCCTCCAAGTCTCTCTAACTAGGTTTGTGCTCCATTTATCAGAATCTTTTTGGAAGATTCCTTTTCTTGAAACTTTTGTTAAGGCCATTGTTGGTGCCTAATGACAAGTGGATTTCCACCCACCCCTCCATCTTGCTCCATCCTATATTCCTTCCTCCAGCCTCACACATCTTCTCTCATTATCTCACTGCCCTTTGCCTGTTTCTGTTTCCGCTGGCTTTGTCCACCCATCTCCCTTAGAGCGCCGCAGACGCAGGTTTGATCCTGACCATGGGTGCTGTCTGTACGGAGTTTGTACGTTCTCCCCGGGACCACGTGGGTTTTCTCCGGGTGCTGCGGTTTCCTCCCACATTCCAAAGACGTGCGGGTTTGTCGGTTAATTGGCTCCGGTAAAGATTGTAAATTGATCCTAGTGTGTGTGTGTGGGATAGTGTCAGTGTGTGTGTGTGTGTGTGGGATAGTGTCAGTGTGTGGGAATCGCTGGTCGGCGCGGACTCGGAGGGCTGAAGGACCTATTTCTGTGCTGCATCGAGCGAGTCAGGCAGCATCTCAGGAGAACATGGATAGCTGATTACTCAAAGATGGTACCTTATTTGACGCATGATCCGTGGTGCGTAAGATAGTGTTGGCGTACAGGGTGGTCGCTGGTCGGCACGGACCCGGTGGGCTGAAGGGCCTGTTACCGCGCTGTGTCTCTAAAATCAGCGTCTGTGGAGGAGTATTTAGTAAATCTCTTTCAACTCTGAGAAAGCAGAGGCGCCGGCAAGCGTTTTTCCCCAAACTCCCAGCCGAAATTTACCACTGACGCGTTTAAACTCAACGGAAGCAATCCTTCTTCCCTTGTCCCACCCTCTCTCCCGATCCGCACCCCTCAGTGGATCCCATTGTACACGGGGAAGCACATCTTCATGCATGGATTGCCCGGAGGTGAGCTAGAGTTGCTGAACTTCACAGCCTGTCGGTGTAAAATCTTACTTCGATTTTCTTTAAGTTTTAGTGAAACAGCGCGGAAACAGGCCCTGCGGCCGACTAGTTCTGTGCTGGCCAGCGATGCCCGTACATTATTCTGCACACACTAGGGACAATTTTACATTTCTGTCAGGCCAATAAACCTACGTACTTCTGCCTGTTCGGAGTGTGGGAGGAAACCAGAGATCTTGGAATAAAACCCACGCGGTCACGGGGAAACTCCGTGCAGACAGCACTTTGTCCAGAAGGCCCCCATAGTCAGGATCGAACCCGTGTCTGGCACGGTGAGGTTGTATTCTGAAGAAGGGTCTCGACCCGAAACGTCACCCATTCCTTTGCTCCAGAGATGCTGCCTGTCCCGCTGACTTACTCCAGCATTTTGTGTCTACTTTCGATTTAAACCAGCATCTGCAGTTCTTTCCCTACAAAGTTCTTGTATTCTGTTTAGTTTATTGTGGTTCAGTGAAAAGCTTTTGTTGCGTGCTAACCAGTCAGCGGAAAGACAAGACAAAATTACATTCGAGCCGTCCGCAGTGTACAGAGACATGATAAAGGGAATAACATTTAGTGCAAGGTAAAGTCCTATCAAAGATAGGCTGCGGATCTCCAAGAGAGTAGTTCAGGACTGCTCTCGGGCTGTGGTAAGATGGTTCAGTTGCCTGATAACAGCTGGGAAGAAACTGTGCCTGAATCTGGTGGTGTGCGTTTTCACACTTCTGTACCTTTTGCCCGAGGAGAGACGAGGGAGTGGCCAGGGTGCGACTCGTCCTTGATTGTGCTGCTGGCCTTGCCGAGGTAGCGTGAGGCGTAAATGGAGCCAACGGAGGGAGGCTGGTTTGTGCGACGCTCTGGGCTGCGTCCACAATTCGCTGCAGTTTCTTGCGGTCTTGGCTGGAGCTGTTCCCGAACCGAGCCGTGATGCATCCTGATGAAATGTGTTGTTGGTCAAAGCATTAAGAGCAAGGTCACCAGCTGACTGCTTGTTGGACCATGGCGTGGAGAGGAACGTGTGAGAGGAGGATGTTTCTTGACCAGGTCCTGCACCCTGAGGCAGTCTCTCACGGTGAGTCCCCTCACGGCGAAACTGGCTCCGTGTCGGGGCCAATACTGACTTCTCTGCGCCTCGAGAGTCCTGCTGTAACTGTAACGGTGGCGGTGGGTTCCAGCCAGCGGGGAGTCTGGGCGAAAAACAGTTGCAGCAAAAGGAGCTGAGTGCGACGTCATATCGCCTGATCCGTAAACTCTTTGCATGCTCACCGTCCCACACAGGCATGTACATGCATGCTCACACCCTCGATCACACCCGCTGTCACGCGCGCACACCACCCAACATCACACTGACTCTCACTCACAAACACCGCCACAATCAGTGGCGCAGCGGTAGAGTTGCTGCCTTGCAGCGCCAGAGACCCCGGTTCGATCCTGACTTTGGGGGCTTGTCTGTACAGAGTTTGTACCTTCTCCCCGTGACCTTTGTGGGTTTTCGCCGAGATCTTCGGTTTCCTCCCACACTCCACAGACGTGCAGGTTTGTGGGTTCATTGGCTTGGTGTAAATGTAAATTGTCCCTAGTGTGTTTAGGATAGTGCTAGTGTGTTGGGATCGCTGGTCGGTGTGAACCCGGTGGCTGAGGGGCGACCTTATTGAGGTGCACAAGGTCATGAGGGGCATGGATGAAGGGAACACTCACAGTCCCAGCCTCTCCTCCCAGCTCAAACCCATAGGGATAGGATTGTGCACACATGGCCGAGAGAATGTCTGGCAGATTGCAGTATTTTTCCCAGAGTGGAGGATTCTACCCTATGGAAAGTACAGATGCAACATAGACACCATAATGTCGGGTTGCGTCACAACTGGGTTTGGGATCATCCCCACCCAAATCCGCAGGAAATTGCCTGGAACTGTAGACGTAGCCCAGTCCATCACACAGACCAGACATTACCATCATTGATTCCATCTACACTTCACGCTGCCTCGGAAAAACAGCCAACATAATCAAGGGCTTGTTCCGCGTCAATCGTTCCTTCTTCTCCCTGCTACCATCCGGAAGAAGGGACAGAAGCTTGAAAGTTTGCACTGCCAGACTCAGGAAAAAGCTTCTTCTCCTCTGTCATCAGGCTTCTCAATGGTCCTTCCTCAGCCTAGGGTACTGTCCGATCCACAGCTACCCCATTGCAGACATTGTAGTTTGTCCATGAAACTGATGCTCTACAGCGCTGCGTGGATTCTCCGTGGATTGTCACCTTGTCGTGGTGGAGGGGCTTGTGTGGCCCTGAGATCCTGAGAGCGATGCCGTCCGGAGCGATGCCTCCTGGTAGGGCCACCCGTGGCGGTAAGGTCGAGGGGGAGGACTCTGACAAAGAGCAATCCAACCAAGACCTCAACAGTGGAACAGGCGGAGGACGATGGCTGACCTCAGTGGAGCCACACAGCGGCTGGGAAGGCAGATGAAGGCTGCGGCAGAAAAGGGTCTCCGGTCGCCTTGCACTCCGTGCCACTGGATCCTGACCCAGATCTGTCAAGGACCGTGTGGTGGCTGTCTGTGCACCAGTCTCCCCACGTTAAACCCTGGAGACACCCATGGTCAGCCAGACCGAAGGGGGCCTAAGACACTGCTGCAAACTATATTCTGCACTCTGCACTAATTGTTGTATTTGAGTTTGATTTGCTTGTATTTCTGTGTGATACAGCGGAACTCTTTGGATCGCGTGTGGAGCAAGGTTTTGCACGGCACCTCGATAAAGGTGACACCAATAAAACCTAAACCCACCACGAGAGAGCAGCGGCTCACGTTGAGAGGGGAGGGGTTTAAAAGGGCACTCAGGGACAACCCTTTCACTCAGAGGGTAGATTCAGATTCAATCTTTATTGTCATTGTGCGGTGTACAGTACAGAGGCAACGGAATGCAGTTAGCATCTCACCCAGAAGAGCGAACATAGAATAATGGAACAGCAAAATATATATATATGTACTCACAGTAGTAGTATACTGTGCACTTTTTCTGGGGGAAGGAGTGTCCGATGGGGGTTGACTCGCAGTCGCCACGGTGCAGAGTTAAGTAGGGTAACAGCCGCGGGGAAGAAGGTGTTCCTGAACCTGCTGGTCCGGCAACGGAGAGACCGGTAGCGCTTCCCGGATGGGAGGAGGGTAAACAGTCTGTGGCTGGGGTGAGACCAGCCCTTGACGATGCTGCGCACCCTTCGCAGACATCGCTTGCTCTGGACAGACTCAGTGGAGGGGAGTGAGGAACCGGTGATGCGTTGGGCAGTTGTCACCACCCTCGGCAGTGCGTTCCGGTCGGAGACGGAGCAGTTGCCAAACCAGACCGTCATACAGTTGGTAAGGATGCTCTCAATGGCGCAGCGGTAGAGGTTCACCAGAATCTGAGGAGACAGGTGGACCTTCTTTAGTCTCCTCAGGAAGAAGAGACGCTGGTGAGCCTTCTTGACCAGTGTTGAGGTATTGTGGGTCCAAGAGAGGTCATCAGAGATGTTGACCCCCAGAAACCTGAAGCTGGAAACACGTTCCACCTCCGTCCCGTTAATATGGATGGGGGTGTGCGTGCCACTCCCAGCCATGTAGTCCATTTATTCACGGGTTTCAATGGATGGAATTACGACTTTCAAAAGACATTGGCAGCACGGTGGCGCAGCGGTAGAGTTGCTGCCTTGCAGCGCCAGAGACCCAGGTTCGATCCTGACTACGGGTACTTGTCTGTACGGAGTTTGTACCTCCTCCCCGTGACCTTGATTAGTACGGGTGTCAGGGGTTACGGGGAGAAGGCAGGGGAATGGGGTTAGGAGGGAGAGATAGATCAGCCATGATTGAATAGCTGGGTAGATTTGATGGGCCGAATGGCCTAATTCT
This sequence comes from Okamejei kenojei, assembly GCA_035221665.1. Lineage (NCBI taxonomy): Eukaryota > Metazoa > Chordata > Chondrichthyes > Rajiformes > Rajidae > Okamejei > Okamejei kenojei. The sequence goes on from CM069162.1 coordinate 11,583,867, forward strand.
ACTCCTATCACTTATGACCCCATGACCTGCGCGGGTTTTCTCCGGGATCTCCGGTTTCCTCCCACACATTAACACGATCCTTAATCGGCTTGGTGTAATTGTAAATTGTCCCGAGTGTGTGAAGGATGGTTTAAGTGTACGGGGATCGCTGGTCGGCGGGGACTTGGTGGGTCGAAGGGCCTTTTTCCACGCTGTATCTCTAAACTAAGCTAAATTTGCGGATAAATGAATAGGAGGAGTTTAGAGGGCTATGGACCAAATGCAGGCAAATGGGACCTGCCCAGTTGCCAACTTGGCAAGGTGGGCGTTTCTGTGTTTCCAAGGTGGGTGTTTCCTAAGACCACTGCCCCACCATGGGTAGGTAGATTGGAACAGCCTGATGTGCTTTTGCCCCAGAGAGGCACGTGCGTTCACAGCAGAATTACAGGAATCTGGTCAACATTTCCACCTGTAATACAACCAGGTGGCAGCAGGTGGCAGTAGAAGCCCACCCATGGAATCAGATCCACCTGCCGAGCTCAATCCTTCACTCCACAGGTGATCATTACATTGCCACCACTGTGAAAATAACCAATGCTGCATTTTAATGACATCATTTCCTCACAATGTCAGCCTTGTGAGACATAGATAATGGATTTTTGAAGAGTTGACAATATATTTTCATGGTTATTTCAGCATCGGGCCAGAGGTTTGCCAGTTCCCCGAGAGCTCTTTGGAACTCTTGCCACATAATCTATTGCCCACTCTCCACTAAACCCCAGCAGGATACATATTGGTATCTCTAACCAGCTTATATATTTTTAATTCTTTGCTGCATGACTGTTTGAGCAAGATCGGCGGTTATAATGGTTAGAATATTTGGTCCTTTTTTCGGGTGCTATCTTTGTGGAGTTTGCACGTTCTCCCTGTGACGGTGTGGGTTTCCTCCGGGTGTTCCGATTTCTTCCCACGTCGCAAAGACGTGCGGATTTGTAGGTTAATTGGCCCCTGTAAAGTTTAGTTTCGAGATACAGCGTGAAAACGGGCCCTTCGGCCCACAGAGTCCGTGCCGACTATCGATCTCCTGCTCACACTAGTTCTATATTATCGCAGATTCTCATCCACTCGCTACACACTCCCTACATTTTTTTACAGAGGCCAATTAGCCAACAAACCCGCACGTCTTTGGGATGCGGGAGGCGGCCGGAGGGAACACAAGCAGACACAGGTAGAACGTGCAAACTCCACACAGGCAGCGCTCGAGGTCAGGATCGAACCCTGGTCTCTGGTGCTGTGTGGCAGCAGCCCTACCACTCCACTACCACATTAATGTGTAGGGAGTGGGTGCTAAGGCAGGATAACTTAGAACTAGTGTGAAGGGGTGATCGATGGTCGGCGTGGAAACAGTGGGCCAAAGGATCTGTTTCCATGCTGTACCAGTCTTTCCATGTAACATCAGTATGAATGGGTGGTTGGTGGTTAGCACGGAGTGCGTGGGCCGAAGGGACTGTGCAGCATCTCTCTCTAGGACTATATCACCATTGGTTGGCATCTTGTGCACCAACTTGTGCATCTTGTTAAAACAGACCTAATACAAGGATGGCACGGCGGGAGAACCACTGCCTCACAGCGCCAGAGACCTGGGTTCAATCCTAACTACGAGTGCTTGTCTGTGCGGAGTTTGCACGTTCTCCCCGTGACCCGCGTGGGTTTTCTCAGAGATCTTCAGTTTCCTCCCACACTCCAAAGACGTACAGGCTTGTAGGTTAATTGGCTTGTAATGAAAATGTAAAATTGTCCCTGGTGTGTGTAGGGTAGTGTTAACGTGCGGGGATCGCTGGTCAGTGCGGACACGGTGAGCCAAGCTGTACCTCTAACCTAAACCTCTAATTTTCCCGCGCTGTACCTCTAATCTAAACTAACTAAACTAAACTAAATGATGACAACAAAACATTGAGAAGTAGGTAAAACCTGGAGGTACCAGGAATGAGGGGACAGAGAGTACAGATGCCAAGGGAGTTGGAATCATTTCTGTTCAAGAAGGAACTGCAGTGCAGATGCTGGAAAATCGAAGGTAGACAAAAATGCTGGAGAAACTCAGCGGGTGAGGCAGCATCTATAGAGCGGAGGAAATAGGCAACTTTTCGGGCCGAAACCCTTCTTCAGACTGATGCAGGGAATCATTTCTGCTGGGTTGAGGAGAATGTGCTTCTTGCTGGAGGTCTGCAAGCTCAGACCCTGAAAGGATGGTGGAGGAAGAGACCTTGAAAGTGGGCGAATGAGTGTCTGATTCAGGCACAACAGCCTGAAAAAACTCTGGGCCAAGAACTGGAAACTAGGATTAGGCTGGAGAGGCCATTTTAGGCCAAAGTGTAGTAATTCGCGCGTTGTGAATAAAACGATCTTTATTGGCAAATACAACTGATAAACACACGCGCGTTAAGTGAGAACTCAAGCACGGTCCCTGCTGCTGCTGCTGTAGGACACACCCGTGGACTGATGATGATCTTCATTCGCAAACTGCCGCCAAACTCAGTCACGTCACTGTCCCAGCTCCACTGACGAGGGTTCGATCTACAAGTGGCGCAACCACCAGATGGCGCCAGAAGGTCAAATGAACAAAGAGGGCCTCCGTCCTTCAATGTTAGAATGTTCTGTGGAGCAGCGACTCGGAATCCGTGAGATCACATCCAAATGGAGGCGGCTAATTTTTTTTTTTTTTTTTTTTTAATATTTTTTATTGTAGAAACAATATATACCAAGGACATTGAGAGTTATATAATGTCCTAGATAATTGGCCCTTCGGATATTCCTAAAATCCCCGCTCTTAAACAAAGTTTTTTTTGATTGTTTGTATTATTTTTAATTTATATTTCATAATTATTGTATAATTGAACTATCAAGTTTAAGACATCTATAATCCCATAAGTTGTTACCCTTAATTAAAGATAGCGATACATTTCCATCCATTCAGATATTCATTGCCCTACAAACACCCCCCATTTTTACCCAAATGCCGATTCTTCTGCCCCTCAGCTTCACACTCAGGGTAAATTACAGCAGTCATTGAACCAACTAGCTAGCATATTTTGGGATATAGCATGAGAAAAGGCCCTTCGGCCCTCACCGACTTTCGATCGCCCACTGTTTTCCCACTTTTGCACTCACTCCCTGCACACAAGGGGCTATTGTCACAGAGGACAATTAACCTACAAACCTGCACACTTTTGGGACGTGGGAGGAAACCGCAGCACCGGGAGGAAGCCCATGCGGTCAGAGGGAGAACGTGCAAACTCCACACAGACAGCACCGGAGGTGGGGATTGAACCCGGCTCTCCGGAGCAATGAAGCGGCAGCTCTGCCAGTTGGGACACGCCTTGTTACAGGGTAGATTTGAGGGACTTTAAGTGCAGTATTTCTCCCGACGGACATGAATGGACCGTGTTGTATTGAGTTGATGTCATTCAGCAGAGATTGGGCTTTCTTTCATACAAACCATTTGATCTCCATTTCAATGGGTAGGGTTACAGATTTGAACGGCTTATATCAAACGGGAGGTACTGAGGTTGTGTGGGCCCTGTTTTACTGGTGCTTGGAGGCATGTCTCTAAACTATTGGACCCACTGAGCTTCCTGATGGGAGGTGTTACGTTCAATCTAGTTTAGTTTATTTATTGTCACGTGTACGGAGATATTGACAATCACACTATACATCAGGACAATAGATTCTCTTCTGGAGCACCATATGGAAAGTCTGGTCCTGGCCCAAGGAGATGTACAGCTTCTAGTATCCTCACTCGGGGTCCTGGTGGCACTGGATGGACGATGTCGGGATGGGCCTGGCCCAGCGCGATGCCGTCGGCTCCTTCCACCGCCGCTCCGTGCAGCTGCCGCAGGCTGCCCTCAATCCGCTCGGCTGCCGCAGGGCCTCTCGCGGCCGCCTCCGCCAGCACCACCGCCGGCTGCCACCGCACACACGCACCGACTCCAGCAGCCGCCCTCCATTTCCGTGCGCTGAGACGACGGGTGAAGGGGAACGTTAGCGGCTGTGAGCGGTTCGTGAACTCCACTCCCCTTAGAAAACGCACCGAAACCGCACTCAGGAAGCGAAACACTTTGGCGAGCGAGGGAGGGAAATAAGAGCACGGAGACAGGCCATTTGGCCCATCGAATCAGCGCATACACTAGTTCTTCTTGCGTATGGCATGCACAGCCTAAAGTTGTCAGACAACTTGTTCTATTTGATCTTATTTGATTGTGCACGCCGGGTTGATTGCTTTTGTTGAAACAAGGCGGACCACGTGAAGGTTGCAATCTCCCACCCTGCATACACTAGTTCTATCCTACACACACTAGGGACAATGTACCAACGCCAATTAACCTAGAAACCTGCACGTCGCTGGGATGCGGGAGGAAACCGGAGCACCCGGAGAAAACCCTCTCTGTCACACGGAGAACGTACAAACTCCGTACAGTCAGCACCCACAGTCAGGATCGAACCCGGGTCTCCGGCGCGGTAAGGCAGCAACTCTACCGTTGCAGCAACTCTAATGTGACCACGGCGCATTGAAGAGGAGGGGCGGCTGCTGGAGCAAACAGACGCCGTGTTTGTGTGGTTACAAAGCAGATTAGAGTTTCTAGTTGATACTGATGCTCACGGTATTTTGTGCCTCTGCTCCATAGGATGTCGCTAGCAGTTGGTCTTTTCGTCAAGACCTCTCCTGAGAGAGGTCAATGGGAATCTGGTAACTGGATTTTGATGTTGTTTCGATTTAATTTTCACCGATGGAGAGGTCACTTTGTCACCTTTCACTCCTTGGAGAGGTTTAGTTTAGTTTAGTGATATAGCACAGGCCCTTCAGCCCAACATGTCCACACCGACCGGCGATCTCCGCACACCAGCACTGTCCTACACACACTAGGGACAATTTACAATTATACTGAAGCCAATTAACCTACAAACCTGTATGTCTTTGGAGTGTGGGAGGAAACCGGAGCGCCTTGAGAAAGCGAGGAGAATGTACAAACTGTACAGACAGCACCCGTGGTCAGGATCGAACACGGGTCTCTGGCGCTGTAAGGCAGCAACGATACCACTGAGCACACCTACTGGTGGGCTAGATGTTTCTGTATTGTAGGAATGGGGGGGGAACCTTTGACTGATCTTTGAAACATGATCCATGAAGGAAAATGTTCTTTTTCTGTTGCAACACGATGCCACAGTGTGTAACCACTTTGAGTGATGTTCGGCAAAGCTTGCCCTGCACTCCTGCAGGTAATTCCACCCTCCGCACTTGTGCCTCAGTCTGTCTCATTCACCTGGTCCTTCCTTGTTGGAACAGATGCCTCTGTAAGATGATCCCAGACAGCAAGCCCGAGAGGAGAATTCCTTTTTGTTAATGCACTCAATCAACCAGCCACAACCGAACAATGCCTGATCGTATCCCAGAGTTGCTGGAGTATTACAAAGGGTTACATAGAACATGGAGCGGTAAAGTTGCCGCCTTCAGTGGCAGAGATCCGGGTTCGATCCCGACAACGGGTGCTGTCTATAAGGAGTTTGTCCGTTCTCCCCATGACTGCATGGGTATTCTCTGGTGCAGGTTTGTAGGTTAATTGACTTAGGGCAATTTACAAAGGACAATGAACTTAGAAACATGCAAGTTTTTGGAATGTGGGAGGAAACCGGAGCACCGGGAGGAAACCCACAGGGAGTACGTGCAAACTCTGCACTGCCAGCAACCGAGGTGTGGATCGAACCCGGGTCTCAGGTGCTGCGAGGCAGTAGCACTACCAGCTGCGCCACTGGTGTGGCATCGACTGGGCTTGTATTCGCAGGAATTTAGAAGGATGAGAGGGGATCTTACAGTAACAAAATTCTTAAAGGATTGGACAGGCTAGATGCAGGAAAAATGCCCCCGATGTTGAGGGAGTCCAGAACCAGGGCTCACAGTTTAAGAATAAGGGGTAGGCCATTTAAGACTGAGATGAGGAAAACATTTTTCACCCAGAGAGTTGTGAATCTGTGGAATTCTCTGCCACAGAAGGCAGCGGAGACCAATTCACTGGATGTTTTCAAGAGCGAGTTAGATTTAGCTCTTAGGGCTAGAGGAATAAGTGATATGGGGAGAAAGCAGGAACGGGGTACTGATTTTGGATGACCAGCGTGATCATATTGAATGGCGATGCTGGAATGAAGGGCCGAATGGCCTACTCCTGCACCTATTTTCTATGTTTCCATGTTCCTGGAGATACGTTGCTAAACAAAATGTAAATTGAAACGTTTGGTGGGAATATTTTGTGATCGTATATTTCAACGAGGGGGAAATGCTGCAAAATCTGTTAGAGAGTAAAAGACTTTATGACTCAAAGATGTGTACCGTGATTCCTAAATCAAATGCACGTCAAGGAATTAAGATTCTGATCATGCCTGTACCTAGTTCGTTAATGTACCAGCACATCCCAAATGAATTCACAGGAAAATTGTGTCAAAGATTAATGGTGAATCACAGACAAGTTGGTTTTACATAACATAGAAACATAGAAAATAGGTGCCGGAGAAGGCCATTCGGCCCTTTGTGCCAGCACCGCCATTCGGTATGATTATGGCTGATCATCCAAAATCAGTACCCCATTCCTGCTTTCTCCCCATCCATACCCCTTGAGTCCGTTAGCCCGAAGAGCTAAATCTTACTCTCTCTTGAATACATCCAGTGAATTGGCCTCCACTGCCTTCTGTGGCAGAGAATTCCACAGATTCACAGCATCTTCACAATGGAGGCGGTTTAAGAAAGGAATCCTTAAGTTTTGAGACCTGGAAGCTGAAGGCTCAGTCACCGTTGGTGTAGGGGTTAACTACAGGGTACTCCGAGGGTTTGAGTTAGAGGATTTCAAATTGAGGGGGAGCAGAGATTGAGAATTTTCAGCAAGTTTTATTTGTTGAGATGGTCAGCATTAGTTGGTTCCCAACGTTCATGCTGTGTTACCAGGTTTAGTTTAGTTTAGAGATACAGCACGGAAAGAGGCCCTTCGGCCCATCGAGTCCACACCGACCAGCAATCCCCGCACATTAACACTACCCTAATGCACGCTAGGGACCAATTTTACATTTACACCAAGGCAATTAACCTACAAACCTGTACACCTTTGGAGTGTGGGAGGAAACCGCAGATCTCGGATAAAACTCATGCAGGTCACAGGGAGAACGTACAAACCCCGTACAGACAGCACCCGTAGTCAGCCTTGCAAGCCCGGGTCTCTAGCGCTGTAAGGCAGCAACTCTACCATTGCGCCACCGTGCCGATCTTTGTGGCCTTCTTTGGATGACCATCTGCAGTGCTAATAGTCATAGAGTGTGTAAACAAGTCATTCGGCCCAACGTGCCCACGCCTGCGCACTTGCCCACACCGACAAACATGTCCCATCTTCACTAGTCCCACCTGCCTGCATTTGGCCCACATCATTCTAAACCTATCCTATCCATGTACCTATCTAAATGTCCCTCAAACATTGCGATAGTGCCTGCCTCAGCTCCGTAGCTCGCTCCATACACCCGCCACCCTTTGTGTGAAAAAATTACCCCTCAGGATCCAATTAAATCTTTCCCCAGCTCACCTTAAACCCATGTCCTCTGGTCCTTCTGTGACCAGGTACTTCTCTGTCACTGTAATCCTCTTCTGGGCTCTCGGGTGGTCAGGCCTACTTGGGCCCAAACCTCTGGAGTACTCTCCCTGAACCTCTCTTCCTATTCCTTTCCCCAACAACTTTCAAGCAACCCAAACGTCAAATCTTATCGGGCGGCAGAAAGTAAATGCTGGAAACACTCAGCAGGCCAGGCAGCATCTGTAGGGAGAGAAATGGGGCTGGGACCCTTCTTCAGAACCGAGCAAGGACCTGTAAGACTCTATGACCCTATCCATGTCCTCCAGAGATGCTGCCTGGCCTGCTGAGTTACGTCGGCATTTTGTGTGTGTTTTGTTCTCTTTGTAAACCAGCATCTGCAGTCCCTTTGTGTTTGTATCTTCAGTTGCATTAGCTGGGACGTTGGGGGAGGGATGTGTAGAACAAAGGGATAGGTTGAAGGTTAAGGTAGTAAATGCTTTTTTGTGAAGCACATTGCCAGGGTTATACTGTGAACAAGGAGCCGTATAGGACAAAGTGGGGGGAGGAACTCGGCAGGTCAGGCAGCAGCTGCAGAGGGAATAGACAGGCGATATTTTGGGTGAGATCTCTTGTAAACAAAAGTTGTTGTTTAGATCAGAGATACAGCGATCCCCGCACACTAATGGGCCTGTCCCACTTGCCTGTCATTTGCACGTTATTTACGCGACCTCCAAAAATGTGGTCGTCGCGTTGTGACGCAAGGGTAGCGTGAGGGTAGCGCGGGACGGGCGCATGGAGAGGCGTGGAGGAGTGTGGAGTTGCACGCGGTATCGCGCGGCGCTCCAGGATTTTGTGCTGCAGGAAAGCCTCGCGCGCCACATGCGTGGCGTCTTGCGTACGCATTGTGTACACACGCTGATGCATTGGCGTCACACGCTGGCGTCCCGATGTCACACGTGTATCGCGTGGTGACGCATGGTTACATCACCGTGCATAACCATGCTTCGCCGCGCGCCACAGGCTATTCTAATGACGTCACGGGCACCAGACGGCATGATGACGTGTGATCTGCGCGTCAACCTATTTTACATATGGCATGTAAATGAGGCGCAAATGACGGCCAAGTGGGACAGGCCCTTAACACTATCCTACACACACTAGGGCCAATATACAATGTTATCAAAGCCAATTAGCCTGCCAACCAGTATGTCGTTGGCGTGTGGGAGGATTTCCCGGAGAAAGCCCATGTGGTCACGGGGGGGAACGTAAAGACTCCGTACGGGCAGCACCCAGAGTCAGAATCGAACCTGGGTCTTTGACGCTGTCAGGCAGCAGCTCTACCTGCTGCGCCACCGTGCCACCCTTCGCTGTTGTTATTTTATGTCATTGCTCTGGGTCACCGTGTTGAACCAGCGAAACCCTTGCTACAACTGCGGTTACCCCCCGCGCACACTTTTCCCTTCATCCTGAACGGGTGACATTTTAACCCAGTTACTGAGGCAAAGAATTAATGGAGTTGTAAGCAGTGTAACGTGATCTGAATGGCTTCATCTGCTCAGCTGCGCTATTAGAGGCTGAGTCTAAATTAGGCTGGAGGTAGACTGATAAGAATTCATTAGAGATGATGGGGGGAAAAAAAATAGGAAGGATTCACTGATTTCCCCAGAGGCAGTTCCTTGCACAACCTGGTTAATCAGTCTTCTAAACGAGATTTGGATCCTGGTAGAGTTTCGAACAATAAAATAATCCCGCTAATGGCTTGCCAACTGCAGCTTGAAAATTAGCACCCAGACCCAAAAGTGTCTAAACTATCACTTTAGCCCAAAGATAATTACAATATGTGAAGCTGAAATTAGAGACCCGTGACAAGAAAACACAGCCCTTCCTGCATCCATCCATCTGGCGAACGGCAGACTTGCTCTGTGTGCGAAAGTGTGCGTGTAGTTCCAAATCACCTCGGGGTTATTTTCCCTTCTGACCAAAGACCTTTCACCCCGAGTCACACTGGGTCACCTGAGGGTCACCACTGCTGTCATCCAAACTAATCTCCACTGTCATCGTTTGTCTGCTATTTGTCTGCGGATGTTTCAAAACCTGTGCACAAAATTATCTCAATGGGGGGGGGGGGGGAGAATGAGGGGGGGCATTCGATTTACATCAATGGATGGATAAGCTGGGAGTGTTCTTTAGTTTTAGTATTTTTAGTTTAGGTTTTTTGCTGCGTGCTATCCAGTCAGCAGATAGATTATACATGATTACAATTAAGCCATCTACAGTGTACAGAAGATAAACACAGCGGGTGAGGCAGCGCAACATGCGGTAACTCAGCGGGGCAGGCAGCATCTCTGGAGAAAAAAGATCAGGGTGATGTTTCGGGTCGAGACTCTTCTTCAGGGCCGACGCAGTCCATTATCAATGGTTTAGATGAAAGGACTGCAGACGGATTTCAAAATGGAGATGTGGAGGCCTTTCTTTTCTTGGACAATCGAGGATCTTTGGATTTATCTTACTCCAGAAAGTTGTGGGGGCTGAGGTGTTAGATGCATTCAAGATGAGATGTACAGGTCGGGGAGTCGGGGAATATGAAGATCGAGCAGGGAATTGGAGCCAAGATCAGGTGATTCACGATTTACTGAACGATGGAACAGGTTAATGTAGATGAATGGCCTACATAGTGTTATGGAGTGGTACTGCATGGAAACGGGCCCTTCATCCCAACTCATCCATGCTGACCAAGGTGGCCCATCCAAGCTAATCCCATTTGGCCTCACCTGGCCCATATCCCTCTAAACCTTTCCTATCCAAGTACTTGTCCAAATGTCCCATAAATGTTGATATAATCCCTGCCTCAACTATCTCCCTCTGGTGGCTCAATAAATATACTCATCACCCTTTGTGGGGAAAACCTGTCCCTCTGGTTCACATCATCTCTGTTGATCGCCCCAAGTCGAGTATGATTGTCCTCCTGGTGGGACCTGTGAGGTGGCTGATCCTGGAGCCACAGACTTTGGATGTGCAGGTGGCTTGTGGTTCCAGGTGGTCACTGGTGCGTAACATCTTCTAATATGGGGAAGACTGGTGCGGAGACACCCATCACATGGTCGTTGCCAGAGACAAGCCCGGGTCCAACGTCATGGACTCCCCGCGATCGGGAGTCTCTCCCTGCTGCGGCCTCCTTCCACCTTCTCAGCCGCGGTGATGTTTCACTGGCCGATGGCCAGACTCCATCCTCTGACTACTCCACCATTCAGGTCTTCTACTTGGGCCGCACTTTGACAGGATGTTCCTCCTCGACCTGCCCACCATGGGTGACCCGGCCAGGAGCACAGCTCCAGACAGTTTGACTCTCTGGATCTTAGACACACATAAGCTTCTCCACCTTCACCTATTCATGGCATGGCTAGGGTTGGCTACATTTAATGTCCATCCCTAAATGTTCCTGTAAATGACTTCTCGACTCAGTACGTGATTCAAATACATCTTTAATCAGCACTGAAACTCAACAGCATGAAGGCTGATTAGTTGTCAGTACATCCTGGCTGCTCCAACTGTCTGTGCTGGGAAACAAGTGTTAGTATAAGTATTACAGTGGGGTGGAGTTAGAGATGCTGGCTGGTGTGTGATTGGTTAACATGTAACATCAATCTACAGTTCCCTTAAAGGGGGTGGCACGGTGGCGCAGCGAGCTGCTGCCTAACAGCGTCAGAGACCCGGGTTCGACCCTGACCACGGGTGCTGTCTGTACGGAGTTTGTACGTTCTCCCCGTGACCTGCGTGTGTTTCCTCCGGTTGCGCCGGTTTCCTCCCGCATTCCAAAGACGTACAGGTTTGTGGGCTAATTGCCTTCGGTAAGAAAATTGTAAATTGTCCCTGAAGATAGACACAAAAAAGCTGGAGTCACTCAGCGGGTCAGGCAGCATCTCTGGGGAAAAGGAATAAGTGGTGTTTCGGGTCCAGACCCTTCTTCTTCAGGCATTGTCCTTAATGTATAATATTGTGCTTGTGTGCAGGTGATCACTGGTCAGCATGGACTCGATGGGCCAAAGGGCCTGCTTCCACACTGTATCTCAATATATGGCAGAGGGCAGTCAATAATTAGCACCACTACAGCAGTTCTGTAGCCACAAGTGGCCCCGACCTGGAAAGGACAACATATTAACTCCCCATTAGAGAACCAGATGTGTTTTATGACAGTCTGGTAACTTTCATTGTTGCTAAATTCCTGTATTATTTAATGAGTTGAATTTATAAACCCCAGCTGTTATTAGTTGGATTTGAACTCTCGTCTCCTCAGCGGTCTAGAATCGCAACCCCATAATGCTCCTGCTGCTGTTTCCTGCATTGCATTTGAGTCGTAGAGCGATACAGCGCGGAAACAGGCCCTTTGGCCCAACTTGCCCACACCGACCAACGTGCTCCATCCACACCAGTTCCACCTGCCTGAGTTTGCCCCAGATACCTCTGAACCTGTCCTATCCATGTACCGGTCTAAATGATTCTTAAAAGTTGGCGATATTACCTGCCTCAACTACCTCCTCCGGCAGCTCGTTCCACATACTTACCACCCTTTCTGTAAAAAAAAAATGCTCCTCAGGTTCCTATTAAATCTCTCCCGCCTCACCTGAAACCTATGTCCACTGGTTCTCGATTCCCCTACTCTGGGTAAAAGACACACGGCACTTGCCCTATCTGCTGATGGTGCTTTATTGTGACATGAACCTGGGGTACAGTGAGATTCTTTGTTTTGCGTACAATACGCTTTTGTAGGGCCACGCATAAGACGCTGACAGAGCTGTAAAGGATGCGTTGTAGTCCTGATCGTCACTCTTCATTCTTGGCGGGTCCCTATTTGTTCTCAGTGACCCCCTCCCCCCCCCCCCCTCCCCGCGGGCCCCTCTTTGTTCTCTGTGGCAGTCACACAGGCCTGTCCTCAGCCACCTGACCCCGGCTCCTCCCTTGGATCCATTCTCCTCATGATCTTATGCACCTCTAATGAGATCACCCCTCATCTTCCTTGCGCTCCAAGGAATAGAGTCCAAGCCTGCTGAGCCTCTCTCTACAGCTCCGGCCCTCGAGCCCTGGCAGTGTCCTCGCAAATCTTCTCTGCGAATCTAGAGGCGCAGCATGGACACAGCCGTTCAGCTCACTGGAGCCACGCTGACCACCGATCACCCACTCACGCTAGTCCCATATTACTCTCACCCACTCCCCACGTGTCAAGAGTCGATTTACGGAGAGGGCCAATTAAACCGACAAAACCCGCGAACTCCGCATGGGCAGCGCCCGAGGTCAGGATACCGAAGCAGGTTTCCCGGGCACCGTGAGGCAGCCATGCCTGAAAATGGACTCTATCTTGCATAATAACAGTCGTGGTTACCAAATGCAGATAGACATGGACCATTGTGCCACAAAAATCAGGGCAGTGAAGGGGAGAGAGAATCGTTGAAATTCAGCATGGCTTTACCGTTTCTCCCGAGTATTCCGTACATCTATTTTTTTTTAATGAAACCGGCTGCTGAAGCCGGCCCCCCTGCCCGCCTGGAGGCTCCCAGTGTGCAGCTCAGCCTTTCGTGAAGAAGCTGGCTATTGCCCTTATGGAGGGGCTCACAGTGACTAATCTTGATCAGCAGCTTTCCTCAGTTAAACACGGAAACCTATTAAAACAAACCCAGTGACATCCCAGAGACAGATCAGCTGCTAATGTACCCAGTGGATTTGCACAGTTGGAGGGACATCTGAAGCGTTGTGTCCAAAGGGAGGGACATTGAGGTGACATTGATAAACAAGATTAGTATTCCAGCTATAATTTAACCTGAGTATAAATCTTTATATGCGTATGGAACACCAATTGTGTTCACAAGTACTCCGAAATGTTAAATCCCAGGATGTTTTAACAGGTAGACAGTGGACATCAAGGTAGATGTGTATTTGACACGTTAAGAAAAAATGGCTTGTACATCCACTCTTAAATCTCCTCACAATGTTTGTTGATTTTCCGACTGCCAAAAGGGAGAATGAGTTTACCGCAGATCAAAGAACAAAATGCTGGAGGAACTCAGCAGGTCAGGCAAACGGACAGACAATATTTTGGGTCGAGCCCTTCTTCAAACTGGTGCAATTCCCTCTGCAGATGCTGCCTGACTCGCTGAGTTCTTGCTGCAGTTTGCTTTCTGCTGCTTGTCTCTTTTGCCTCCAGCTTGCCTCCAGTTTGTTTTTCAGCTCTAGATTCCAGTAAGTGTGGTCCCTTTGTCCCCTTTTAACCACAGTCTAGTTAAGTTACCCCGACGTCAGCAATTCAGGAACTAATAACAGGCCACCTAGCGAGTCATAGAGTCACACAGCGTGGAAACTGGCCCTGTGCTGACCAACATGCCCCATCTACACTAGTTGGTGGAGCAATGGTAAAGTGACAAGGACTAGTAATCGTGAGGCCTAGGAGAACAATCGCAAGTTGCAAGTTCGAATACAACTTTTGAACACAGAGGGTGGTATGTGCATGGAACAAGCTGCCAGAGTTGAGTCAGGTACAACAATAACATTTAGACGGGTCTCCACCCGAAGAGTCTGAAGTAGGGTCTCGACCTGAAACGTCCCCCATTCCTTCTCTCCAGAGACGCTGCCTGTCCCGCTGAGTTACTCCAGCATTTTGTGTCTGTCTTCGGTTTAAACCAGCATCTGCAGTTGCTTTCCCTACACGACAGCAAGATAGGTGCGTGGACAGGAAAGGCTTAGAGCGATAGGCTTAGAGGCCAAATGTCGCCAAATGGGACTAGCTTAGATGGGGCATCTCAGGGTGTTGGGCCAAAGGGCCTGTTTCTGTGCTGTTCTTCGTTCTCCATAAACGGCGTTTGATGGTCTGCATGGACTCAGTGGGTCGAAGAGCTTGTCTCCGTCTTGTAATGTACGCTTGGACGACTTGAAGCGCAGGGGAATTCTCCAACTATTCTGGCCGCCGCTTTTTGCTTTAAACTAATGGTCAAAAAAATGTAAATCAAAGTGCTGCAGGAACACAGCTGCTCAGACAGCATCAACGGAGGGAATGAGCCTATGTTTTGGGTCCCGGCCAGTCCATTTATTCGGGTGCCGCCTGACCCACTGAGTTCCTCCAGCACTTTGTGTTTTTGCTGAAGATTCCAACTTCTGCAGTTCCTTGTGTCTCCATGTTGAAGAAGAAACCAAGGTTTTCTTCAGCCGTGGCCAAGGTAGAGGGGACGTGGAAAGGATGTTTCTAGCAATGGGAATGTCTAGAACCAGAGGGCAAAGCCTCAGAATAAAAGGATGCCCCTTTAGAATGGAGATGAGGAGGAATTTCTTTAGCCAGAGCGGGGTGATTCATAGATGAATCAATTGCCATAGAAGGCCGTGGAGGCCGAGATATTGGGTATTTCGGTTGAGATATAGGTTGAGAGGTTCTTGATTGGCAAAAGCATCAAAGGTTATGGGAACAAGGCAGGAGAATGTTGCGAGGGAAAAATAGATCAGCCAAAATCGGAAGGGCAGAGCAAACTCGATGGGCCGAATGGCTTGATTCTCGTCCTATTTTCTAATAGCCTTATGTTTTTCTGAGTTTGCCCAAGTGTCTACATTTCCAAAGTGCTCAATTGGTTCTAAAATGGTGTAGGACCGTGAGAAACATGACACAAACAAACATTGCTGGAGTAACTCAGCGGGTCAGGCAGCGTCTCTGGAGAAAAGGACTAGGGGACATTTCAGGACAAAACCTTTCTTCAGGTCTGAACAAGGACCTTGACCCGAAGCGTCACCTATTCCTTTTCTCCGGAGACGCTGCCTGACCTGCTGAGGTACTCCAGCACTTCGATGTCCGCCAGCACCTGCCGTTCCTTCCTACAGTAGCACGATTGTTCCGATTGTGTACCCTCGCAATGCAAGGGTTAAGCAGTTGGCTGCTTCCCCCCGTAGACTGCGAGCCTGTAGACTGTCAGCATCCGCAGCCTCGGTTCAATGCTGCCATAGAGTGACCAACACCATCGCAGGTGAAAGAAACCAACAAATCCCATTTCCCACCTCCTGACTGAGTTCCTGTCAGCAATTTATGAAGCACAACTGAAGTTTCTGGCAGTCTTCTGTCTGGCTGCCAGCGCTGCACGATAATGACTGCATCAATCATGGAAAATAAGATTCCTATCCTTTTCCTTGCCTTGGGAGTCATTAACCTTTTGCCCATGTATCCCCTGTGACATTGCGTGCAAGGTTAGTCGACATCCATATGCCTTACTCTCACACCCTCCTCATCGAGTGACACAGACCCTGTCTAATCTCGCAACGCTGTCCAGCTCTCGTTATTTTTTAAGAATTTGAGTGTCAGACTCTATTCAGTTTTTAGTTGTTTTGTTTTCATTTTAGAGATACAGCGCTGAAACAAGCCCTTCGGCCAACCAGCGATCCCCGCACATTAACACTATCCTGCGCACAATTTACACATACACCAAGCCAATTAACCAACATGCCTGTTCGTCTTTGGAGTGTGGGTGGGGGGGGGGGGGGGGGGGGGGGGGGGTGGGAAACTGAAGATTGCGGAAAAAACCCAAGCAGTCACGGGGAGAGCGTGCAAACTCCGCACAGTCAGCACCCGTGGTCGGGATTGAACCTGGGCCTCCGGTGCTGGAAGGCAGCAACTCTACCGCTGCTCCGGAGTTGTTTCATTGTGCAGGAGAGTGAGGGATGATCTTATAGATGTGTACAAAATCATAAGGGGAATAGATCGGATACAGGCACGGAATCTCTTGCCCCGAAGTAGGGGAATCAAGAACCAGGGTGTGGGGGGGGGGGGGGGGGGGGAGTGATTTAATAGGAATCTGAGGTGCTACATTTTTACACAAAGGGAGATGGGTGTATTGAATGAGCTGCAGGAGGAGGTAGTTGAGGCTGGGACCATCACAACATTTAAGAAACATTTAACCAGGTACATGGATAGGACAGGTTTAGAGGGATATATGGGTCAAATGCAGGCAGGTGGGACTGGTGCAGATGGGACATGTTGGTCAGTGTGGTAAATTGGGCTGGAGGACCTGTTTCCGCACTATATGGCTCCAAGACTCTATGATAGATGGGAAGGTCCGGTATGGAAACTGGCTGTTCGGCCCACGCTGCCCATCACACTCATTCTCTGTTTCCCCACTTTTGCCTCCATTCCCAACACACTAGGGGCAATTTACAGAAGGCAGTTAATCGACATGTCTATGGAATGTGGCAGGAAACCGGGAGTACCCGGAGGAAACCCGTGCCATCGCAGGTAGCTCGTGCAAACTCCACACAGTCAGCACCAGAGGCCAAGAATCGATCCCAGGTCTTGTGAGGCTACAGCTGCGGCATTGTGCCATCCAATCTAAAGATGGCACCTTTGCATTTTACTATCCTAACGTTTAAGCAGCCATTAGACAGGACAGGTTTAGAGGGATATGGGCCAAGCGCAGGCTGGTGGGACTAGTGTAGATGGGACATGTTGATTGGTGTGGGCAAGTTGAGCCGAAGGGCCGGTTTCCACGCTGTATCACTCTATGAGAACACTGCAGTCTCTCAAGGCTGTGTGAAACAACGGTCCAGATAACATGCCCCTCTCCATGGAGTGGGATTGGAAGCCACGACCGTCTGACATGAAGCTGAAAGTGCTATGGCTACGCTTCAGCTCGTTTCAAATAGGAAAACATGGAGTGCTGGAGTAGCTCAGTGGGGCAGGCAGCGTCTCTGGAGAACATGGATAAGCGACGTTTCAGGTCAGGACCGCTGTTCTGCAAGTTCTCCTCAGATACTACTTGATCCATTGAATTCCTCCAGGTGGTGCAGTGGCAGAGTTGCTGCCTTACGCCAGAGACCTGGGTTCAATCCAGACCCCAGGTGCTCTCTGTATGGAGTTTTACGTTGTCTCGTGACCGAGTGGGCTTTCTCCAGGTGCTCCGGTTTCCTCCCACACTCCAAAGACGTGCAGGTTTGTAGGTGAATTGACTTTGGTAAAAATTGTAAAATTGTCCCCAGTGTGTTGGATTGCGCCAGTGTATGGGAATCGCTGGTTGGCACGGGCTCGCTGGGCCGAAGGGCCTGTTTCCGCGCTGTATCTCCAAACTCAACTAAACAAAGGCGTTTGCCTTCCCCTGTAAACCAGCGTCCGTGCTTCCGTAGCCCCATTCGCAATCTGGTCACTGTTAAATGCTGCAAAAATATTTTCACGTTAAGGAATAATCAATAGTCCCACGGACATGAAAATAAATCGGGGATCATTAGTTTGCTTTTGAGTCATCGAGGGACGGGTTGCAGAGTCTACACGTGACCTGATTTTTGTTGAGGATTTGTGCAAAAACGAATGGGGAGGAGAAAATTAAAAGAATGACACTGTGTGGTTGTGATAACAATAATTGGAGAGCATTGGTCCCTTGAGGAAGGCAGCGTGACGCAGCTGGTGGAAGCATTGCCTCAGTAAATGGGAGGGCCCAGGGGAGTGTTGTGGAACGGAGAGTTGCACAGATGCACAGTTTCATTAAAATGGCGACACAGGTAGACAGGGCGGTGGAGAAGGAGGTTGAAATGCTTTGCCCGCATTGGTCAGTGTATTGAGTAGAGGAGTTGGGACATCATGTTACAGCACGTACATGGCAAGGCTGCGTTTGGTGTTTAGTGCACTGTTTTGGTCACCCTGCTATAGGAAGGATGTCGTTACATTGGAAAGAATATGGCGGGCGGCGCAGTGGCACAGCGGTAGAGTTGCTGCCTTACAACCTTACATTAACCAACCCGACCTCCCGGTGGCTCGCCACTTCAACTCCCCCTCCCATGCCGTATCCGACCACTCTGTCCTGGGCCTCCTCCATGGCCAGAGTGAGCAACACCGCAAATTGGAGGAACAGCACCTCATATTCCGCTTGGGGAGTCTGCATCCTCTTGGCATGAACATCGAATTCTCTCAATTCTGCTAACCCTGGCCTGCCTCCTCCCCTTCCTACCTCTCCCTCAGCCCTCGGGCTCCTCCTCCTCCTTTTTCCTTGCCTCCCCCCACCCTCCATCAGTCTGAAGAAGGGTTTTGGCCCGAAACGTTGCCTATCTCCTTCGCTCCATAGATGCTGCTGAGTTTCTCCAGCATTTTGTGGGCCCTGCTACCTTACAATGCCAGGCACCCGAGTTCGAACCTGAGTAGGGGTGCTGTCTGTACTGAGTTTGCACGTTCACCCTGTGACCCACGTGGGTTTTTCTCTGGGTGCTCCGGTTTCCTCCCACATTCCAAAGACGCGCAGGATAGAACCAGTCAACGGGCGATTTCTGGTCGGCAAGGACTCGGGGGTCGAAGAGCCTGTTTCCACTCAGTATCTCTAAAAATTAATGCAAAATAAGGCTTGTGCAGGATGTTATTAGGCCTGGTGAGCTTGAGTTATAAGGAGAAGCTGGTGAGATTGGGTCATTTTTCCTGGAGTGTAGCAGGCTGAAGGAGACAATTATGGAGCTTTATAAATCATGAGGGTCATAGATAAGATTAATAGCCACAGTCTTTTCCCCAGTGTGGTGGAATTTCGAACAAGAGGGCATTGGATTAAGATGAGAGGGGAAAGATTTAGAGGCGACCTCAGGGATAACTTTTTAAAAAGAGTGTGGTACGTGTATAGAATGAGCTGCCGGGGGAAGTGGTAGAGGCAGGTACATTGACAACAAAAGACACTTGGACACGTACCTGAATAGGAAAGGGTTGGAGGGATATGTGCCAGGTGCAGCCAAATACAACTAACCCGCAGCAGCATCACAGCCAAGTACATTCAAACGCACACAAATATTACACATACGATGCCAAAAAGAAAGAAGACAAGGAAGATCGAGACGTTAGTGCAAAAACACGGTGAAAAAATAAGTCCATAATTTTGCAGCAAGTAAACAGAGTGTTCTGTTGTTATGGTAGGGTTAATGTTGTAAAGGTTGGTTCAAATAGGAATGAACGGTGCTTTATTTTCACATGTGACAAGTCACAGTGATATTCTCCAAGGTATGCAAAGAGTCGCCACATAAAGGGCGCCGATAAAGGCTTGATAGTTGTAGGTAAGTAGCTATTCCTGAACCTGCTGGCGTGTGACGTCATGCTTCTGTACCTCCTGCCCCGGCATGGCTCGGAGGGTGGGGATCCTTGATGAGAGACACTGCTTTCTTGAGGCAGCTCCTCGTGTAGATGCTTTTGATGGTGGGGAGCGCAGTGTCAATAATAGACCCAATGTTATTGGCCTAATATTGGCCATTGGGCCAATAACATTATTGACACAGCGCTCCTCACCATCAAAAGCAAATATGGCCCAATTTTTGGTTTTGGGTTTGATTCCTGTCCGAACACATTGGTCGACTAATGTCCCTCAGAGATGGAAATTGCCCCATAGAACCTAGAAAGGTGCGACATGTGGAGGCCAAGTCAGTGAGGCTGTGGGGTGAAGGCAGGAGAATGGGGCTAGGAGGGAGAGATAGATCAGCCATGATTGAATGGTGGAGGAGCCTTGATGGGCCGACTGGCCTAATTCTACTCCTATTCCTTATGACCTTATGATACGAACTGGACCTTCAGCTCACAACATCTGTGCTGAACATAATCCCAAAATAAATGAAGCTCATCTGTCTACACATAATCCATATCCCTCCACTCCCCTGCGCAGTGATGTGCCTGTTTGAAAGCCTCTTGACCACCACCCACCCTGGCAGTGATTTACCGGCCTGCACCACCCTCTGTGTGATGCAAGGCATCCTGCTCATCTCCTCACACGGACTGGCCTGGATGTTGCTTCAGACACTTCAGAGGAATAACTGCTTGCCTTGCCTCCTCCTGAAAAATGAATAGATATATGTAGAAGGCCCATTAAATTGCAGCGTGGTTGGGTCCGGAGTATTTGCATTGTGTGATGTGAGCTGTGAGTATAATGTGTTGCCCGTGAGGGACTGATTGAGACTGTCACTGAATCATTCTCTGAAGATCCTTCCAGGTAGTACGTACTGCAAGGCAACTGTGAGTCCCACAGATCCGTGCTGACTTCAAGCTGAAGTCCCTGGAGAGGCGATGGGAAAAAGTGACGCCTTTCAAAACCGATCCTGAGCTGCTGTACGATGGTGTACCTCTGAAAAATGTGTTTACCTGTCTAATTGTAAACGTGGCAGCCTTTTACGCACAGCGAGGTGCTGTAATTGTCAGCGCTCTCCAAACTGTGACGGCAGATGAAAGTTTAAAAACATCTATTGCAGGTGCTGAATATCTGAAATAATAAAAAAGGCAAAAAGATATGGAGCTAAAACACTCAGCAGGTCAGGCAGCATCTGTGCAGGAGGGTCGGAGAACATAGACCAGCACAGTAACAGGCCCTTCAGCCCACAATGTCTGTGGTGAACATGATGCCAGGTTGTTTGGTTTGGTTTAGAGATACAGTATGGCAACAGGCCACGTCGACCATCTATCAGCCATTTACACTAGATCCATGTAATTCCACTTTCACACCCACTCCCTACATGCTAGGGGTAATTTACAGAGGCCAATTAACCTACAAACCCGCAAATCTTTGGAATGCGGAGGGAAGCTGGAGCACCTGGAGGAAACCCCACGCGGTCACAGGGAAAACCTGCAAACTCCACCCGGACAGCACCCGCGGTCAGGACCGAACTCAGGTCTCTTGCGCTGTGAGACAGCAGCTCTACCCGCTGCGCCACCCCATTCTCCTCTCCCTGCACGTGATCCCGAGACCCAGGTTCAATCCTGACCTTGGGTTGCTGTCTGGTTGGAGTTTGCACGTTCTGCCGGTGTCCACGTGGGTTTCCTCTGGGTGCCCCATTTTCTTCCCACATCATTCGGATTTGCAAGTTATTTGTGGCCTCAGTAAAAGTGCCCCTGATGTGTCGGGAGTGGATGCAAAAGTGGGATAACGTATAACTAACATGAACAGGTTCTAACATGAACTAACATGATGGTTGAAATGCACTCGGTGGGCCAAAGGGCCCGTTTCCATGCTGTATCTTTCGATCAATAAATCAAATTATTTTTGATTTTTTTTCAAAGCGAGCTAGCCAGTGTAGAAGATGGTTAGGCGGGGGACTGAAAGGTCCATTGTCACGGTGAATCTTTCAATTCAATGCAATTGATCAAACCGTGATGTGGAGTGCTGGGACAGACGGGACAGTTTACAAAGCCAACAGCTGATGTGCACTTGGGATGGAGCAGAACTGGTGCCCTGCAAGTCCCCAGTGGTGTCGATAATGGCTGCTCTCCCTTTTTAGCAGATTGCTGTGTTGTCTGGTAATTAAACATACGGGGCAGCCCGCACTTTTTTTTTTAAATTTAATGCAGCTTTTTAGGGCTTTTCTGGTGTTTGAAAATTGACAGCCACTGTGCAGTTGCCCTCTGTTCGGCTCCGGGGTCAGAGGCTACAAGTGGACCTGGAGGTGTTTTAGGTCTTTAGTCATGACTAATAGATGACTGCCCTCTGCTAGACTTTCAGTACATTCATCACTCTCCACTAATGGACCAGCAAATTCTGTTCTGCAAGGAACGGCAAACAGGATTCATGGCAAAACCCAAGAACAGTTGCTTGAATTTTAAAGATGCCATCAACCTTGCTTGGTGCAAAACAAAATTGTTACAACTTGCACCTTGCTTTGTGCTCATGTAACTCACTGTAGTAATTGCGTGCAGTTCTGGTCGCCCCCCTTACACAGGAAGGGTGTGAAGGCTTTGAGCTCAAGGTTTCAGCATCTGCCATTCCTTGTGTCTCTATTTAAAGATACAGTTACTTAGTAATGCCCCTCTCCCACTGAAGAAACCTGAACGGAAACCTCTGGAGACTTTGCGCCCCACCCAAGGTTTCCGTGCGGTTCCCGGAGGTTCCATAGAACATAGAAGAAGCGGAAACCACTTTCGACCATTGGGGAGACTGACAAAAACCTCCGGGAACCGCACGGAAACCTTGGGTGGGGCTCAAAGTCTCCAGAGGTTTCCGTTCAGGTCTCCTAAGTGGGACAGGGGCATTAGTTTATTGTCACGCCTACATGGATACAATGAGAAGTTTGTTCCATGTGCTAAACAGTCAAATCATGAGTAGGAAGGAACTGCAGGTGCTGGTTTACACCTTAAGATAGACGCAAAATGCTGGAGTAACTCGGCGGGTCAGGTAGCATCTCGGGAGGAAAGGGATAGCGGTCGTTTCTGGCCGAGACCCTTCGTCAGACTGAGAGTCGGGGAGAGGAAACTAGAGATATGAAGAGGTGCAAAGAACAAATGAATAAAAGGTATGCAGAAGGAAAATCAAAGCCAGCGACGAAGATCCAAACCATGCGTGAGTACAGTAGATCTTCTGGAGCAGCACGCAGAGAGTTGCACTCATTCACCCATCCGCTGTAGGACCTCGCACGGCCTTGCATCGATAATACAATAAATTCATCGGCACAGCTATGGTGGGCCAAAGGGACTGTACCTGCACTGCAGTTTTCTATGTTAAAGAAGAAACTGCAGATGCTGGAGAATCGTCTGAAGAAGGGTCTCGACCCGAAACGTCGCCTATCTCCTTCGCTCCTTAGATGCTGCTGCACCCACTGAGTTTCTCCAGCTTTTTGTGTAACCCTGCAGTTTTCTATGATCTAATAACAGTAATACTAGTTATTAGACCATAGAATAACAGTAATACTATAATAGTGCAAAACTGAAGCCCGTCGCATAACCAAAGACACGGGCCGTAGAAACTCGTATTTGCTGAGGTTAATTTAGTTCAGTGCAGTTGAGAGATACTGCACAGAAACAGCCCCTTCGGCCCAGCGAGTCCGCGCCGACCAGGAATCCCTGCACATTCGCACTATCTGCGCACGCTGGGGACAATTTTACCAAAGCCAATTATCCAACAAGCCTTTGGAATGTGGGAGGAAACCGGAGATCCCGGAAAAAAAGCCACACAGGTCATGGGGAGAACGTACAAACGGCGTACAGACAGCACCCGTGGTCAGGATCGAAGCCGGGTCTCTGGCGCTGTGAGGCAGCAACTGTGTACCTGCGCCACCGTGTCGCCCCTAATGTTGTGCAGTGTTTAAGAGCCCGGTGGATGTGGCAAAGAAGAAACCTGGAGCTAGCTGTCTTGGAAATCGATTATTCTCCATTGCTCCTCCATTGTCATTGCATCCAAATCCTGGGCATCCTCCCTCAACATCATTGTGAGAACACGGTCAACCCATAGATGGTAGACTGGTGGCCCACGCCCACCTTCCCACGGGACAAACAGGTTGGGGAAAATAAATACTGGGTGTGCCACTGATGCCCATATGGGAGCATCACTGTTAAAGTTGGCATTTGGTCTGGCTAAGACCAGAGGGCATAATAGGTTAGTTTAGTTTAGCAATAGAACATGGAAACAGGCCCTTCGGTCCACCCAGTCCGCACCAACCACCGCCAGCACACTATCCCCGCACATTAACACTATCCTACACACTATAGGGACAGTTTTACATTAATACCAGGACAATCAACCTACAAACCTGTACATCTTTGGAAGATCTCGGAGAACGCCCACGTGGTCACGGGGAGAACGTACAAACTCTCTACAGACAAGCGCCCACAGTCAGGATCGAGCCCGGGTCTCTGGCTCTATAAGGCAGTAGCTCTACCGCTGCACCACCTTTGGAGTGGAGCGGCTAAGACCACGGGGCATAGGTTTAAGGTGAGGAGAGATTATATTCACCCAGAGGTTGGTTGAAGTCTGGAGACAGACTGAAGCAGGGTCTCAACCCGAAACGTCACCCATTCCTTCTCTCCAGAGATGCTGCCTGTCCCGCTGAGTTACTCCAGCTTTTTGTATCTACGGCTGATGAAAAGATGGGAGAGGCAGGAACGGTCGCAGCATTGAAGGAGGACTGGGTGGCGGAGTGGTGCAGCAGTAGAGTTGCTGCCTTACAGATCCAGAGACCCCGGTTCGATACTGACTACGGGCGCTGTCTGTTCGTAGTTTGTGCGTTCTCCCCGCGACCGCGTGGGTTTTCTCTGGTCCAACTAGATTGGCTAGTTGTCTCTTGCCCTGAAAAGGGGAATCGGGAACCAGAGGACGAGGGAGGTGAAACATTTAATAGGAACCTGAGGGGGTAACATTTTCACACAAAGGGTGGTGGGTGTATGGAACGAGCTGCCGGAGGAGGTTGTGGAGATGTACAGGGATAGAATAGGTTTAATGGGATATGAGCCAAATGCAGGCAGGTGGGACAAGTTGGTCGGTGTGGGCAAGTTGGGCTGAAGGACGTTTCCACCCTGCATTAGTCTATGACTCTATACGGCACGGAAAGAGGCCCTTCGGCCCAACTTGCCCATACTGACCAACATGACCTATCTATGCTAGTCCCACCTGCCTGCGGTTCAGGCAAACCATGGAAACAATGCAATAGAGGAGTCTCCAGTGGCAATTGATCATATGTTTAGCCCCAAGCGCACAAAGAGGAGTGTTCTCCGATATTTCCAGCTGCGATCGGCGAAAGTGCGGATAACTGAAAGGATCAATGCCAGTAAATATCTGCAATAAACTCTGATGAATCCGACGCCAGAGTTCGGGGGCGGGGGTGTTGTCTGAAGTGCCAGCAGCGAGTGCCCCAGTGCTCGCCCAGCTGCCAGCAACCTCCTGGGAACCCGTGCCCTCTTCAGCTGTGCCTTGCGCTGTCTCCATTTAGGACAAAGGATGAGGAACTGTCCGTGAGCTGCGAGCGGGGGAGAGGTCGAGAGGGGGGGTGGGGAGGATATCTGGAACTTGCCCAGCCCGGGGGGGACCTGGTTCTTTCGGCTGTGCTACTGCACTAAGTTTGCTGGAGAGGGGGGAGAGAGTGGGGTGTCTGGCCGGCAGCTCGTCGACTTCCAGCGGCTGCATCTTACCCGGGGTGGACGCGGTGGGTGTGATCCCCCCCCCCCATATCCCAGAGACAAGGAGCCCAACCCCGGGTCTTTGTCTGAGCGCAGGGCGGGGTGAGGAGAGGGGAGGAGACGGCGGCTGCTTTTGTGTGCGGGGAGGTGGTGTTTGTTGCTGCTTCCCCGAGGGAGGGAGGGAGGGAGGGAGGGAGCAGGTTGGAAAGAGATAGAGAGAGAGAGAGAGAGGAGGAAAGGTGCGCGACTCCTGCAATCTCCGGACTGCAAACATCCGAGAGACCCCCTCTCCTGCCCACGCCTCCTAACCGGACAAGTCTTCATTCCAGTTCCCGAAGAGCCAGCGTCCACCAGTCCGCCTGCAGAGAGAGCGGTGGGTGGGGGAGGCGAGAGTGAAATTGGGTTGCAACTTATCGCCTGGGATTTCCACGCCCTTGTGTCCCGGCTGGGAGCAACGGTAGAGACAGAGACACACAGACACAGAGAGAGAAAGAGAGAGAGAGAGAGCCGCCTGTTCATTCTTGCAGCCACAGAGACCACGTTACTTACTCCTGCTGAGGTCTTCTTCTGAGGCTCAGAATCAAAGACTCCTCCTCGACAGGAATCTGGAATCATTCATGAGAGAGAGAGAGAGACATATCATCAAACGGTTGGTGCGAAGAAATCCGTGCAAGAGCTTTGGGGAGAAGTACTTCAGTCAACGCAAACAGTGCAGAATGTGACTTGGGAGCTGACCAGCGTCCGGAGTGAATCGGACTGACCGACTGGCTGAAGGTGGAGATGCAGGAACTCACCGTCGGAGAGGACGGCTGAGAGAGAGAGTGTCCTGGTCTCCAGGAGCTGCTCGGGTCTCCGACCAGGTCCCGGGGAGTGTGTGTGCTGTGTGTGGAATTTAAAAAAAAAGAAGATTGTTTTAATTCAAGGAGCACTCTTGTCAATTGTCCGCTTCCTACTCTCCGCGTTATGAAGACTTGGACTTCTTCTACTCCAGCTCCAGTTGAACCCTCCCGAGGAAAAAAGGGAGCATGGTTTTGCAATAGGATTGATGGGATTCCAGGGAACCGAGCCAGTGGGAAGGCGGAGGATGTTTGTTGAGCTCTGGCCGGTTGGTGACAATCTTAAACGGGCCGAGTGCCCCGATCTCAAGGAGGAAAGAAAGGACTGATCTGAAGAGTTGTGCTCCTCTCTCTCCATCCTCCCCTCTCCCTCCCTCCCCCCCCCCCCCCCCCCACCCTCCTCCTACCACCTTGGTTTCCCTCTGGTTGTGGACGCACGAGAAGGGGGCATGACTGGCGGCCGGTACCCGCCGCCCCCTGCCCACCACCGGGCTGGCAGGATGTACCAGCACAAAGTATCGCTGGTGGTGCGATACTTCATGATACCCTGCAACATCTGCCTGATCCTCCTGGCCACCACCACGCTGGGCTTCGCGGTTCTCCTCTTCCTCCACAACTGTAGGTTGGCAACTATCTTCCAGGGGTTGATCACACGTGCATGCGAAAAACCCTCCCTTCAGCTGTGCGAGTCTTGCTGCATTGTTAATGTTAAGATTTATTTGCCACAATCGTGCATATATCGCGTCAATTATTCAGGTTGCAGTTTTATTTATCTTTTTTTGTTGCACGGATCAACTGTGGCTATTTTAGTTTGCTTATCTGCGGAGCGGCAGCTTTAACCCTGGATGGACACAAAAAGCTGAAGAAGGGTCTTGACCTGATACGTCCACTATTCCTTTTCTCCAGAAACGTTGCCTGACCCGCCGAGTTACTCCAGCTCATTTGTGTCTTATCTTCGGTTTAAAGCAGCATCTGCAGTTTCGTACCTATTCCCCTCAGCCAGAGATGCTTGCTGTCTGACCGGCTGAGTTACTCCAGCTTTTTGTGTCTTGTCTGCAGTTCCTTTCTACACTCTACAGGTTTAACCCTGGACGTGATTGTTTCCCTCTGGGACAGGCTGCTGCTGGATGCAGGTAACGGAGGAGATCTTTCTACCTGTAGATGGAGCCCAGTCTCCAAATAACAGGAGGTTCAGCGAGTTGATATCAGAATCCACAGAACCCTCTAAGCTCCCGGCAATGGTTTCATGGTCAGCAGACCCCCAGGGTGGGGATGTCAAGCACCAGAGGGTTAGTTCACAAGTTATAGGAGTGGAATTAGGCCATTCGGCCCATCAAGTCTACTCTGTCATTCAATCATGGCTGATCTCTGCCACCTAATCCCATTCTCCTGCTTTCTCCCCATAACCCTTGACACCCGTTCTAATCAAGAACTTGTCAATCTCTGCCTTAAATATATCAACGAGTTCCACAGATTAACTCCCCTCTGACTAAAGAAGTTCCTCCTCACCTCCTTTTTAAAAGACCGCCCTTTATTTCTGATCTTAATTTTAAGGTGAGATGGGCACCATTTATTTTGCACAGGATGGATGTGGAGACTTTGAGGGGGTGCAAAAGAGGTTTACCAGAATGCTAGACACAAAATGCTGGCGTAACTCAGCGGGTCAGGCAGCATCTCTGGAGAAAAGGAATGGGAGACGTCTTGGGTCGAGACCCTTCTTCAGACTGAGAGTCGGGGGAGAGGGGAACTAGAGGCATGGAAAGGCACAGAACTAATCAGAGCTGACACCAATGAGCCAGGAAGGGTGGAGCCCACAATGCCCCATTGCTGGTTGTTTAAGAGGTGATAATGAAGGCCTGGATTAGAGAGCATTAGGTATAAGGAAAGGTTGGACATATTTGGATTGTTTTCTCTGAAGCGTCAAAGGTTGTGAGGAGTCCTGATAAGATTAGGAGAGGCACAGAGAGGCGGACAGTCAGAACCTTTTTCCCCAGGGTGGAAATGTCAAAGATTAGGGGGCAAAGGTTTAAGGTGAGAGGGGCAAAATTGAAAGGAGATGTACAGGGATGGGTGCTTGAACTGTGCTGCCAGGGATGGTGGTGGAGGTAGATACCATAGTGGCGTGACTTTAAGAGGCTTGTAGATAGGCAGGTGGTGCACACGCAGTGAATGGAGGGATATGGATCGCGTGCGGGTGGAGGGGATTAGTTTAACTTGGCATCATGTTCAGCACAGCTACCGGGGACCAATATACCTGTTCCAGTCCTGTACTGTTCTGTGTTCTGCTGTTAATCAATAGCTTTGTCAGTTATAAAAACATAAAACGTTGGAAATACTCAGCAGCTCTGGGCACCGCTGTGGGAAGAGGAACAAAGCTAATAAAACAAGACCCTTCCTCAGAACCCAACCTGAAACATTGGTTCGACTTCTCTTCCCACGGTTGTGGCCTGACCTTATGTGTGTTTCCAATACTTGCTGTTTTTATTTTGTGCTTCCGGCGTCTGCGGTTTTGTTTTGATCTTCGGGATTGCCAATTATTTGTTCACGGTTTCCGAACGTCACGCAGAAGGTTGGCGTGTGTCGTCCACTCTCACTGGTTTCTCTGGGCTATTTTAGCAGCGGGGTTGTGGTCACCTTTGACCAGAATGGGTAGAGAACAGCAGGCTAACTCTGAAAGACAGAAAGCAAGCCTGATTTTTATTTTATTCAACACACCAGTAGTTTTACAGTCACTGGGACAATAGCTTTTTATTCCAGGTTAATCAGTTGAATACAATTTCCTCATTACGCTGATATGTTTTCAGTTTCCAACTCCAAATCGATAACCTAGTGGTACAGAGGCACGGTGGGTAGAACTGCTGCCTCGCAACATCAGAGACCTCAATAGACAATAGGCAATAGGTGCAGGAGTAGGCCATTCGGCCCTTCGAGCCAGCACCGCCATTCAATATGATCATGGCTGATCATCCAGAAGCAGTACCCCGTTCCTGCCTTCTCCCCATGTCCCCTGACTCTGCTATCTTTAAGAGCCCTATCTAGCTCTCTCTTGAAAGTATCCAGAGAACCGGCCTCCACCGCCCTCTGAGGCAGAGAATTCCACAGACTCGGTTCATCCCTGCCCGTGTGTGGAGTTTGCACGCTCTCCCTGTGACCGTGTGGGTTTCCTCCCATATTCCAAAGACGTGCGGGTTTGTGTGTTAATTGGTCCCTGGTGGTGCAGGGAGTGGATGTGATCGCTGGCTCGCGTTGCACTAGCGACAACGGGTGGTCGATGGTCGGCGCAGACTCGATGGGCCAAAGGGCCTGGTTTCCATGCTTTACCTCAAAACTAAACTAAACTCGAACATCTGAGTATCAGACGGGTAACTTCAGAACCCCACTTCCACCCAGTGGACAGGTTGCTTCTGTGGGAGATGTGCTGGGGACTGGTGACTTCCTGTAAGAACGAGCTAGGGAGAAGGGAGCGGGATTGATAGGCTGAATGGCCTGCGTTGTGATGTTGCATCATTGAAGGGGCTGGTGGGATGCGTGGGTTTGTGAACCCTGATGCCCCAGTACACCATTAACCCGCATTAGAGATGGACCTACCGAATGGTCTTCTAACGACACACAGTCACTATGTGAGCAGAGGCCTGGGGGAGAGACTGGTGTCTGATGAGCTCTTTTGGAATATTGTTCCCAGCTTGTTGTGATCTGATTTGTGACCAGGGGCTGCTGTTGAGAATAGTGAGAAACTAATTTAAAAAAAGCAAAGGTTCTGTCCAGAACCATACCGGTTTAACTCTCTGGTTAAAAATTGCAGCTTCTGGGAATTCAATTCCTCCATCTGATTCCATTCCAAGTCAGAATCTACCTCAAAGCCCTCAGTGGTTTTCCCAGATAGCAGAGTCTCTGTCGCTGCCAAAGGCATCACAGGACTAATGCAAAATACAGAAAATCCCAAACAGAAACAGAAGGGTAGCGTCTGCAGGAAGTACAAACTCCGTACAAACAGCACCCATAGTCGGGAACGAAACTGGGTCTCCGGTGCTGTGAGGCAGCAACTCTACCGCTGCGCCTCCATGCCACCCCGAGACTCTGACTTGAAACGTCATTTATCCATGTTCTCCAGAGATGTCGCCAAACTACTCCAGCACTTTGTGACTTTTTGGCTATTAACCAGCATCTGCAGTTCTTTGTTTCTATTTGTTGAAACATTGACAGTTTCTCCACAGGAGCTGCTCGGAGTGTACCAGTGTTTTCTGCTGTGATTCTATCAGTGGCAGAGAGCAATATAGATCTGAAGACTGGTCATTTAAAGATAACATTACTACAATGTTTTTTGGAGTATTGTGTGCAGTTCTGGGATGCCCCATTGCAGGAAGAATGTGGCAGCTTTGGAGAAGGGTGCAGAAGAGATTTACCAGAATGCTGCCTGGGATTACAAGGTATTCGCTATAAGGAGAGGTTAGACAACCTTGGATTATTTTCTCTGGAGTCTCAGAGGCTGACGGGAGACCTGGCTGAAGTGTAGACAATTATGAGAGGCATCGATAAGGTAGATAGTCAGAACCTTTCTCCCAGGGATGAAATGTCAAGGAGTAACGAGCACAGCTTTCAGGTGAGAGGGGCAAAGTTTAACGAAGATGTGTACGGCACGTTTTTTAAACCAGAGCGTGGTGGGTGTCTGGAACATGCTGCCAGGAGCGGTGGTGGAGGAAGATACGATAGTGGCATCTAAGAGGCTTGTGTATAGGTCATAAGGTCATAAGCGATAGGAGCAGAACTAGGCCATTCGGCCCATCACTTCACCATTCAATCATGGCTGATCTATCTCTCCCTCCTAACCCCATTCTCCTGCCTTCACCCCA
Source organism: Okamejei kenojei (assembly GCA_035221665.1). NCBI lineage: Eukaryota > Metazoa > Chordata > Chondrichthyes > Rajiformes > Rajidae > Okamejei > Okamejei kenojei. The sequence continues at coordinate 11,614,972 of CM069162.1, forward strand.
TAACCCCTGACACTCGTACTAATCAATCAGGGACATGGAAATGCAGGGAATGGAGGAATATGGATCGTGTGCAGGCAGAGATGATGTTAACTTCACTGCAGGGCACAGACATTGTATGCCAAGTTTCTGTACCGTTCTATGTTCGATATATACTAACACCGACACAAGTGCGGAATGCTCTGTGAAATCTGAAACAATTCTGTAAGTAATGGAAAACCATAATAATGGATCAATTTACTTATGTATCCTGTTCGACCTTTGGTTTTACTGATGTCCAGTTTTAATATCACACCCATGTTAGTTGGACTCAGCACTCTCGCTCTCCACGTGCTGGGAATCGCTGATCTTTTGTCTGGTACCTGGGAGCCTGAAAGAGTCGTGACTGCAACAGAAACCATGGCAGCTGCTGGGATTTAAATTCAAGTAATTAAATAAATCTGGTATACAAAGCCCAATGATGGCGTTTATGCAACTACAGATGGCAATATAAAGACAACATCCTTCAGGAAATAAATCTGCCGTCGTTTTTTAATTCATTTTTGGAGACGTGGATGTCATTGGTAAAGCCAGCATTTGTTACCCAACTCTAAATTGTCCTAAAGAAAGCTGATGGCAATCCGCCTTCTTAAATCACTGCACTGCTCCCATGGCATTGGGATGGAGTTCCAGGATTTGGAGCCAGCAACAATGAAAGGGAAGATGCCATTGAGTGGAAAGACTGCAGGAAAGATTCAGGAGGACGTTGCCAGGACTCGAGGGACTGAGCCATAGGGAGAGGTTGGACTTTATTCCTTGGAGTGCAGGAGACTGAGGGGTGATCAAATAGAGGTGTATAAAAGGTGCATGAGATTAGTATATAAACTTAAAGCACACGGTATTGGTGGTTCAATAATGATGTGGATAGAGAACTGGCTGGCAGACAGGAAGCAAAGGGTAGGAGTAAACGGGTCCTTTTCAGAATGGCAGGCAGTGACTAGTGGGGTACCGCAAGGCTCAGTGCTGGGACCCCAGCTATTTACAATATACATTAATGATTTGGACGAGGGAATTGAATGCAACATCTCCAAATTTGCAGATGACACCAAGCTGGGGGTTATAGTTAGGTGTGAGGAGGATGCTAGGAGGCTGCAGGATGATTTGGATAGGCTGTGTGAATGGGCAGATGCATGGCAGATGCAATATAATGTGGATAAATGTGAGGTTATCCACTTTGGTGGCAAAAACATGAGGGTAGACTATTATCTGAATGGTTGCAGATTAGGAAAAGGGGAGATGCAACGAGACCTGGGAGTCATGGTACACCAGTCATTGAAAGTAGGCATGTAGGTGCAGCAGGCAGTGAAGAAAGCAAATGGTATGTTAGCATTCATAGCAAAAGGATTTGAGTATAGGAGCAGGGAGGTTCTACTGCAGTTGTACAGGGTTTTGGTGAGACCACACCTGGAGTATTGCGTACAGTTTTGGCCTCCAAATCTGAGGAAAGACATTCTTGCCATAGAGGGGGTTTAGAGAAGGTTCACCAGACTGATTCCTGGGATATCTTATAGAAACGTACAAAATTCTTAAGGGGTTGGACAAGCAAGATGCAGGAAGATTGTTCCCGATGTTGGGGGAGTCCAGAACAAGGGGTTTGAGTCTAAGGATAAGGGGGAATTCCATTAGGACCGAGATGAGGAAAACATTCTTTATACAGAGAGTGGTGAGTCTCTGGAATTCTCTGCCACAGAAGGTCGTTGAGGCCAGTTCATTGGCTATATTCAATGTTGAATATGACTCCCTGTTGGATGTGGCTCTTGTAGCTAAAGGGATCGGGTATGGAGAGAAGGCAGGTACAGGATACTGAGTTGGATGATCAGCAATGTTCATATTGAATGGCGGTGCAGGCTCGAAGGGCTGAATGGCCTACTCCTGCACCTATGTTTCTATGTTTCTAAAATCATGCATAGATAGGGTGAATGCACAGTCTTTCTCCCAGGGTAAGGAAATCAAGAACTAGAAGGTGTAGGCTCAGGTGAGAGGAGAAAGATTTACGGTAACAGCATTAGGTGATATTTGAACAGGTTCATGGATAGGGACAGTTGAGGAGTATGTGGTCTCACGGTTGAGGTCTCACAGCGCCAGAGACCCAGGTTCAATCCTGACCTCGGCTACTGTCTGTGTGGAGTTTGCACGTTCTCCCTGCGAGCGCCTGGGCTTCGCTCCGGGAGCTCCAGTTTCCGCCTACATCTCAAAGACGTTTGTTGGTAGGGCTTTTGGTCTCTGTAAAAATTAGCCCAAGTGTGTCGGGAGTGGATGTGGAATTGGGATAACATAGCACTAGTGTGAACGGGTGATCGATGGTCGGTACACAGAAGTGCCTGCTTGCATGCTGTATCTCTAAATTAAACTACAGAAGAATTCGCCGAAGATAGACAAAATGCTCTCAGTGGGCCAGACAGGCAATGTTATTGGGCCAAAGCATTTAAGACTGTGTCCGAATATTATCGTTTAACTGCATTCAACGGCAGTAGTAACAATAATTAATGTATTTGCAAATAAATCTTATTGAATCAGTAAGGAAGTAATTTTAAAAGAAGTTTTCAGCCACAATGGTGCATAGCCCAGGTTTGCAATAGCTCCAATGGGCAAGATATGTTGGTGATACATGTTTTGTTAGTTTTGGTGGCCTCACCGCTCCTGGGACTCATGTTTGACCTTGGTCTCCAATTCTTTCTGTGTGGAGTTGGCATGTCTCCCTGTCACATACAGGTGTACTGTGGTTTCCTCCCTTGTCCTAAAGATATGCGGGTTGGTAGGTTGATCGATTGTTTAGAGATACAGTGTGGAAGCGGGCCTGGTGGCCCACTGAGTACACTAATTTATAAGTATAAACTAATTTCTCAATGACAAAGTGTGAAACAGGAGTTCTCCCAGGGATCACCCCGTATACTAGCACTATCCTACACACTGGGGACAGTTTACAATTTCACTGGGGGGCCAAATGACCGACAACCCTCTACGTCTTTGGAGTGTGGGAGGAAACCGGAGCACCTGGAGAAAACCCCGCGGTTACGGGGAGAACGTACAAAAACTCCACACAGACAGCCCCCGAGGTCAGGATCGAACACGGGTCTCTGGTGCTCTAAGGCAGCAGCTCTACCACTGCGCCACTGTGCAACCCAATAGGCCACTGTATATTGCCCCTGGAGTGAGCGTGAGTGGTAGAATTGAAGGAAAACATTGGGTGGAGGGGGGCAATAGGTTAACAGGAAGAATTAGTCGGGGGGAGGGAGAAGAGATTGCCCTGTGAGCCAGCATTGTCTCAAAGGGCCAAATTGCCTCCTTTATGTTATATAGAAATATCGAGGGCAGGAGTGGATTTAAAAGATGACAATGGAGGGTTTTGAACTCGGCTTAATGGGCATGGCTCAAACATGGGTGCGAGTTAGAAGGTTGTGTGATCAATTTCTGCTGCGGAGATTTGAGACATATGTTCAAATGTTGCACTGAACAAGCCCAACATTGTCATTTTGAATAGGATTATACACGTAGCGAAGACCAGAGGGCCAATAATGCATTGCTGAAGAACCATGGGGAAATTCTCCCTGACGTTCATCCCTCACGTTACAATATTACAAGAACGCTCTATCTTCAATCAAAGTAACAGCACTGTTTCTCACATCTGGTGCCTTAATTTATTCCATGAGAAAATTCCCTTTTATGAATTCTTGATTAACACGGATGTCAGGGGTTATGGAGAGAAGGCAGGAGAATGGGGTCAGGAGGGAAAGATAGATCTGCCATGATTGAATGGTGGAATAGACCTGATGGGCCGAATGGCCTAATTCTGCTCCTAACACTTGCTTACATACTTATGAAATTGTCAGTAGAAAGGTTGTGGGGTACAGTTGTATAAGCTGTATCACATCTAAAAAGGCTTCTTTCTCGCTACTATTCTCGCTTCGAACCATCACTGGGACATTGTTTACACCGATGAATGCAGAAGCTTCCATTTGTGGTCGGGTGCCGGGGACCGGCTGTCTTGCCGTTCGCCCACGAGATGTCTCGAGTCCCCCGCGGGGCAGTAACTATTACTGCTGGCGTTCCCTGCTGCACCATCCTTCAAGGGCAGTCGCTCCTCATGCAGGGTTCAGCTGCGGCTGAATGAAACGGGGGGTTGCGGGAGAATGCCCTCTGCGTGCATGGAGGCGGAGCCAGCGCCGCGCGGCTGCCCCGGGAACTCTGCCGATGCTCCATAAACTGTGGCGTGGCTGGATATTTGCACTTGTCGTTCAATCTCTTTGAAGTCATGCTAGAATAATGAAGGACATGATTGTGATTTATCTCTGAAATATATATATTCATTTTAGGTAATAATTGGTTAGTACCATACTGTGATAAACTGGACATAAAAAGTACCATCAGTTCTATTACTATGATTAAATGTGAAATACAGAAAATCCCTAGAGTAGTTTTGTCAAAATCTCTTCAGTTGGCGGTCTGGTTGTCTACAATAAGTATTGCCATTTAACGATATTCAGGTTGGAATTGTATACCCATTGAGATGCATTGATTCTGTATCTGAGTGAAGGTTAATGATAATTAAATCCAGACTTGGGAGTAATCATTGGCAGGAGTTTGCGTTTAATAAAACAGTATCCTCATCCTCAACGTTTAGCTGAGTTCCGCAGACAATTAAGTATTTTGTGAACTGCAGTAACTATTGTTCTGCAGGAAATCTGACAATCAGTTTGTGCAGAGACAAGCTTTTACAGCAATACAGTAAATATTGGCCTAGACTGTAATGAGATGTCGCTGTATTTCGTCTGGATAGTTCCATTGTCTATCAGAATGCGGCGCAGCTGGTCGAGCTGCTGCCTCACAACGCCAGCGACACAAATTCGATCTGGTATTGTCTGTGCGGAGTTTGAATGTTCTCCCTGGGACCGCGCGGGTTTCCTCCGGGTGCTCCGGTTTCCTACCAAGTCCCAAACACATGAGGGTTTGTAGGTTAATTGGCCTCTGTAAATCGCCCCGAATGTGTAGGGAGTGGATGAGAAAGTGATGGATAACATGGAACAAGTGTGAATGGGTGATCGATGGTCGGCATGGACTTGGTGGGCCGAAGGGCCTGTTTCCATGCTTTACCTTTCAATCAATCAGAAAGGATGAGAGGGGCAGTGGGATTTACGTGGGGGCAGCCACAGTGGCACAGCGGTGGAGTTGTTGCCTTACAGCAAAAAAAAATTCAGCGCCAGAGACCAGTGTTCGATCCCGACTACGGGCGCTGTCTGTACGGAGTTTGTACGTTCTCCCCGTGATCTGCGTGGGTTTTCTCCGAGATCTTCGGTTTCCTCCCACACTCCAAAGACGTACAGGTTTGTAGGTTAATTGACCTGTTTAATTGGCTTGATAAAAATGTTAAATTGGCCAAGTTGGTGATATGCAGAGTATTGCCCTGCCGACTACTAAATTCAGAAGGTTCATATTTCCTGTAAGATGTGACCAACAATATTGAGCTGCAGTGTCAATGTAAACCTGAGGACTTAAACCCACAACCCACCGAACCCTCGTGCAAAGTGACGTAATTATAAACCCTCCTTTAGAAGATCTTTGGGACCTGGATGCTAATTCCTGAGGCATTGCAGTCTCAGCACATGTTTCTTTCAGTTGTTTTACAGCCATCCCTCGATTCTCCAGCATCTGCAGTTCCTTCTTTAACACTTTGTCTCTGCTTTCCCTATTCCCACCTGCTACCAACCTATTTGCAATGGTGGGTCATACTTGTAGCTCCCAATGCATCTAATATTTATGAAATGATTGTACAAGGAGTTGTATGGGCACAGCCCAGGTAGTTTAGTTTAATTTAAACCAAACTAAACTAATACTAATATACCTCCTTGTACAATCATTTAGTAAATATTAGATGTCAAATGCACTGTAACAGTGAATCGGTTAACCCACGGGTTGAGATCCACTGTTGCAGTGTCATTATTTTCACTAGATAACACAGATAACACAGATAATAGATAAGATAGATCCAGCAGTGTGAAGAACTGGGAATCCTCTAGTCCCTTTTGTGGGACTGAGAGCCTCCCAAAGTTTTGTAGCTCATTCAGTTCAGCACAAGTCTACTTATATTTGGAGAAATCAACTCATGGAGTGATACAGCATGGAAACGTGCCGTTTGGCCCAACTTGTCCATGCCAGCCAAGATGCCCCATCTACACTAGTCCCGTGACCCATATCCCTCTAAACCTTTCCTATCCACGCACCTGTCTAAATTGCTGTGCAGTTGTGTGTGTACTTGCGTGTGCAGCTACCTCCAATCCAATGCTGAAATGTTGGCAGAATAAGGGCCAGATATCTGAATCTGCATTGAGCCACAGGGCATCTCAAAATGCTTTCCCGTGTAGTGAGATGCCCCCCCACTGTGTGGGGGCATCTGCATTTATAGGGCAAGACCCCGGGCTCTGAATAGGCTGTCGATCTTCGGCTGTGATCAGCATAAATCTGACCCAGTTTAGGATACTAGAGAATTCTGAAAAGCTCTGCTTCTCCCCATTCAACAAAGATGGCTGCTGGCAGTGAGAAAGCCAGCCGAGCGCAATGGGACATCAAGGGGAAAATGTCCTGGGAACCAATTCCTGTAGGACCATCAAAAGTAAATATGCTTCTGAATAATTCCCATCGATTTCAGCTTGTGTTTTATTATTTATAATTGTTTCTTATGTTAATGAGTTGCCATGGTGATGTGAATTTTCTTTCAGGATACATTCGTTTCAGCGTGGCTGATTCAATTACTTTTTAAATATTTACATTTCTGATATAAATCAAGAATGGATGTTTATCAAATTGTATTTAGGGTCTTGGGATTTGTCCGTGGGCAAAGGATTGCTCAGTAAGTGTCTTGTGTAATTTTCTTTTCTGTTCTCTTTTTCTTTTCTCTCGTTCCTTAACTCTTATTCCCTCACTTCTCCCACTCTTTCTTTGTTCTCCGTTCCCAATCTTTTTTGTTTTTACCCTCTCCTCCAGAAGGCACTGCGGAATAAATTTGTCTCACTTTGAAGACGTTCTCCTTCTCTCTCCAATGTAGGTTCTGTGAGACCCTCTCTCACAACCTAAGATACTAGAGTATCTTTGCTCACAACAGCCCCTTCCGTGATCCCGGCTTCGATCCACCTCCAACTTTTTTTTTCCCAGCTCTCTCTCCCACCACTACAATCTGTCTGTGGAAGGGTCCCAACCTGAAACGTACTCCGTCCATTTCGTCCACAGATAAAGACACAAAGAGTCTGGAGTAATTCAGCGGACCAGGCAGCATCTCTGGAGAAAAGGAAGAGGTGATGTTTTGTATTGAGACCTTTCTTCAGACTGCTGCCTGACCCTGCTGTGTTCTTTCAGCACTTTTGTTCAGCATAGTAGAGCCTCACACTGAATTCCTCTTCTGTAATTTGGTTTTGAATGGCTTTGATGTAACTTAGTGTTGGGAGTGAAGTGTACCAGTCAGCCCCTGCGGTGTTGTGCGAAGAGTGCGTGAGACTGTGAGAAAACGTCAAGCTCCATCATCCCTGCTGTCGAGTGGTGTGGAGGATTCTTAAATACTACAGGCTACTATTTAATGTGCATGCCATTACAATGGTAGACAGTCATATGGTCATAAGGAATAGTAAAATTAGGCCATTTGGCCCATCAAATCTACTCCGCCATTTAATCATGGCTGATCTATCTCTCCCTCCTAACCCTATTCTCCTGCCTTCTCCCCCATAACCTCTGATATCTGTGCTAATCAAGAGTCAATCTATCTTTGCCTTAAAATTATCCACTGACTTGGCCTCCACAGCCTTCTGTGGCAAAGAACTCCACAGATTCACCACCCTCTGACTAAAGAAATCTCTCCTCATCTCCTTCCTAAAAGAGTGTCCTTTCATTCTGAAGTGCCTAGAGAGAGTCTACCCACCTGCCGATAATATTCAGTGACGTCAGCATTTCCAAACGTTATCATCGACTCCAAAGAGGTGATCATTGGCAGAAGCTCGGAAACGTTGGCACAGAGCCCCAAAATACCAGAGGCCCAGGTTGGATCCTGACTTTAGAGATACAGCGCGGAAACAGGCCCTTCGGCCCACCGAGACCGCGCTGACGAGCGATCACCCCGTACTCTACACACTCGAGAAATTTATGATTTTACCAAAGCCATTTAACAGACAGACCTGTACATCTTTGGAGCGTGGGAGGAAACTGGAGCACCCGGGGAAAACCCACGCGGTCACAGGGAGAGCATACAAGCTCTGTACAGACAGCACCCGTAGTCGGGATCAAACCAGGCTCTCTGGCGCTGTAAATTAGCAACTCTACCGTTGGTGTCACTGTGCCTTCCAAAGGTGACCTTGAATGCTGTTTGTGTGGAGTTTGCACGTTCTCCCTGTGATTGCATGAGTTTTCACCGGGTGTTCCGGTTTCCTTCCACATCCCAAAGACGAGCGGGTTTGTGGGCAAATCGGCCTTTGTAAAATGGCCGCTGGTGTGTTGGGAGTGTATGAGAAAGTGGGAGAACGGGATAACATGGAACTAGTATGAACGGATAATCAATGGACGGCGTAGACTTGGTGGGTCGAAGGACCTGTTTATATGCTTATCTCCAAACTAAAATACTGTTCATGGGGCCACTTAAATACTGTGGCCGCATGAACAGGTCAAAGGCTGGGTACATAAGGAATGACTACTCTCCAGACATCCCAAAGCCTTACACCATCAACACAGGGCAAGTCAGGTGTGTGATACAGTGCTATCCACTTGCCTGAAGATCCAACCACAGTCAAAGACCTTGATATCATCCAGGACAAAGCACCTCATGGGATTGGCACCCCATCCATCAGCCCACCACCAATACGCAGCGATTGTCCGCCAAATACACTGTTGATACCCACCAAAGCTACCCGTGAAACACCTTCCAAACCCAAGAGCTCTGTTATCTAGAAGGAGAAGTCAGACAGACCTGGATCATTTGCTCTGGAGTGTCAGAGGTTGACATAGATAGGGCAGACAATCAGAATCATTTTTCTCAGGGTGGAAATGTCAAGGACTAGAGAGCACAGCTTTAAGGTGAGAGGGGCAAAGTATAAAGAAGATATCCGGCAAGTTTTTTACACCCGAGGGTGGTGGGTGCTTAGAACCCACTGCCAGGGGTGGTGCTGGACAGGGACAGGACAATGGCATTTGAACGTTTAGAGAAGCACATGGGATTGCAGGAAATGGAGGATAATGGATCTTGTACAGGTTATGGGTCATGAGGAGATTAATTTAGGGTACAAAAAAGGCTGGAGAAACTCAGCGGGTGCAGCAGCATCTAAGGAGCGAAGGAGATAGGCGACGTTTCGGGTCGAGACCCTTCTTTAATTTAACTTGGCATCATGTTTGGTACAGTGAATGTGGGCTTGTTTCTGTCAGTGCAGTTCTATGTTCCTGAAGGAGGCCATTCAGCCCATTGGCTCCAGGCCAGCTTTCAGGAGGGCAATTGCATCACCCCCTTTCCTTAATTCACTGTAGTTCTACAACTCATTCCCTTTCATATGTCAGCCAGCACCTCTTTGACTCTTTGGTCACCTGGCCACTGAAGATTTCCGCTTAGTGTCACTAACTGACTTACCCGCACGTCTTTGGGATGTGGGAGGAAACCCGAGCAGCCAAGGGAAACCCCGGAACAGTCACAGGGAGAACGTGCAAACTCCACACCCGAGGTTGGGATCGAACCCGACGCGCTGGATCGGTGCGGCAGCGGCACTACCCGCTGCTCCTGCCTCGTCACTGGCAAGGCATGGAGCACTAAACTCGACTTAATAAAGGCTTGCAATTTGAGACCCAGACAGAGTGCAGATAATTGGATAATTGCCCTGTCGATCAAGCCAAGCACCGCTGCGACTGAAATTGACTTAATGCTCATAATTTTAATGTAAATATTCTTGAGTCACTGAATTTTTCTGAAGGAATTATTCAACCTAGAATTAGTCATGTAGCGAACTGGAGTTTACTCTATTTTGTTCACTTTTGCTCTTCAAGCAGCTTTGGTTGTCTGAGTAAATGTTGTTACTGTACAGTGGGCTGTTTGCTCGGTCTGACCACCTTCTAGTCAGGAGCTGAAATAGTCATTGCAATAAAGACACTATTCACTGTTCGGTCCTTCATTTGGATCAGAAACGTAAATAAAATATGCTTGATTCATGCACATTAAAAAACCTGAAATAAACGCTCGCTGAAGGGAGATTATCATCACCATGGTAACTTGTTAACATATGAAACAATTATTAAATAAAATTGTCATCACATTTATAATGTAAAACTCATGGCAGCTAATTTGTAGGCAGCAAACTCCCAGAGAGGGAAAGGCTATGATAATCTGTTCATGATCATTAGTTTAGTTAGCACGCAACAAAAAGTTTTCACTTTACCTTGGTGCGAGTGACAATAAACAAAATTAACTAACGAATTTAGAGACACAGTGTGGAAAAAGGCTCTCGGGCCCACCACATCTACTCCAGCTATTGATCACCCCATACACTAGTTCGATGTTATCCTGCTTTCACATTTTACACATTGGGGGCAATTTACAGAGGCTAGCTACCCTACAGACCTGCACGTCTTTAGAGTGCGGGAGGAAAGCTGAGCACCGGGAGAAAACCCACACGGTCACAGGGGGAACGTAGGAACCCCATGCAGACCGCGCCCGCAGTCATGATCGAACCTGGGTCTCTGGCGTCGTAAGGCAGCAACTCTACCGCTGCGCCACCGCAAAGGCCCCATTGACCAGGGTTAAATATTGCCTTTGAGAGCACCGTTGACCATGGGGTGTTGAGAACACGCGAGAGGGCAGATGAGGCTTCTGTTTCTCAGCTCAGTGTGAAAAGGGAGCATCTCTGACCCTCAAGCACCTACGCAATGCCAGCAACCGGCTGATCAGAACCTCGGCTTTGCATTGAAGCATAACTTCAGTGGTTGGTGGTGGGCACATGGAGCAAGCTGCCGGAGGAGGTAGCTGAAGCCGGTATTATCGCAACGTTTAAGAAACATTTTGAGGGGTACGTGGATAGGGCAGGTTTGGAGGGATATGGGCCGAATGAGGGCAGGTGGGACTAGTATAGATGGGACTTGTTGGCTGAAGACTCTATGACTCTTAAGACCTTGGATGGCCAGGACTTCTGTCTCAGAGGTGAATGTGCTCTCGACCAAGCTCCCTGTGTGACACACATAAAAATCCTCCTCAGTGAGAGGGGCCGCAGAAACAACAAGGCATTATTTTCCATCCGGAGAACTAGCTCACTTTATGGATTACATATTCTGTCAACACCTCTAGGGCGACTTGTCCTCGGAGCACAGCCATGGCAGTGAAGGTCGCTGGCGGGGAGAGTCATGCTGAAAGCTTTCGAAGCCTCGATGAACGCACGTCAATGCGGTCGTTCGCTGCTTTAACTTTTAAAATATATCTGCAGGTTTCAATTATTAAACTGTAAAGCACATTTGCGAAGTTTCACTGCATCCATTACAATAAATATTTTTCCCCTCTAAGTCTCACATGCCACAGTGCTGAGAAACTATATTCTGCACTTTCTCTCCATTCTGCCTGTGTGGGAAGGAACTGCTGATGCTGGAAATAGACCCAAAATAGACACAAAATGCTGGAGCAACTCAGCGGGTCAGGCAGCGTCTCTGGAGAAAAGGAATAGGTGACGTTTGAGGTCGAGCCTTCTTCAGACTGAAGAGGTTCTCCCTGCGGTACCTGTGTTTGGCTTGAATGTATGCATGTATAGTATTATCTGATTTGATTAGAAAGCACGCTAACAAAAGCTTTCCACTGCACCTCGACAATAATAAATCTAAATCGAAACCTAGCTGCTCTTTATACTACACACGGTGTTGTTTGTTGCAAAGGAGAGTTTTTTTTTTGTAGAAACAGAAAACAAAAGAAATAAAGGACAGAGGTGAGAAGTTAAAAGATTGAAAGAAAAGGAAAAAGGAAAAAAAAAGAGATTAGGAGAGATCTACCTATCTCATATTTTTGCCCATCCGTCACCCAGTTCTAAACCATTTAATTTCTAAGGTTATGTTATGTTGCACCATATGCTTGTAAAAAGTTGATAAACGGAAACCAAATCTTTAAGAATTGGTCTACTTTGCCTAGTAAGAGGAATCTCATTTATTTATGATGTAGCGTTTCAGACATGTTTGAGATCCACATTTTGAATGTTGGCGTAGGTGCGCTTTTCCAAAATTTAAGTATAAGTTTTTTTGATGTTATTAGACAAAGGTTATTAGTGGCAAAGGAGAGTTGAAGAACAGAGCAATTGTCAGCATTGTGGTGAGGTTACTGGATTAGCAACCGGCGATTTGATCTGTTGATTTGTAGGCGCGAGTTCAAATCCCGCCAAGGCCACCACTGGGAAATTTAAATTCAATTGCTTGAACCTAATTGAAACATTATGACCGCAAAGCGACTCGATTGTTTAAAAGATCTAAATGCGGCCACTGTACCTGGTCCACCAAGTGTGCGATGTCAGACAGTGTTGACTGCCGCTGAAGTGGTGCTGCTGGCCAAGGGAAATCAAGACTGTCTAATTGTCGTAGGTCCTGCCAATGGAATTCTCACTTGCTGCACTGATATTCACACTCGCTGCAGCTTCTACAGTATCATTAACACAATAACACATCAAATAAATATCAAACAATCAATAATATCAATGAATAATCCGTAATATTAGTGCAAAAACTGAATTATATAATGTAATCACGACCAAGTCCATAGTTGATCCTTGCTGAGGTAAGGTTGTGCAGTGTGGTTTAAGAGCCTAATAGTTGCTGGGAAGAAACTGTTCTTGAAATGGTGGTAGCAGTTTTCAGGCTCCTGTACTTTCTTCCCAATGGAGTGTGGACAGGGCGGTGTGGGCCTTTGATGATATTAGCCACCTCTTTGAGGCAGCGCTTCCGGTAGATCGCTCTGATGGTGGGGAGGTCGGTACCCGTGATGGAGCGGGCAGCGTACACCACTTTTTGAAGCTTCCTTTGTTCCTGGCCGTTTGAGTTACCAAACCAGGCCGTGATGTAAACTGTAACACACTCTCTACCAAGCACCTGAAGATGTTTGAAGGAGTTTCTGGCGACGTATCAAAATCTCCCCTCAGGAAATAGAGATGTTGATGAGCTTTCGTTGTGATTGCATTAAGATATGGGTAATAAATTCTGGCCCTGTCAGTGCTCATTGGTATAGTATGCTATTGATTTAATGCCACGTACCAAGATACAGTGAACAGCTTTTGTTTGCGTGCTATCCAATTAAACCAGATCATACTATAGACAAGTACAATCATGCTACACACTTGCGACACAGGTAGTGCAAAGTGAAAATTACCAGAGTGTCGAATATAGTGTTACAGCATTGTAACGTTACAGTTTCAGGGAAAAATTCCAGTGTCCGCAATCAGGTGGGTTCATAAGTTCATAAGTTACAGGAGCAGAATTAGGCCATTTGGCCCATTAAGTCTACTTCGCCATTCAGTCATGGCTGATCTGGTTTTTCTCTCTCAACCCCATTCTCCTGCCTTCTCCCAATCACCCCTGCCACCTGTACTAATCAAGGTTGAAAGATTGTGACACTAGCTTATGGGAGGACAGTTCAGGAGTCTGATAACAGAGGGAAAGATGCAGTTTCTAAAGGTCCGGTCCCACTTTCACGACTTAATTCACGACCTCTGCCGAGTTTGCCCTTGACTCATACTCGCAGCATGGTCGTCACGAGGTCGTAGGTAGGTGGTAGGTAGGTCATGATACTAGTCATAGCTACTCATGGCATCAAGTAGGTCGGGAAGTTCTTCTAGCCTGAGGAAAAATGTCCATGAGTAAAAAAGGTTGTGAATTAGGTTGTGAAAGTGGGACAGGCCCTTAAATCTGGTGGTACATCTTGCAAACAAATAAAATAAAAAAAATATATATATATATATATATATATAAAAAAAATATGTATAATATCTGAATGAACTGTTGCTAAATTCTCTCTGGGTTACAGTGTTGGTGACTCCTGTGAGAATTCCTGATAATGTTCTAATTTTTCTTTGTTTTCTCTTTTTCAGATAAACCTGCGACGAGCTTCATTCCGTCCACTCCAATATCACAGGATGGTAAGTCAACCTTTCCCGAAATTTGCAAGGAGCAATTTCCGAAAGTGGAGATGAATCAAGTATTAAATGAGTCTTTCCTCTGGACACTTTGCTTGAAGGATTATAATCGGAGTCACTAATTGTGCAAAAATGGAACCGATTTGCAGGATGCAATTGTCAAAGCTGTGTATAAAGTCTTGGGTCTTGCTGCAGTCAACATTTTTAAACTGATTTACTGGGTCTCATTAGCATGCTGGCCCAGTTTTAATGACAAAAAAAGGCTTCAGTTTACATTGACATCTTTTGAAGATGCTGGCTGCCTCCACGAAGTTGCAATCGGCCTTGCGATCTCCCTACTTCACATTTGGTTCTGAGCAGTGTGAATTATGACTTTTGACTCCGTTTTCATTTGGACAGGTACATGGATAGGAAAGGTCTGGCTATGCGCTAAAGCCAGGCACATTTATAGATCTTATAGAGGTGTATGAAACCGTGAGAGGAATAGATCGGGTAGATGCACAGAGTCTCTTGCCCGGTGTAGGTGAATCAAGGACCAGAGGACATAGGTTTAAGGTGAAGGGGAAAAGATTTAATAGGAAACACGAGGGGTAGAGTTTTCACCCAAAGGGTGGTGGGTGGATGGAACAAGCTGCCAGAGGAGGTAGTTGAGGCAAGGACTATGCCAACATTTAAAAAAACAGTTAGAGGGGTACATGGATAGGACAGGTTTGGTGGGATAGGGGCCAAACGAGGGCAGGTGCGACTAGTCTAGCTGGGACATTTTGGCTACTGTATCACTCTGTGCCTCCATTTCTCTAAATGGAGGCATTTCTCCATTTCTCTAAATGGGACCACCTAGGATGGGGCGTCTTGGTTAGCATGGATGAATTGGGCTGAAGGGCCTGTTTTCACCTTGCATTACTCTATGACTCCATTACAGATGCAGATGTAAGTTATTTTCCAATCAAACAAATGTCTTAAATTGTACCATAAGAGAGGAACAAAAATCCGGAGTAACATTCTGGAAAAAAGGAATAGGCGATGTTTCGAGTCGAGACCCCATCTTCCGACTAAGAAGAAGGGTCTTGACCTGAAACATCGCCTATTCCTTTTCTCCAGCGAGGCCGTCTGACCCACTGAGTTTCTCCAACTTTTTGTATGTATCTTTGGAGTAAACCTGCATCTGCAGTTCATTTCGAGACATAAATTGTACCATGGTAAGGATTCTGGCCATTGAACCCTGCGAACCTACTAGCAAGAGAAGGTGGAATAATAGCGCAGGTGCCAAAGTTCCAACCCCCCCACCCCCCCTCCCCAAACTGTAGAAAATGTGGATAAAATAGATAGGGCAGGGTTGGAGGGATATGGACCAAATGCGGCTGGTGGGACTTGAGGCTGGGACATGTTGCCCTGTGTGGGCAAGTTGAGCCGAAGGGCTTGTTTTACACTGTAAACATAGAAAATAGGTGCAGGAGTTGGCCATTCGGCCCTTCGAGCCAGCACCGCCATTCAATATGATCATGGCTGATCATCCAAAATCAGCACCCGTTCCGGCCTTTTCCCTTAGCCCTAAGAGCTAAATCGAACTCTCTCTTGAAAACATCCAGTGAATTGGCCTCCACTGCCTTCTGTGGCAGGGAATTACACACTCACAACTCTCTGGGTGAAAAAGTTTTTCCTCATCTCAGTCCTAAATGGTCTCCCCCTTATTATTAAATTGTGATCCATGGTTCTGGACTCTCCCAACATCAACAATATTTTTCCTGCATCTACCCTGTCCAATCCTCTAAGAATTTGTATGTTTATCCTCTCATCCTTCTAAATTCTAACAAATACAAGCCCAGTCGAACCAGTCTTTTATCGTACATCAGTCCCGCCATCCGTGGAATTAACCTGGTGAACCTACGCTGCACTCTCAATAGCAATAATGTCCTTCCTCAAATTAGGAGACCAAAATTGCACACAATACTCCAGGTATGATCTCTCCAGGGCCCTGTACAACTGCAGCAGGACCTCCTTGCTCCTTAACTCAAATCCTCTCACAATGATGTACCTGCATGTTTAATTTCAGTGACTGATGTACAAACACACCCAGGTCTCGTTGCACCCCCTCTCCTCTTAATCTGACACCATTCAGATATTAATCTACCTTCCTGTTCTTGCCACCAAAGTGGATAAATTCACATTTATCCACATTATACTGCATCTGCCATTCTTCTGCCCACTCACCCAACCTATCCAAGTCACTCTGCAGCCTCATAGCATCCACCTCGCCACCGCCACCCAGCTTTGTGTCATTTGCAAACTTAGAGGTTACATTTAATTCCCTTATCTAAATCATTATACAATATACATCAGTGATCTGGATGAAGGGATTCAAAGTAACATTAGCAAATTTGCAGATGACACAAAGCTGGGTGGCAGTGTGAACTGGGAAGAGGATGCTATGAGAATGCAGGGTGACTTGGACAGGTTGGGGGGGTGGGCAGATGCATGGCAGATGAAGTTTAATGTAGATAAATGTGAGGTTATCCACTTTGGTAGCAAAAACAGGAAGGGAGATTACTATCTAAATGGCGTCACGTTGGGAAAACGGGAAGTACAACGGGTTCTGGGGCTCCTTGTACATCAGTCTCTGAAAGTAAGCATGCAGGTACAGCAGGCAGTTAAGAAAGCAAATGGCATGTTGGCCATTATAACAAGAGGAATCGAATATAGGAGCAAAGACGTCCTTCTGCAGTTGTACAGAGCCCTAGTGAGACCACACCTGGAGTATTGTGTGCAGTTTTGGTTCCCTAATTTGAGGAAGGACAGTTTTGCTATTGAGGGAGTGCACCGTAGGTTTACAAGGTTAATTCCCGGGATGGCGGGACTGTCATTTGCTGAGAGAATGGAGCAGCTGGGCTTGTACACTCTGAAGTTTAGAAGGATGAGAGGGGATCTCATTGAAACACATAAGATTGTTAAGGTCTTGACACACTAGAGGCAGGAAACATGTTCCCGATGTTGGGGGTGTCCAGAACCATGGGCCACAGTTTAAGAATAAGGAGTAAGCCATTTAGAACGGAGACAAGGAAACACTTTTTCTCACTGAGAGTGGTGAGACTGTGAAATTCTCTGCCTCAGAGGGTGGTGGAGGCAGGTTCCCTGGATGCTTTCAAGAGAGAGCTAGATAGGGCTCTTAAAGATAGCGGAGTCAGGTGATATGGGGAGAAGGCAGGAACGGGGTACTGATTGGGGATGATCAGCCATGATCACTTTGAATGGCGATGCTGGCTCGAAGGGCCAAATGGCCTACTCCTGCACCTATTGTCTATTGTCTATTGTTAATATATATTGCAAATAATTGGGGTCCCAGCATCGAGCCTTGCGGCATCCCACTAGTCACTGCCTGCCATTCTGAAAAGGACCCATTAATTCCTACTCTTTGCTTCCTGTCTGCCAACCAGTTAATACCCTACCCCCACTACCATGTGCTCTAATTTTGCACACTAATCTCTTGTGTGGGACCTTGTCAAAGGCTTTTCGAAAGTCCAGATACACCGCATCCACTGGCTCTCCCTTATCCATTCTACTTGTTACATCCTCAAAAAATTCCAGAAGATTAGTCAAGCATGATTTGCCCTTCATAAATTCATGCTGATTTTGACCGATCCCGTTACTGCTTTCCAAATGCACTGCTATAACATCTTTAATAATCGACTCCAGCATCTTCCCCACTACTGAAGTAAGGCTAAATCGTCTATAATTCCCCGTTTTCTATCTTCCTCCTTTCTTGAAAAGTGGAGTTATATTGTCTACCCTCCAGTCCACAGGAACTGATCCAGAGTCTATAGAACATTGGAAAATGATCACCAATGCATCCACAATTTCTGGGGCCAGCTCCTTGAGTGCTCTGGGATGCAGACCATCAAGCCCTGGAGATTTATCTGCCTTCAGTCCCAACAGTTTATCTAACACCATAATGTGGATTCCCTTCAGTTCCTCCCTCCCACTAGATCCTCGGTCACCTAGTATTTCCAGGAGATTGTTTGTGTCTTTCTCAGTGAAGCCAGAGCCAGAGTATTCGTTTAACTGTTCCGCCATTTCCTTGTTTCCCATTGTAAATTCACCGGTCTCTGACTGTAAGGGACCTACATTCGTCTTCACGAATCTTTTCCTTTTTACATACCTATATACAGTCAGTTTTTATATTCCCCGCAAGCTTTCTTTCATGCTCTTTTCTCCCCCCCTCTTAATTAACCCCATTGGTCCTCATCAGTTGAGTTCTAAATTTCTCCCAGTGGGTTGCCACTTCTTCTGGCCATTTATATGCCACTTCCTTTGCTTCAATACTTACCTTGACTTCCCTCGTCAGCCACGGTTGAGCCGCTTTCCCCGTTTTATTTTTTCTCCAGACAGGGACGAACAAATTTCTGGAGTTCATCCATGCGGTCTTTAAATCTTCGCCATTGCATCCCCACTGTCAACCCTATAAGTATAATTTGCCAGTCTATCCTAGCTAATTCCTGTCTCATACCTTATTCAAGTTCAGGACCCAAGTCTCTGAATTAACCGTGACTCTCCATCCTAATGCAGAATTCTGGTCATATTATGGTCACAATTGCCTAAGGGGCCTTGCAGAACAAGATCACTAACTAATCCTTCCTCTTTACACAATACCCAGTCTAGGATGGCCTGCCCTCTAGCCGGTTCCTCTACATATTGGATTAGAAACCCATCCCGTATACATTCCAGGAAATCCTCACCTCAGCACTATTACCAATTTGGTTAGCCCAATCTATATGTCGATTAAAGTCACTCATGACCACCTCTGTACCTTTGCTATACGCATCCCTAATTTCCTGCTTGATGCTATCCCCAATCTCCCTACTGCTGTTTGGTGGTCTGTGTACAACTCCAACAAGCATTTTCTGCCCTCGGCTATTTCGTAGTTCTACCCATACCGATTCTACAGCATCCAAGCTAATGTCTGATCTTTTACCAGCAATGCCACCCCCACCTCCTCTTGCTTTCTGTCTATCACTCCTGAATATCGAATACCCCTGTATGTTTAGCTACCAGCCTTCATCACCCTGGAGCCATGTCTCCGTAATTCCAACCATATCATATCCCTTAACTACTAACTGCGCATTCAACTCATCCACCTTATTTCAAATGCACCTCATAATTTTTCTTATCTCCCTTCAACATTTCGCTTCTATCCTCCTTTTATGGCCCTCTATCTCTTTGCATTTGGTCCCATCCCCCTGCCTTGTTAGTTTAAACGTGACCTTTCCTACACTCTCTTGAGTACAGTTTTGGTCTCCAAATCTGAGGAAAGACATTCTTGCCATAGAGGGGTACAGAGAAGGTTCACCAGACTGATTCCTGGGATGTCTGGACTTTCATATGAAGAAAGACTGGATAGACTCGGCTAGTACTCACTAGAATTTAGAAGATTGAGGGGGGATCTTATGGAAACTTACAAAATTCTTAAGGGGTTGGACAGGCTAGATGCAGGAAGATTGTTCCCGATGTTAGGGAAGTCCAGAACAAGGGGTCACAGTTTAAGGATAAGGGGGAAGTCTTTTAGGACTGTGTGAAAAAATCATTTTTCACACAGAGTGGTGAGTCTGTGGAATTCTCTGCCACCGAAGGTAGTTGAGGCCAGTTCATTGGCTTTATTTAAGAGGGAGTTAGATGTGGCCCTTGTGGCTAAAGGGATCAGGGGGTATGGAGAGAAGGCAGGTACAGGATACTGAGTTGGATGATCAGCCATGATCATATTGAATGGCGGTGCAGGCTCGAAGGGCCGAATGGCCTACTCCTGCACCTATGTTTCTATGTTTCTTGTTAGTTGCATGAATACGTGTCCACAATGTTGACTTCATCCCCCCCCCCCCCCCCCCCCCCCCCCTCCCCCCTCCTCGTTTTTTAGTTTGAACCCATCCATGTTGCACTAAAACACATCAGTGTAGCACTGGAACCCATCTGTGGAGCACTATCACTGTAGGACTCTTTGACTGTCGCTCTATCACTCTATGACTCTATGTACTCCTCCCAATCTGTGGCAGAATCCACGTTAATGTTGTTAAAAGATGTGGCCACCCGTGGTCTTTGGAAAATAATTACATCTGTAATTAATTTAGCTGCATGTGTTCTAACTGTTCGCCCCCTGTGCTATTTACAAAGTTGTAGCTGCATTTTGGATCATTTATCTATTTCATGACATCCCTCCAAAACTGGAAGAGAATGAAATCGATGCATTTGACGTCCTGCTGCTTCATTACCGCGACACACACGCTGCCTGAGCCCATTGGTGTTATGTACAAAAGCGGGTGGCGAGAGATGCATTGAGCAATGGAATCAGGAAATCATGTCACAGATTTACAAGACTTTATTTTGGCTGCGTTTGGAGGCAGATCTGGTCACCCCATTATAGGAAGGATGTGGAGGCTTTGGAGACCTACCAGAATGCTGCCTGGATTAGAGAGAATTTACTCTCACGAAAGGTTGGACAAACACAGATTATTTTCCCTGGAACATCAGAGGGACATCATGATGAAACTGTTCATGTTGTCGTTGAGACCACACGGTGTCCAGTTCCGGTCGTCCAGTTGTAGGAACGATGTCGTTGAGTTGGAAAGGATGCTAAAGGGGTTCACCAGGATGTGACCTAGGTTTACAGCTTT
Organism: Okamejei kenojei; assembly: GCA_035221665.1. NCBI lineage: Eukaryota > Metazoa > Chordata > Chondrichthyes > Rajiformes > Rajidae > Okamejei > Okamejei kenojei. Next base: position 11,635,769 of record CM069162.1, read on the forward strand.
AGGTTATAGGGCCAGGTTAGATAAGGTGGGACCTTTTTCATTGGAGCGTAGGAATGTTGAGGGGCGACCTTGTCGCGGTGTACAAGATCATGAGGGGGACGGTTAAAGTGTGCGCTCACAGTCCTTTGCCCACACTAGAGGTTTCTCTAACTAGACGGCAAAAGCTAAGAGTGAGAGGGGAGAGTTTTAAGAGTGATCTCGGGGTCAGCTTTTGCAGAGGTTAGTCCGTTTCTGGAGTGAGCTGCCAAAGGAAGCAGGTGCAATTATGACATTTAAAAGATTTGTACAGATCTTTGTATACAGATATACAAATATACTTTGTATTTGGATATAGACAATGGACAATAGGTGCAGGAGTAGGCCATTTGGCCCTTCGAGCCAGCACCGCCATGGCTGATCATCCCCAATCAGTACCCCGTTCCTGCCTTCTCCTCATATCCCCTGACTCCGCTATCTTCAAGAAGGCTATCTGGTACTCTCTTGAAAGTATCCAGAGAACTGGCCTCCATCGCACTCTGAGGCTGAGAATGCCACACTCACAACTCTCTGTGTGAAAAAGTGTTTCCTCATCTCCGTTCTAAATGGCTTACCCCTTATTCTTAAACTCTGGCACCCGGTTATGGACTCCCCCAACATCGGGAACATGTTTCCTGCCTCTAGCTTGTCCAAACCCTTAATAATAATGACGAAGGGTTTCGGCCCGAAACGTTGCCTATTTACTTCGCTCCATAGATGCTGCCGCACCCGCTGAGTTTCTCCAGCACGTTTGTCCACCCTTAATAATATACATCCTTTTGTATATGGATAGAATGGGTTTAGGGGGATATGAGCTTAATGCAAGCAAATGGGACTAGCCCAGTTTGTCAACTTGGTTGGCATTGCCAAGGTGGGCCGAAGGGCCTATTTCCATGCTGTATAAAAAGTATTAAATAGATATCAACAATAATTTGCATTTATTTACTACTTTTAGCATAGTATAAACATTTCCCTATAACTTATGAACTTATGAAATCAGACCATACATGAATGCAATAAAGCCAAATACAACAGGTGGAGCAAAGAGACAACTACTAGAATATAGAGTTGCAGCAATGCAGTGTTACAGTTACAGAGATAGCGCAGATTAAAAAAAGTGCAAGGTCTGCAATGAAGCAGGTTGGAAGATCGGGACGACACCCGAGCTGATGGGATGACCTTTCAGTAATCTGATAAAAGCTGGGAAGAAGCTTTTCATGAATCCCCTTCTCCCCTGTTATATTTTTGACATTGTTCAGGGCCTGTTCAATTTAGGCGATTTTGCAGCGGACAGCCGCGACTGTCAAGTTCGCAGCACTCGCCTGAAAAACCGGCAAGTGGAACGGCGAGTATCAAGAGTGGAACACACACACACACACACACAAACACATCGCAATGACGGGGGCCAGCGAAAGCGGGGAGCGCTGTCTGAAATTCACACGGTGCAAAACCAAGGTGATGCAGACACACACCGCGATGAACAGGAAGGTTAAGACTGCTAGCACAGTGTAGGGTTAGTCCTTTAAAAGAGTGGGGAGGGGGTGGAGGAGAGAAGGGGGGAGAAGGAGTGGAGATACTTTTAAGAAGCCAGACTTTTTAATAAGCTAGAGATACACAGCTGTGAAGTTTAGCGGGCATTTAACATTATCCTTGGTTCTGAAAACTCGTGCTTACGTTTTCTTCCCCCTATGAGCCTATGAAAATGCCCGGTCAGCAAAGGCGATTAACTAAAACTACCTACGACTACCTCGACTACCTACAACTACATGGCGACCCCACTGCCACTGCACCTACGACGACAGGTTTATCGATTTAATCCATGGCGACCAATTTTTGGTCGCAGAAAAATTTTCAACATGTTGAAAAATTAGCAACGACCATACTGAGGCCGCGACTAGTTCCCAGAATGCGGGAATTCCTCGCGACCATGAAGGAGACTCACCAGAGACCACCAGTGAACATGTGGCGATCATGAGGCGAGCGCACAGTCTCCTGCACTCGCCTAAAAAGTCGCTCAAGTGGGACAGGCCCATTCCGAACACCCAGTCTGGAAAGGAGTATATATACGCAAGTGAAATGTGAAGAAACTTGTCTGGTTCCACTGAAAATTGGGGTTTATTGAAAGGGGTGAAGTAGTGTTCTGTCAGCCTCTGTTTTGCATGTGTGCGACTGAGGTATATGGTCAGCGGGACGATTGTGGTCCTCACACATGTTGAAGTCAATGTGGATGTGTAGCTTAATTGGCTGCTGTCGATTGCCTGTTGTGAGTAAGGAGTAGATGTGAAAGTGGGATAACATCGAACTAGGGGTGGCATGGTGGCACAGCGGTAGAGTTGCTGACGTGCAGCGCTAGAGATCCAGGTTCGACCCTGACTGCGGTTATTGTCTATATGGAGTTTGTGCATTCTCCTTGTGACCACGGAGGTTTTCCTCTGGGTGCTCCGATTTCACCCCACACTCCAAAGACGCACAGGCTTGTAGGTTAATTGGTTTCTGTAAATGGTAAATTGTCCCTATTTGTGTAGGATAGTGCCAGTGTATGGGGTGATTGCTGGTCAACGTGATCCGGGTGGGCTGAAGGACCTGTTTCCATGCCATATCTCTCAAGTCTAAAGTCTAAACTAGTGTGAACTAGAGTGTGATCTATAGTGAACTAGTGTGAACTATAGTGAACACTAGTGTGATCGATAGTTGGCATGGACTTGGCGAAGTTTCCATGCAGTATCTTGCATTCAATCAATGACTCAAGTCCAACGTCACATGTTAAAAATCAGATCAGTCTATTGAAGTGTCCCGACCCGAAACGTCGTTTGTCAATTCCCTCCACAGATGCTGTTGATCCACCGGGTTTCTCAGCACTTTTTTTGCCTCAGGATTCCAGCATCTGCAGTCTCTTGTGTCTTACCTGTCTTTATTTGTGATCGAACTAACTCCTACTATTGAGCAGTCTGAAGTGCTGCATCGTGACTTTGTCCCACTGTTCCACTGACATGTCATTAAGCAGATTAAAATGTTCGTTTTACCCCTCTGAGCCGTTATTACCAGTGTTGGCTTCAGACCAATTCAGCTTCCCGTCGCTCCTTTTTTCTGCTGTTTTCTATAATTTGACTGAAATGTGGTCCTTTTCTCTCCTTCACGCTATAACCTCTGATTATTAAGAGATTTAAATAAATTAGTCTGCCATTATGAGTAAAATGCAGCTGCGACATTCCTTGATCATTGTTTCTGCCTTGTAAGAGTACAACACCAAATTTAATAATTAATACTGCTGCATGCCAGGAAGCTTTGATGGGAGATATATATTTTTAAATCCATTGCCTGCACTAGAGTGTGTACTTTGCTCAGTTGAAAATGAAAGTGCATCCAATTTAAAGTAATGCAAATGCAATAACAAATACAGGACTAAACAGGATTAAATTGAATGGAGGCTGTCGGAGATGCAGTCATATGTTGCTTTTCTCCACAAAGGAAGTGTTGACAACCATATAACCATATAACCATATAACAATTACAGCACGGAGACAGGCCCTCTCGGCCCTTCCAGTCCGTGCCGACCATTTGTTTTCCCCTAGTCCCATCTACCTGCACTCAGACCATACCCCTCCATTCCCTTCACGTCCATATACCTATCCACTTTACTTTTAAATGTTAAAATCGATCCTGCCTCCACCACCTCTGCTGGAAGCTCATTCCACACAGCCACCACCCTCTGAGTAAAGAAGTTCCCCCTCACGTTACCCCTAAACTTCTGTCCCTTAATTCTCATGTCATGCCCTCTTGTTTGAATCTTCCCTACCCTCAACGGGAAAAACTTATCCACGTCAACTCTGTCTATCCCTTTCATCATTTTAAAGACCTCAATCAAGTCCCCCCTTAACCTTCTGCGCTCCAAAGAATAAAGACCTAACTTGTTCAACCTTTCTCTGTAACATAGTTGCTGGAACCCTGGCAACATTCTAGTAAATCTCCTCTGTACTCTCTCTATTTTGTTGACATCCTTCCTATAACTAGGCGACCAAAATTGTACACCATACTCCAGAATTGGTCTTACCAATGCCTTGTACAATTTTAACATTACTTCCCTACTCCTATATTCAATGCTCTGATTTATAAAGGCCAGCACACCAAAGGCTTTCTTTACCACCCTATCTACATGCGATTCCACCTTCAGGGAACTATGCACAGTTATTCCTAGATCCCTCTGTTCCACAGCATTCCTCAATTCCCTACCATTTACCATGTACGTCCTATTTTGATTTGTCCTGCCAAGATGTAGCACTTCACACTTATCAGCATTAAACTCCATCTGCCATCTTTCAGCCCACTTTTCCAAATGGCCCAAATCTCTCTGTAGACTTTGAGAATCTACTTCATTATCCACAATACCACCTATCTTAGTATCATCTGCATACTTACTTATCCAATTTTCCACCCCAATCATCCAGATCATTGATGTACATGACAAACAACAGTGGACCCAACACAGATCCCTGAGGCACCCCACTGGTCACCAGCTTCCAACCTGACAAACAGCCATCCACCATTACTCTCTGACATCTCCCATTCAGCCACTGTTGAATCCATCTTGCTACTCCGCCATTAACACCCAAAGATCGAACCTTCTGAACCAACCTTCCATGGGGAACCTTGTCAAAGGCCTTACTGAAATCCATATAGACAACATCCACTGCTTTACCCTCATCAATTTCCCTAGTTACCGCTTCAAAAAATTCAAGAAGGTTTGTCAAACATGACCTTCCAGGCACAAATCCATGTTGACTGTTCCTGATCAGACCCTGTTTATCCAGATGCTTATATATATTATCTCTAAGTATCCTTTCCATTAATTTGCCCACCACTGACGTCAAACTAATAGGTCTATAATTGCTAGGTTTATTCTTTGAACCCTTTTTAAACAATGGAACAACATGCGCAGTACGCCAATCCTCCGGCACTATTCCCGTTTCTAATGACATTTGAAATATTTCTGTCATAGCTCCTGCTATTTCTACACTAACTTCCCTCAATGTCCTAGGGAATATCCTGTCAGGACCTGGAGACTTATCCACCTTTATATTTTTCAAAAGTGTCAGTACTTCCTCCTCTTTGAATCTCATAGTTTCCATAGCTACTCTACTTTTTTTCCCTTACCTCACAGAGTTCAATATCCTTCTCCTTGGTGAATACCGAAGAAAATAAATTGTTCAATATCTCCCCCATCTCTTTTGCCTCTGCAGATAGCTGTCCATTCTGGTTCTCTAATGGTCCAATTTTATCCCTCATTATCCTTTTGCTATTAATATAGCTGTAGAAACCCTTTGGATTTACTTTCACCTTTCTTGCCAAAGCAACCTCATATCTTCTTTTAGCCTTCCTAATTTATTTCTTAAGATTCTTTTTACATTCTTTATACTCCTCTAGCACCTCATTTACTCCATGCCTCCTATAATTCTTGTAGATATCTCTCTTTTTTCGAAACAAGTGTCTAATTTCCCTTGAAAACCATGGCTCTTTCCAATTTTTACTATTTCCTTTCAACCTAACAGGGACATAAAGATTCTGTACTCTTACAATTTCCCCTTTAAATGTCCTCCATTTCTCTTCTACATCCTTCCCATGAAACAAAGTGTCCCAATTCACTCCTTTAAAATCCTCACGCATTCCCTCAAAGTTAGCCTTTCTCCAATCAAAAATCTCCACTCTAGGTCCTGTTCTGACTCGCTCCATAATTATATTGAAACTAATGGTATTGTGATCACTGGTCCCAAAGTGCTCACCAACGCATACCTCCGTCACCTGTCCTGCCTCATTTCCTAACAGGAGGTCCAGCACTGCCCCTTCTCTGGTCGGTACCTCTATGTACTGCTGCAAAAAACTATCCTGCACACATTTTACAAACTCCAAACCATCCAGCCCATTTACAGAATGTGTTTCCCAGTCTATTTTTGGGAAATTGAAATCTCCCACAATCACTACCTTGTGCTTACTACTAATATCTGCTATCTCCTTACATATTTGCTCTTCCAATTCTCGCTCCCCATTTGGCGGTCTATAGTACACCCCTAAAAGTGTTGCTACACCGTTCCCACTTCTCAGTTCCACCCAAATAGCCTCCCTACACGAACCCTCTAATCTATCCTGCCAAAGCACTGCTGTAATATCCTCTCTGACAAGCAATGCAACACCTCCACCTCTGGTCCCTCCAATTCTAGTGACAAGTGGGAAGACGAAGGTTTAGAGGGATATGATCCAAACACAGGCAGGTGGGACAGGCGTAGGTGGGGCATCTTGGTCAGCGTGGGCAAATTGGGCCGAAGGGTCTATTTCCCAAGTGGCCCACTCTAAGACTAAAAGGTATTTCTTTAATGGTGTGATTTTTGTTGTATTGGGAGGTAGATTTTGCAAATTCGTTGCAGGTTTCCTTAAACCCTTGTCTCACGGTGCGAGCTGGCCCACGATTGACCCCGAGTTTTCACTCGTGGTGATCACGTACAATCAACGTAGTGGGAACGTCGGATCTCGCGCGAGCAACTTATCGACTCGTGGCGCTAACGGCCGGTCCCGTGAAACTTGTTAACTGGTGAAAAAAATCAAACATGTTTGATTTTTTCCTCGAGTCAAATTTACTGTTCAAGCTAAAAATGGAAACATTTAAACTCGTTGTAATAACGTAGTGGCCCGTGCGTTTACCTTAGTGACTTAAAGCGTGGGGTTCAGTATTGATGTGGATAGAGAACTGCTGGCACAGGAAGCGTGGGAAACTCTTTGAGGCAGTCTGTTCCCCAGTTCGCTCGAGTAAACACTGAACTACTGGGGGGCAGATAGACACAAAAAATGCTGGAGTAACTCAGCGGACCAGGCAGCATCTCTGGAGAGAAGGAATGGAGTCGAGACCCTTCTTCAGACTTACCCGAAACGCCACCCATTCCTTCTCTCCAGAGATGCGGCCTTTCTCCAGCATTTTGTGTCTATCTATACTTTAGTTTCGGATATGATCAAGTGTAAGAAACGCAAACCAGACTACCTTCACATCAGAGAATCCTACTGTTCCAGGATAAAAATCCACGCACCCTAGTTACATCCAATATTAAATTGCATGAATATCATGCATTAGTATGCATCTATGAGCTCAACATTTAAAGGGCTGCCCTTTAAATGCAAAGTATGCCAGTCATACATATTGTGTTAAACCACTGTACTATATTTTAAAATATTTATAACCTGTATCTATTTACTTGGGTGACAAAATAAACGCATCAAAACCTAAAAGCGAGAAAGAGAAAATAAATAGGTCCGATATTTGCTTAAAATCATCTCCTAGATTTTAGAAATGATGCCAAAGCCCGGCTTTACCATTCAAAACTGCAGCATTTCAAATTATCTAAGTTATAAAACTACATTGAGAATCAATGATTCATAATGGAATGACTCCGCTCTTCAGTGGAAACAATTAATTTCCTCTGGGGTTTTTTTAACAGACATATTCTCTTTTTAAACCAGAATTAGTTTAGTTCTTTTCGTTTGGAGCCTCTCCCGCCACTTTATTTCCCAATATCATCCTCGTTCCTCCGTCGAGAAAATCTACACTGAACGCACTGGTTCTGATGGAGGAATTGAATAACATATGTAGTGGATATGTCGGCATCTTTTTGATCTTGGGGCTAGGTGGGGCGGTTTAGTCCATCAGGTTCGAACACACAGATCTGCTTCAGCTGATATGAAGAAGGGTCTCGAACCGAAACGTCACCCATTCCTTCTCTCCAGAGATGCTGCCTGTCCCATTGAGTTACTCCAGCATTTCGTGTCTATCTCAGCAGGGCACAGTCCCACGGTTAACACCACACTCAAGGCCTATCTAACCCCTTATTTGTGAAAGTTCCACACATATTTATCGATTCTTTTTCCGGCAGTGTGCCCAGGCTACGCACACCACACTGAGCCCAAACTAAAACAATCCCAGTACTTATTGGTGTGTATGGTTTGACCGAGGACACGTGCAATTTGGCCGAGGCACTTCACTGTCCGTGTGTAGGAAGGAACTGCAGATGCTGGTTTATACCGACGAAAGACACAAACATGCTGGAGTAACTCAGCGGGACAGGCAGCGCCTCTGGAGAGAAGGAATGGGTGATGTTTCGAGTCGGGACCCTCTTCAGTCGATGTGAACTTGTGGGGGTGCGAGGAATCGGGCGTCGCTGGGTAAGGGGAAGAGAGGTTTTGCTGCTGAATTGTGCGCAACAGAAGCATGAGGTGGGGGTAAGGTCCGTTTAAACTATCTCGTCGTACCCCCCCCCCCCCCCCCCGTGTTGGGAGAGAAAGGGGAGAGAGTTGTGCCATCAAACCACGGGAGACTGCATCTTTTGCGGGAAATCATAAAATGTACACGGATGTTTCGGGCCGGGACCCTAACGGTTGACTACCCGTTTCCCAGTTGTTGCCTGGCCGTTGGCTTCTTCCTGCAGTTTGCTTTTGTCCCAGACTCCAGCATCTGCAATCTCCTTGGCCTCCAAAGGGAAAAGTTGCTCGTGAAGCGAAGGTCGATATTGACCCATGCTTACTGCGAAATCAAAGCTGCGGTGCTGACGTATTTAGTTAAACCTGCACCTTAAACAGCTTCAGACTCTTCCTCCGTGGTTGGTGCCGACGGAATTGAAACGATTTTATAAAGCACTCGGTTTGTGCGTCAGATTTAGTCATAACATCCTCTTCAAAATGATCATCTTCTCTTTCATCTCTTCGCTTTCACCTCTTCTGACCTCCCGCCGAGTCCAGGCCCACTCCTCTACCCCTTCCTCTCATTCCTTCTCCTCAACCACCAGCGCCGTTCCCAGCCCCCCTCTCACTGCTCCCCACCCATAGTCCTTGCCTTCTCCCAATTCCACCATCCCTCCTCCCCCCCCCCCAACCTGTCCTATTACCCTCCTCCCCATCACCCCTCGCCCTCCCTTCCACCCCATTCCCTCAACTACCTCTCCTAGACCTTCCCTCATTCCTTCCCCGCCCAACCTTCTTCAGTCAGTTTCCTCAGCGCTCCCCAACCCCATCTCCCCCCACCCCCCCCCCCCCTCAGCATCTCAATCCCCTTTCCGTCTCATCTCCAAGGTCCTCTAAAACCTATTTGGAATTTAAAGTCAAATCGGGCGCATGCAAATATATTGCCAAACTTCTCGCCTGAACTGCTGAAGATAACCGAGTGCTTTAAATGCGAATCCCGGACTGCGGCAACAACACACGCCCTGAGTGGGAGAGGAACTTGGTAACTCTGGAGACGAACTTGGAACATCGCAGAAATTACAAGTAAACGGCAAAACTTACCATACCCGTGGGAACTCGGTTCAAACACTTGAACATCAACTTGGAATCTCGTACACAACCACGAGTCTGTCACTCGGGGTCACTCGTGGGTCAACTCGCACCATGAGACAGGGCCATTACACTCAAAGCTTTCCCTTCATGAGGTGGCACAGCGATAGAACTACTGCCTTACAGCGTCAGAGACCCGGGTTCGATCCTGACTATGGGTGTTTGTCTGTACGGAGTTTGCACATTCTCCCCGTGACTTGTGTGGATTTTCTCAGAGATCTTCGGTTTACCCCCGTACGCCAAAGACACACAGATTTGTAGGTTAATTGGCTTGGTATAAATGTCAATTGTCCCTAGTGTGTGTAGGATAGTGTTAGTGTGCCGGGTTTGCTGGTCGGTGTGGACTTGGTGGGCCAAAGGACCTACGCTACACTAAACTAAAATTGGGTATCTGTCCGTTCTTTTGAAAACTGAACGCTTCAAATGCTCCTGTTTTCTCTTTAACTTTACTCCCAAAGGTCAAAATCCTCAGTGTTTTGTTTAAATTCCTACATCTTCTCGCCAAGTGGGAAGATGTAGGAATTTAAAACGGGTGGTGAAAACCGCCCAGTACATCATCGGTGCCCCGCTCCCTGCCATGGATGCCCTCCACCGAAAACAGTGTCTGAGACGGGCCGGGAAGATCATCAAGGACCCCTCCCACCCTAACCATGGACTGTTTGCCCTCCTACCATCGGGGAGGCGGTACAGGAGCCTCAGGTCCCGCACCAGCAGGATGAGGAGTAGCTTCTATAATAACACCATCGCACTGCTGAACTCGGAGTCCCGCCGATAGATTCCCACACCTGTATTTATTTATCTGTATTTATCTATATATTGCTATCACTACGTACTGTCACTAAACTGCATTTCGTTGTACCCATACTTGTATCTGTGCAATGACATTAAAGTTGAATTGAATTGAAGTTCCCTTATTTCCATTTTGCCAATTGTGCAGACAGAAGCCCCAGCGAGTCCGCACCGACCAGCGATCCCCGTATGCTGCCACTACCCCACACACTAGGGACAATTTACAATTTTTTTTTAACCAAGGCTAATTAATCTACAAACCTGTATGCCTTTGGAGTATGGGATGAACCCACCGGTCACGGGGAGAACATACAAACTCTGTATAGACAGCACCTGTAGTCAGGATCGAACCCGGGCCTCTGGCGCTGTAAGGCAGCAACTCCACTGCTGCTCCACCTTGCTTTCCCAATAAATTTGATTGGATTCATTTCCTGCACTAGCACCTGGCAAAATGGAAATAAGGGAACTTGGCGGGAAGATGTAGGGTGCCTTGATTACCCTCGTGTCCAGAAGTCCAAGAACCAGTGAGTGCACCTGGTATTTTGTTTTCTTTGGGGCACAAGGTATTGTCCTCTTTCGGCACTAAATAATTAATTTTACTCTTCATTCATGGACTATGGGCCTCTCTAATGAGGCTGGCATTTCGCACCTTAGTTGCCCTCAAGAAGCAGTTAGTGAGCTGCTGAATCCCAATATCCAATGGAGTTTTCTGTATTTATGAACTGTGTTGGATAAAACTACAGTCATATGGCTGCGATACTGGCCCTTTACCCTACTGAACCCACGATGAGCATCAAGCTGCCATTAACACTAATCCCTTTTTATTCTACTTGCATTTCCACCAGCTCCTTCCACATCCCACCACTCAGCTGCATAGTTAGGGGCAATGTATTGTTGGTAATTGTTGGGAGGGGGGAAATTTGTAAATATATAAATGTGTACCTTTGTAAACGCCCTTTAGACAATAGACAACAGGTGCAGGAGCCATTCAATGTGATCATGGCTGATCATCCCCAATATCCCCTGACTCCGCTATTTTTAAGAGCCCTATCTAGCTCCCTCTTGAAAGCATCCAGAGTCCTCTGAGGTGCCTCCACCGTCCTCGGAGGCGCCTTTATGAGTGACTATTTGCATATCTTGGGTATTCAAGCAAAGAATTTCACTGTGACTTGTCACATGTGACAATAAATATGCAAATCAATTCAACTCACCTACCAACCTCCATATCTTTGGGATGTGGGATGAAACTGAAGCACTCAGGGGAAACCCATGCAATGCAAACTCCATACAGACAGCACCCAAGGTCAGGATCGAACCCTTGGTCGATGGAGGCGAGAGAGAGCAGCTCTGCTCGTGGTGCTACAGTGCCACCCAAACGCTTTCAATTTCTCCTTTACAAATGCCACAAACCCAATGGATGCCAATCTTGATCAAGGGCCAGCAGTCATCATCGTGACCAAACAGAGCTTTAACGAGATGGCAGCTGAGACGTTGTGTAAAGTTTTGACCCGCAATGTCTTTGCCGAACATGATGCCATGACCATCCCATCTACCTGCACATAACACATATCCCTCCATTCCCTCCATTTCCTCTGCAACCTTCGGTGTTCAGGAGAAAACAATCCCAAGTCTGTCCACCCTCTACTGTCCAACCTCACGTTTTTTTTTTGACGAATTGCCAAAGTGATAGTGGCAGCAGGTTGCCAAAAACATTCAAAACGTTGAAAATCCAGTGGCGGCCACAAAAAGGTACGACTCTTTGGGCGACTATTCACGACCTTACAGGCGTCACCCCGCGACTGTAACGGGTGCTGGCAAATTGCCGAAAAAGTTGCGTAAGTGGGACTGCCCCTTTAAGCTACTGCCCCCTAATTCCGGCATGATTCTGGTAAATCTCCTCCGCACCCTTTCCAAAGGCTCCACATTCTTGCTGTAAAGAGGCGACCAAAACTGCACACAATCCTCTGAATGCAGCCTAACCATCGCCCTATAAAGCTGGACAAACTTGGATTGTTTGCTCCACAGCATCAGAGGATGAGAAGGGAGCTGATAGAAGTATATACAATTGTGAGAGACAGGGTGGGCTATCAGAACTTTTTTTCCAAGAGTGGAAATGTCAAAGACTCGAGTGCATAGCTTTAAGGTCAGAGGGGCAGTGTTTAAAGGAGCTGTGTGGGGCAAGTTTGCTACACAGAGAAGGGTGGGTCAGAGTGCTCTGCCAGGGGTGGTGTTGGAAGCAGAATAGATAGCGGTATTAAGATCATACGATCACGTGATAGGAGCAGAATTAGGTCATTCGGCCCATCAAGTCTACTCCGCCATTCAATCATGGTTTTGGTTGGGCTCATGGATAGGCAGGGAATGGAGGGATATGGATCAAGTGCAGAGTCGATTAGATCTTGGAATCATGTTCACCATGGACATTTTGTGCCAAAGGGCCTATTCCTGTGCTGGACTGTTCTATGTTCAAATATGTTTTTATAGTAGAGTGGAACACAGGAGACTGCAGATGCTGGAATATAGAAACATAGAAAATAGGTGCAGGAGGAGGCCCATTTGGCCCTTTGAACCTTTCAATATGATCATGACTGATCATTCAAAATCAGTTCCCCGTTCCTGCTTTCTCCCCGAATCCCTTGATTCCGTTAGCACTAACAGCTAACTTTCTCTCTTGAAAACATCCAGTGAATTGGCCTCCACTGCCTTCTGTGGCAGAGAATTCCACAGATTCACAGCTCTCTGGCTGAAAAAGTTTTCTCTCATCTCAGTCCTAAATGGCCTACCCCTTATTCTTAAACTGTGACACCTGGTTCTGGACTCCCCCAACATCAGGAACATTTTTCCTGCATCTAGCCTGCACAATCCCTTAAGAGTATTGTATGTTTCTATAAGATCCCCCCTCATCCGTCTAAATTCCAGTGTGTGTGAAGCATTAATCCTGATGCAGGTTATGATCCAAAACGTCAACTACTTCTCTGCCTCTGACTGCAAATGCAGCTTGACCCCTTCAGTTCCTCCAGCAGTTTTTTTTTTGCCAGTAGATTAAGGTATCACAGATTATAATGGCACTATATATATGCAAATGGGATACGCTCCATATTTCAAGTTCTAACAATGGATCATAAATAGGCTACTATATAATCTGTTATGAGAAAAGAAATATTTTGACAGGATGAGGGAGATGATAACACCCCTGGACTGATTGGTTTATTTTGTGTCTTTGCACAGAATGTTCTAAATAATACTGTGGAAACATAAAACCTATCTGTGGAAAACGTTATTACTACAATCCAAAATCTTAAATCGCTAAGCTAAATAAAATGAATAATTTAAACGAAAGGAAGGACATTGAGTCCTTTCCACAGTTGTCTATATAGTGCAATCAAGGGATATGGGGAGAAGGCAGGCACGGGTTATTGATTGGGGACGATCAGCCATGATCACAATGAATTGTGGTGCTGGCTAGAGGGGCTGAATGGCCTCCTCCTGCACCTATGTTCTATGTTTCTATGTCTCAATGTCTCAGAGGCCGGCTTGTACACAGTGCAATCCCAAAAGCTGTGAGTGAGGTCAAGGAGGTCAGCTTAACTTGTCAACTCGTTCGACACAGATAGACATTATGGGCCAAAGAGCCTGTTCCTGTGCTGTATTATAATGCCACAATCTAAACTCAATCTGGTGTTTGGTCTGACAATGTCCTTGCGTTCAGGCACAAAATGTTGGAGTAACTCAGCGGGACAGGCGGCATCTCTGGAGGGAAGGAATGGGTAACGTTTCAGGTTGAGACCCTTCTTCATTTGTGAATTTATGGAATTCCCTGCCACAGAGGGCAGTGGAGGCCAAGTCACTGGATGGATTTAAGAGAGAGTTAGATGGAGCTCTAGGGGCTAGTGGAGTCAAGGGATATGGGGAGAAGGCAGGCACGGGCTATTGATAGCGGACGATCAGCCATGATCACAATGAATGGCGGAGCTGGCTCGAAGGGCCGAATGGCCTCCTCCTGCACCTATTTTCTATATTTCTATGTTTCTATGTTCAGAATCTGAAGACTTCTGTCAGTCTGAAGAAGTGTCTCGACCCGAAACATCACCCGTTCTTTCTCTCCAGTAATACTGCCTGTCCCACTGAGTTACTCCAGCATTTTGTGTCTATCTTCGGTGTAAACCAGCATCTGCAGTTCCTTCCTATACATTATACGAAAGATGTGTATGATTCCTTTATCATCTTACATCAGTGAAAATATGTTTGCATGCAAGCATACCCTACAAATTATATTAGACACACAAAACTACAGATGCTGGTTTATTTTTAAAAAACGACACAAAGTGCTGGATTAACTCATTGGAACAGGCAACATCTCTGGAAAACATGGATAGGTGACTCGACCCGAAACGTCACCTATTCCTTCCCTCCAGAGATGCTGCCTGTCCAGCTGAGTTACTCCAGCATTTTGTGTCTACCTTCGATTTAAGCTGGCATCTGCAATTCTTTCCTACACAGCAGTTCCTTCCTACACAAAATTCCTTGTGGTATTGTTCTTGGAATTGATGCACAGAGAGACCTTGGTTCAAGTCCTTAACTCCCTGAAAGTGGCAACACCAGCAGATAGAGCGGTAAAGAAGGCATATTGCACTCTTTCCTTGATTGTTTGGGGCATTGAGTATAAGAGTTAAGTGTGCATAACATTAAATACTCTATTACCGAATAAGATCATGGCTTACCTTTAACTCTAGCAGTACTTTAGGCACTAACCCCACATCCTTTGATTTATTTAAGACCTTTAAGGGGAGGCACGGTAGTGCAAGAGGTAGATTTGCTGCATTACAGTACAAGAGACCCGAGCTCGATCCTGAGTACGGGTGCTGTCTGTAGGGAGTTTGCACGTTCTCCCTGTGACCATGTGCGTTTTCTCTGGGTGCCCGGTTTCCTCACACATCCAAAGATGCACAGGTTTGTAGGTTAATTGGCTTTGGTAAATTGTCTCTAGCATGTAGAATAGTGCCAGTGTACAGGGATCACTGTGCAGGCTTGGTAGGCCGAAGGGCCTGTTTCCGTGTTGTATCTCTAAACCAAAATAAACTAAACTGAACTGAATCCAAAGAGAAACAAAGGGAACAGATTGCAGCATATAGTGTTCCAGCTGCATAGAAAGTGCAGATAAAAAAGCTGCAAGGGGCACAACAAAGATAGACACAAAATGCTGGAGTAACACGGCGGGGCACCCATTCCCTCTGGAGAAAGAATAGGTAACTCGACCCAAAACGGCACCCATTCCCTCTGTCCAGAGATGCTGCCTGTTGTTCCAGCATTTTGTGTCTATCTTCGGTGTAAACGAGCATCTGCAGTTCTTTCCTACACGTAGTGTATGACAGATCTGTTCAAGAGTCTGATAACAGTGGGGAATAAGCCATTCTTGAACCTGGTGGTACATCCTGTCAAGCCATTGTATCTTCTGCTTGGCGAGAGAGGAGAAAAGAGGGAATAACAGGTGTGTGTGAGTGGTCCTTGAGTACATTTGCTACTCTCTGAGGCAGTGTTGAGTCGATGGTGGGGGCTGGGAGACTGGTTTGTATGATGGGCAGGGCTACATCCACAACTTTCCGTAACTTATCGTGGTCTTGGGCAGAGCAGTTGATATATGAAGCTGTGGTGCATCCAGATAGGCTGCTTTCTAGGATACATCTGGTCAAATTGGTAAGCGTCACGGGAGACATGCCGAATTTCTTTCATCTTCTGAGGAAGGTAGAGGCTTTCTTTGTTGCAGCATCAATATGCTTGGACCAGGACAAATTGTTGGTGATGTTTATGCTAAAACTCTTGCTGTTTAAGGTGCTAATGAATGACCAATGACTGGTCGGGTGATTTTTTTTTTGACACCCCGCTGTTATACGAAAGGGCCTGCCCCACTTGGCTGTCATTTACGCGACAGGCCGGCAGTGACTGACGTGCAACGGTCGCGCGCGTCATCATGCTTCCGCAGAGCCGTCTGGAGCGCGTGACATCATTTGAAGATAGGCACAAAATGCAGGAGTAACTCAGCGGGACAGGCAGCATCTATGGAGAGAAGGAATGGATGACGTTTCGGGTCGAGACTCTTCTTTAGGCTGAAGAAGGGTCTCGACCCGAAACGTCACCCATTGCTTCTCTCCAGAGATGCTGCATGTCCCGCTGAGTGACTCCAGCATTTTGTGTCTATCTCCAATCGTCTTGGCCCCGCTCTGGGAGTAGGAGTGGGGAGCGGATCCGGATCCGCAACGGCCGCGAGCCCCAGGCTGAGCTCGGCGATCGTTTGCCTGCATCTGCTGCTGTTGGAGGTGAGACGTTGTGCCGCGTCAGGGTCTTGGGGCCTGTCCCACCTTGGCTGTGAGTTACGCGACAGGCCGGTGGCGCGCGAAGATTTTGTGCAGGTCGAAGTCCACACTCCTCCACACCACTCCATGGGTCCGTCCCGTGCTACCCACATGCTAGCAGGTCGCGTAAATGACTGCCAAGTGGGACAGGCCCTTAATGCCCATGCCATCCACACTAATCCCACCTCCCCGCGTTTGGCCCATATCTTATTCTTATCCATGGACCTGTCCAAATGTCCTTTAAATGTTGCCTCAGTATCTGCCTCAACTACCTTCTCTGGCAGCCCGTTCCATTTACCTACCACCCTCTATGTGAAAAGGTTGCCCCTCAGATTGCTATTAAGTCTTTCCTCTCATACTTATGGGGCTTGACTCGCCTACTCTGGGTAAAGCATTCTCCCTTATCTTCCCTCATGATCTTATGCACCTCTGTAAGATCACCCTTCGAAGTGGAGTTAAATGCCAGCATTGCTCAGTTGGTTGAATGGCTTAATTATACCGTGAAAATCTGTATAATTGAGTTTTGTGCAGTTGAGAAAGCTACAATGTCATCATGTTTTATTCTAGACCAGACCATCTTATGATCCATCAAAAAGCAAATAAAATAAATACTGCAGATGCTGGAAATGTCGGAATGTTTAAAATCTGTTGTTGCTTCTTTGAACATTAGTAAGTATGAAGAAGGGATCCGACCCGAAGCG
Organism: Okamejei kenojei; assembly: GCA_035221665.1. Classification (NCBI taxonomy): domain Eukaryota; kingdom Metazoa; phylum Chordata; class Chondrichthyes; order Rajiformes; family Rajidae; genus Okamejei; species Okamejei kenojei. Next base: position 11,652,987 of record CM069162.1, read on the forward strand.
TCACCTATCCTTGTTCTCCAGAACTGCTGCCTGACCCGCTGAGTTATTCCAGCACTTTGTGTCTTTATTTTTCTCCGCATTAATCTCCAACTCACGTGGATGTCCTGAACTCTCCTTTGAGAAGAGCTACTTTAGTTTTTCTTAAACTTTTCATGGTGATTTTCTGTCCAGTAAACTTTCTTAGCACTGAGGAGACGGTGAAGTTTTCAATCAAATCCATGGGTTTTGTGTCAGATCTTCCAAACTACCTCATTGCCGCTATTGCATTTAAAACAGAATTCTGCACTTTCTCAGGAGTGGTAACAATATGACTATCTTTGTCTCTTTGTGCTACCTGCTGTACTTGTGTGTGGCTTGATATTAGAGTTACCGTGTTGAAACAGGCCCTTCGGCCTACCTACTTACTCCACGCCGACCATCGATCACCTGTACGCAAGTTCCATGTTGCCCAACTTTTGCATCCTACATACTAGGGGCAATTTACAGAAACCAATCAATGTACAAACATGGGGGGTTACACAAAAGGCTGGAGAAACTCAGCGGGTGCAGCAGCATCTAAGGAGCGAAGGAGATAGGCGACGTTTCGGGTCGAGACTCTTCTTCAGACTGGTCAGGGACCAGGGAAACGAGAGATATAGACGGTGATGTGGAGAGATAAAGAACAATGAATGAAAGATATGCAAAAAAGTATCGATGATAAAGGGAACAAGCCATTGTAAGCTGTTTGTGGTGTGAAAATGAGAAGCTAGTGCGACTAGGGTGGGGGACGCATGCCTTTAGAATATGGAAGTAAACCGGAGCACCAGGAGAAAACCCACGCGGTCACAGGGAGAACGTACAAACTCTGTACAGACAGCCCCCCTGATTTGGATCAAACCCGTGTTCCGGCATTGTAAGGCAGCAACTCTACCGTTGCCCTACTGAGCCATCCTTAAACTTGTGTCTGGTATGATTTGACTGGGTACGACACAAGGTTTACAAGACATGAGAATTAAGGGACAGAGGTTTCGGGGTAACGTAGGGGGAACGTCTTTACTCTGGCTGTGTGGAATCAGCTCATAAAAGTAAAGCTGAGTGCATACTAAAAACAAATACGGACTGGAAATTGTTATGTGTTATATGGCTTGTCACTGTATCTCACATGTGTATCACTCCATGCTGACCACCCATCACCCATTCACACCAGTTCTATGTTATCATACTTTTACATCCACTCCCTACACTCGGGGTGATTTCACAGAGGGCCAATTAACCTACAAACCCACACGTCTTCAGGACGTGGGCAGGAACCGGAGCGCCCAGGGGGGACACCCACGTGGTCACGGGGAGAATGCGCAAACTCCACACAGACAGCGCCCATGGTCCGGATCGAAGCCGTGTTTCGACAGCGCCCATAGTCAGATCGGCGCTGTTCCAATACTGGGTTTAGGATAGACTGGACAAAGTCAGCAGATCGCTTTCTCAGTTGGGTATTTAGAGCAATCTGGTTGATTTATGGCTATAATTATTGAGACTAGCCATTTTAGATTAAAATCATGTTTTGTTTAATCACTTTAATTTAAATTCCTCAGATGTCGGTGGGATTTGAACTTGAATCTCTGAATCAATGGTCCAGAACATCATTTGATAATCTAATAATAAAACCGCTACTCAATTGGAGGGGTAGTGGGCCGAGCGCATGACTTCGAACATACAGTCTATTGTAAAGTGAAGTCATTTTACTGAGAAAACAGGATGACAGATTGGTAGCACTATGGATGGTGGCCTTTCAGCCCTCTAGATCCATGCCAGTTCTAGGGAAGAGCACATTAGCTGGTCCCTCTCTCTACCCTTTCCCCATGACCTAACAAATCTGGTAGAGCTGGTTCGATCCTGACCTCTGATGCTGCCTGTGTGCAGTTTGTACATTCTCCCTATGATGGTGGGTTTTCTCTGGGTGCTCCTCAAGTGTGTAGGGAGTTGACCCCTCCCATCCCAGTGTGGGTTTTCGCTGGGTGCTCCTCAAGTGTGTAGGGAGTGGATGCGAAAGTAGGATAACATACAAATGGAGTGATGGATGGTTGGAAGGGACTAGGGTTGCCAACTGTCCTGTATTAGCCGGGACATCCCGTATATCAGGCAATTGGTTTGTCCCATATTGGACCGTCCTTGACCCGTATTTGACTGCTACTACTCGGGTCGAGGGGACTGTCAGGTCGGAGCGCTGCGTCCGGCCCTGCCTCACCCGTCCCGACATAGTGCAGCCCATGGAGTGCAGCAGCAGCGCCTCGCCCGTGGCCCCATCGGTCGGCAGCGCAGCCAGCTGTCCCACTTTCGGACCTTTGCTTACAGCCGACACCACCACCCCTCTTCTCATGGCTGATCATCGGTTCATGAGATGGATGGGGTGCCGGATTTTGCGCGCGACGTTGCCCGCAAAGTCCGGCGCCCGGGCCAAAACTCCTCAGCTAGCCCGCCGGCTGGGCTTTGTGTGCAGTCCAGCACCCGGGCCAACTCATCATTCACCCAGCCACGGCTGAGTCGGTCAACGAATTGCCGTCGGGAATTTGTCCCTTACTTTGAAGTTTTGTCCCTTATTTGGGAGTGAGAAAGTTGGCGACCCTGGTGTGGACCCAGTGAGCCGAAGAGCCCGTTTTCATGCTATATCTTTCAATCAACTTTCTCTCTTTCTCTATAATCAGTTAGAACATAGAGCAGTGCAGCACAAGAACAGGCCACTTGGCCCGTGATGTCTGTGCCCAGCATAATGCCAAAACAAACTCTTGCAACTGCACACAATCCATATAACACCATTCCCTGCATATGCATGTGCCGTCCAAAAGTCTCCTAAATGATAAAATATTTTTATCTGACTCAACAATCAGCGCGTTCCAGACACTCACCACCCTCTGTGAAAAAAAAAAAAACATGCCCCGCATATTTCCTTTAAACTTTTCCATCTCTCACGGTAAAGCTATGCTCTCTAGTATTTGATTTTATACATCCTGGGGAGAAAGGTTGTGCAAGATGGGTGAAAGAACCGGATATCGCAGCAACATCTCCCAGTAAATGCAGGATCGTCTCTCTAGAAGGAAATGCAGTGAGTGGTGGAATTAAATGCATAGAACAAACACTGCCATAGCAGAAGCAAAGTAACGGCAGATGCTGGTTAACACAGCCACAGCGGTACGGTCACTAATCTTTATTGACAAAGATGCTGCTCAATCATTTCTACGCTACCTGAACCATAGTATTGTTACCATAGGCACACCTGAAGATCAGCGATCACTCCATATACTTAGCATTGTGTAGTAGTCTGTTAAATGTTTACAAGACAGACTGTGCTGTAAATATCACTAACAAGGTGGGACTAAATTGAGCGCTTGAAGGAAATGGTCTGTAACATGAGTTGATGCAAATAGTCTTTGCTTTTCATTTCTTGTTGTCAGGTCGGCTGTGAGGAAAATCGAAAGGTTTTTGTTCATGAGAAATGACACAGCATTTTCCTCCAGGAATCGAAAGGGACTCTCACAGTGAAGGAGAAACATTTGGAGTAATGATAACGAACGTCAGTCATGGCTCAGTGGGTAATACTCTTCGCCACTGAGTCAGTAACTACTGATTTGCCAGAAACTTGAACATACAAATCGAAAGGCAGAATACAGATCAAGCAACATCTGTGGAGTGAATGGACGGACAGTGTTTCGGGTTAGGAGCCTTCTTCAGAGTGATCTCCAGCATGTGCAAGAAAGAACTGCAGGTGCTGGTTTAAATCGAAGGTGGACACAAAATGCTGGAGTAACTCAGCGGTCAAGCAGCATCTCTGGAGAGAGGAATGGGCGACGTTTCGGGTCGAGACCCATCCTCAGACTGATGTCAGGGGAGGGGGAGGGATAAAGATAGAATGTAGTCGGAGACAGTAAGACTACGTATAAACATAGAAAATAGGTGCAGGAGGAGGCCATTTGGCCCTTCAAGCCAGCACCGCCATTCATTGTGATCCATCCAGTGCCTTGGCCTCCACTGCCCTCTGTGGCAGGGAATTCTATAAATTCACAACTCTCTGGGTGAAAACGTTTTTTCTCACCTCAGTCTTAAGTGACCTCCCCTTTATTCTAAGACTGTGGCCCCTGGTTCTGGACTTGCCCCACATTGGGAAAATTTTTCCTGCATCTAGCTTGTTCAGTCCTTTTATAATTTTATATGTTTCTATAAGATGCCCCCTCATCCTTCTAAACTCCAGTGAATACATGTCTAGTCTTTTCAATCTTGTGGGGGAACTGGGAATGGGAAGGGAAAGGGGATGGAGAGAGAAAGCAAGGACAATCTGAAGTTAGAGAAGTCAATGTTCATACAGCTGGGGTGTAAACTACCCAAGCGAAATGTGAGGTGCTGTTCCTCCAATCTGCGCTGGGCCTCACTCTGACAATTGAGGAGGGCCAGGACAGAAAGGTCAGATTGGGAATGGGAGGGGGAGATGGAGTGCTGAGCCACCGGGAGATCAGGTATGTTAAGACGGACTGAGCGGAGGTGTTCAGTGAAACGATCGCCGAGGGTGCTCTTGGTCACGCCGATGTAGAGAAGTTGACACCTGCAACAGTGGATACAGGACATGAGGTTGGAGGAGGTGCAAGTGATCTCCAGCATGTTGTGTGCAGCAGCTGAGTTCCTTCCAGGTCTCAACTTGAAATGTCACCAATCCATTCCCTCCACAGATATGCCCGACCTGCTGAGTTCCTCCAGCACTTTGTGTTTTGCTCAAGGCTCCAGCAGCAACCGTTTTCTTGTGTCTCCAAAGATAAGGCAACGCCACACAGTTTGAGGTGCAGCCTTATGGAGAAGATATTAAATTCTGCAGTTGTGCAGAGCCCTAGTCAGACCACACCTGGAGTATTGTGTGCAGTTTTGGTCCCCTAATTTGAGGAAGGACATTCTTGCTATTGAGGGAGTGCAGCGTAGGTTTACAAGGTTAATTCCTGGGATGGCGGGACTGTTATATGCTGAGAGAACGGAGCAGCTGGGCTTGTACACTCTGGAGTTTAGAAGGATGAGAGGCAATATCATTGAAACATATAAGATTGTTAAGGGCTTGGACACGCTAGAGCAGGAAACATGTTCCCGATGTTGGGGGTGTCCAGAACCAGGAGCCACAATTTAAGAATGAAGGGTAAGCCATTTGAAACGGAGATGAAGAAACACTTTTTTCTCACAGAGAGTTCTGAGTGTGGAATTCTCTGCCTCAGAGGATGGTGGAGTCTGGTTCACTGGATACTTTCAACAGAGAGCTAGATCGGGCTCTTAAAAGAAAGCGGAGTCAGGGGATATGGGGAGAAGGCAGGAACGGGGTACTGATTGGGGATGATCAGCCATGATCACATTGAATGGCGGTGCTGGCTCGAAGGGCCGAATGGCCTCCTCCTGCACCTATTGTCTATTGGTCACGGGGAGAAGGTACAAACTCCGTACAGACAGCACCCGTAGTCGGGCTCGAATCTGGGTCTCTGGCGCTGTGAGTCAGCAACTCTACCGCTGCGCCACCGTGCCGCCCTCGAATGATGAATTGGGTGGCATTTCACGTTGTGATCCTCTTCAGATTCTTCACAGTCTGAAGAAGAGGCCCAACCTGAGACGTCACCGAATCCATGTCTTCCACAGATGCAGTCTGACCCGCTGAGTTACTCCAGCACTTTTGTGTCCTACGCAAGGTTCCAGCATCTGCAGTTCCTGAAAGAGCCAGTATCGATCTTTTAGTTGGTGAAAGCTTGGCTGTTGTTTGAAAGAGAAAGGTGCATTTATTTCATTCCTTTCTTTGCCCCGGAGTGCACGCTACCTCTGACACCCCATGCTCTGCTTTTGAAGTGTACACTGAAAACCAAATAGATTGATTGATTAAAAAAAGACACAAATTGCTAGAGCAACTCAGCGGGTCAGACAGCATCTCTGGAGGGATGCTGCCTAACCCGCTGAGTTAATTCAGCACTTTGTGTCTTTTTTAAAAAAACAGCTTCTGTAGTTGTTCTGTAGTTGAAAGATACAGCACGGAAACAGGCCATTTGGCCCACCCTGTCCGTGCCAACCATCTGTTCACACTAGTTCTACGTCAAAACCCACTTTTCGCATCCACTCCCTGCACACTAGGGGTAATTTACGTGAGGTCAATTAACCTCCAAACCCTGCATGTCTTTGCGGTGTGGGAGGAAACCGGAGCACTCGGTGGAACCCCACGCAGGTCACGGGCGGAATGTGCAAACTCCACACAGCCAACAGACGAGGTCAGGATGGAAGCTGGGTCTCTGGTGCTGCGAGGCAGCAGTTCTCTCTACTAGCTGTGCCACCGTGCCATCCATTGATTGAAGACAGCAATGCAAGAATGCTTTGATAAGGTGGTGGTGGGATAAATATTGGCCAGGCCACTTGGGAAATCATTTCTATTCAAAATAGTATTTTGAGGTCTTGTGCAGCTTCCTGAAAAAGCTGTACCTCCCCCCTCCAGTCCATTCAAGGACCCATGCAGTCCTTCCAGGTCCGACAGAGGTTCACCTGCACCTCCTCCAACCTCATCTATTGCATCCGCTGCTCTAGATGTCAGCTGATCTCTATCGGTGAGACCAAGCGGCGGCTTGGCGATCGTTTCGCCGAACACCTCCGCTCGGCCCGCATTAACCAACCCGACCTCCCGGTGACTCACCACTTCAACTCCCCCTCCCATTCCGTATCCGACCTCTCCGTCCTGGGCCTCCTCCACGGCCAGAGTCAGCAACACCGCAAATTGGAGGAACAGCACCTCATATTCCGCTTGGGGAGTCTGCATCCTCTTGGCATGAACATCGAATTCTCTCAATTCTGTTAACCCTTGTTGTCTCCTCCCCTTCCTACCTCTCCCTCAGCCCTCGGGCTCCTCCTCCCCCTTTTTCCTTTCTTCCCCCCACCCCCCATCAGTCTGAAGAAGGGTTTCGGCCCGAAGCGTTGCCTGTCTCCTTCGCTCCATAGATGCTGCTGCACCCGCTGAGTTTCTCCAACATTTTGTGTGCTCCTGGAAAAAGCTATTGAGAGTCTCCAACAGATAGCTGTTTGTCATCATGCTGCTGAATGTAGTGTAGGTATCTCACAATGCTGGGGACCCAGTGTCAATTCTGACCTGTGGTCTCTCAATGTTGTGTTTGGTTGTTCTCCCTGTGATCGCATGGGTTTCCTCCCACGTTGCAAAGATGGCAGCTTACTTGGCTACTGCGACTTGTCCCCAGTATGGGTGGGTGGTGGGCGATTCAGGGAGGTGTTAATGTAAAGATGGACACAAAGTGCTGGAGTAGCTCATTGCTGCATCTTTGGAGATCCCTTTTCTTCAGAGATGCTGCCAGACCCATTAAATTAATCCAGTAACTTTGTCCATCTTTGGTACAGAAGGGTCTCAACCCCAAACATCACCCATTCCTTCTCTCCGGACGTGCTGCCTGTCCCGCTGAGTTACTCCAGCATTTTCTGTCTAACTGCAGTTCTTTGCTTCGATAAGTGTTAATGGTATTTCCTTACAATTTAAAGAAGACTATTTGGCCAACTGAGTTTTGTTATTAAAATAATAGGATTAACTGGGAAATAATGGGATTAGAGATACAAGGAACTGCAGATGCTGGATTAATTCAATTGGTCAGGCAGCACCTGTGGTGGGAAATGGACAGGAGTCATTTTGGGTCAGCACCCTTCCTCCACAGGTATTATTTGACCCACTGATTTATGTTTCTTATTGAAATAATTGGGTTACCCTGAGAGTCGCCATAGACTCAGTGGGCTGAGTGGTCTTTTTTCATGTTGAAAGGAAATATAAAAATGAACTTTCGATCTCGTAGAGAAGGCAATGGAGCCCTCACTCAGTCATGGAGACACAAGACACTGCAGATGCCGGAATCGTAATAAAGTGCTGGAGGAACTCAACAGGTCAGGTAGCATCTGTGGAGGATGGGTCATGGCCTGAAACGTTGTCTGTCCGTTTCCCACCACAGATGCTGCCTGACCCACTGAGTTCCTTCCTCCAGCACTTTGTTTTTCTCACACTCAGCTCTGTCCTGAAGCGGTTACAATAGAATTCACACCCAACGGGGTTTCAAATGACAGCATGAAATAAGTGCTCTCCACCAGACCACAGTAGCGACCAAAGATAGACACAAAGTGCAGGAGTAACTCAACGGTTCAGGCAGCATCTCTGGAGGAAAAGGGCGGGTGGCGTTTCTGGACGTGACCCTTTTTCAGTGACCACCAGTTAGAAATGACCAGTCAGTGACCAGCTAGATATGCCACCGGTACCATCCACAGAGGGCATGAAGGCCCCTCCCTTGCCCATGGCAGGGGGAAACTGTTGGCACTGCCCCTGTGAATGGGAGGTCCTGACTTATTCAGATTAACACTGACTATTCCTGGCGATCAGCTTCGGTAAAAAAAGTGACTTGTCACATTTTAGTTTGGTATTTGACTCTGGCAGTTCATTAACACCCTGCAAAATGGTAAACACTGTCTGCTTGTTCAAAGAAGATAAATGAGAGGTGAGATGTCAAATGGGATAAGATGGCAGCTGAAGCAGCGCGGCAGGGGCAGCTAGGGAAATGGGTTTGAAGCCTGACATTCAGATCTTTCTGATCTCAGAGGGCTGGAAGCCTTTGTGGATGTATCGCAAGGTAATTGGCCATTTCTGACGAAGATAAATTTATTTTGCTTTTGCACTTCCAACTGACAACTGTGATTCTGCACATGTAGTAAAACCACTCGCTGGCCGTGTCACACATGCTAGTTTGATTTGATAATTGGACACAACTGTTGCACAGGATGGAGCAATTTCTTGACATAATTTCAGTCGTTCCTGATGAAAATCCTGGATTTAACTGCATTACCTGATTGAATTTCTTTGGCCTTTCTCACTCCCACCACTTGCTATAGGTCCTGCTATCTATGAAAATAACATGTGTAGGCAGACAATAGACAATAGGTGCAGGAGTAGGCCATTCGGCCCTTCGAGCCAGCACCGCCATTCAATGTGATCATGGCTGATCATCCCCAATCAGTGCCCCGTTCCTGCCTTCTCACCATATCCCCTGACTCCGCTATTTCTCCGCTAAGGAACTGCAGGTGCTGGTTTAACAAGGTAGACACAAAAAGCTGGAATAACCCAGTGGGACAGACAGCTTCTCTGGAGAGAGGGAACGTGTGACGTTTTGGGTCAAGACTCTTCTTAAGGCTTTCGTCCCGAAACGTCACCCATTCCTTCTCTCCAGACATGCTGCCTGTCCCGCTGAGTTACTCCAGTTTTTAACAAAAATAACATGCTCTTTTAACTCCTTACAAAGAGCGAGCATATCCTACACAAAACACAAAGTACTAGAGGAACTCAGTAGGTCAGAAGCATCTGTGGGTGGAATGGACAGGCAACGATTTGGGTCAGCATCTGAAGAAGGGTTTCGACCCGAAATGCCACCAGAGCTGCTGCCAGTCCCGCCGAGTTACTCCAGCTTTTTGTGTCACCCTTCTTCATGCTCCAAGATTCAGGCATATCCTATATTTAGATAGTTTGGTTTAGTTTAGAGATGCAGCGTGGAAACAGGCCCTTCGGCCCACCCAGTCCGTGCCGACCAACAATCGCCCGTTCACTAGTCTTCTCTTACGCACAAGGGACAATTTACAGAAACTTATTAACCTGCAAACCTGCACGTCTTTGGGATGTGGGTGGAAACCGGAGCACCCAGAGAAAACTCACATGGTCACAGGGAGAACGTGCAAACTCCATACATACAAAATTCGTGGTCACGATCGAACCCGGGTCTCTGGCGCTGTCAGGCAGCAATTCTATCGCTGTGCCTTGCCGCCGCACACATATATGAACAAATAAATAATACATCGTATACACAACAATATATAGTATATGACAAAAGAAATTTAACGTTGTAAAACAATGCGGGGTGTTTCAAGGGAGTATTTCCAAAGTCAAGAGAGTTATATTGTAATATGTCCTGAAACGGAACAATAATATATCAGGAAATACCAGGGCAGTACAGTGGCGCATCGCTACTGCCTTACACGGTCGGTTTCGATCTGACCACGAGTGCTTGTCTGTGCGGAGTTAGTGCGTTCTCCCCGTAACCTGTCCGGGTTTTCTTCGAGATCTTCGGTTTCCACCCACACTCCAAAGACGTACGGATCTGTACGTTAATTGGCTTGGTGTGAATGTAAATTGTCCCTTGTGTGTGTGGGATAGTATCAGTGAGCAGTGATCGTGGGTAGGTGCGGACTCGGTGGGCCGAAGGGTCTATGTCCACGCCGGGAACTATATCTCTAAACTAAATATTATTTAATAAGGGGATATTAGAGCAGGTGGTCTAAAGATCAGCAGATGTTTTTAGGGTTTAAGGTGCATTTTACAGGGATTGGAATATAAATTTTGGGTGGGGATTTCAGAGCTTGGGTCAAGTGATTAAAATAGGGGGAGATCATGTAATCAGAAGCTTATTATGTTGCTTTGCTCACACTCAGGAAGATGTCATGAACTGGAGGAAGGGCACTGGTGGAATCAAAGCGAAAAGGATCATTATGGCTTAAAACGCGGAGAGGTGTGTTGCTGACAGCGCTGCTGTGCTGGGAACCAGACCTAATTCCCTGCCTGGAGCTCGGTGTTAACCCCTGCCCTCTCCCTGTTGATGTGCCGGCCATTTGACGTGAATCAAAGGGTGGCTCGGTGTGGGAGATTGTCAGTGCGTGAGGGCTGGCGCTGGGCTGAGTTACTCAAAACCTCGGGGATGGCCATGAATGGCTGTGCAGTGAAGCGGAGAGAGAGAAAGAGTGGGAGAGGCAGAGGTGGCGGGAGAGGTGATAGAGAGAGAGAGAGAGAGCTCTGCAGAGGCAGAGAAAGAGGGGGAGAGGCAGAGAGAGAGAGAGCTCTAGAGAGGCAGAGAAAGAGGGGGAGAGGCAGAAAGAGTGGGGAAAGGACAGGGGAAGTGGGGGAAAGGCAAAGAGAGAGGGGGGTCAGAGAGAGAAAGAGAGAGAGAGGGGAGATCTGATTGTGTGTACTGCTTTCACGGGGTAGAATGTAGTGTAGATGGAGTCATAGTTGTGATGGATCTGGCTACATCCACAACTCGTTTTTTCTTGCAGTATTGGGCAAAGCTGTTGCCAAACCAAATGCATCCCGATGGACAGAATCAGCTGATAACCTGGGGATGGCCTGTACACTTCGTTTGCTTGGATATGTGGAGAGTTGAACAACCCTGAAGAAACTCGACTTCTCCCAGGTCAAACCGGCAATCCAATTCTCACCCCCATCCACCACCTTAAACACTCACAGTACACAGAGGGTGCAGGGTGTCCCATCTATAAGGTGCATCCCATTTAATCACCCAGGTTTCTCCAACAGCAACTTCAAAGCCATGACCTCTACCACCAAGGTGATAGAGTGGACATGGAGAGGATGCTTCCAGCATAACCTCAGAATAAAAGGACGTACCTTTAGAAAGGAGATGAGGAGGGATTCCTCTAGTCAGAGGGTGGTGAATCTGTGGAATTCATTGCCACAGGCGGCTGTGGAGGCTAAGTCAAAGGATATTTTTAAGGCAGAGATTTTTGATTAGTAAGGGAGTCCGAGGTTATGGGGAGAAGGCAGGAGAATGTGGTTGAGAGGGAAAGATAGATTAACCATGATTGAATGGCGCAGTTGACTTGATGGGCCGAATGGCCTAATTTTGCTCCTATGACTTATGAAATGAACGTATGAGATGCTCAGTACTACCAGCTTTGGGTTTCCCTCCAATCTCTATCCATCACCCTGACCAGGAAATACACTCCTCCTCCTTAATTGTCACCTGGAAGCCCCTCATCCATGGCACTGTGTGTGGGGTGTGCAAGAGTCCTGCTCACCAACAGCTTCTGGAGAGTGGGCAGTGTTGGTCAGGACTTTCCAATGACGCCACATTTTATAAAACAACTAAGTGAAAGTCTTTCGTCATTTTTAAGGCCGCCATAAAATTGCCTCCCAGCTTTCCTTTTTCCCACGAGAAAAGAGATGGAATCTGTTCCCTCGTTCTGACATGTACGCCCTTTCAGTTCTGTGCTGCGAGACTTGTAGGCGTCCACTCCACTGCTAAACATTCCCCGTGTAGTATTCGCTGTACACGCTGTGAGATTTCTTTCCATCCTAAATCCCAACACCTCCCCACCTCCCCAGGCCATCTCCTCCTCTGCCTTCTTAGCGTAACCACTGTTTATTGGTGCCGGACGGCTTATACCCCATAGCCTCGTACTTTCATTGACAGGACAGCGGTAGAGTCGCTGCCTTACAGCGCCAGAGACCCGGGTTCGATCCTGACCACGGGTGCTGTCCGTGCGGAGTTTATATGTTCTCCCCGTCGCCTGCGTGGGTTTTCTCGGGGATCGCCGGTTTCCTCCCACACTATTAAGACATACAGGTTTGAAGATTAATTAGCCCCAGTGTGCAGGATAGTGTTTGGGAATTGCTGGTAGGCACGGTCTCGGTGGGCCGAAGGGCCTGTTTCCGCGCTGTATCTCTATACCAAACTAAACTAAACTAAGCATAAAACACAGCACAGCACATGCCCTTCAGCCCACAATGTCTGTGCCGAACGTAATGCCAATTTGGACTAATCTCCTCTGCCCACATGCGATCCCTATCTCCCAATTCACTGCATATGCATGTGGCTATGTTAAACGCCACTATCATACCTGCTTCCACCACCACCCCTGGTAGCGCGTTCCAGGTACTTGCCTCTCTGTCAGCGTTAAAAAAAATGTGCTCCACACATTTCCTTTAAACTCATCCCCGCTCAACTTAAAGCTTCGGAATTTCCCTCCAGCCGGCATCCTTGTCAGGCCACTGTTATACCAACTGCTTAACGCAGTTAACCAGACTCCATTGAGTATCTGGACAAATGGTTCCTCCCTCAACAGATGAGGCAGGAACATCTAAATGTGAATACCAGCCTCATCTCTTGCAACCCGTTTCATTCATATTCAGTTGCTTAAAGAACATTCATGAGATTCGGAATTGGAAATGTCAAAACAGTTGTGTCAGGATAAAAGTGGTGCCCAGGGCGATAGTGTGAAGGGGGATTCTCTTGTTCTCAGCTTTGAGCTGTTTTTGCAGTCCTGTTCCAATTTACAAATGAACAATTTCTCACTGTTGCTTTTGTTCTCCTTGGCCTGTTTCCAGTGGGGGTTGGGTTGGGGGGGGTGGGGGAGGAGGGGATGTGAATCTTTCAGCATTGGTGCTTATTGTGGAAACTACAATCGTGTTTTAGGGTTCGTTGCAACCAAACATTTAACAAAGGGAAGGATCGCTGAACCTCAATCAAAAATACATGAATCCTCTGTGAACATTACTCCCATCTGCACTACTGTCTGTTCAAATAGTTAGAGTCTGACGGAGTGGAACCACCCCTCGGGCCAACTTGTCCACACCAGCCAACATGTCCCATCTATACTTGTCCCACCTGCCAGCATTTGGCCCTTATCCCTCTAAACCTGTCTTATCCATGTACCTGGCCAAATGTTTCTTAAACATTCTGATAGTACCTGCCTCAACTATCTCCTCTGACAACTCATTCCAAACACTTACCACCCTTTGCATGAAAAAGTTACCCCTCAGGTGCCTATTAAATCTTCCCCCCCCTCACCTTAAACCTATGTCCTCTGGTTCTCTATCCCCCTGGGCAAGAGACTCTGTGTGTCTACCCGATCTATCCCACTCATGATTTTGTGCAACTCTATAAGATCGAAATGGACAAGAATGTCCCAACCCTTCGACCACTTTTGCAAAGATAGATAGATAGACAGAGAGACTGGTAGATAGACAGATAGATAAATCGGCAGTGAGAGGGAGGGGGAGGGGAGCGAGGGGGAGAGTTACACAGGGAAGGGGAAGGAAGAAAGGGGGACAGGAAAAAGGGAGAGAGGGAGGAAGGGAAAGAAAAAGAGGAGGGGAGAGGGAGAGAGAAGACGAATGGGTGGGAAAGTGAGATGTAGACAGATAGATAGAAAGACAGACAGAGACAGACAGATAAATAGATAAAGTGGGATAACATTTAATTAGTGTGAACAGGTGATGGTTGGATTGGACTTGGTGGGCTTAAGCGCCTGTTTCCATGTTGCATCTTTCAATAATAAATCAATCAACCCATCGATCCCGTCATCTTGTACACAGCAGTGTGGTAATCAGTCACACGGTCATATGATGCATTCACTCGGTACCCAACTTTGTTGTGTACCGTCGCACAGATGTACTGCAATCACGGTGCACAGTTACATGGTATACCCTCAAGATGTCCAACGGTACACTGTAATAACTCCGGCCACATCCCCCTGAACGTGGGAAAGAACTGCAGACGCTGGTTTAAATTGAAGGTAGACACCAAATGCTGGAGTAACCCAGCAGGACAGGCAGCATCGCTGAAGAGAAGGAATGGGTGACGTTTCGGGTCCGAAACGTCACCCATTCCTTCTCTCCAGAGATGCTGCCTGCCCCTAGCGGCAGATCTACATTTTTGGGGCTCCTGAAGCTTAAACTGTTATGGGGGCCCCTTCGCAACCGGCAACGAGGTCTGGGTGACCACTGTTATCCTCTTCAATGGGGTTGTTCCACGATGGCACATTGCCCGAGAGAGTCGGTGGGAGGCGAGGGGAAGGGGCGCACACGTACCTGGGAGGGGCTGCGAGATTTAAATCGGAAGAATATGCTTCTGGGGCCCCTCGGGGATTAGGGGCCCTGAAACGTAAGCTTCGTCAGTCTCACAGTAGATCCTCCCCTGCCTGTCCCATTGAGTTACTCCAGCGTTTTGTGTCTACCATATCCTTGTATGTAGTCACGCAATGCTCACAGCTTCTGTTCACTGCCTTTATTCTTGTGCCCACGCCATTATCTGCAATCGAAACACAAAGTGCTCAAGAAACCCAGCGGGTCAGACTGCAACTGTGGAGGTAATGAATGAACTGATGGAGTTTCAGGTCAGGACCCTTCTTCAGTCACTCCACTACCTCCAGGAGATGCTGCCTGACCTGCTGAGCTCCTCCAGCACTTTGTGTGTTGATCAAAGTTCCAGCACTTGCAGTCCCTTGTGTCTCCATTATCTCTGCATCCCTCTTTCGTATTTCTTGTTATCAGCTGAAAACACAAACTTGGAATGTTTTCTCTGGAGCCTCTGAAGCTGAGGGGGGGGGGGGGGAACCTGATAGAAGTATATAAGATAACAGGATTCACACATGAAGCCCCCTCCCCTGTGTTGATGTTGTTCAAGTTTCAACTTTGAAACATGAAGGATGCGAGACGGAGTGGTGGAGACTCTTCTGTACTGCCTCAGCATAATCTACTATGCTTGTAGTCTTGTCCTTAAGCACGATTGAATGCAAAAAAGAATTTCACTGTACCTAGGTGCATGTGTCAGCAAAGTACTATTGAACCATTGATTGATTGAATGAGTCAAGACTTCAACATTTGTATGTTAAAGGGCCTGTCCCACTTTCTCATAGAGACTTACAATCATAGAGACTTTCTCATAGGGACTTACGATCTCATAGAGACTTACAAAATTCTTAAGGGGTTGGACAGGCTAGATGCAGGAAGATTGTTCCCGATGGTGGGGAAGTCCAGGACAAGGGGTCACAGTTTAAGGATAAGGGGGAAGTCTTTTAGGACCGAGATGAGAAAATCGTTTTTCACACAGAGAGTGGTGAATCTGTGGAATTCTCTGCCACAGAAGGTAGTTGAGGCCAGTTTGTTGGCCATATTTAAGAGGGTTGGATGTGGCCCTTGTGGCTGAAGGGATCAGGGGGTATGGAGAGAAGGCAGGTACAGGATACTGAGTTGGATGATCACCCATGATCATATTGAATGGCGGTGCAGGCTCGAAGGGCCGAATGGCCTGCTCCTGCACCTAATTTCTATGTTTCTATGTTTCACGACCTAATTCACAACCTCTGCCGAGTTTGCCCTTGACTCATACTCGCAGCATGGACGTCACAAGGTCGTAGGAGGTCGTAGGTAGGTTGTAGGTAGGTCACTCGCGGCATCAAGTAGTTTCGGGGCGTTTTTTCAACATGATGAAAAATGTCCACGAGTAAAAAAGGTCGTGAATTAGGTTGTGAAAGTGGGACAGGCCCTTGAGGATGTTGCCAGCACGTGAGGGCCTTTGATATAGGGAGAGGTTGTGCAGGCTAGGACTCTATTGCTTGGAGAGCAGGAGGACAAGAGGTGTACCTTTTAGAGGTATACAAAATCATGAGAGGAATAGATCGGGTAAACGCACAGAGTCTCTTGCCCACTGCAGGGGAATCGAGAACCAGAGGACATAGGTTTAAAGTGAGGGGGGTAATATTTAATAGGAACCTGAGGGATAACTTTTTTACACAAAGAGTGGTGGGTGTATAGAATGAGCTGCCGGATGAGATAGCTGAGGCAGGTACTATCGCAACGTTGAAGAAGCATTTAGACGAGGTACATGGATAGGGCAGGTTTAGAGGGATATGGGCCAAACGCAGGCAGTGGGACCCGTGCAGATGGGACATGTTGGTCGGTGTGGGCAAGTTGGGCTGAAGATCCTGTTTCCACGCTGTGTGACTCTACGACTTAGTGACTTGAGGTCATGTCCTCTGCGTGGACTCTATGGTTAATGCAGCAATCCTCCAGGATTCTGTTGACGGTCTTCTGGCAGAACTGCTGGCGCTGGTGTTGCAGGTTTTCCAGATGTTTCCTGTGGGTCACTCCAGCCCCACAGCTGTGCAGGGGAGTCGGGATTGTTCTGGCTTTGTAAACGTAGTGCCGGCCGTGTACCCTGATGTCATTGAACACCTGGCGAGGTGACCTGCTGACGGCAAGGCCATGGAAGCACATTGTGTGCTGAGTGTGGACATCTGTGTAGGCCTCGTGGGAGAGGAGGCTGCCAACTGTTCTGTGTGGAAGATCGGGGAGGCTGTTTAGCCTCTCTGGCTTGTTCTGCAGAGAGAAGGCCCAGCTCCTCACTCCCAGCTTTCTCACCCATCTTTTAATGCCTCCGGTTGGCAAACATCTATCAATCTGAGGCTTAAAACTGGAGGAACATCACCTTGTATTCCTCTTGTATATCCTGCAACCCAATGGGTCGAACATTTAATGCTCCAATTTCAAACAATAAACCCCACTTCCCCTCTTTCTTTCCCATTCCCCAACCCCCCCCCCCCCCCCCCCCGCGCACACATTTCTCCCATTCTCCCACCGTCTCTCTCCCACTCACCGTCTCTCACCTCCTTCCCCCCTCACTTTCTCCCTCTTCCTTTCCCCTTCCTTGTAACCTTTAACCCTTCCCCTTCCTGCACCCCCTGCCACTCATATCCCTCGCTCCGGCTTTTCATTTCATTCCTCACCTCCTTCTCTGACACCTCCTTTTCACCTCCAGCCTGTCCACCTGCTAGTCAAATCCCCACCCTTCACCTGTCTCCACTGATCACTTGCCAGGCTTTTCCCAGCCCCTCTTTCCCTGCTTTCTCCCTCCTACTCCACCAATCTGAGGAAGGGTCCCGATCCTAAACGTTGTCTGTCCTTTCCCATGAGGGGCCGAGGGGGGGAATGAAGGGGGATACGTGGGGGGGGGGGGGCTGCAGTCATGTGCTGGGGCAGTCAGTGCACAGGTGAACTATTGTAGCTTTGTCAACTTGTGCGCTGCCTATGATCATGATCTACTCCATGGTTTTACGGGGTTGTGCGCGAGCGAACAAAGCCTTTCACGGTACCTCGCTACATGTGACAATAAAGTACTACTGAATCATTAAACCTCCTCTGGCATCTGTTTGCCCATTGGAGCCCAGTATTCACACCATGTCTAAGGGGCAGAATCCCTGCTGCCCCTTATATTCACCCCCTTGTCATCTGCCACTCATCAATATCCTGGCCAGGTCACCCCCCCTGTCGCGGGGGATTTGGTTTGATTTTTGCCCGCTTGTGACCGACTTTGTAGAAGACCAAATAATTAACACACATAGAGATGTTTCCTTGTCACTCTGTAATTCACTCAGGTTAGTCAGGCATGACGTGCCCAGTACAAACACAGGCTGCTTCAACCCCAATCAAATGAACATTCCAAGGTGTTCATTTACTTGTTCTTTAATTATAGATCCAGTAATTTCCCAGCAACAGATGTTACGTTAACTCACCTACAATTCCCTGGGCTCCATTTGTCACCTTTTTTTCTAAATTAATGGCCCGATGTGCAATTTCCCAATCGAGAGGAATAGTCTTTAGTTATTTTAGTTTAGAGATACTGCGTGGAGACAGGCCTTCGGCCCAGCGAGTGCGCGCCGACCAATGATCCCCATATACTAGTTCTATCCTACACACTAATGCCCCTGTCCCACTTAGGAAACCTGAACGGAAACCTCTGGAGACTTTGTGCCCCGCCCAAGGTTTCCGTGCGGTTCCCGGAGGTTCCCAGAGGTTTTTGTCCTCTGGCAACCACCTTCAACTAGCATCGCAACCGGCTTTGACTAAAAAATTACCGATTTTTTAAACGGAAACCACTTTCGACCATTAGGTAGACTGACAAAAACCTCCGGGAACCACACAAAAACCCTTGGGTGGGGTGCAAAGTCTCCAGAGGTTTCCGTTCAGGTTTCCTAAGTGGGACAGGGGCATTAGGACACATTTCAGAAGCCAATTAACCTACAAACCTGCACATGTTAGGAATGTGGAAGGAAACCGGAGCACCTGAAGGAAACCCACATGGTGATAAGGAGAATGTACAACCTCCGTACAGACTGCACCCATAGTCAGGATTGAACCCGGGTCACTGGCAATGTAAGGCAGCAACTGTACCACTGTGTCACTGTGCCATCCAAGTCATTGAATTGAGAGAACAAAGAAATTTGAAAATGTAGGTTAGAATATTAAATTCCACTTTTAACAATGTTGCCAAGAACCGTTTGCTTACTACGGGCACATACGCCAGCTACCAGTAATGCAGCAGTATTGTAGACTCAATGCCTGAGTGTCCTCATTGTTCCCTCCCTGGTTTGAACTTTCCCACTATCCGGCAATGCTCTCCAGTCCTTTCACCCTCTTGGATCTCCGTGCATAATGAGGGCATAGATCAGGTGAATGGTCATAGTTTTTTCAACAATCCTGCCCTATTCCTTATCTCCAAATGTTATTGTTCCACCTTTGGTCACTGCGCTTTAAGCTGTCCTTAACATTGGGCATCACTCCCTCGGTCACTGGCTCTCTGCACCCCTCTGTGTTTTACAGCCCTGCTCTTTAAACCCCACCTCTTTGTTCCTTTGCTTTCCTGGCCCAGAATAGAGTCATACAGCACGGAAACAGTCCCTTCAGCACAACTCGTCCGTGCCGTCAGGTTTAAGGCTGAGCTTGTCCCAGCTGCCCTGTCCTTGCACCTATCTAAATGTATTTTTAATCTTGTCATTGTACCTGCTTCTGCAGCTTCCTGTTTCATATATGCACCATCCGATGGATGAATAAATTAACCCTTGGGTCTCGTTTAAATCTTTCCCCTCTCAGCCTAAGCCAAAAGCCCTCTAGTCCTGGACTCTTCAACCATGAGAAAAAAAACTGTGACCATTCACCTGATCTATGCCCTCATTATTTTACATGCCCGTCTAAGAGCACTCTTCAACCTCCTACGCTTTTGAGAGAAATGGCCAAGTCTATCCAATCTATAACTGAACTGAACAGAACACCCTATAACCCAAACCATTCAGTTACTGTAACATTCATCCTTATTAAATACAATTTAACATTTTGTTTCGTTGAAGTTCAGCTTCAGTTTTAGTTTATTGTCACGTGCATCGAGGTACAGATGCTTTTGCTGCGTGCTAACCAGTCAGCAGAATGACAATACACGATTATAATCGAGCCACTCACAGTGTACAGGTACATGATAAGGGAATAACGTTTAGTGCAAGGTAAAACCAGTAAAGTCCAATCAAAGATAGCTTCTGCAGAAGTCTGAGAAATGTTTGAAGGTGCTACACATAGAACTTGTTGGTGCATGGTTTATTATTGTCATGTATACTGAGGTACAGTGAAAAGGTTTGTTGAACGTGCTAGACAATCAAATCAGATAATTACTATACATGAATACAATCAAACCAAAGTTACTTACATGAAAGGAATAGATCGGGTAGATGCACAGAGTCTCTTGCCCAGAGTAGGGGAATCGAGGACCAGAGGACATAGGTTCAAGGTGAAGGGGAAAAGATTTAATAGGAAATCGAGGGGTAATGTTTTCACACAAAGGGTGGTGGGTGTATGGAACAAGCTGCCAGAGGAGGTAGTTGAGGCTTGGACTATCCCATCGTTTAACAAACAGTTGGACAGGTACATGGATAGGTCAGGTTTGGAGGGATATGGACCAAGCGCAGACAGGTGGGACTAGTGTAGCTGGGACATGTTGGCCGGTGTGGGCAAGTTGGGCTGAAGGGCCTGTTTCTAGATACAGATTGCAGAATAGAGTTCTCAAAATTGTAGTGCACCAGTTCCAGAGACAAAGTCCAACTTCCTCAATGGGGTAGCAGTGAATCGAGCTTGTGGAAGGGCCTGTTCAAAATTGTAATTTATTGTCATTAGGCTATGGTGCATGTTCAATGTGAGAATGAAAGACAGATGAGATTACTATTTCCTATAAACCTCATTTTGTTTGTACGAAGCTTATCATAATCCAAAATGATAGTTATTTTTCTCCATCCAGTGACATTTTTATACAATTTTTATGCGCTCTCTGAATTTTCAAATGAGCATGTTCCTAGACTGAACGTATAGTGCTGAAAATAAGAAAGGAAAAGCTGTTCAGCATTTAGACCGGTGTGCAGCGTTTGTTTCACTGCACATCAAAGAATAAAGCATTTTCAAATAATACAAGCAGTTTGAGTTGATTGTGTTGTTGGTCCTTCCCAAGGTAGGCAGAAAGTGAGAGATTGTAGAAAATCTGTGCTGGGACTGAATGAGAGAAAGATGTGCTTCCAATTTTATCCTGCAACTCCACTTGGAGAACTCTAAACTATCAAGAGATCCTCAGAAGAATTTCAATCATAGGCTTGGAATTGCAGTGGTGAGGATAGATGTATGTGCGTATAGTTTTGATTAGTTTTAGAGATGCGGCCTGGAAACGGACCCTTCGGCCCACTGAGTCCATGCAGACTAGCCGTGCACGAGTTCCAATCTACACACATCAGGTGCAATTTGCAGAAGCGAATCCACCTACAAACCTGCACGTCTTTAGAGTGTGGAAGGAAACCGGAGCACCCGGGGAGAACCCACGTGGTCCCAGGGAGAACACGCAGATTCCGTGCAGACAGCACCGGTAGTCAGGATTGAACACGGGTCTCTGGCGCTGTAAAGCAGAACTCAACTGCTGCGCGACTGTGCCAGCCCTGTGTTTATGTGGGTGTATCTGTGGATGTGTGCAGGTCAGTGCGTATTGTGCTGCGACTGTGTGTGCATGTGTGTGTGTGGCGGGAGGGGACAGTGTCTGTGTGTTGGGTGTAGAACTCTTTGTAGGGGAGTGGATGTGGGAGTAGGATCCTTGCGTATAGGAGTTTACACATGCCCATGTTTCAGGGGTAACGTGTTGATTTCTGAATTTGGGTGTGAAGCTGTGGGCGGGTCAGTATGTCTATGGATGTGTTCGGATGATGTAATTCCGTGCATGCTTAAATAAATCTAGCTTTACATTTCAATCTTGCCGTGGAATTCCGTATCCCCAACTCCCCTTCACCCTACCCCTCTCTCTCTGTCTCTCTTTCTTTTCCTCGCTCAATCTTCTCACCACCCGGCAACCCCCTCACTTGTCCCACACGGAGCTTCCATTCAGTGGAGGCCCATTCACTCGTGGTTAATTAAAACTGCAAGAGTGTCTAAATTAGTCTGTCTGGAGTGAACGGCATTGACATCAGGGAACACAGCGGCCAAAAAATGAACACAGCGTTCTGTGGCTGCTTCGAGAGTTAACCCTCAACACAACACATTTTGCACTCAAAAGCGTTTGATAGTCTTAATTGTGCGGAGGAGAGACTGGCGGGATGCTGGTTAAAATGCCAAACCATTGTAGTACTCTGCGTTTTATTGGCAAATAGAAACAAAGAACTGCAGCTGCTGGTTTGTACCAAAGAAAGACACAAAGTGCCGGAGTAACTCAGCGGGTCAGGCAGCATCTCTGGAGAAATCCTTTCTTCCATATCTCTCTTTCAGTCGGTTTTCTACCGAGATGCTGCCTGACCCGCTGTTACTCCAGCATTTTGTGTCTATATGTTGGAGCCGGGTCGTGGAGACTGGTGACAGGCATGGTCTCCAGGAGTGAGTCCGTTGTTGAAGTATATTAAGCAGCTGTGAGATTTATTGGACATGTTCGATTTAGCTCTGAGATCGAGGAGTCCCTCATGCACAGAGGCAGAATCAGTGAAGCCATTGGGTTGAAAACGTTTGTGATGAAGATCTGCACCTCAACTAAACAGCTCTGTGCTTCGATTATTCCTGTAAGATCCACGTCCGTCACTCCCCCCCCCCCCCCCCAAATTATAGACCCTCCTCACGCTCCTATTCCCAATCTCTACCCCTCTTTCAGTCTGAAGAAGGGTCTCCTTCTGCAGTTGTACAGAGCCCTAGTGAGACCACACCTGGAGTATTGTGTGCAGTTTTGGTCCCTTAATTTGAGGAAGGACATTATTGCTATTGAGGGAGTGCAGCGTAGGCTTACAAGGTTAATTCCCTGGGATGGCGGGACTGCCATATGCTGAGAGAATGGAGCGGCTGGGCTTGTACACTCTGGAGTTTAGAAGGATGAGAGGGGATCTTGTTGAAACATATAAGATTGTTAAGGGTTTGGACACGCTAGAGGCAGGAAACATGTTCCCGATGTTGGGGGTGCCCAGAACCAGGGGCGACAGTTTAAGAATAAGGGGTAAGCCATTTAGAACGGAGACGAGGAAACACTTTTTCTCAGAGAGAGTTGTGAGTCTGTGGAATTCTCTGCCTCAGAATGCGGTGGAGGCCGGTTCTCTGGATACTTTCAAGAGAGAGCTTGATAGGGCTCCTAAAAATAGCAGGGGATATGGGGAGAAGGCAGGAATGGGGTACTGATTGGGGATGATCAGCCATGATCACATTGAATGGCGGTGCTGGCTCGAAGGGCCGAATGGCCTAATCCTGCATCTATTGTCTATTGTCACCCATTCCTTCCCTCCAGAGATGCTGCCTGTCCCGCTGAGTTACTCCAGCTTTTTGTGTCTATCTTCGGTTTAAACCAGCAACTGCAGTTCCTTCCTACACATTTCCTCTACCCCCTCTCCCACCCTCCTCTCTTGTGCTCTCAGTCTGGCTGTCTACAGGCCGGGTAACAAAAGAACAAAGGTTTGAGTGAGGCCCTTAGATTAATGTTAGCTGGGCCTTCATGTCACCCGGTTGCTAAGGGACTCTACCCCTTCCACAAACCCTACCCCCGGCCCCCCCTGTCACTTTAAGTATCAGGGCTATAATTTAAATATCAGATATTTAGATTGGACATGTTTCTCTTAAGCTGTCGCAGTGTGACAATTCTTAAGCCTGCAGGGTAAATGGGAACATATAGAGGGTCTCAGCTGGATATTAGGCCTGGCCCATCACCATGGTGACAAACAGCCTGCTCTCATAAACTATTCATGGCAACCTTTTCTCTTCAAACACAGGCCCCGAAATAGAACAATTTGCAGTCAACAACCCAACACCAGTGCTACCTCGCTAATGTAGTGAGAGGGGAGCAGAAGATATTAGGTGCTGGAGCGTTAACAGAATGGTGGGATTCTTTAAACAGGATGAGAATATTGCACGGTGGCGCAGCTGGTAAAGCTGCTGCCACACAGCGCCAGAGACCCGGGTTCGATCCTGCCCTCGGCTGCTGTGGAGTGGGCATGTTCAACCTGTGGACTGTGTAGGAAGGAACGGCAGGTGCTGATTTAAAACCCAAGATAGACACAAAAGAACTGGAGTAACTCAGCGGGACAGGCAGCATTACCGGAGAGAAGGAATGGGTGACGTTTCTGGTCGAGACGCAAGAATGGTCTTGACACAAAGTGTCAGCCATTCCTTCCCTCCAGAGATGCTGCCTGTCCCGTTGAGTTACACCAGCTTTTTGTCTCTTATCTTCAACCTGTGGACAGCGTGGGTTTCCTCCGAGTGCTCCGGTTTCCTCCTACATCCCAAAGACGTGCGGGCTCGCAGGCTAATTGGCCTCTGTAAAATTGCCCCGGCCATGTAGGGAGTGGATGTAGAAAATTGAAAAATGTAGAACTAGTGTGAACGGGTGATTGGTGTCGACTCGGTGGGTCAAAGAACCTGTTTCCATGCTGTATCTGCCAATCGATCAATTCAATCAAATAAACCTCAGTTTCGTGGCCACATCCATGGGAATAGTTGCCATGAGCTGACCTCAGGGCTGTTTGGTGCAGACTCCATTTAGAAGCCTGTTGATTTTTATCAGTAACAAGAGACTGCACAGCACTCCCCGGCCATTGGGCACAAGCAGTTTGATAACTCACTCCAGGATGGGGAGACCATAGGCTGGGCCACACTCATTTGGGAGTGGAATGGATGTTCTCCCATTTTTTCTCCATGGAAACCCTTTGAATGTGATTTGGGGCACCATTTACTTAAGATAGTTCATAAGCGGTGGGAGCAGAATTAGGCTATTCATCCCATCAAGTCTACTCCACCATTCAATCATGGCTGATCTATCTTTCCCCCCTAACCCCATTCTCCTGCCGTCTCACCATAACCCCTGACCCCCGTACTGATCGATAGTGGTTCACTGACTCGACTCCGATGTTAAGTCCACAAACCGCCTGTGGGGCTCAGTCAGTCCGAGGTGGCCTCCAGCTCCATCGATGGTAGGCTGCAGAGCGACCAAAGATGCGACCCGGAAAACAAGTTTCCCCCTCCTCCCAAATAAAACAAACCGGTGAACATTTACACAGACTTTTAAAACGGACTGAAAATAGAAAAAAGACGAATAAACAAACAGCCTGTTGGCGGGGCTGCCAATCGTGCGGCGCCCCTGGTGAAAATCTTTAGATTAAGTGAATGTGGATTCTACTTAAAGCTTGAATATTTTTGCTGTTGCAAAACAGAATGAAAAACAGAGTGAAAATGAAATTTAACATAAAAATTGCGGATGCAGGAACCATATATTGCTGTCTGACCTGCTGAGTTTTTCGTACAATTGCAGTTTTTATTTCAAATAACCCTAAAGACCCACTATGTTTTGTTTTTTATTTCTGGCGTTGGTTCAATGTGTTTCTGGATCATTGTCGGATGCCAACCATGTATTTTGCATGAAGAATGTAGCTTTTAAGATGCAAATGTTGTGCATAGACCACTGACCAAAGCATTTTGTTTGTGAACATCTAATGGAACCCTTGGTTGGTGACAGTTCAGGATAACTCACACCAGTGAAAGTGCAGCTATCACTCCAATCAGTGCATTTGCAGTTTATCCAACCAAAGTTTGCGCATTTGCCTAAAGCCTTTTTATCAAAACCAAAAATACTTGAATTTACAAAATAATGCAGAAAAACACCTGCAAATTGAAAATAAGGATGGCACAGTAGCACACCTGGTAGAGCTGCTGCCTCCCAGCGCTAGAGACCTGGGTTCAATCCTACCTATGGTGCTGTCTGTGTGGAGTTTGCTTGTTCTCCCTGTGACCACGTGGGTCTCCCCCCCAAGTGCTCCGGTTTCCTACCACATCCCAAAGGCGGGCAAGTTTGTAGGTTAGTTGTCCTCTGAAAATTGTCCCTAATGTGTGCAGGGAGTGGATGAGAAAGTGGGATAACGTTGAACTAGTGTGAACGGGTGATCGATGGTCAGTGTGGATAACATAGAACTATTGGGAACGGGTGCTCGATAGTCAGCACGGACTCGGTGGGCCGAAGGGCCTGCTTCCACGCCGTATCTCTTAACTAAACTAAACCAAAGTACAAAAATAAAAACCACATCTTATACATGCAAGTCTTGGATTCTGTACGTTCCATTTGTATGATCTTGGTTGTAAAGTATTTATAGGACCAAACCAAATGTCATTATCATTATCTCCTGTTTATTTCTCACCTATGTAGCTTTGCTCTAAACATCTTTCCCACCTGCGGCACACCTTGTTGGCGACCTAGGCAGCGTGGAGAATTTTCTCCCGAATTCCCCGGCAGATTTACAACCCCTCTCCATTGGTGTCTCCGTCTCCGTCTCCTTCTCCATCCTCAGCGCTGCTCCTTCTGCTTCGAACGACCAAAGTGATAAAGAGCGCAGGAAATTGGCTTTGAAAGCTGCCTCGTCACTCCTTCAGAGTGCCGCAGTGATGGCCCAGGGGCTTGTTACAGAGCCACATGTGTGTGGTGCTGACAAACTTTCCCTGGATGAAATAGCTCAGAGCAAAATCACACTGCTTTTGACTGCTCACTCGTCTGCCAATATATTTAGAATGTATGTCCCGCGGAATGTCCAATGTGGCAAATTGAAAGGCCACCCCGATGGATGTATTCGGCGTGGAAAAATGCCACACTATTCTTGCATATTTTTTGTCCTTGTTGTATTTTAAATTCATATTTTCAGTCGCACAGCACATAAATAGGCCCATCAGCCCGACTCGGACGAGTTCTACCTCGGTCTTGTAGGAAGGAACTGCAGATGCTGGTTTAAACCGATGATAGACACAAAATGCTGGAGTAACTGAGCGGGACAGGTAGCATCTCTGGAGAGAAGGAATGTGTGAGGTTTTGGGTCGAGTCCCTTCCTCAGACTGCTTCAGTGCCTGTCCCCCTGAGTTACTCCAGCATTTTGTTCCTATCTTCTGCCTTAGTCTCATTTGCCCATATCCCTCGAAACCCTTTCAATGCAAGTACATACAAATGGCTTTTAAATGTTGTTCTTGCACCTACATTTCGATTTTTTTTTAAATTATAGTTTAGTTACGGAGATACAGTGCGGAAGCAGGCCCTTCGGCCTACCAAGTCTCTGCCGACCAGCGATCACCCCGCACTGTATCCTACACACAAGGGGCAATTTACAATTTTACCAAAACCGATTAGCTTACAAACCTGCACGTCTTTAGAGTGTGGGTGGAAACGGAGCTCCCGGAGAAAACCCATGTAGGTCACGGGGAGAATGTACAAACTTTGTACAGACAGCACCCGTGGTCAGGATCGAACACTGGACTCTGGTGCCGTAAGGCAGCAACTCTACCACTGCGCCACCGAACCACCCCTTTTGTCCTTGACTTTTAAAATCCATATCTAGAGTATTACAGCACAGATACAGGCCATTCTGCCCAACGTCAAAGTTGTCCCATCTATCCTAGTCCCATTCGTCCATGCCGGGCCCATAACTCTCTAAACCTTTCCTACCCATGTACATCATAAGGTCATAAGGACATAAATGATAGGAGAAGAATGAGGCCCTTCGGCCCATCAAGTCTATTCCGCCATTCAATCATACCTGATCTATCTCTCCCTCCCAACACTCGTAACCCCTGACACCCGTACTAATCAAGAATCCAAAGGTTTTTTAAATGTTGTTCTTAAACTTATCTCTTATTGTTATATTTCTTGTTTTATTTTTCACATCAAGCGTGGAGTGTTTGTCTCTTTATTGCCTCCTTGCTAATGAATAGGAGCATTGAGCAACGATGGTGATAGCTGGACCATTCTGTGCATCCGTCTCCATGGCAACGTTGTAATCCGACATGGTGGAGCACAGCCACCAGGATGAGTCTACAGCTGTCTTCTCATTAGCACTATCTGGAGCTTCGGAAGTCCAAAGCTTCTGCCGGTGCTTTGGAAACGCAGGCACAGTGAGCAGAGGCCTCTCATTCCTATTGTCCGATCGGGATTGTCTACGTTCCAGATTGCGGAACGCGATGCTGTCAGCCTCCTGCAGGAATGCTCAATCTCTTGCCAGAAGGATCCGTTTTATCTCCCTCACGCAGCTGGTGGTGCTGAAAGGTCAGTGACCTACCCGGCACAGTGGCAGCAGCTGGCAGAGTCCAAAAATACATGCGTGTTGGTAGAATAATTGGCATGTAAATGATCCCCGGCGGGGAGGTGAGTGGTAGGTTCTGGGGGAAAGTCCAGAAACACAGCGTGGAAACGAGGCCCTTCGGCCCACCAAGTCCACACCGACCAGCGAGCACACGTATACTATCCGACACACTGGGGACAATTTACAGAAGCCAATTAACCTGCAAACGCGCATGTCTTTGGAATGTGGGTGGAAACCAGAGCTACCCGGAGAAAACCCACGCCTGCACAAACTCCGTACAGCCCAGGATTGAACCCGGGTCTCTGGCGCTGTACGGGAACAACTCAACCGCTGCGCCACTGTGCCGCACTGAAGAGTTGATGGGAATGTGAGGAGAGTAAAATGGGATGAGTGAATGGTGACTGGATGCAGCAGGGACATGGTGGGCTGAAGGGCCTGAAACATTTTCTAACTTCCCCAGTGCCACCTGCCTTAGAAACATAGAGAGTAGGCTATTCGACCCTTCGAGCCAGCACTGCCATTCAATATAATCATGGCTGATCATCCAAAATGAATACCCCGTTCCTCCTTTCTGCCCATATCCCTCGATTCCATTGCTATGCCTTGCTATGCATTTTTAGATCTCAACCAATCTACAAACTTTCAAGAAGATTGCAAATACTTTGATTTTATTTAGCTGAAATCTGGGTTAAATACCAACCACAGAGCTACATAGGGTTACACATAGGGCATGGAAATAGACCTTTTGACTCAACTCATCTATGCTGGCCTTGGTGCTTATCATCACTGGTCCCATTTGCCTGCAATTGGCCCACGTGCTTCTGAACCTTTCCTATCTATGTCCCTGTCCTTCTTCGTGACCACGTGAAGGTTGCAATCTTCCAGCCCGTCCCTGTCCTAATGTCTTATAAATGGTGTTGTTGTATCTGCTTCCTTGGCAACTCGTCACCCTCTGTGACAAGGGTGAGAAAGATCCCCCTCAGATCTCCTTTAAGTCTTTCCCCTCTCACCTTCATCCTTACGGCAACACAATGACTAGTTCACATTTAATGGAAGGCAGGACCGTTTCCCAGGACGATTGACGGAACTGCGGTCTCTGTTGGAGCGTAGGAGATTTGAGGAGTGAGCTCATAAAGGTGTATAAAGTAACAAAGGAAATGGATTGATTCGGGTAACTGTACAGTCTTTTTCGCAGGATAAGGTGCGTCCAAAACTAGAGGGCAGAAGTTTACATTGAGAAGGGAAAGATTTAAAAGGGATCCAACGATATACCTCCTTCCACACAGCCCTAGGGTGGGGTGTATGGAATGAGTTGCCAGAGGAAGTGGTAGAGGCGGGTACAATTAAAACATTCAGAGGACCCTTGAACAGGTCCATTGATAGGAAAGGTTTGGAGGGATATGATGCAGGCATGTGGTACCAAGGAAGAGTCCCGACCCGAAACGTCACCCATCTCCAGAGATGCTGACTGAACCGTTGAGTTAATCCTGTTATTTGTGCCTATCTGTGGTGCTAGCTTGATTGGGCAACTTGGTCGACATGGATGCGTTGGGGGCCGAAGAGCCTGTTTACATGCTGTACAGCTCTATGACTCTACAATTCTTTTAAGGCAGACTATCTATAACAATCCTGTTTCACTCAATGTGCTTGCGTTTTCACTGTTATTTGAAGTGCTGCAGTGAAACTTCCAAGATATCGCGGAACCTGCAAATGAATTGCAGTTTTTGTGACAACTGTCCCTCCTGTTCCTTAGAATTACAACTGCTAAGGTATCAGACAACCTGCCAAAACTCGGGACCATTGGTCCAGGGATGAGTTTTAATCCCAGTAATTAAGTAAATTTGCAACTTAAATAGCAGCAAGTTAGAATGGCACGACTAGAATGATGATTTTATCTAGAGATCTTTTATCTAGAATGATGATTTATTTTAATCGTAGCTTTCAGGAGCTGTCTAAAATGTCGGCACAACGGCACAGCTGGTAGAACTGCTGCCTCACAGCGCCAGAGACCCGGGTTCAATCTTGACCTTGGCCGCTGCCTGTGTGCAGTTTGCATGTTCTCCCTGTGACTGTGTGGGTTTCCTCCGGGAGCTCCGGTTTCCTCCCGCATCCCACAGACATGGGGTTTGTAGTTTAATTGTCCCCTGTAAAAAATAAAATTGCCCCAAATATGCAGGAAGTAAATGAGAAGGCGGGATACCATACAACCTCCGTGAGCGGGTGATTGGTGGCTGGACTGGACTCAGTGGGCTCTTTGCTGCGTCTCTAAAGTAAACTAAACTAAAATAAAATTAAAACCAAAAAATTACTGAAAATACTCAACAGGTATATGTATAGCATTATCTGATTTAATTGGACAGCATGCAAAACAATGCTTTTCACTGTACCTCGGTGCAAGCAACAATAATACACTTAAACAGATCAGGCTGCATCCGTTCTGATGAAGGGACTTTGATATGAGACAGTAACCCTGTTCATCTGCCCACAGGTGCAGACTGACCAGCTGAGTATTTCCAGTATTTTCTGTTATTAGGTTAGATTTCCAGCAGTTTTTACTGATTTTTCCAGCAGCTTTCAACTGCCTCCTCGGTTCAGGGGCAGGAAGGGCAGGCCATAAATGCTGGCATTGTCATGTGAGTTCACATCCTATGAATAAATAAATAGAAAATAAATTCTGGCCTTTCTAGGGCTGCACGGTGGCACAGCGGTAGAGTTGCTGCTGTTCGATCCTGAGTACCCGTGCTGTTTGTACAGAGTTTGTACGTTCTCCCCGTGACCGCGTGGGTTTCCTCCGGGTTCTCCGGTTTCCTCCCACGCTCCAACGACGTGCAGGTTTGTCGGCTATTTGGCTTGGTAAAATTGTAAATTCTCCCTAGTGTGTGTCGGGTAGTTTTAGTGTGCGGGGATCGCTGGTCGGCACCAACTGGGTGGGCCGAAGGCCCCGTTTCCGCGCTGTATCTCCAAACTGAACTAAATCAATTTGAATGCAGACACCTTTAAAATTTGTTAATTTCCTCTCAGAGAATCCTAAAGGGCCTGTCCCACTTACGCGACCTTTACAGGCGACTGCCGGCACCCGTGATAGGTCGGCGAAATTTTCAACGTTGAAAATTCAGTGGCGACCAGAAAGACGCTACAACTCTTTGGAGACCTCTCAGGACCATAGGAGACCTCACGACTGCGGTCGTGAGAGGTTTCCTATGGTCCTGAGAGGTCACCCGCTACATGTCGCCAGGGGTCGCCTGTATGGTCGTGAGAGGTCTCCTATGGTCGTGAGAGGTCTCCAAACAGTCGTAGCGTCTTTCTGGTCGCCGCTGAATTTTCAACATGTTGAAAATGTCGGCGACCCATCACGGGTTCCGGCAGTCGCTTAAGTGGGACAGGCCCCTTAAGGATCTAGGGGGAAGGTTAGCTGAAAGCCACTCCTGTCTGTCTTTGTGTTCTATCACCTCTCATCGGAGTGCCTGTTCAATCTTGTGTAACCTTTACCAGATGATGGATTTAACCCTTTTTCTGGTGGCTGGAAAGCCTTGGAGAATTGTCACAGCCTCTGCTACCTCCACTCCAATGCCTCGGTTAATGGGAATTTTTCTGCAGCCATTCAGATAGAAGGCCACATCTTAAAGGTAGGGGATCATGCTGCCGCAATCCCATCATCCGCCTTGTAAGCACCCTCTCGGTTTGTTGTGACAGCGGTTGGCAATAATGGCTGTTTTTCAGCTGTGCAGCGGGACCCAACGTCAGCCGTGACAGAATGCGAGTTGCTCAGGCCTTTGTCTCAAGAGAAGACAAATGTGTTCTATTTCACCAACTTCTCAAGAAATTGAAAACCAGACATTAACAGCAAGAAATTCACTGAAAATTGCTCATGTTTTGTTTTGTGTGTGAGGGGGCTTTCAAACTCCCAACAATATTGGAACAATTTGAACGTCCACGCATAGCCGCGGGGAAGATTTCCTATCTGCCTCTGTTTTCTTACAGAATGGGGACTACTTAAACTTGTCAAGTGTGTCAATGTTACTGTCAGTAATATTGATTGCTGGACCGTACCTTAAGGGGTTCTTCAAAGCAGGTTCAATATTTCATCATCTTGAAGCTTCATGAATTTTTGCATTCGGCCTCTAGACTCATTGCCCCATATGTGTTTGATCTCGATTTTAATTAACCTTTTGATTTTTATTGAGGATATTTCCTTTACGCTATCTTGACGATTAACAGGATGGGAAGTATAAGTATTTGCATTCATCTTTTTCCTCAAAGCATTTGATCCTTTGTAAATAAAACCGAAATAAATGCTGAAAACTCTTATGATGATTTTCAACTTAAGCTGATGATGTAACATAGACACTGTGCCACTGTGTCCCTCCTGTCTAAATTCGCTGTGATTTACTGTGATCGAGGAGTTTTGGATGATTAAAGAGTTTGGGGGTGGGTGGGGGGGGGGGGAGAGACATGCAGGAACCATTTTCTTGTTGACTGAACAAGAGGATACAACCTTCACATTACAGCTAGCCTGTGAAAGATGAGGTGTCGGAACAAGAGCAGGGTAGATGAAATGAGAACCATTCGGCTGAGGTTACAACATAGAACGGTGCAGCTTAGGAACGGGCGCAATGGCGCAACGGTAGAGTTGCTGCCTCACAGCGCTAGAGACCCGGGTTCGAACACGACTACTGGTGCTTGGCCGCATGGAGTTTTGTACTTTCTCCCCGTGACCTGTGCGAGTTTTCTCCAGGATCTCCAGTTTCCTCCCGCTCCAAAGACATGCAGGTTTTTAGGTTAACTGGCTTGTCTAATTGTAAATTGTCCCTGGTGTGTGTAGGAAAGCGTTAATGTGCGGGGGATCGCTGGTCAGCACAGACTCGGTGGGCCGAAGGGCCTGTTTCCATGCTGTATGTCTAAACTAAACTAAACTAATGGAAAAGGCCCTTCATCCCACAATGTCTATGCCGAACAAGATGTTAAAATAAACTAATCTCATCTGCCAGCACGTTCATAAGTGATAGGAGCAGAAGTAGGCTATTTGGCGCATTAAGTCTACTCTGCCATTCAATCAGGGCTGACCTATATTTCTCTCTCAACTCCATTCTCCTGCCTTCTCCCCATAATCCTTGACACCCTTATGTATGTGATCTACATCCCTCCATCCTCTGCATATCTGTCCTTGATTATGATCAAGTCCCCACCTCCCCCCCACAGGGAATCTAGTGATATGGATCATCTGCAGGCAGAGGAGATTAGTTTATATTGGAATCATATTAGGCACAGACATTGTGGGCCAAAGGGCCTGTTCCTGTACTGGACTAAGTTCTACGTGCATGGCTTCACTTCTAGGGAGAGGTGTTAGTTCAAGAGTCAGATAGCAGTGGAGACGAAGCTGTTCCTCAGTCTAGATATGCGAGCTTTTAAGCTCCTGCATTTTTTCACAGAGGTAGAGGAGAGGTCAGGGAGCTCAGAATGATGCAGTGTGTCGGAAGCCCCTATGATTTACTACCTCGCCAGCACCCAACGTATAAATCTCACATGTTTACCGGCGGCTGGGAATTGTATCCAGCAATGGGCTTGTGCCTTGAGAAGGAACAGAGAAGGCAGGCTGCGTGGAAATTATTAGTTTGTTTGCTTGTCAATTCAAACTTGCTTTTCACATTGTGTAAGAGGGAACTGCAGAAGCTGGTTTAAACCGATGATAGACACAAAAAGCTGGAGTAAGGCAGCATTTCTTGAGAGAAGG
The DNA here is from genome assembly GCA_035221665.1 of Okamejei kenojei. Classification (NCBI taxonomy): domain Eukaryota; kingdom Metazoa; phylum Chordata; class Chondrichthyes; order Rajiformes; family Rajidae; genus Okamejei; species Okamejei kenojei. The sequence goes on from CM069162.1 coordinate 11,686,717, forward strand.
AATGGGTGACGTTTTTGGGTCGAGACCTCTAGTCCTAGACTCTCCCACTAGTGGAAATATCCTTTCCACATCCACTCTATCCAAGCCTTTCACTATTCTGTACGTTTCAATGAGGTCCCCCCCTCATTCTTCTAAACTCCAGCGAGTACAGGTCCAGTGCCGACAAACGCTCATCACAGGTTAACCTACACATTCCTGGGATCATTCTGGGAGTGGGGTCGTAACCGATGGGAAACGTCCGGGGAAACGATGGGAGCCGGGCATGGGCCGGCAGGTCCGTCCGTTATATCCGGCATCTGTTATAACGGGAAGACGGACACAAAAAGCTGGAGTAACTCAGCGGGACAGGCAGCATCTCTGGAGAAAAGGAATGGGTGACGTTTCGGGTCGAGACCACTTCTTCAGCCAGCTCACCATTCGCAATGCCATCTGTGGCCACTTGGGGGATTTCAACAAATGTTGCCCAGATTATAGGGGTGGACGGACCATCAGTTGTTCAACCTGTACTATGTTTACATGTCTGCTGCAAGTAAGAATTTCATTGTTCTGTGTCAGGACATATGACAATGTGATTAGTATTCGTGTCAGGGGTTATGAGGTAAGGGCAGGAGAATGGGGGGGTTTGAGAGAGAAAGATAGATCAGCCACGATTAAATGGCGGAGTAGACTCGATGGGCCGAATGGCCTAATTCTGCTTCTATCACTTATGAACTTTTGAAAACACTCTTGTCTCTTGCTCTGGGACTTTTGGTCGTGCATCATTGACTTGAACCTCTCCTTTACTTCCTGAGCTTTACGGTGGGGGGGGGGGGGGGGGGGGGAGGAACCAGCCAGTCTGTCCTTTAAGGAGATAGACTGCGGTTTATTTTTCTTGCTGGCTTTGCGTAGATTTCCCGTGTACAGTATTTGGCTTTGTTTGATGTACAAAGGGTTAACTGTGTGTTCTAGTGATACCCTGAATAGAGAGAATGCAAGAGGAACAAGAACCGTAACATTGTGCATAAATCACTATGATTAGGGATTTCGAATTCTGAAACGTTTCATGGTTAAAATGACCTGATTTCACAATAGCCGATATTTTGCGAGTGGGAAGCTCAGTTGGTTAATCAGTAGCATGTTCTCCAGATGGTTTGATATCCTCAAGCTCCCTTAATTTAACAGAATTATTTAACAAACCCTTCCCTTCTCTCCAGTGCATTCCAAGACAACATCTAATTCAAAGTACTGATGCATCTAAATGATACCGACTTCCAGGAGGTATTGGAGATGACAAATTAAATAGCTGCTCGTCAACTGTAACTGCGGAAAGCTTTAGCTCAGCATCAGCATGGAGGGAGAATGCTCGGGCATGCAAGGTGATGAATCTTTGTCATTCCCTCCCTCAGAGGGCTGGGTTGGTTCAGTCGTTGAGTTTATTCAGAACAGATATTACTGGATTTTAGGATATTAAAGCAAGCAAGAAATACGTGGATGGTGCAGGTAAATAGCACTGAGGTACAAGATCAGACATAACAATGAAAGGTGGAATGGACTTGGTGGGCCAGATATCTCTCCATTCTTATGTTATTATTTTCTCCTAGTTTCTTTGCACTGTGTCCTTTTGCATTGTGAGAAGTCCATAAGTGTATTTGATCTCCATTAAGTTCAGTCCACGCTGACCAGCGATCTCTCTGTCTGTACACACTTCTTCCTCTTCCGTGTGGCGTGCACAGCCTAAAGTTGTTGGACAACTTGTTCTATTTGATCTTATTCCGTTTGTGCACGTCGAGTTGATGGCACTAGTCGAAACAGGGCGGACCACGTGAAGGTTGCAATCTTCCACCCCTCTACACACAAACACTGTCCTACACACTAGGGGCAATTTACAATTTTACAAAAGCCAATTAGCCTTCAAATCAGTACATCTTTGGAGTGTGGGAGAAAACCGGAGCACCCGGAGAAATTCCACACAGGTCACGGGGAGAACGTACAAAAACTCTACACAGACAGCGCCCGCAGTCAGGATTGAACCCGGGTCTCTGGCGTACCCTCTACCTTTGAGCCACCATGCTAAAGAAGTGTTAAGAGGGCTATGGACCAAATGCAGGCAAATGGGCTCTGCTAAGTGTGCTCATCTTGTCGTCATCGACAAAGTGGCCTAAGGGTCTGCTTCCCTGAACAGTTCTATGACTCAAAGTGACTCACCTAGCACACTGAAACCACTTCACAGCACTTCCCGACCCCTCCATCATTACCAGCAAGATGAGCACGAGCAGCAGGTAATGGGAATACCACTCACCGTAGGTTTCCCACCAAAATGGATGCTTAAAGGCCCGTCCCACTGTACGAGGTAATTCAAGAGTTCTCCCGAGTTCTCCCCTGATTCAAGCTCGTATAATGTATGTAGCGGCTATGTAGGAGTTCGTGGATGACACGTAGCGGCTTGTACGAGAAACGGTAGGCACTCGGGAAATCCGGTAAAGTCGTGACGTTTTTTCAACACTGTGAAAAATGTCCACGAGTAAAAAAATACTCGTGATGAAAAAAATTGTTCCTTTTTACTCGTACGAGCCGCTACGTATCCGCCACATACATTACACGAGCTCGAATCAGGGGAGAACTCGGGAGAACTCTTGAACTACCTCGTACAGTGGGACAGGCCCTTAACACACTTGGAAATAAATCGGAAGTCTTCATCATTGTTAGGTCTGAATCCTGGAACGCCTTTCCTAATTAATGCCGTAGGAACACCTTCACCCAGTACAAGAAGGGCGGCACAGGGGGTGGAGCAGTGACGCAGCTTGTAGAGCTGCTGCCTGACAGCGCCAGAGACCCGGATTCGACCCTGACTCCGGATGCTGTCTGTGTGGAGTTTGCACATTCTCCCTGTGAACTCGTGGCTGCTCCCGATTCCTCCCACATCCCAAAGACGTTTGGGTTTGTAGGTCGACAAAAAATGTTGGTGTAACTCAGCGGGTCAGGCAGCATCTCTGGAGAAAAATAATAGGTGATGTTTCGGGATCTGAAGGAGGGTTTCGGTCCGAAACGTCACCTATTCTTTTTCCCCAGATATTCTGCCTGACCCACTAAGGTACACCAGCATTTTGTGTCCATCTTTGGCGTAAATGAGCATCTGCAGTTCCTTCCGACGCAGGGAAAATTCTGTAAATTGTCCTTAGTGTGTAGGATAGATTGAGTGTACGGGTGATGTAGGTCGGTGCAGACTCGGTGGGCCAAAGGACCCGTTCCATGCTGTGTCCCTAAATTAAGGTCGCTCACCTCCATTCTGGGTTTTTAGGGATGCAGCATGAAAACAAACCCTTTGGCCCACCGAATCCATGCTGACCCTCGCACCTGCTCTATTATCCCACTCCCTGCACCTTTGGGGCAATTTTACAGAACCCATTTAATCTACAAACCAGCACGTCACAGGGAGAACGTGCAAACTCCACACAGACAGCACCCGAGGTCAGGATGGAACCCGGGTCTCTGGCGCTGAGGGGCAGCGGCTCTACCAGCTGTGCCGCCGGGCAATTACAGGTGGGCCTTGTGGAGACAAAGAAATGCAGATGCTGGTTTACACAAAAGGAGCCACTCAGCGCTGTCAGGCAACATCTCTACAGAACGTGTTCAGGTGACGTTTGGGATTGAGAACCTTCTTCAGACCAGCTCAGGCGGGCTAAGGCTATTGAGACTGTGCAGGATACTGGGAGATAATCTGGCCATCCTTTACAGCTCACGGCAGGCAGCAGTGAAGCACGGGATTGGAGTCAGAGATGAGTCTACAATCTCAGTTTGACTGGCAGCTTTTAAATAACAGAGGCAGGCTGTTGACAGGTTAAATCAGATGTGACCTTTCTCCCTGGAACTTTCTCCCTGGACAAACTAATTAACTCTGAATTTAGAATTTAAATGCTGGGGGTTGAGAATTTATTCAGAGAACGCTCTCAAAGGGGCTGCACGGTTCAGGAATGCGATGCTTGAGAGGGACACCGTTTCCAATTTGGCTGAGGTATTTAACATGGGGTTAGTTAAATGAAGGCATTAAAAGGACAGGGAGGGAGGGCCACTATGAGCAGCGTCACAGGCTTGAGGTCTGCCTGTCTTTCAGATGACACGGTAAATCAGAGCCTCGTTTGCTCTGGCAAGACGACTTAAAAATGCAACATCATTATTTCGGAAGGGATTGAGTTTTCCCCCGAGCCCTGATCAATATTAACCTCGATCACAGCGCCACCAAAGCAAATTATCCAGACGAGACTGTAAACGTGGGAACTTGCTGCATTTTCTATTTGACATTATATTAGTGACTTCATTCAAAGGTATTTCATAAGTGGAAAAGCATTTTGGGATGTATCGAGGTCTTTGAAGGCGCTCTATAAATAGAAGTTCCATTGCTATGTTTCTAGGTCATTTGCCAGCTGCTGCTAATCATGTGGTTGGAGCAACAACTTCCAATGCAAAAAAAAAACGGAGCCGCAGCCTAGTGTCGGCACCTTGGAGTTTACGCTCCCCGTGACCTCGAGGCTGGGATGATGCCTGTATAGCGACGAGACCAAGCGCAGGCTCGGCCGCCGCTTCACTGAACACCTCCGCTCAGTCCGCCTAGGCCGACACGATCTCCCCATTGCTAAACACTTTAATCCCCCTCCCAGTCCCACACTGACCTTTCTGTCCTGGGCCTCCTCCACTGTCAGAGTGAGGACCAACACAAATTGGAGGAACAGCACCATATATTTTGCTCGGGCAGCTTACAATACCCAGCGGTATGAATACCGATTTATCTAACTTCAAGTAACCCTTGCTTTCCTTCTCTCTCCGTTCCCTACCCCCATCCTAGATCTCCGACCATTTTCACTGTCCTTCTGATTAATTTTACCGGTTGTATGCCTCCTTGTCACGTCACCCATTCCTTCTCTCCAGAGATGCTGCCTGTCCCTCTGAGTTACTCCAGCATTTTGTGTCTTATCTTCGGTGTAAACCAGCATCTGCAGTTCCTTCCTACACATGATGCCTCTCTAGACAGCTTCTAGCACCTCTATGTCCCACTCTTCACCCCCTACATTTGTTAAACACTAATACCGTTCACTCCCACAAGATCGTATTTACATTGGTTCAAGCAAACTGGATTGTTAAGGACCAGAGGAATAATGTAGGAAGGGTCTCGACCCGAAACGTCGCCTATTCCTGCTCTCCATAGATGCTGCCTCACCCGCTGAGTTCCTCCAGCATTTTTGTCTACCTTCAGAGGAATAATGTACCTTTTGTTTTTAAATAACCCTCTGAAACTCCATTGTCATTGTATTTTTTCAGTCAATCTGAGAGGGAAATTTAATTTAATTTAAATTTAATTTAAACATCTCATTTGAACAAGCAGGTAACCATAGTGTTATAGAGTCATACAACATGGAAACAAGCCCTTTGGCCCAATATGCCACAGCCAACCAACAGGCCTCATCTACACTACTCCCACCTGCCTGCATTTGGCCCTTAACCCTCGAAACCTGTCCTATCCATGCACCTGTCTAATTGTTTCTTAAACGTTGCAGTAGTCCCTGCCATAACTACCTACTCTGGCAGCTCGTTCCATACACCCACCACCGTTTGTATGAAAAAGTTCCCCCTCAGATTCCTATTAAATCTTTCCCCATTCACCTCAAACCTATGTCCTCAGCATTTGTGGAGGAAAGGGATTGGCAAGGTTGCTGATCGGGACCATTCTTCAGACTGATTGTAGCAGGAGGGTGAAAGCTGTAAAGAGGTGGGGTGTGGAAAAAGCCTGCCATGATAAGTGAGGAGAGATAAGGCAGAGGGGTGGAGGAAGGATTGGGTGATGGGCAGAGATGAAGATTACTAGAGATAAAGAGGAGATAAAAGGGTGTCAGGTAAGGAGAGCAGAAGAGTGAAATCTAAGGCCAGAGGAGTACCATAGTTGAAATGGGGGAGGATATGAGACAAATGGGTGCACAAGGGGAGGGGTTGGGAGCACAGATAAGGAAGAGGGATGACTTAAAATTGGACAATTCTATGTTCATATTGTCAGGCTATAAGCCACCCAAGCAGAATATGCGATGATGTTCATCCAGTTTGTGTGTGGCCTCACCCGAGCAATGGAGGAGGCCAAAGACAGGAAGGTCAGCATGGAAGGGTAAGTTAAAACTAAAGAGATCCAGCGGACGGAGTGCAAATGCGTCCATGCTTGGTCTCGCCAATGCAACGGAGGCCACCAAAAGCAAGAGACAAGTCTGAAGAAGGGTCTCGGCCCGAAACGTCACCCATTCCTTCCCTCCAGAGATGCTGCCTGTCCCGCTGGGTTACTCCAGCATTTTGTGTCGATCTTGGGTTCAAAGAGATGTATGCATGTCCTACATAAAGCGCACACTCTCCTCCCATATCCTTCACCATCCCCATTTCAACTGGGAATTGAATGAAAATGTTATTCTAGTTGCTGCCAAATCATTTAGAGCAGCCTTTGTTATTTCCAAAGATGTATAAGAACTTCAAACACAGAGGCGTAGATTTTTGGAGCAAACACAAGATCAGATTTGCATGGTGTAAGGCTGAACTAATCTGAGACCCAGAGAATGTGATAAAATGTTTTAGAAATGTATGGTAAATAGGGAGAGGAGTCATCATTGTAATTAAGACTGAAAGCGCCAATGTATTTGGAGAGGGAAAGTCACTTTATGGGTGCAGTTATTAAATGGAAAACAATTTTAAACCCTGATTCTGGTCACCTTTCAACTCTGTAGCTTCCTTGTAGCAGTTGTGCAGAGGCAGAAAGTATAAATTAGCAATTTGACCAGCATGTAATAAAGATGGAGTTTTAATGCAAGATTTGATAGCAGGACGGGTGGCAGAAAGATAGTAAATTATTTGAGTGTAATCAGAGTAACTTTGATGTTGGGACCTTTCTTTAGATTGATGGGACCTTGATCAAGGGTTAGGTATGAGCGGACATGTGAGGGTCCGTCAGGCAGACGAAGGGTCCTGACCTGAAGCGTTGTCTGTCTGTTTCTCTGCAGTTGCGTTCCTATACCCAGAGAAGGGGAATCGAGAACCAGAGGACATGGGTTTAAGGTGGTGGGGGTGGGGGGGGGGGGGGGAGATTTAAGAGGAATATGAGGGGCAGCTTTATTACACAAAGGGTGGTGGGTGCATGGAACAAGTTGCTTTATTATAGGCTGGTATATTCTGCTTTATATAGAGGGCAAATACAGGAAGGTAGCCAGCATCATCAAAGACCCACACCATCCTGGCCACGCTCTTATTTCACTCCTACCATCGGGAAGAAGATACAAGAGCCTGAAAACCTTGACCATGATGTTCAAGATCAGCTTCTTCCACGCATTCATCTCGCTCTTACACACTACACAACACTAATTTTAATTATGGACGTCTCGGGACTGCCTTTGGGTACACCAAGGGACACTTTATTTTGCTTTGCACTAGCAATGTGGTTGCCAATTGCTTGAGTTTTCATATATTATATATTAGCTAGGTGTGTTGCACCTATAGGTTTGTATCCTGCTTTAAATAAAGGCTTCATTGTTCCATTGTCGGTATATATGACAATGAAGCAGTCTTGACTCTTGAGAGTTGGAATCCTTAAGGGCCTGTCCCACTTACGTGATTTTTTTGGTCACTTCCCGGCACCCATCATAGTCGCAGCAGGTCGGTGAAATTCTTTCACATGGTTAAGGTTGGTGTCTGGGGCGCATTGCCAGTGAGACGAGAACGTTTTATTGTCATATATTCCGAATTGGGACAATTACATTTTTACGGGCCTGTTCCACTTACGTGATTTTTTCGGCGAGTAGCCGGCACTCATCATAGCCACAGCAGGTCTCCAAAAATGTTCAACATGTTGAAAATCCAGCGGCGACCAGCAGAAGGTACGACTCTTTAGGCGACTACACACGACCATACAGGCGTCACCCCGCGATACCGCCTTCTCCCTGTAATCTTTGACATCTTTAGTCGTCAAGATGCTGCCTGACTCACTGAGTTACTCCGTCACTGTGTTCTAGCATCTGCAGTTTCTTGTGTCTGCTTGTCCTCATCAACAGAGCTGCTGTAGAGATGGTTGACAGCTTCACCGTCCTTGGCATCCATATCACCAGACACCTAAAGTGGTCCCTTCATATTGATGCGGCGATCATGAAAGTAATGCAGTGTATTTACTTTCCTGAAAAGATTCAGCATGTCTATGGATTTTTACTTGAACTTCTGCAAATGACTATAGAAAGTATCCTGACAGGATGCATCTCAGCCTGGCTTGGCAACTGCCCCACCCTTGACCACTTGAACCAACAGAGTGGTGATCTCAGCCCGCTCCATCACAGGCTCGGCACCTCCTTCCCTCCAGTCCAACTTTACAGTGTGTGGCATCAGGAAGGCAACAGTGTCAGCTACCTTGGCCATTCCTATGTCTCTCTTCTGCCTTCCTGGAGAAGATACAGGAGCTCAAAAGCTCAAGACATGCAGAGTTAACAACAGCTTCTTCCCCACTGCTATCTAACTCCCGAACTAATCATCTCTTTCACACTCCGCCTGAGGGGATGCTGCTTTATGCCATTCAGTCTGAAGAAGCTTTCCCACCCATAACCTAATTTATTCTTTTTTCCTCGAGAGATTCTGCCTGACCCGCTGATACTCCAGTATAGAAGTTGGGAGGTGAGTATAGAGGTTGTGAGGTCATGTTGCAGTTGTATAAGACGTTGGTGAGGCTGCTGTGTGCAGTTCTGGGCACCATGTTATAGAAAAGATGTCAAGCTGGAAAGGGAACAGAGAAGATTTACAAGGATGTGACAAAATGAGGGAAGAAGATTAGACTTTCTTGCCTTCCATCACAGTGAGGAATGTGGGGAATCCGCTGTGGTGGATGCTTATGTTAACTTTTATATAGTTGTGTGTCTTGTTGCTTTTTTGAATATGGCTGTATGGTAATACGAATATCACTGTACCTTAATTGGTGCACATGACAATAAAAGACCTTTGTAACCTTTGAAATAGATAAGATGAATGCGCAGTTGTTTATTCAGGGTTGGAGAATCAAGAAATAAGAAGGCATAGGTTTAAGGAGAGGGGGCAAAGGATTAATCGGAGCCTGAAGAGCAACTTTTTAACTTAGAGGGTGGTGGCTACATGGAACGAGCTGCCAGATGATGTAGTTGGGCAGGTAGTTTAGTTTAGAGATATTTTGTGGAAACAGCCCCTGCGGCCCACTGAGTCCATGCCTCCCAGTGATCAACCTTACACTAGTTTCATCCTGCACACTAAGGACAATTTACAGAATCAATCAACCTTCAAACCCGCAAACCTTCAAACTCGTTGGAATGTGGGAGGAAACCGGAGCACCCGGAGAAAACTCACGCGGCCACAAGGAGGACGTACAAACTCTGAACAGACAGCACCCGAGGTCAGGATCGAACCCGGGTCTCTGACGCTATGAGGCAGCAACTCTACCACCGCACCTCTGTGCCACTAGAAGAACATTTAAAAGAGATTTGGGCGGGTACATGGACAGGAGATAGTTGAAGGGATATGAGCCGGGCACAGGCCAATGGGACTAATTTGGATGGGTCATCTCGCTCAGTATGGAAGGGTTGGGCCAAAGGGCCGGTATACCTGTTTTATTAATCTATGCCTCACCAGTCGGCAGAATATGCACAAAGATTCAGTGATGCAGTCGAGCAGTGAAATCAGAGTAAGCCATTTTTTTAAATTAAAAATAGGAACAAAAATAACGCTGCAAATTTCTTCCTGAAGAATGGTCAAATTTGCTCTGTGCTGTCAGACAGGGCTAGCTGCTCGGAATCTAAAGTGTATGAACAAGGTGAAACCAATTGACTATTAAACGTTCCATTTCTGACAGATCCACTTAATCGTTAAGAAATAACTAAAGGTAAAAGACAAAATGATGGAATTTATTCCAGAGACTGGAAGTAATGGAGTGATAACTCCCAGACACCAATTATAATCCATCTCGCTTCATGCTGACCCGTTTGCCTTGAACTCATCTTGCTTTGCAGCACTTCTACTGAGTAAAAACAAATCACCTCCTCGGCTAAAGTTAAATCTATCCCAGCTCTTGATGGAAGCTTGCAGCGTAGACTTTACAAAGCACTCGATCATATCTTCCTTGTGTATACTGGAGATTACTGGCGTACACCCATGTGACATATTCCACCTTGGGCAGGGGACTCCAAGGTCAGATACCTTGACCCAATGAAGACCAGTTCTCCCTCTGTTCTGGGTGCCAGTGCATTACCATAACTCCTCACTACTCAGTTTCAATGGTACCAAACATGAGATGGTCAAGGGCTCCAAGTTCCTAGGTGAAAATATCACCGACATTTTGTCTACAGTCATAAAAAACGCACCGGCACCTCAAATTCCTCCGAAGATGAAGGAGAGTTAGCATGTCTTCAATGACACTTACCAACTTTTACAGATGCACCAGGGAAAATATCCTATCACAACTCGGTGTGGGATGTAGCGCAGTGCAGCCAGCCTCACCGCCATTGACTCCAACTACACTTTGTGCTGCCTCGGGAAAACAGGCAACACAATCCTTTTTCACCCCAGTCCTTCCCTCTTCTCCCCTCTCACCGTGGGCAGAAGATACACACACAACGCTGCCTAGTAGTACGGATTTTCCCTATTTTGTACTGAAATGCGATAAGAATACGGATGTACGGATTTGCTTTGTAAAATACGGATTTTTATTTAAACCGGCCCGACTTCCTGTTTCATCTTGCTGCTTAAAAAATACAAGGATATAAAAAGTCATACTGTAACTCTAAAAATTATAGCAGATTAAATCTATTAGTATTTTACATTTGAAGATCTGGATGATTATTTTTGTAAGCTTTGATCTGCCTGGCCCGCTTCAGGTTCAAACAGCGCTGTCAGTTTAGCGCGTGGGAATTTAAACGAACAGCGCTATGGGCTTTACACATAGCGCTACGGCCACAGCGCTATGGGTCTCAGACTGTTCGGGGAGGGAGAGAGGGAGAAGGAGAGAGGGAGTGAAAGGGAGGGAGGGAATAAGAGAGGGAGGGAGAAAAAAGGAAGGAGAGGGTGGAAGAGAGGGAAGAGAGGGAGGGAAAGGGGATGGAGAGGGAGGGAGGGAGGGAGCGAGGGATGGAGGGAAAGAGAGGAAGGAGGGAGAGAGAGCGAGGGAGGGAGAGGAAGGCTTCCAAAATGGCTTCTCCATCATCATCTGGTGCTAAGAGCAGGAAGCAGCCGTTCAAACAGAAGTATACAAAGAGATGGCAATGAATGCACTGCCAAGTAAGGTGTGTAGATGACATGTCAATTGATAGCAAAGTTATGCATTCTTGTACTCTTACATAGGTATGCACACATAAAAAACAACATTTTTTTCAGCAAAATGGGACCGTGTAAAACTACTGATTTCCTCAGCAGAATACTGATTTTCAGGTACTAGAATACTGAAATGCCCTGTCAAAACGGGGCAGCTCTGCACAGAAGGCACGCGCCACCACATTCTTCCCCGTGTAGCAGCGGTAGAGTTGCTGCCTTACAGCGCTTACAAGCACCGGTGGCCCGGGTTCGATACCGGCTACATGCGCTGTCACTGCGGAGTTTGTACGTCCTCCCCATGACCTGCGTGGGTTTTCTCCGAGATCTTCCCCCAACACTCCAAAGATGTACAGGTTTGTAGGTTAAGTGAGTTGGTATGAATGTAAATTGTCCCCAGTGTGTGTAGGATCGTGGTAACTCGCGGGGATCGCAGGCCGGTGCGGATTCGTCGGGCCAAAGGGCCTGTTTCCGTGATGTATCTCCAAACTAAAATAAACTAAACTGAATGGACCTCCTATTACCTAGGGTGTAGGCCCGATCTTCCAACCTACCTCAATGGGGAACTTGGGCTTTTTTCTTTGCAACTTTAACACTATGATGTTGTTACTATTTATTCTGCACTCTGGTAATTTTTCTCATGACATGACATGTTGGACTTGTGTACAAATGGCTTAATTGTACTCATGCACAGTGTGCTTTAATTTGACTGGATAGCTTTTCCCTGTATCTTGGTAAACGTGTCACTCATAAACCAATACCACTTCTCCAACTATGGCTGTGAGTATCTCCTGACTGTGTGGTGCCCCTCTGTATCTCACCAGAACAGCAATCTAAATGTGTACATCTGTGCCTCTCGAGTGGGCTCTATTGTATCAGTTTATCATTGTCAAGTATAGCAAGGTGCAATAAGATTTTTCTTATTACGTGTTAGCCAGATGGGTCACACCAAACATGAATGCAACAAGATACAATAAATAGAGTGCATTTATAGTGTTATGGCTACAGAGAAAGTGCAGATTAAAAAAAAACAAATTCAGAGACTGCTGGAAGTTAGCTTGGAGCACCGGGAATCTTTAGCATATGAGATGTCCGTCAAAATAGTCTTATAACAGCGGGGAAGAGTTTGTTGGTAAGTGCATCCAAGGTTTTATACTTTCTGCCTGATGGAAGAGGTGAGAAGAGAGAATAACTGGGGTATGAGTGATCCTTGATAATGTCAGCTACTTTCCAAGGCAACATGAAGTGTAGATGGCGTTGATGGAGGGGGGAGTCTGGTTAGTGTGATGTATTATGTAGCCTTCACCACTTTCTGTACTATTTTGCAGTCTCGGGTAGAACACTGATGTATTCCAATAGGATTCCTTCTACGGTGTAGCTGTAGAAATTAGTAAGAGTCATAACATTGGAGACATGCCAAATATCCCTTGTCTTCTGAGGAAGTTGGTGAGTTTTCTTGGTCGTATATGGTTTTACCAGGTCAGCATTGATGATATTTACACCCAGGAAGCTCAGGAACGGGAGGAGAAGTAAATAAAAACGGGCTTGGCATCTGTCTTGACCTGCAATGGGTGTTTTGATCTTGGCAACCATTTTCTCCAAAACCCTTGGCTAACCTTGGTTCTGTCCATCATATGCCTCAGCTTGAACATAATTAAGGATAGTTCTCTGGAACAGTGAGTCCCAAACACCCTCAGCCCTCACAATAGAAAGGGTGGCAAAGTGGTGTAGCTGTCTCCCAGCTCCAGCGACCTAGGTTCGATCCTGACCTCTAGGGCTCTGGATACTTTCAAGAGAGAGCTAGATAGGGAGTCAGGGGATGTGGGGAGAAGGCAGGAACTGATTGGGGATGATCAGCCATGATCACATTGAATGGCAGTGTTGGCTTGAAGGTTCGTAATGGCCTACTCCTGCACCTATTGTCTATTGTCTATTGCTGCCGGTGTGCAGTTTGCACGTGCACCCTGTGACTCTGGGGTTTTCCCCTGGCAATCACGTTTGCTCCCACAGCCCAAAGACGTGTTGGTTGATAGATTACTTGGCCACTGTATATTGCCCCAAATATAGGTGAATGGAGAATTCTGGAAGTAGTCAACAGTAAGATGGGGAGAAGGAAATGTGGTGAGTGTATATGGATGCTGGATGGTCAGTGTGGACTTGTTGGACCAAAGGGACTGTTGAATTATCCTATGACATGCAGATAAATCTACGGATGGGAGGAGGTCAGAAGCATATGGTCAAAATGGAGGCAAATGGGACTAGCCTTATATGCCAACTTTATCGGCTTGGACAAGGTGGGCCAAAGGGCCTGTTTCTGTGTTGTACAACTCTGTGATTCTGTGACTAAAATTCTTCATTTTAGTTTGACATGAGTGACTTTTATCCTGAACATATGTTCCCTACTTTAGAATGTCTACCCAATTAAGCAAATTAGAATACTAAAATGTAGTAGGGTCCTTGATAGGGTTTTTCTACTGAGACCTAAACTGCTTTTCTCTTTTCACGGATGCTGCTTGACTCACAGAGTATTTCGAGTGATTACGGTTTTATTTCAGATTTCCATCATCTGCGGGTATTTCTGCTTCACATTTACTGTCATATTCGTTGCCGCTTGAAGAACTTCTGCTTCTCTCTCCACCGTGATTTCCATCTGTCTCTTCTAGCCTGTTTAGATGAGGCGTCCTTTCCCGCACGTGCTGCCCAACTTGCTGAGTATTTTCTGTTTTTTTTTCTCTCTTTCCAATCTTCCAAGTCAATGCCGCATTGAGTTAAATCACAACGGCTTATGAAATGATCTCGTTACCTGCCTTGGTTAAGTAATCCATAAAACCTTCAATTAACATAAATTAGAAATGAAATTATGGCTGGAGATTGGTATAGATCCTCATTATTAAACTCAAAATATTTATTTCCAGTTCCCTGCATCCACATATTAAAATTTACAAAATTGCTGTAGCTGAATAATTGAGCTTCAGTCGTCTGGTGGAACGCAAAGAAATGAAAGCTTGTTACAGCAGGCAGTCAGATTAAAGGGCAGATTAGTCAGCTCTGAGGATGAGCGTGTCCTCCGGGTAATGAGCAATATCACACTGGAACAAAGATGTTACGGGCTGCCTTGTTAATAACGACAATGCAACTGAAACAGAGGCAAGTTCAGAGCAGAGGAAACAAAGGCAGGGAAAAGGGGGAAGCAAACATAATAGGTTGGAAATGTACGGTGGATGATTAATTAATGTGTCAAGATTCAACAGAATTATAAATTTAATTCTAAGCTGCCCGCTTTTGTGGACTTTACATTATTCAACAATTTATGCCTCTTTAAAAAATAAAATCTGTCAGCAGAGCAGTAAGTGAGTGAAGTCGCCTCAGCCGTGTCTCCTCGCCTTTGCCAGTTTTCAGTGCCTGCCCAACTTTCATCCTTCTCGGTTTATTTCTCTTCCATTTAGTTGTGATTGATGAGGGGGGACTCAGCTCCTGTTCCTCCCGTTGGATGCAGACCAACCTGTTGTGTGGGCCCAGCGCTTTGTGTGTGCAGGCCAACATGTCTGTTCTCGGTTCAGAGGCAAATTTTTACCTCTTAATCGCAACGCCAGCACATTCTCAGATTCCGCCTTGTATGACAGGGTGGGCACTCTGCCAGTGATACTCAGTATTGATGTGCATGGCAATGTTGTTCAGAAGAATGAGAAAAAAACAAAATTATTATGCTTTGTACTGTGGAGGGTTCAAGAACAGAGAGAGCTGATGTTCATATGTGCACAAAAATCTAAGATGACAAGAATAATTAATGGAACTTTTAACCAAATAAATAATAGATTCCAAACGCTAAAACTGGATGCATAAATAACGTTTCCCTGGAACATCAGAGGTTGAGTGGATGCTTGATAGATGTATATAATCTCATGAGAGACATAGATAGGGTAGACAGTCAAACCCTTTATCTCAAGGTGGAAATGTCCAACACTAGTGGGCACAGCTATAAGGAGAGAGGGGGACATTTTAATGGAGATGTGTGGGGCAAGTTTTTTTTTTACACAGAGAGTAGTGGGGGTCTGGAATGCATTGCCAAGGTTGCTGGTGGAGCCAGATGGGATAGTGACGTTTAAGAAGCTTTTAGATAGGCACGTGGAAGTGCAGGAAAGAGAGATATGAATCATGTACAGGCAGATGAGATCAGTTAAACTTGGCATCTTGTTGTGCACCAACATTATGGCCTGAAGGGCCCCATTCCTGTGCTGTCCTGTTCTGTGTTGAAATCCCAAGAAGTTACGTTAAGTTTACCACTTCTTCTGCAGTTGTATAGGGCTCGGGTGAGACCACATCTGGAGTATTGTGTACAGTTTTGGTCTCCTAATTTGAGGAAGGACATCCTTGTGATTGTGGCAGTGCAGCGTAGGGTCACGAGATTGATCCCTGGGATGGCGGGACTGTCTAATGAGGAAAGATTGAAAAGACTAGGCTTGTATTCACTGGAGTTTAGAAGGATGAGGGGGAATCTTATAGAAACATATAAAATTATAAAAGGACTGGACAAGCTATATGCAGGAAAAATGTTCCCAATGTTGGGCGATTCCAGAACCGGGGGCCACAGTCTTAGAATAAAGGGGAGGCCATTTAAGAGTGAGGTGAGAAAAAACATTTTCTCCCAGAGAGCTGTGAATTTGTGGAATTCCCTTCCACAGAGGGCAGTGGAGGCCAAATCTCTAGGGGCTAGTGGAATCAAGGGATATGGGGAGAAGGCAGGCACGGGTTATTGATTGGGGACGATCAGCCATGATCACAATGAATGGCGGTGCTGGCTCGAAGGGCCGAATGGCCTCCTCCTGCATCTATTTTCTATGTTCTATGTTTCTATAAAACACAAATTTCATGGCAAATTCTGGGCACTGCAAGTTTGGAAGGACGGGAATGCTGTTGAGAAGGTGAAGATGAGGTTGACCAATGGTATCCACTACTAGTATAATGGAGATAAAGAATTTACCACTCAAAACAAACTCGCAGATGCAGGAAGTCTGACCGAAAAATGTGCAGCAGGGACCAGGCGATGCAGAAAAAGAGAGCAGAGATAATGTTCAGGTGTGACTGTGAGGGACCTGGGGAGTAATTGGAGAACCCACGGCTTCTCCCTGAAAGACGTGAAGACACAAGAGGGATGTGATGGAGATGTTTAAAATCGTGAACAGGACAGGTGATGGCGTACCCTTTCCAGAGGCTGAAGGAGTATTAATTAGGGAGGAGTAGTGGGGCGGCACAGTGATGCAGCTGGTAGAGCTGCTGCCTCACAGCGCCAGGGACCCGGGTTTGATCCGGACCTCAGGTGCTGCCGGTGTGGAGGTTGCACGTTATCCCTGTGACCGTGTGGGTTTCCTCTGGGTGCTCTGGTTTCCTCCCACATACCAAAGACAAATATCAGTTTGTGGGTTAAATGGCCTCTGTAAATTGTGTCTAGTGTGCAGGGAGTGGATGAGAAAGTGGGATAACATAGAACGAGAGTGAACGGATGATGGATGGTTGGCGTGGACACAGTGGGCCGAAGGGCCTGTATCCATGCTGTATCTCTAAGCTAAACTAAAGTAGAGGAACTTATCGCCTTTTCAACGAGAGGTTAGGATTTAGAATCATTGCCTGAGAAGAAAAAACATACAGATTTATTTAGGAATCTTCAGACTTTATTTAGGAGTCTTCAGGTTTATCTTGGATAAATATCCCTTTAATCATTGCTTCCAATATTTCCCTGTTGATGTAGCTGCAGCATTGTATCTAGATAGGCCTGGTCTCTGTTTCCAGTGCCACAGAAGGCTGTGTTGGGGCCAAGTCAATGGATATTTTTAAGGTAGAGATAGATAGATTCTTGATTAGTACGGGTATCAGGGGATATGAGGAGAAGGCAGGAGAGATAGATCAGCCATAATTGAATCGACTTGATGGGCCAAATGGCCTAATTCTATCAGGCCATCCTATCACTTATGAATTTATAAACTGAGATGAACATTAGTGATCAGTTGATGAGCTTCTAATTTTGTGTTAGAAGTCTAATCTAATTTGGTGCAGTGGTGCAGAACCTGGAAACATTAGATAAAGATGATGTCTCTGACTGTGTTCTCTCTCTCCTCCCCCCCCCCACCCCCAGTATGTAGAGGTGTCCTCTGTGGATTTGGAGCCGTCTGCGAAAAGGATCTCAAAGAGCCGGCCAAGGGAACATGTATCTGCAAGAGAGGCGCCTGCCCATCTGTCGTGGCCCCGGTCTGCGGGTCGGACTATTCCACATACAGCAACGAGTGTGAGCTGGAAATGGCCCAGTGTACTCAGCAGCGTAGGATCAAGGTTATCAGCAAAGGATCTTGTGGTAAGTCCTGAGATTAATTTGGGAAAACAAATACTGGTTTGAGTGATTAAAAGCATCTGGCTGTAAACAATTTGCATCTGTCTGGCATTTGAAGTATTGGCATGGTTGCCACGTAGCCCAATATGGAAACCAATCATGCTCCAATTGGTGGGGCAGACTTGAAGGGCCGAATGGCCTAATTCTGCACCTATGTCTTATTAAAGCAAGCGCGTGGACTGTTTGGGTTTGCATTCCTTGCATTGGAGTTTAGAAAGATGACGGGTGACACAAAAGATCCGAAGGAGGATTGATATTTGGTGAGGCCGCAACTCGCCATTCCAGTATTATATTCCGTTGTGGTCACCCTGCAATGGGAAGGATGTCACTACATTGGAAAGAGTGCAGAGAAGATTTACAAGGATGTTGCCGGGACTCGAGGACCTGAGCTATAGGAAGAGATTGTGCAGGCTCGGACTTTATTCCTTGGAATGCAGGTGGCTGAGAGGTGATCTTATAAAGGTGTATAAAATCATGAGGGGAAAAGATGGGGTGAATGCACAGAGTCTTTTACCTAGTGTTGGGGAATCAGGAACGAGAGGACATAGATTTAAATTAAGAGGGGAAACATTTAATAGGAACCCAATGGGCAACTTTTACTCTCAGAGGTTGGTAGGTGTTTGGAATGAGGTAGTTGAGGCAGGTACAATAACATCATTTAAAATACACTTGGACAGTTATATGGATAGGAAAGGTTTGAAGGATATGGACCAAATGGCTTGGATGAGGCATATTTGGCCAGCATGGACAGGTTGGGCTGAAGGGCCTGTTTCTGTGCTGTATGACTCCATGATCGAGTATATATTGAGCAAAGAACAAAGTGCTGGAGGAACCCAGCAGGCCAGGCAGCATCTGTGGAGGGAAATAATGGACGATATTTCGGGTCCGGACCATTCTTCCACCACTGGTCATTTCAAAATGAGATGTGTAGAAATGTCTTCTTGTTTGGCTGCTGTGTTTCCTACATTGTTGGTACTGGCAGAGGTTTATTATTGTCACTGAGAAATGAAAACCTTTGTTTGTGTGCTGTCCAGTCAATTCATATTATACATGAGTGCAATCAAGCCAGAGACATTAACAACATTACAACAATGTCTGCGGGCAGCTTGGTGGCGCAGCGGTAGAGTTGCAGTCCTACAGCACCAGAGACCCGGGTTCGATTCTGATTTGTCGATACAGAGTTTATACCTTCTCCCCGTGACCTGCGTGGGTTTTCTACAAGATCTTTGGTTTTCCCCCACACTCCAAAGAGGTACAGATTTGCAGGTTAATTGACTTGGCATAAATGTAAATTGTCCCTAGTGTGTGTAGGGTAGTGTTAATGTGCGGGGATCACTGGTCGATGTAGACTGGGTCGGTCGATGGGCCTGTTTCCGTGCTGTATCTCTAAACTAAACTAAACTACAGATATATTTCATTGACTGCAAAGCACTTTAGGATGCTTGAGAACAATAGAAATTGAAGTTTTTCGTTATTTTGAGGAATGTCAAATTGGATTTTAAACCACCAGTTAAAGGAAGAGCTAGAGAGAAATTTGGTTGCAAAGAAATTGGCCAGGAGACGGTGTGCCTATCATAAATAATGGAAGAGACGCAATCTGTAATTGGTTTTGAAATAATATAGCATACTTGAGCCGAAAGCCTCCGGAGAAGAGCACTAGAATGTCACCAATCAAAGCATTCTTAAAACAACGTAGAAACAAAGGAACTGCAGATGCTGGTTTATTTTAAAAAATGACACAAAGTGCTGGAGTAACTCAGCAGGTCAGGTAGCATTCCTGGAGAACATGGATTGGTGGTGTTTCAAGGGGGCGAGACTCTTCTTCTGAACATAGAACAGTAGAGGACAGGAACTAGGCCCTTCGGCCCACAATGTCTGTGTAGAACAGTGCACCAAAAGCAACTCTTTATCTGCTGTATTTAATCCACATCCCACCATTCCCTGCACATTCATGTGCCCATTCCAAAAGTCCTTTAAATGCCACGATTGAATCTGCCTCACCCACACCCCTGGCAGCGTGTTCCAGGCACCCCTCCACTTCAGGTGTGGAAATAAAACTCACATGTTAAACTTTGCTCCTCTCACCATAAAGCTATGCCCACGAGCATTTGATATTTCCATCTTCAGAAAAAGGTTCGGACTGTCTACCCTAGCACTGGATGGATTTAAGCGAGAGTTAGATAGAGCTCTAGGGGCTAGCGGTACCAAGGGATATGGGGAGAAGGCAGGCACGGGTTATTGATTGGGGACGATCAGCCATGATCACAATGAATGCCGGTGCTGGCTATAAGGGCCGAATGGCCTCCTCCTGCATCTATTGTCTATATGTTTACATTACCTCAACAGACATTTAACACACATTTTTATTCAGCTTACAGTCTCCATCCTGATTGACTGCAGCTCTTTAACGCTGAAAGATCATTTGCACCGATCATAACAAGCTTTGTTGTCTAGTTAAAGCTTGCCACTTGTGAAGATTTTCAGACGGATAATGACAGCAACTGTGAAGCACCTTCCAGTTAGCTTTGTTTGAATATTTGCTGCTGCTTCATTAGATGCACATACCAGCTGTACAATTACTATAATTTGGTACCTATGGTGTTATGAAAATTACTGCCAATAACTTTCAACCAAAGTGTAGAGTACATTGAATATCTTGGCTGAGATCGTACTCCCTGTATATCAATGTCTTGGACTGTGGCCACCCAGGACATAGTTACTAGACTACAACTTAAGAGTTGATTTGGAGTGCAGGCTCCTTAATTGGACACACTTTGCCACCATCTACTTAGTAGGACAGGTGATCAGAACATTGGTTAAGAAGAAACCAAGAGCTGTAGATGCTGGTTTATACCAAAGATAGACAGACACAAGGTGCTGGGGGTCAGCAAGTCAGGCAGCATCTGTGGAGAAACAGCATCCCTCTTCCCATCAGAACAGCCCCCTCCATCGACTCTTTTAAGTCGAGACTTAAAACTCATCTTTACTCTCAAGCCTTTCTTGACGTCCTCTGAGCGAGGGCTATATGTATGTATTTATGTATGTACTTAATCTATGACCCACTGTTGTATAACGTTAGTACCTCCACCAATGTAAAGCACTTTGGTCAACGAGAGTTGTTTTTCAAATGTGCTGTAGAAATAAAAGTGACTTGACTTGACTTGACAAAAAAGGACGGGCGATGTTTTGGGTCAGAACCCTTCTTGAGACTGCTGGAAAACGATTCCGACCCAAAACCTTTCTGAGCCCGAGTCGGAAGAAGGATTGCAACCCGAAACCCTTCTGAGCCCGAGTCTGAAGAAGGGTTCCGACACAAAACGCCACTCATCTTTTTTCTCCAGAGATGCTGCCTGACCCGCTGAGTTATTCCAGCACTTTGAGTCTATCTTCAGTATAAACCAGCATCTGCCGCAATCTGAAGAAGGGTTAAGATCCGAAACATCACCCATCCTTTTACTCCAGTACAACTGCCTGACCCTCTGAGTTACCTCAACACTCTGTGTTTATCTTCGGTATAAACCCACATCAGTTCCATCTTACACATTAGTTAATAACACAGGTTTTAAAGAACACATGAGATTTCCAGACCTTGTGCCTCCATGGCTGTCAGGAATATTTTCAATCTTAATTGTTTCATGGGATTTATAAAATATATATTTTATGGGATGGGGGCTTTGCAGGCTGAGCCTATATTTAATTGCCTGTCCCAAATTGCCCATGAGAAGATGATGGGGGGCTGCCTGCTTAAACCACGGAGGTCCTTGAGAGGTGGGTACACCCACAATCCTGCCAGGCAGGGAGGTTCCAGGATCTTGACCCAATGACGCTGAGGGAACGGCGATACATTTCCGTGTCAGGATGACATGTGTGGCTTGGAGGTGACCGGGTTCACCATGTTCATCTGCCATTGTCTTCTAGCCCTTAGAGATCATTGGCCTAGAAAGCAAATTTCATTGCTCTTATTCATAATTAAACACACTCAACTCTTAATTCTTTGCTGTTTAAGGAGCCTTGGTGCTTTGCTGCGGTGTACCCTGTAGATGGTACAAACTCCTGCTGCTGTGCATTGGTTGTGGAGTAAACTAATGGCTGTGGATGGGGTGCCTGTCGAGCGAGCTGCTGTGCCCTGTTGTGGTGTTCAGCTTCCTGAGTGTTGTTGAACCTCCACTGATCCAGACAAGTGCAGAGTGTTCCATCATACTCCTTCCTGCCTTGAGCCTTGTCGATGCGTGTAGGAAGGAACTGCAGATGCTGGTTTAAACCAAAGATAGGCACAAGAAGCTGGAGTAACTCAGCGGGATAGGCAGCATCTGTGCAGAGAAAGACAGTCTGAAGAAGGGCCTCTACCCAAAGCGTCACCCATTCCTTCACTCCAGAGATGCTGCCTGTCCCGCTGAGTTACTCCAGCTTTTCGCATCTACCTTGAACCTTGTCGATGGTGGGCTGGCTTTGGGGAGTTAGGACTTACTCACCACAGGATTCCCAGCCTCTGACATGCTCTTGTAGCCGTGTAGTGTGTATGGCTACTCCAGCCCGGTTCCTGGGGTGGTTTACCCTGCCCACAACCTTGACCATTGGGATGTAATTATATTTATTGGATTGGAATCTAGCAGCTTGAACAAGATATAAATTCTAATTCCACCACGGCAACAACGGAATATAAATACAAGTAATTAATTAACACTAGAATATAAAGCTAGACTCAATCAATAAAGGTGCCCATGAAATAATCAGCTGGTAAGATAAAGAAAAAATAGGGTTGTAATCAGCTGTCCTTTCCCTCATGAATCTGGATCAGAGGCTAGTTAATCTGTGGAACTTGTTGCCACAGAGGCCGAGTCAGTGGATATTTTTAAGGCAGAGATAGACAAGGCCTTGGTTAGAACGTGTGTCAAGGGTTCTTGGTTCTTGGTTACTTGGTCCTCCAAAATATTCCTACTGGAATTTAAACTGGAGGTGGTGAAGGGAGGGGTTAAGCCACAGAGGGTTATTGGGAAGAAAGTGCCAATTTAAATTTAGTTGCCTCTGGCTAGGCAACCGTGGCTTGAAACCACCATACAGCCTTACAGTAAAAAATAAAGAACACAACATGGAGTAGAAATTCAACATAAAACATAAAACATCCCCTCACAGCAGGATCAAAGTTTCCCGCTGTGAGGGAAGGCACCAAAGTCAGTCTCTTCCCCGATGTTCCCCACTGTTCACCCGTGGTCGGGGCCTCCCCGAGCCCTCCGCAGTCGCCGCTACGGGTGGCCCGATGTTCAGGCCCGCTCGGCGGGGTGATGCAAGTCCGACGTCGGGGTTGGGGGACGTCCTCAGTGGCCTGGACCTCGAGTCAGCTACCTCCTACCGGAGTCCGCGGCTCCCAAGTCCGCAGGGCGCACCGGGTGGAGACACAACGCTGGAGGCCCTCGGTAAAGGGCCCCAGGACTCCACGGAGTTGTTCAGCGCCGCCCGCGTTGGGAGCTCTCCAAACCAGAGCTCCACGATGTTGGAGCAGCGGCCCAACGCTCCGGAGCTCCAACGGCGACCCAGGTAGGCATCGCCCGCTCCGCGGTGACTCCAGCGCCGCCGCTGTTGCAGCTCTGGTCCGGTTCCCGGTCCCCGGCAGGAAAGGCCGCTCCGATCCAGGAGGTGGGCCGCGAGGTGGGGGGGCGAGGACACGACTCGGGGAAATAGTCGCGTCCCCGCCAGGAAGCGACTGGGAGTTAGTTTCCCCCTTACCCTGCCCCCCTCCCCCACATAGAAAAGTTAAAGTTTCCCAAAAAACAAACTTTAAACTGACTAAAAATTAAAAAAAGATGGAAAAACAAACGGGCTGCAGGCAGAGGCTGCTATCAGTGCAGTGCCCCTAGATTGGGAAGATCAGCCATGATTGAATGGCAAAGTGGACTCGATGAGCCGAATGGCCTAATTCTCTTCCTATAATTTGTGAACTTGTGGGTGTCAGCAATTATTGGCTTTCCCTAACACCTTGCCCTGGAGGTAAGCCACCATTTTGAACTACTCCAACTGGCTAGAGCGTAAGGGACTGGCTGGGCAGGCTAGGACATTTTTAACTTGGAGCGCAGGAGAATGAGAGGTACATGAATGAATCATGCGGGGAATAGATAGCGTGAATGCACAGAGTCTTTTTCCAAGGGTAGGGGAATCAAGAACCAGAGGCCTTGGGTTTAAGGTGAAGAGCACCCTTTTTCACTCAGTGGACGGTATGCATGTAAAACAAACTGCCTGAGGATGTAGTTCAGACAAGTACTAGAATAATATTTAACTCTTTTTCTCAACAATAAATTTTATATAAAATAATTTTATATTTCAGAATAAAAAACATATAAAAGAAAAACAGTGCAAAAACACCATACATTCTCAATGTCTAGACATTTGCTAATGACATACTCAATATTGTCCACACCTATCTTTAAACAAAACACTCATGTGGCTCCCTAGGGTAATATCCCACCGGACTCTGTCCCTCAATGTCCAGCAGTGGAAGGACCATGGACTGTGGTCCTCCCCCACAAAATGTTGATGCCAATTGACTGCACTGAGCTTAACACGTACTCCTGCAGTCTGGAGCGGGCCAACGGAGCAACATTCCCTGAGGGACATCTCACTCTGCTGGGAGACCAACACGTTTCGAGCCGATCAAAGAGCAAGTTGATGGTTTTCCAGCAACACTGGGATGTATCCTTGAGAACAGCCCATACATCAGAGAGCCCTGTGTTACAGAGTAAGTAAGTTAATAAGTTTAAGTTTATTGGCCAAGTATTCACCTACAAGGAATTTGCCTTGGTGCTTTGCCCACAAGTGACACACAGTGACAGTTACGAATGACTCAGAAAACACTAAACATTAATAATAATAAAACATTAATGATAAAACATCATTGATCAAGCATGTGAACCAACAGAGCTGGCCAGGATGGACCGTGACAAGGACCCTTTGCATCATTCTCCAGATCCTCTTGGCAAATCCACCTCTGCAAAGAGTTGGGCAACTCCCCTCTCCGTAGCAGCCATCCCGAGGGCAGCATGCATTGGTAGTAAGACTCCGACGCTGCAGGAGAGATCTGCTCCTCTCACAGCCAGCCATTTAAAAAACAAGTGGACACATATATGTGGATATGATACGTTTCGTGGGACGTGGGCCAAACGCAGCCAAATGGGACTGGCTTAAATGGGGCATCTTGGTCAGCATAGATACGTTGGAGCAAAGGGCCTGATTCCTTCTGCATGACTCTATGACGTCTGGTACGAGCAATGTCTGGTGAAGCTGCTCCCATTGTGATGTTGGGGAGGGAGCTCCAAGATTTAGACCCAGTGCTGTTGAAGGACTGGGGACATATTTTGGAAGACAAGATAGGAGGGGAACCTGAAATTTGTGGTGTGCGTTTCTCCCGTGTCTTCTGCCTTTGCCTTTCATGGTAGTCGGGATAGTGAGGTCCCGACTGGGAAGTCTGGGCCGTGAACACACAGTTGCTGGGCAGAGCCAGGGCATTTGCGAACGGACTGAGCAACACACAAGGTCTCGGGGAGGATGGAGTGAGGGGGAGCATCATCTTCGAGGAGCGGGGTCAGACGCAGTTGCTACACACAAAATCGTCAGCATTGATGATTCATATAGTGTCACGCAACCCATTTGCACTCTGGGTCGCAGGGGAGCTGTACAATGCATAGGATTTCCTATAATGGTGTTTCTAAAGTCCCAGTCTGTCTGCAGAGAGTTGCTAATGCTGAATCCGTCTCCTCGGCAGAAGTTAATGAGGTTGTGGGCTCGTGTCTCGCTCACAGCTGCCACTCTAGGTGTGCTGGATCAGAAATTCAAATCCTGCCGTTACTGTGTAAATTGGACTGACCTTTCTCCCGCACTGCTTTCGATAACACAACGGCGACTCAGTATTAATCTGGATCTTCACTGAAAGGGGTGTCACCGCAGAAATCACTGGCAGAATTGTAATGCATTGTAAAGTGATTTTCAACAGATGAAATGGATAGAGTTAAGAGGCAGACAGCATCAAATCTTGCCTCAAATGAATCTGTTAACATTTTGAGCCCCATTTTAAAGGTGGGGGGAATTGCTGTAGGAGAATAGCTACAGCACAATTCTCAACATTTAAGCTGCATTAAAGCTGTTGTGATATCGCTGACAGCTAATCAATGGATTAAACAAGAGTCGGATCTGGCCGAGTTTGTTGGGATAGGCTGAGAAAAGTTGCACACACCTGGAAGAAACATGAAGAGGGACACGTGGAGTAACTCCGCGGGTCGGGAAGCATCTCTGGGGAGAAGGAATAGGTGGCATCTCGGGTCGAGTCTCCTCTTCAGGCGGAGAGTCAGGAGAAAGGGAAGCGTGAGATGTAGACGGTGATGCAGAGAGATGTGGAACAAATGAATGAAGGACATGCAAAAAAAGTCACGATGACAAAGGAAACAGGCCATTGTTCACATCATCCGCTCTTCAATTGGATTTTAATTGGTGGACAGAAGGAACTGCTGATGTTGGAATCTTGAGTAAAACACCAAGCGCTGGAGTAACTGGAGTGTTGGAGTCTGAATAAAGGTCTCGACCCGAAACATCACCTATTCCTTTTCTCCAGAGATGCTGCCTGACCCGCTGAGTTACTCCAGCATTTTGTGTTTACCTGCTGGAGTAACTCAGCGGGTCAGGCAGCATCTGAGGAGGGAATGGATAGGTGACATTTCGGGCCGACGGCCTTCTTCAGACTGAGAAAGGATCACTACCCGAAACGTCACCTAACTATTCCCTCCAGACATGCTGCCTGACCCACTGAGTTACGCACTGTCATTGCTAGGAGAACGTATAAACATTATGGTGACTGATCATCCATTCATTCTCATCCAAGTTTTCAATTCCTCATTGGCCCACTTCTTGTCTCTGTAATCTCCATCTTTTCAGCAACCTCTCCACTCTGAGTGTTTTTTCATGGCTATTCCTGCTCATATTCCCAACCCTGGTTATAAATGTTAAATGCTTCACTGCTGGAGATCATCTTTCAGCTAGCTGCCTTGTCCATGGTCTCTTCCCCCCTGCTTCTCCTTATCACCTTCATCTTTGACTAGACATTTGGCTATCTGCCCAGACATTTCCTCGTCTGCCTTGGTATAATTCTTTCTTTCCAAATACTCCTGTCTCACACTATCATTTAATTACACAACGGTATCTGTTAGCTTTAATGTTGATTGTTGGTGTACAATGACTCAGGGAGTTAATGTACATTGAGATGGGAACAATGGAACAATGAAAAGACTATTAGACATAGTGCAGATTTAGGCCATTTGTCCACCAGTCTACTCCCCCATTAAATCATGCCTGATCTATCTTTCCCTCTCAACTCCATTCTCCTGTCTTTTCCCTGTGACTTTGACACCCTTACTAACAGGGGCGGAAAACACAGGGGGGCCAGAAGGGACACGTCCCCCCCATGTTTTGAGAGGTGGGGGACATCAGGTCCACTCCGTTTCCGCGAGACAGGAGGTGGGACCTGATCGAGGGCGCCGGGACGAGAGAGACGTCTCAGCGGCGGGGGCTGTGATTCCGTGGTGATTGGAGGAGGGAGAGTGGCGACCTGCGCCCCCCCCCCAGTGCCCCCCCCCCCCCCCCCCACGGGTGGCCAGAGAGGTCGGAAGTCAGACCCGAGCTGTACCCCCAGGCCCACAGCCAGCGTAGAGAAGCAGCGCTAAACCCAGCTCAACTCTGCCTGGTTAACCTGCCTGGGCTAGCGGGAAATATGGGCAGCGCGGAGAAGCAGCCCTGGTGTCCCGTCAGTCCAGTCAGGGCTGTAGGTTAACCCGGCGAGACAGGCAGAGTTGAGCTGCATTTAGCGCTGGATTGAGCCTCCGAAGCCTCGTGTGTGTGTGTGAGTGTGCGCATGCGCGCGTGGCCACCAAAAAACGGTGTGTCCCCCGTCCCCCGGTCCCCTCCATGTTTTGATAGCGAGTTCCGCTCTTGCTTACTAATGAAGAACCTATCAATCTCCACATTCCTGGTCTTTTTTTCCCCTCTCAAAAACAAGGTTGCAATGTGTGCTGGAGATTCTGAGATAAGAGTGTTTAATTGGCAAGGAGCAATTAAATTCTTACTTGCAGCAGCATGAGAGGCCTGTAAACACAACACACATAGATACATGTAATAAATAAATGAATAACCACAATACTAATGCAAAATAACCAAAATCCCTAGTGCAACCAAAGACAGCCTTAGAAGTTCATAGTTGAGGTTAGTATTGTGTAGTGTTCAAGAAATTAATAGTTGTGTGTTCCCCCCGCAACCGCGTGGTTTTTCTACGAAATCTTTGGTTCCCCCCCCCCCCCCCCCCCCACACTCTGGAGGTCTGGAGGTTAACTGGCTTGGCATAAAATGTAAATTGTCCATAGTGTGTGAGTAAGATAGTGAGAGAGTGTGGGGATCGCTGGTCGGTGCGGACTCGTTGAGCAGAAGGGCCTGTTTCCGCGCTGTGTCTCTAAACTAAACTAAACTAAATTGTTGCCCGATGCAACCATCCTGGCATTTTATGAGTGAAAAACAGCAGTCAGTCGTGGGGTAGGTTTGATAATTACTGGTTGAGGTACTCAGCGTATCTACCAACTGCAGGAATATCATCTCCTTAATTAAACCTGACTCCCTCTCAGTGCCATGGAATAGGTTTACTGTCAAATAACAATGCAATGTTAGGTTTGCGTCGGCAGCAAGCCAGCACTGACTCGATGAGAGCCAGCCACAGTGGTAATTAAATTGGACATTTGCTACAGGTGATATTTCTTCAGAATATTCACTTAAATTGCTCGAGCTGCCGCAAATTACATTTAATTATACACCAAGAGATTTTGTTATTTTAATGGGGACTTGCATTTGTTTATTTTTTTTAAATGTTCATCTGTTTGCAGTGAAGGTACATTTTGCCTGAGGAGCATTTGAATGTCGTACTATCATAGCTACTAATCTGAATGATCTTTAACAGTCGTAGAGTGATACAGCGTGCAAACCGGCCCTTCAGCCCAACTTGCCCACACTGGCCAACATGTCCCAGCTGCACTAGTCCCACCTGCCCGCATTTGGTCCAAATCCCTCCATACCTGTTCTATCCATGTACCTGTCTAATTGTCTTTTAAATGTTGGGATAGTCCCAGCCTCAACTACCTCCTCTGGCAGCTTGTTCCATATGCCCACCACTCTTTGTGTGACAAAATTACCCCTCAGAATCCTATTAAATCTTTTCCCCTTCACCTTAAACCTATGTCCTCTGGTCCTCGATTCACCGACTCTGGGCAAGAGACTCTGTGCATCTATGAGTGTGATTTTTGTCTTTCTCCCTCAGTTTCAAACTGCCTTTATATTTTTTTTAACGTATCAAGTGGTCCTGACCTGAAACGTCGTCCGTCCACTCCACTCCACAGATGCAGGCTGCAGCACACCCCAGTTCTTGCTGCAAGTTTGTTTTTAACTCAAGATTCTGGCATCTGCAGTTTCTTTCATCTTTTTCATGATTTATATTGTGGTCGCCTCCAGCCCCTGACCCTGTTTAAGGGAAAGGTCAACATTTGGGGCTCGTGATTGAGGGCAGCACAGTGGCGCAGCTGGCAGAACCGCTGCCTCGCAGCTCCGACGATCCAGGTTCCATCCCGATCTCAGGTGCTGTCTGTGTGGAGTTTGCAATGTTCTGCCAGTTTCCGTGTGGGTTTCCTCCGATATCACAAAAGAAAAGTATGTGTTAGTAAGTTGATTAAGACATTAGTAAGTTAGTAAGATTAGTAAGTTAGTAAGACACTGGATGTCTAGGTGGACTCTTGATCGGACTGTGGAGAGAATATAACGGTTTGGCTAGGATTAGTGTCAATGGGTGTTTGATAGTTGCTGGGAATTTGCTGGGCTGAACGGCCAGTTTCTGTAGCATATCTCTCCATGGTTCAATGATTCTATGCCCACTAAATATTGTATAGGAGAGAGAGTCAGCTCATTTGATTAGGTGTGTTCATCATCTTCTGTAATCTAGTTAGAGCCCAAAGAGGCCATGTTGCCCAGCGATCCCTGCACACTAGGACTATCCTGCACGTTTTACCAAGCCAAATAGCCTACACACCTGCAAGGGGAACAGGTGGTAAAGGGGGGGGGGGGGGGCGAGGGTTCCTAGAATGAGATTTGAATGTTCTTCGGTGAGCTTGAATTTAATTTAGTTTATTGTCACGTGTACCTGGTGCAGTGAATGCTTTTGTTGTGTGCTAACCATTCAGCGGAAAGATAATACACGGTCCTGCCCACGGGTGCTGTCTGTACGGAGTTTGTACGTTCTCCCCGTGACCTGCGTGGGTTTTCTCCGAGATCTTGGGTTTCCTCCCACACTCCAAAGACGTAAAGGTATGTAGGTTAATTGGCTTGGTGAATGTAAAAATCGTCCCTAGTGGGTATAGGATAGTGTTAATGTGCGGGGATCGCTGGTCAGCGCGGACCCGGTGGGCCAAGAGGCCTGTTTCCGCGCTGTATCTCTAAAACTAAAACTAAAATGACCTCCCTCCAACACGGTGAGCGACTCCTCGCACGCCACGTATCTTCTTGTAACGACTGCGTCCATGTAGACAGCAACGTGATCAACGACAGTTATCATCTTTATCAAAACCACAATCAATCAGGATCCCAGGGGACAGAGGAGGAACTTTGCCTTATGGAGGAGAGTAGATTGACTCTGCCTCAGGGGGTAGTGAGGATAGATCCAAGCACAGCGCTGGCTTGGTGATGAGAGAGGATTTAAACCAGACGGGACAGGCAGGAGAAGTTTTATTGTTTGATGAACGATGCTCAGCTGGAAGATTTATTTTCGCTCCATCTTTCCCTCACCCCTGGAGTTAAGAGTGTTGATATTCTTTTTCTTTAATTGTTGCGCCCTTGGAGGGGGGAGAAATGAAGACGGGGCCGAGAGATGAAACATTATGCTGCGCTCGGGGCTCGGTGCTGGCATCAATCATTTCCAGGCCGGGCATCGATGCAGAGTGACGTTCACCGAGCTCTCTCATTTCCACTAAGCCGCATGTGTGAGACTCGTTCTACATTCGACACTCATCCCGAGGCCACTCTGAGAGTCTTGGAGGTGTGAATCAGTAGCAGGAGGAGGCCACTTGATCCATCAAGCCTTTTAATAGACTTGGCACAGTGGCTGCCTCGCAGCGCCAGAAACGCAGGTTCGATCCTGCCTATGGGTCCTGTCTGCACGTGGAGTTTGTACGTTCTCCCCGTGACCGCGTGGGTTTTCTCCGGGTGCTCCAGTTTCCTCCCACACTCCAAAGACATGCAGGATTGCTGGTTAATTGGCCTTGATAAAAATTGAAAATTGTCCCCAGCGTGTAGGATAGTGCTTGTGCATGGGGTGACATCTGGTCAGCGCAAAGTCTAAATAAGATCACGGTTTGTCACGCTGTTGGACGCTGCATTGAACACTCTATCACAGCGTTCGGATAGGTGAGAATCCATCCCTGATCACAACGGAACCACATGCTAGAACATCTGCAGACAATAACAAGTTTTAAGACATTCAAACAAATATATAGATTTAGAGGGCAATGGGCCAAGTGCTGGTAAATGGGACTAGCCCACTATGCCAACTTGGACAGCACGATTAAAGTGGGCCGAAGGGCCTGTCTCCGTGCTGTATAACTCCCTAACTTCTATACGTGGTGCCCTTACTGATGGCCAGCGTTTCAAAAAGCCTTCTACACCACCCAGTCCATTTCTAACGCCACGTTCCTAGAGCTATGTCCTTGTATTTCTTGACCTCTGTTCTATAGCACTCCCCAGGGCCCTAACGTTCACATTGTAGGATCCATGGTTCTGCAAGGATTTTGACCCGGCAACGCTGCAGGAACATGGATCCATCACCGAGTCTAAGTGTTTGATTGAGTTTACACCTTGGATGAAAGTCCAGAGTAGTGCCTTGATCTAACCCCGGCCTGCCTGAAACTCCCAGCCACCACCTACGATTTTTGTGTAGGAAGGAACTGCAGATGGTCGTTTAAACCTAAGATAGACACAAAAAGCTGGAGTAACTAAGCGGCTCTGACAGCGTCTCTGGAAAAAAGGAATAGGTGACGTTTTGGGTCAAGACCCTTCAGGTCTCAACCCGAAAAGTCGCCTATTCCTTCTCTCCAGAGATGCTGCCTGACCCGCTGAGTTACTGAGTTACTCCAGCTTTTTGTGTCTACCTTCACCTGTAATCTTTATTCCTCTCTGTATTTCTCCCGGCGAGATGTATTGGTAAATCTTCTGTTAATCAGTTGTATTGTTTCTCGCCTGCAATGGAAAGATCACTTGAGACAGCACTGAGTAACGTTAAACACTTCGCTAATCGAAAGATTTACTCAATAATCCTCAGAGTATTTACATTTATCAGGTGCTCAGGGGTGGCGCTGATATTGTGAGCTTTACAGAGCCTGGATCGAGATGTTTAATTTAGTTCACGCATGCAGCACGGAAGCAGGCACCGCGGCCCAGCGAGTCCGCATCGACCAGCGTTCCTCGCACGTTGGCACTACCCTACACACACTAGGGATGATTTTACATTTACACCAAGCCAATCAACCAACAAACCTGTACGTCTTTGGAGTGTGGGAGGAAACCAAAGTTCTCAGAGAAACCCCCCACGCAGGGCACGGGGAGCACGTACAAACTCCGTACAGACAAGCACCAGCAGTAAGGATCGAACCTACGTCTCTAACGCTGTAAAGGCCCTGTCCCACTCTCCCGAGTTACTCACGAACTCTCCCGAGTTTTCCCCTTGATTCGAACTCGGGGAATGTCGTGTAATGTCGGTAGCGAGCCGGTAGGAGTCCATAGATGTTTTGTAGCCGCTCGTAATGCCAGCAGTAGGAACTCAGGGCATCAGGTAAGTCGGGACGTTTTTTCAACATGTTGAAAAATGTCCACGAGTTAAACAAAAAGGCCCCAAGTACCTACGACTGGCTATTACCGTAATTCTCCGAGTTCGAATCAAGGGGAAAACTCGGGAGAGTTTGTGAGTAAATCGGGAAAGTGGGACAGGAGCTTAAGGCAGTTACTCTATCGCCACGCCACTGTGCCACCCTAATTATTCATTGCGCAGGAATGAACTGAAGGTGCTCGGATTGGCCCCAGCTAATGTTTTGTTGTCTGGTCCGGGTTGTTTAACCTAGAATGGACAAGATTGAAGGAAGATTAAATCATGTGGCATTTTGGAATTCATGTATCTGTGATTCAATCTGCCCTTTCCTTTGGTGAAGTAGCTGTTACCTTTAGTTGGGAAGTCCACCACCAGAAGGTGTGGGATGAGGGGGCTAGGCTGAAGTGGCAGAGAGGAGAAGGGTTTGTGTATTTATTATGGAGGACGATAAGATACTGGAACTGAGGAAGTCACAGCCTGAAAGAGCAGTGGAGACAAACATCACCTCTGCAGATAAACGGTACCTGGATGTGTATGCGAAGATCCATTAGATCTAAAATAAATGGCGTTTCATGTTGGATCATTAGCTTCCATATCTGATGTGGTTTCTATAGCTCTGTGAGAAGGTGGCTGGCTGGGATCAGGCTGTAAAGTGCTGGAGTAACTCAGCGGATCAGGCAGCATCTCTGGAGAACATGGATAGGTGATGATTCGGGGTCAGGACTCTTCTTCAGTCTGAAGAAGGGTCCCGACCCAAATCATCGCCTATCCATGTTCTCCAGAGATGCTGCGTGAGTTACTCCAGCACTTTGCATCGTTTTGTGTAGACCAGCATCTGCAGTTTCTTGTTTCTAACCCTCATGCTAAAGTGATAATAGAATAATATGGCCCTCCACTTGCACTTCACAAGGAATAGGAGTAGAATTAGGCCATTCGGCCCATCAAGTCTACTCCGCCATTAAAGCATGACTGATCTATCTCTCCCTCCAAACCCCACTCTCCTGCCTTCACCCCATAACCTCTGTCACCTGTACTAATCAATAATCTATCTATCTCTACCTTAAAAAATATCCAGTGACTTGGCCTCCACAGCCTTCTGTAGCAAATAATTCCACAGATTCACCACCCTCTGATTAAATACATTTCTCCTCATCTCCTTCCTAAAAGAACGACCTTTAATCCTGAGGCTATGACCTCTAGTCCTAGACTCTCCCACTAGTGGAAACATTCCCTCCACATCATCTTATGACCAAACCCGTTGAGTTACTCCAGCACTTTGTGTCCTTTTGTTTTTTACCAGCAACTGCAATCCTTTGTTAAAACAAATTTGGGATCAGGTTTGGTTGAAGTTGCATCTGCTTGCCGTTAAAGGCAGTGAGTGGGTTTGGTGTTGACATCATTGAAGCTGTCAGCTGGAAATGGGAAAAGTAGTCTCAGGTGTGTATTGGTGCTGAAGCATGAACAGACCATCTGATGTAATGGCAGATATATTAATCAATGAATATGCAATTCATTAATCTTCCCAATTATGTGTCCATTTTTGACATATTCTTGTTTAAAGCCTTGAATTGTTTTAATTCTTCAACGAACCGTGGTGGCCTGGACTGGGGAAAACCGTCATAGCTGCAAAGAGTGCAGAGAAGATTTAGTTTAGTCTCGTTGAGTTTGGAGATACAGCACTGAAACAGGCCATTCGGCCCACCGAGTCCGCACCGACCAGCGATCCCCACTCATTAACATTATGCTACACACACTAGGGACAATACACATTTATACCATGCCAATTAACTTGCGTACCTGTACGTCTCTGGAGTGTGGGAGGTAATCGAATATCGGCGGAGAAAACCCACTTGGTCACGGGGAGAACGTGCAAACTCCATACAGACAGCACCTGTAGTCGGGATCGAACCCGCGTCTCTGGCGGCGAAAGCGGTGTAAGGCAGCAACTCTACCGCTTCCCCACGGTTACGATGATGTTGAGCCAAAGTGCATTGTTTGACTACCTCCTGTTGCAAATAAAATGCCTGTTTCTTTCCAGGCCTGAAGGACCCGTGCAGCGAGGTTGCCTGCGGATATGGCAGCTCCTGCATCCAGTCGTCTGATGGGCTGTCGGCCAAATGCGTGTGTCCCACCTCCTGCAGCGGGCAGCCGGATAAGGTAGTCTGCGGTAGCGACGGGCGGGATTACAGGAACGAGTGCGAGCTGAACCAACACGCCTGCGACCAGCACAGGAATATCTACAAGAAGTCAGACGGCTACTGCGGTAAGTGAACGGGAGCAGACCCAACAACAAGCGAGGGTCAAGTCGAGTTTATTGTCACGTGCATTGGTTATGGTGAGGTAGCGTCATAGAGTGATACAGTGTGGAAACAGGTCCTTCAGCCCAACTTGCCCACACCAGACAACATGTCCCAGCTACACTAGTCCCACCAGCCCACATTTGGCCCAGATCCCTCCAAACCTGACCTGTCCATGCACCTGTCTAACTGTTTGTTAAATTTGTGATAGTCCCGGCCTCAACTCTGGCAGCTTGTTCCACGCACCCACCACCCTTTGTGTGATAAAGTTATCTCCCTCAGTTTCCTATTAAATATTCCCCCCATCACCTATATCCTCTGGTCCTCGATTTACCTACTCTGGGCAAGAGACCCTGTGCATTTACCCGATCTATTCCTCTCATGATTTTATATACTCTATAAGATCACCCCTCATCCTCCTAGACTCCGAGGAATAGAGTCCCGGTCTACTCAACCTCTCCCTACAGCTCAGACCCTTTAGTCCTGGCAACATCCTTGTAAACCTGCTCTATACCCTTTCCAGCATGACAACATCTTTCCTATAACATGGTGCCCATGGTCCAGGCATATTGATAATCCTGCTTACAGGCACAGGCACCGTGTCCACAGGCAGGGAAATGGCCAACACTAGAGGGCGTAGCTATAAGGTGAGAGGGGGAAAGTTTCCTGGAGATATGCGGAGCAAGTCTTTTTACACAGAGAGCGATGGGGACCTGGAACTCATTGCCAAGGGAGGTAGTGGAGGCAGATACGATAGTGGCGTTTAAGAGGCTTTTAGGCGGGCCCATGAAAGTGCATGGAATCGAGGATCACATACAAGAAGATGAGATCAGCTCAACTTGGCATGACGTTAGGCACAAACATTGTGGGCTGAAGCTGTGTTCTGTGTCCAATGTACAAAGACTCAAACAACACACAGGGACATAAATTATACACGAGTTATACATAGATTAGATAAGACAGTGAAAAGAAAAAGATGTTAGCGGCAAACACAATTAGAAAACAAGTTAATGGCAGTGCATGGGGTGGGTCATAGTGTTCCATTGCCGAGAGGAATAGGTTTGTGCCTCTTGAGTCGGTTCAAGAACCTTGATGGTTGCAGGGAAGTAACTGTTCCTGAACCTGGTTCATAAGTTCATAAGTGATAGGAGCAGAATTAGCCATTCGGCCCATCAAGTCTACTCCGCCATTCATTCAAGGCACTTCTATCTTTCCCTCTCAACCCCATTCTCCTGCCTTCACCCATGACACCCGTACTAATCAAGAATCTATCTATCTCCATCAAAATATGCATCGACTTGGCCTCCAAAGCCGCCTGTGGCGACGAATTGTGCAGATTCACCACCCCCCTGACTAAAGAAATTCCTTTTTGAGTGGGACCTCAGGCATCCTGCTCGAAGGCATCAGCGAGAAAAGGACAAGAACCAGATATCATGGGGAGGTAGAGGTTGCAGATTTTGGTGATCACGTTAATCATCAACGTTTAAAGAGGCTAAATGATGAGGAGAGACTGCACGGAGTCGGTGGACACAGGAGAAAAAGAGGAAGAGTCTGATTGATGTACTTTGGGTGTTTCGGGATATTATTGCGTGAAATCTGGAAGCAATGAGTTTGAGTTTATTGTCACGTGTACCGAGGTACAGTGAAAAGCATTTGTTGCGTGCTATCCGGTCATCGGAAAGACAATACATGATAACAATCGAGCCATCCACAGTGTACAGATATATGTTGTGGGGAATAAAGTGAATGACATTTGATAAAATCTGTAAAGTCTGAACAAAGATAGTCTGAGGGTCTCCAACGAGGAAGATATCAGTTTTGGACTGCTCTCTAGTCGTGGTAGGATGGTTCAGTTGCCTGATGACAGCTGTTAAGAAACTGTCTCTGAATCTGGATGCGTGCCTTTTCACACTTCTCTACCTTTTGCCCAATGGGAGAGGGGAGAAGGACATAACTCGGCTGAAAGAGAAGAGATCACGATGTGTCACCTTCAATATCATGAACAAGAAATCTCTCCGGCAACCTGCCACGGCAGAAGCTCAATAACAGATGTCCAAAATGCAGATCAATAGTTTTCTGTTTTCCTGGAAAGAAGGAATAGGTGACATTTCGGGGCGAGACCCTTCTTCAGACCCGTCTGCACAGACCCTTCTTCAGACCAGAGTCCGCACAGACCCGTCTGAAGAAGGGACTCGACCCAAAACGTCACCCATCCCTTCTCTCCAGAGATGCTGCCTGTCCCGCTGAGTTACGCCAGCATTTTGTGTCTATCCTCGGTTTAAACCAGCCTTCCTACACAGTTTTTTTGCTATTTATTTATTGAAGAGTACAGAACTGACATCGAGGACATTTGCGAGGCCATTTCAACTCCAATGATTCCCAAGATCCCGAGACTGTGATTCATACCGATAAAAATGTCATCTTCACCAGCGGAGGTCGGTTCAGGTGACCTTGGCGTTCCGAGGTTTAGTCTCCACAGGATACTCTTTCACCATCCTGGCTTTCCCTCACACACTGGGCTCACAGTTCTAACTTCACACCAAGGGCGAATCTCCAAATTGCTAAAAGGGCCCCCAGGCCGAATTTATCTTTAGTTTATTTTAGTCTAGAGATACAGCGCGGAAACAGGCCCTTCAGCCCACCGAGTCCGCACAGACCAGCGATCCCCGCACATTAATGCCATCTACACACAATACACGAGGGACAATTTACACTTATACCAAGCCAATTAACCTACAAACCTGAACGTCTTTGGAGTGTGGGAGGAAACTGGAGCTCCGGGAGAAAACCCACGCAGGTCACGGGGTGGACATGCAAACTCCGTACAGACAGCATGGATCAACACTGGGTCTCTGGCACTGTAAGGCAGCAACCCTATCGCTGCGCTGCCATGCTACTCTACGTGACACAATTCATCCAGACACCCTCTGAGTTCTTCTCTCTACTTCTTCAAGTCGTGGCAGAATTCAATTTCTTCCTTCTGAAAGGAGGTAGTGGAAGGTAGTCAGTGCTTCAAATGAACCAGATGGTTTATGAAACATAAAGGAATTAAGACTTGCTAAATTTAAAAGAATAATACATGGAGTTGTCGCCAATGACAGCGTTTATTGTCTGACCCTAATTGCCCCCAATTTAAACCGCTAGATAAGGGTCAACAAACTGGAGTGAACCTGGAGCCGCAGATTCTCAGCCAGATGGAGTGAGAATAACAGATTTCTTCCCCTAGACCACATGCGTTTTACAAGAATCCCGTTGTTTTATTGTCACCATTACTGAGAGTAATTATTTTTTTTTAATCAAATTCCAGCTTTATTTAATTAACTGAATTTAAACTCCCCAGCCAGCTGGGTGGGATTTAAACATGTGTCTCAGGATGTTTAAATGATCCTGACCTCTGACTGCTGGTCTTGACCACTACACCACGGTACTCTTTAGCAGCCAGGACAAGGTTTGTACCAGGTCTTCAGAGTAGAGTAAACACTTGTTTTAGCGGCCCTGTTTATAACGGTTGTCGGTGGTAGTGGATGGACCTGCTGGCCTTCACCGCCGGGCTGGACTGCCAACGCCGGTCCTCGCCTCTCCCCTGTCCGCCAGCGGGCCGGGACTGCCAACTCACCTGGATTGGAGGCTCAGTTGCGGACCGAGAGTCTGAAGAAGGATCTTGACCCCAAATGTCACCTATCCACGCTCTCCAGAGAACTGCCAGGCCTGCTGAGTTACACCCGCATTTTGTGTCCTTTTGTGTATTAACCAACAACTGTAGTTGCTTGCTTCTACTACATATGTAATGCTAAACCCTTACTCGGTTATCGCAGACAATCGGCAACAACACACACCATCCTACCCCCCCTAGGGTTGCCAACTGTCCCTTATTAGCTTGGACCTCCCGTATATTGGGCTAAATTGGTTTGTCCCACATGGGACTGCCTTTGTCCCGTATTTGACTGCTGGTACTCGGGCCGAGGGGACTGTCGGGTCGGAGCGCCAAGGATTGCAGCAGCAGCCCCTCGCCCGTGGCCCCGTCGGTCGGCTGCCCGGCCAGCTGTCCGACCTTCGGATCTCCGCTTACCGCCGACCCCACCACCCCTCCTTCTCATGGGCGATCATCGGTTCCGGATGTCGCGTGCAAAGTCCGGCGCCCGGGCCAAAACTCCTCAGCTGGCCCGCCGGCTGGGCTTTGTGTGCAGTCCAGCACACGGGCCAACTCATCATTCACCCAGCCACGGCCAAGTCGGTCAACGAATTGCCGTCAGGAATTTGTCCCTTATTTTGACCTTTTGTCCCTTATTTGGGAGTGAGAAAGTTGGCAACCCCCCCCCTCCCCTCCTCCTCGTTCCTTATAATGAGGCTTTGCTTATATCAAGATTCTGGATCAGTAGAGGTATAACAGAATTGATATTGATAAAGGGCTGGGCCACTGGACCCTTCACCCCTGTCCCAGCATTCATTCTGACAATAGCATTCTCTCCCATCCGTACCTCCATGTTTGTGTTAGGAGTAGAGGGCAGAGATTTAAGGTGAGATTTAAAGATTTACCGTTAAGATTTAAAGTTTGAAAATGTGCAAGGTTGTTTTTTTACATTGAGAATGGTGACTGGCTGGACACGCGGCCTGGGTTGGTGGAGCAGATACGATAGTGACATTTAAGAGGCTTTTAGATTAGATTGGCATATGAATTTGCAAGGAATGAATGGATAGAGAGTCATACTGCACAGAAACAGGCCCTTCAGCCCATCTTGTCCATGCCAATCCAGATGCATCTTGTACACTCCTTCCACTTGCCTACATTTGGCCCATATCCTAAACCTCTCCTATCCATGTATCCACATGCCCAGACAAAGTAGATTAGGGCCGAAGGGCATATTCCTGTTCTATGTTAATTCCCCATTGCCTTCAATAGCTTACTCAGTCAAAACGTCCTCTTTAAACACCTCCAATGAAGGAGTCTCTACAGGAGCAGAGGAGATACGAGACACTGCAGATGCTGGAATCTGGAGAAACCAATAATCTGCTGGAGGACCTCAATGGGTCGAGCAGCATTTGTGCGGGGAAAGGACTTGTTTTGACATTTTGGGTTGCAACCCTGCCTCAGGACTGGGAATGGAGAGGAAAGATTGGTGGTATAAACAAGAGAGCGGGGGCGGGAGTGGGAGGTGGCTGGTGCGGCTCTCCGGGGGACCGTCAGTGATGTGTTCCTGCTTGTTGTGTGTCGTGCAGACCCGTGCAAAGATGCCCAGAGTGACCTGAACAAGGCGTGCCGAGTACAGCCCAGCCGCAAACCCAACCTGCTCTCGCTACCAGAAAATTGCCTGACAGAAAATAAGCCCGTGTGTGCGGACGATGGCCAGACCTACGACAGCAAGTGTGTCATGGATAGAGTGGGTGCTTTGAAAGGCATCAACCTCCAGAAAATCCGCTCAGGACCCTGTCTACCCAGAGGTGAGCACTTGCCGTCTCCAGAAATTTTGGTATTGGTATTGATTTATTATTTATTATTTAAAATTGGTAGTGGTATTGATTTATTATTACCACGTGCACCAAGATACATTTGTGTGCGTGCTGTCCAGTCAAATCATACTGGATAGTACAATCGAGCCATACATAAGTTCAACGTGTCGTGCAAAGCTGCATGCAAGAGCAACACAGTGGCTGGCAGAGCTGCTGCCGCACAGCACCCGAGACCTGGGTTTGATACTGACCTCGGGTGCTGCCTGTGTGGAGTTTGCACGTTCTCCCTGTGGCCGCCCGGGTGCGCCGGTTTGTCTCCACGTCCCAAAAACAGACGTGCTGTAGGACAATTGGCTTTTGTAGATTGCTCTTTGTATGTAGTTGCGCGATAGAATCCGGGATGGAATTGAATGCAATATGGAGAGATGAAAGTTGGGTTAGATTAGTGTAAATGGGTGGATTGATGGTCAGTGTGGGCTCGGTGGGACAAAGAACCTGTGTCCATGCTGCATCTCTCTCTCTAATCTACAATACCAGAGGACAGGACATGGCGTTAGAGTATTAGCGTTACAGGTACACAGAAAGCGCAGATAAAAAGTGCAAGGTCAACAATGAGGTAGATTGGAAGATCAGGAAAACACCCGAGTTTATGGGAGGACTATTCAGTAGTTTAATGATAGCGGGGTAGAATCGGGTGCTATTTACTTTCAAGCTTTTGTATCTTCTACCTGATGCAAGAGGGGAGAAGGGGGAATAACTGGGGTATTAACGCTCACTCTTTATGTTGGCTCTTTTCCCGAGGCAGCATGAAGCATAGATGGAGTCATGGGAGGATGGCAGGAGGTTAGTTTGCGTGATGGACTGAGCTCCATCCACAACTCTCAGCAATTTCTTGTGGGCTGCGTGGTCACAGCAGCTAATCAGATGGTTATCTTTATCCAGTTGGCAAATTTTACTAAAGGACGACATTAAATCTCTGTACTTCCTTCAAGACTTAATTTTCACCTGCCTCAAATAAAAATAATTGCCAGATATGAGTTTACTGTGGAACATGTCTTCTCAACCAGTAGCTGCCTATCACCTCTCTGTCCCTAAGGCCACACCACCTCTCTTTCTCTAAGGAGGGAGCACTCACTTTGTGGTAATTATTTTCTGTGCGGATGTCCCTCCTGCTGCCTCAGGAATACCCGGGGCAGCCACAGAACAGTGAATCAGAGATAACAAGAACCTTCCCAATTCCGAAGCAAAGGAGTCAACTATTTTCACTTTAATTGCCTTCCACCGACCATTTTGGTATGCGGTCAGCATGCGGATTTAGGGCGGCCCGGTGGCGCAGCAGTAGAGCTGCTGCCTTGCAGCCCTTGCAGCGCTTACAGCGCCAGAGACCCGGGTTCGATCCTGGCTGTCCACGTGTGCTATCTGTGCGGAGTTTGTATGTGACCCGCTTGGGTTTCCTCCGAGAACTTCAGTTTCCTCCCACACTCCATAGACGTACAGGTCTGTAGGTTAATTGGCTTGGTATAAAAATGTGAACATTGTCCCTGGTGTAGGATAGTGTGAATGTGCGGGGATCGCTGGTAGATGTGGACTAGGTGGGCCGAACGGCCTATTTCCGCGCTATACCTCAAAACTAAACTAAACTATTTAATTCAGTTTCTTGATTATAATTTAAACTCTGGGTACCTGAACTACAACCTCATCCGAGGCTTGGCGCATTTGGAGAGGGTGCAGAGGTTGGCCAGAATGCGGTTTAGATTATGGGGTATGAACTACAAGCAGAGTTTGGCTAAACTTTTCTCTGAAATGTCAAAGGTTGAGGGGAGACCTGATAGAAGTATATAAAATTATGAGCGGCGCAGATAGTCAGAACCATTTTCCCACAAAATATCAAAGACAATGATATAGCATAGCATTAAGCGGGGATGGCTAAGTTTAAAGGGACAGCGGTGTTTAAGTGGATTTTAGATAGGCGCATGGATATGCAGGAAAGAGAAAATATGGATCACATGCTTGCAGTGGAGATTAGTTTAACTAATTAGCTTAGCATTATATTTGCCACGGATATTGTGAGCCCTAGAGCCTGTTCCTGTTCTATGTTCTATGAAGTTATAAAATCACGAGAGGAACGCACAGAATCTCTTGCCCAGAGTAGGGGAATCGAGGACCAGAGGACATAGGTTCAAGGTGAAGGGGAAAGGATTTAATAAGAATCTTTCAGCAAAGGGTGGTGGGTGTTTGGAACAAACTGCCAGAGGAGGCTGGGACTCTCCCAATGTTTAAGAAACAGTTAGACAGGCACATGGACAGGACGGGTTTGGAGGAATATGGACCAAACGCAGGCAGGTGGGACTAGTGTGGCTGGGACATGTTGGCCGGTGTGGGCAGGTTAGGCCGAAGGGCCTGTTTCCACACTGTATCACTCTATGACTATATAAGTTCACTTCTGAAAATCAGTCTATCGATTCCCTGGTTTTACTCTGCCATTATGGAACTGGGAGAGTGTCAGAGAGGTTAGGGCTCAGCCCGATCTGAGACTGTTCCCAGCATCTCTTCTGTGTTACCTCTGCTGTGTGGTGCAGCACTGTGGAATTAATATCTGGACTTGCACCCATTTCTTCCCCTCCCCGCCCCTTTCCACCTGCATTCCTTCCTCTATTTACATATCACCGTACCTTAATCGGTACATGTGACAATAAAAGACCTTTGAAACCTTTGAAACAATTCACAACGCATCAATCCTTTTGTTTCACACCTCCTGTCTTTTCACCTCTGGCCTTTGTCCAACCATCCGCCTATCATTAAAAATACTCTCCTAACCTGTATCAACCTATTACCTGTTTAAGAAGGAACTGCAGATGCTGGAAAATCGAAGGTAGACAAAAATGCTGGAGAAACTCAGTGGGTGAGGCAGCATCTAAGGAGCAAAGGAAAATGGCAAAGTTTCGGGACAAAGCCCTTCTTCATGCCGCCTCACCCGCTGAGTTTCTCCAGCACTTTTGTCTACCTTCAACCTATTACGTGGCAGGCTTGGTCCTGCCCCTCCTCTCTTCCAGCTTTATCCCCTCCCCCACCCTGACACATGCACCACAATTAGTCAGTCTGAAGAAGGGTTCCGATCCAAATCGCCACTTATCCATGTTGTGCAGAGGTGTTGCCTGACCAGCTGAGTTACTCCAGCACTTTGTGTCTTCATTAATGTCTACTCACTCTCTCGGTTGCAGACATGTGTCAGGAGGAGTGTAAGTTCAGCGCCGTGTGCCTCAACCTACGAGGGAGCGTGCGCTGCTCCTGCGACCGCATCGTTTGCGACGCAGCCTACACGCCCTTGTGCGGGCAGAACAGCCAGAGCTACAACAACGACTGCGAGCGCAAGCAGGCCGAGTGCCTGGGGCAGATCTCCATCCCGGTCAAGCACCAGGGGCCTTGCGGTAAGGGTCAGGGGCGTCGCGCCACGCTGCGCGGTCAGACCGTTCTGCCTGAGTGTGAATC
Source organism: Okamejei kenojei (assembly GCA_035221665.1). Lineage (NCBI taxonomy): Eukaryota > Metazoa > Chordata > Chondrichthyes > Rajiformes > Rajidae > Okamejei > Okamejei kenojei. Next base: position 11,730,560 of record CM069162.1, read on the forward strand.
TCCCGTCTTGTGCCGACCTGTGTAAGAACGTGGTGTGCAGTGTTGCTTCCTCGTGACTTTGACCGCCTCCGGCATCCCAATGTCGTCCCGTCAACACGTGTCGCAGTGTCGCTCCTGTTCACCATCCTTCCATCCCCCTCCTGAACCCATCAGCCATCTCGCCTCCTTGAGCCATCACTGTGCATGTCCATTACACCCGGTAGTGCCAGCCCACGACTCCATACACATGCTGCCTTGCCAAAAGTGTTCCTTTCCTGTATTCAATTGTGTTTTCTCGTACGCAGTGTCTCACTGATGACCACTTGTCTTGTCTTGTCTGGGAATCTGTCCTTTCACAGTTGGAGCGGCGCATCACTCTCCACCTCTGAGCTTACCCGCGAGGTGTCTTCCGACCTTAGGTGTGGCCTTGCCGGACAGGGTCAGGAAAAGCTGTCACGTGAGGGGCTCTCTCGGGTTGTTGCTGACCCTAAAGTATATAACATCCTCCATGAAAAGCAATCACATTTGCTGCAAAATGAACTGATGGCAGCAAAAGAAGCCATCAGAACCCTTCCCTTTCATCACATGCTGGTAGAACAGTTCTTTTCTTTCCAGAACCAAAGACCTCTTGATCGCTCACAATGAATTGTAATGTTTCTCGAGTTGTGAATTATTTTGGGATCTTTCAAGTAATACGTTCCCCAAGCTCTCAATGTGTTTTGTCTTCTACTTTCTGCTAACGAGGAGCTAGAGAGCTTCTGCAAGGTTGGAGGCCTCTTGTTGTTCAGAATGCATTGCTTTTCCTTTCCTGATACTGTAGACTCAAAAAGGCAACACTGCCTGCACTGTGCACTCATTTCCCCCACAAAATTGGCGTGCCTGGATGGGGTTGTACGGAAGTTGAGTTGGATTGGATGCCGTTGGGCACCGAGTGGGCTTTTTATTCTTAGAATAGCATAGAAGATGGCCATTTGGCCCATCAGGTTCATGTGGATCCCAGGAGACCCTATGCATCAATCCCATTATCCCTCTCCTATTTCCGCTGTAGTTTAGTTTAAAGGCCCAGTATGGAAACAGGCACTTTGACCCACGGACTCCACACCAGCCATTGATTACCCATTCATACCAGTTCAATGGAGGCACAAGGAACCGCAGTTGCTGGTTTACAACTCAGCGGGTCGGGCAGCATCTCTGACGAAGCGGCCCAAATCAAAACATTGCCTGTGTTACTCAGGCTTTTTTTTTTAACACTAGTTTCATGTTATTTCCACCTTCACATCAACCCTACACACTAGGTGCAATTTATGCTACAGAGGCCAATGAACCTACAAACCCGCACGTCTTTGGGGATGTGGGAGGAAAGCAGAGCACCCAGACGAAAACCCACACGGTCACGGGGAGAACGTGCAAACTCCACACAGACAGCATCCGAGATCAGGATCGAACCCGGGTCTCTGGCGCTGCGCGGCGGCGGCGGCGGCTCTCCCTGCCGCGCCATCGTGCCGCCCTCTCGTCCTGCTGCTTATGCTCTCGTCCGTGCCTGCCAACTCCCCTGAGATCCCTTCACATCATTAACCCGCACTGTGAGGCATTCACTGCAGCCAATTACTCTCCAAAGGTGCACCTTTGGGAAATGGGAGGAAAGTGGTGACTGAGGAGATGCCCACTGTGCAAACACTTGGCAGGCAGCACCACGACCGGGATCGACCCTGGGGCTAAGAAGCAGCAATTTTAATCACCGTGTTCTTGACAATAACCTGACAGTGACAGATACAAGGCAAAAAGTTAACCAATTGCTGCTGTGCATCCCACACTTTCCTTTACATCGGAGATACAGCGTGGAAACAGGCCCTTCGGCCCACCAAGTCCACGCTGGCCAGCGACCACACTACGTTTAAGAAGGAACTGCAGATGCTGGAAAAACCGAAGGTAGACAAAAATGCTGGAGAAACTCAGCGGGTGAGGCAGCATCTATGGAGCGAAGGAAATAGGTGACGTTTCGGGTCTTGACACCTATTCCTTCGCTCCATAGATGCCGCCTCACCCGCTGAGTTTCTCCAGCATTCTTGTCTACCTTAGGATACACTGCAGTATCTTACACATTAGGGACAATTTACAATTTATAACAGCCAATTTACCTACAAACGTGCAGGTCTTTGGAATGTGGGAGGAAACCGCAGCACCAAGAGAGAGGCCACATGGTCACAAGGAGAACATGCAAACTCCGCACAAACAGCAGCTATAGTCAAGATCTAACCTGGCTCCCCGGCGCCGTGAGGCAGCAACTCTGCAGCCGCGCCACCTTTGCCAATTACTTTTATTCACTTGCTCCTCACCCTGAAACACAACAGCAGCTGAGAGGGCGGGAACAAGACTTTCTCCAAGTTCTCCACAGATACAGCTAGCATTTAGGAAAGCAAATTTTATATTGGAGACACACGAAGAGCCTTCGGGAGGAGTTGCAGTGACTTCATCTGTCATGCAGTCTATTTCATCAACAAACAACCAATTTGACCAAATAGGATTAAAAATAAAAATCCTATCACTTATGAACTTATTATAAAAAAAAATAAGATTAATGTAGGATTAGTGTCGATGGATGGCTGATAGTCAGCATGAAAGGGTTGATTTCCCTTGATCCCTTGAATATATATATACACACACACACACACACATTTTATATATATATATATATATAACGTGTGTGTGTGCAGTGAGTGTGTCTGAAGTATTAGAAATAAAATATATAAAACCTCTGAAGTGAGTTGATGAGGTTTTTACATTATCTGTGACTTCATCTGTGTGGACAATGCTGCCACTGTTCCTGGTCACGCACACAACATTTGCGGAGCAGCGTTCCGACAGATGGGAATGTGAAACTCCATGGCCTTCAGATTGGTATCAAGCTGACATGTAAATATTCCCCGAAGTCAGAACTTCATCCTAATGAGAAGCCCCCCTGCTCTGATCCAGCTGAGCCCCAAGACTCGACACATTGATCCCAGTGGCTGGACGGGGCCGGCTGTGCGGCAGAGGTCACCACTAACACATTCGCTTCTCCTCCTTTACACCGCCGAAACCAGACAATAGACAATAGGTGCAGGAGTAGGCCAGTCGGCCCTTCGAGCCAGCACCGCCATTCAATGTGATCATGGCTGATCATCCACAATCAGTACCCCGTTCCTGCGTTCTCCCCATATCCCCTGACTCCGCTATCTTTAAGAGCCCTATCAAGCTCTCGAAAGCATCCAGAGAACTGACCTCCACTGCCCTCTGAGGCAGAGAATTCTACACACTCACAACTCTCTGTGCGAAAAAGTGTTTCCTCATCTCCGTTCTAAATGGCTTACCCCTTATTCTTAAACTGTGGCCCCTGTTTCTGGACGCCCCCAACATCGGGAACATGTTTCCTGCCTCTAGTGTGTCCCAACCCTTAATAATCTTATATGTTTCAATAACATCCCATCTCATCCTTCTAAATTCCAGAGTATACAAGCCCAGCCGCTCCATTCTCTCAGCATATGACAGAATGGCCTGGACTTTATAGGGGAAACCGTTTACTGGAAACTCATCTGGATTAACCGTATAAATACTTCGGCAGCAAGAGCAAGTGGAGTGACTCAACAAGTCAGGCAGCAAAAAGCGACCATTTTACCAAACACTAGTATTCTTGTCTGCCAAGGCCTGCTGGTTCTCCCGGTTGCTAACCATTTTAACTTGTTTTCCCTTTCCCACACTGACCTTCCTGTCCTAGGCCATAGATTCATAGACAATAGGTGCAGGAGTAGGCCATTCGGCCCTATGAGCACTATGAGCCATCAATGTGATCATGGCTGATCATCCACAATTAGTACCCTGTTCCTGCCTTCTCCCTATATCCCTTGATTCCGCTAGCCTAAAGAGCGCTATCTAACACTCTTTTGAATGCATCCAGCGAATTGGCCTCCACTGCCTTCTTTTTCTTCTTGCGTATGGCGTGCACAGCCTAAAGTTGTCGGACAACTTGTTCTATTTGATCTTATTTGGTTGTGCACGCCGGGTTGATTGCATTTGTCGAAACAGGGCGGACCACGTGAAGGTTGCAATCTCCCGCCCCCACTGCCCTCTGAGGCAGAGAATTCCACAAATTCACAACTCTCTGGGTGAAAAAGTTTTTCCTCATCTCAGTTCTAAATGGCCTACCCCTCATTCATCATCCCAGCATCATTGGGATTTTTTAAAGCAAGTTTTAATTTTTATCTCTTGTTGGATAAGTTGGTTGCTTGTAAATACTGCAATACAGATGAAGTCACTGCAACTCCTCCTGTTAGCTCATCAAACTCTTGTGCCTGACCAGCTTAAAATGAAGGGACAAACAGGACATACAAGATAGCAGCTTGTCTTGCACAACCACCACCATCTGTGTGAAAAAGTTGCCCTGTAAAATCTTTCCCCTCTCATCTTAAACCTATGCCCTCTAGATTTGGACCCCTCTACCCTGGGGAATAGAGTGGGGCAATTCACATTCTCTATGCCCCTCATAATTTTGCAGACCTCCATTTGGTCCCCCTCATCGTCCTATGCTCCAGGGAAGGAAGACTGAGCCTATCTAGACTCTCCTTACAAGACAGACTTTTGGACGAAAGGACACAAAGTGCTGGAGTAACTCAGGGGGTCTCAGGCAGCATCGCGAGACTTTAGAATTTAGTGACACAGTGTGGACACTGACCCTCCGGCCCACCGGATCCGCTCCGACCAGTGATAACGCTGGCACACACTAGCACCATCCTACATACTAGGGGCCAATTTACAATTAACAGAAGCCGAATACCCTACAAACCCCTTTACGCCTTTGGAGTGTGGGAGGAAATCAGAGAAATCCCACGCGATCACAGGGAGAACGTACAAACTCCGTACAGACAGCACCCGTAGTCAGGATCGAACCCTACCAGTCTCTGGTGCTGCAAGGCAGCAACTCTACCGCTGTGGCACCGTGTTGCCCAGAGAGCGTCGACAGGTGACTTTCCGACGACTGATGGGGGGGTGGGGGGGGGGGGGTGGGGATAGAAAGCTAGGGATGCAGGACAATGTGTAGCAGGTAATAGGCGTATGCAGGAGGGGGTGCGGGTGGGGGTTGATAAGCAGAGCTAAGCAGTGAGAGCTTGTCATTGATTCTTGGGTCCGTGGTTCCTGAACCGTTTCCTGAAACGATCGGGCACTTCTGCACAGCTGTGTCATGGAGTGCAGGCTGTGGATGTTTTGAACCTACAGTATCTGTGTGTGCGTGTGTGTATGTGCATCAGTCACGTTCTCCCGAGCATGGATCCCCCACCCCCCCCCCTCCTTCCCAAGTCCTCATGAATCATGGCTTATTAAATCGTGCATGTGGCGGCTACCCAGCTACAAGCTGTTTTCCTGTGCACGATTATGCAAGTTTGCATAAAGGGTGTAAAAAAAAAAAACACTGTAGCCCATCAGACAGATCGACGGCAAGTCAGACTGAAGTTGTTCGTTAGGCAGCCCGCAAACAAAGTATCTTGAAGCATGCTTGTTACAGCAGAATCTCCACATCGATCATTCCAAAATAAAACAATTGCTATCTTGCAGCACAATGAGGCTGCTGGATATCTAACAGCAGCAAATATATTTATCCATAACCCAGGGCTCAGTCCTCCTGGGTTGTTGAAGCATGTCTTAGTTTTCATCAGTCAATCCTCCCCATCTCTCTTAACTAATGGGCAATGTTGATAGCATTTGAGAAACAGATTTAGCACAGTAAATACCTTACCCTCTGTAAAATCTTCCTCCTGTCTGCACTTACCTAAGGGCCTTATTAAATTGACATGATGTGCAATATTTCGTAAGGCACAAAAATAAATTTAACCCTTTTGGGACATTATGCTTTCACTTCAGTGAAGTGGTTGGCAGCCATTCTCCTCGATTAATTAAAATATATTCATCTTCTGTTGCTGATAGGAATCACATTTTTTTGGCCAAATTCTGTTTCCCGAAAACGGTGCAAACGAATTTTGGGGGGGTTCATATAAAGCCAGCATGAGGAGGGTCTCGACCCGAAACGTCACCCATCCCTTCACCCCAGAGACGCTGCCTGTCCCGCTGAGTTACTCCAGCATTTTTGTGTCTTATCTTCCCTTACCATGTCATAAGATGGCATCCTTTCGTGAGAAATTCCTTTATGCATTTCCAATGCAGCAGTAATGTAGCAATAATGTACATTATTCTAATGTAGTAAGAAGAGCGTTTGCTGATAGCATTGGATAAAATAAATCAGATGTTCACATTCAGGTGACTGCATTGGCCCATGGTGCAGGGGTAAGGCTGGTGAATCCTTGCATGTCTGCGACTCTCCTGCCTCTGTTCAGAAGCTGCTCATTAGGGAGTCAGGCTGCCTCGTCGGTGACATGCCTCATCATAAAAATGTGAGCGTCTCTTCATATCCCCGCAGACTGCACCCAGATTCCTTATCATCAGCGCGCAGCACAGCGAGCGCATACTTTCCCTCCTTAATAACCAATTAGCACTGGCAGGAGGAAAAAAATGCAATGGCAATGCTGAGTTCTTTAAATCAATCTCATCCATTTCTTTGAATGGAAAACCCATATCCTGACTAATTACTCCCAAAACCCATCATCATATATATCCTAAAGTAGAACTAGGCTTGCATTCACTGGAGGTTAGAAGGATGAGGGGAAAATCTTATAGAAACATATAAAATTATAAAAGGACTGGCAAGCTAGATGCAGGAAAAATGTTCCCAATGTTGGGCGAGTCCAGAACCAGGGGCCACAGTCTTAGAATAAAGGGGAGGTTATTTAAGACTGAGGGGAGAAAAGACTTTTTCACCCAGAGATTTGTGAATTTATGGAATTCCCTGCCACAGAGGACAGTGGAGGCCAAGTCACTGGATGGATTTAAGAGAGAGTTAGATAGAGCTCTAGGGGGCTAGTGGATTCAAGGGATATGGGGAGAGTGCAGGCACGGGTTATTGATAGGGGACGATCAGCCATGATCACAATGAATGGCGGTGCTGGCTCGAAGGGCTGAATGGCCTCCTCCTGCACCTATTTTCTATGTAGAACACGGGACGAGCCAAGGTGGACACAGAATGCTGGAGTAACTCAGCGGGTGAGGCAGCATCTATGGAGAGAAGGAAATGTCGCCAATTTCTTCCCTCCATAGATGCAGCCTCACCCGCTGAGGTACTCCAGCATTTTGTGTCTACCTTCGATTTAAACCAACATCTGCAGTTCTCTCGTAAACAACAAGGACAGGCCCTTCCCTCCACAATATCTGCATCGAACAGGCCAAGTAAAATAATCTTCTCTGTCTATGCAATCCATATCCCTGCGTATCTATGTGTCGATGTGAAAGCCTCTTAAATGTCACTATCTGTTATCTATGAGGTAGATTAGCTGTAAAATATCCTGGAGTACATGCCCATGTGAAAGAAAGTGCTCGGTACTGGCAAGGTGTTTCTCAGAGCCTGGACAAATGGCTAAGATACAGTTAATCTTTCAAGGTGACCACACACTGTCGAATAGGGTGTCCTCGGAAGAATGGCCACTTGTGCCCAAAAGCCATAGGAGCAGAATTAGGCCATTCGGCCCATCGAGTCTGCTCCACCATTCGATCATGGCTGATCTAAATTTCCCTCTCAACCTCTTTCTCCCGTCTTCTCACCGTTACCTTCGACGCCCTTGCCAATCAAGAACCTATCAATCACTGCTTTAAAAATACCCAACGGCCTGGCTTCCACAGCCGTCATTGGCAACAAATTACTCGGAATCGCCACCCTCTGCCTAATATAATTCCTCCTCATCTCCATTCTAAAGGTATGTCCTTTAATTCTGAGGCTGTGCCCTCTGGTCCTGGACTCTCCCGCTGATGAAAACATCCTCTCGCATCTACTCTATCCGGTAGGTGAAAGGGAGGATGTTGCACGGCCTAGAACGACCATCAACCAACATCCTCCTTCCCTTCGGTAGAGGAGGGAAGTGATAGAGAAGGACACTTATTAGAAGGGAGGAGGTTTTTTTTTTACACCCTGGTGCTTGGCTGTGTGCGTTGTGTGTCTGGGATCCAGTCTGTCCCACACTCGTGTCTGTTTTATGTTATCGAGTGCTGCATTCAAGGTGCTGCAAACTACGGGACTGGTTCACGGAACAAAGAATATTCAACACTCTACTTTGCAATTCTTGCAGCGCGCGTACAGTCTGAGCAGGGACAGCAGCGCCTGCTTGGAACCGAGCTGAATTATTTCTCTCTGATTCTGCACCATTTTGCTAAATGTTTCCGTGCGAGGTGGAGGCACCTGCTGCCATTCTGCGAGCCTCCAGACATGCTGCACAGTCGGGACCCTGCGGTGGGGGGAGTGGCGGGGGGGGTGGGGGGGTGGGACGAGAGGAAGCGAGAACAGCGGCTTGCCATGACAATTCCTTAAAAACCCTCTCTCGTTGCTGCCTGCTAATATTGGCCAGGGAAGCATTTGATCCAGCAAAGCTGTGTGTCATTCCTCAAAAGATCCATTCAGATAGACACAATGCGTAGGAAGGAACTGCAGATGCTGGTTCACACTGAAGATAGACACAAAGTGCTGGAGTAACTCAGCGGGTCAGGCAGCATCTCTGAAAAAAAGGAATAGGTGAAGTTTTGGGTTGAGACCCTTCTTCAGACTGAGGGACTTCATTCAGATAGATTGATTAGAACATAGAACCGTACAGCACAAGAACAGGCCCTTCGGCCCACAATGTCTGTACCGAAGATGAAGCCTAGACCATCTCTTATTTACCCACGTATGATCCATCTTCCTCCATTCCCTGCATGTCCATGTGCCTATCCAAACGCCTCTTAAAAGCCACTATCATATCTGCCACGACCACCACCCCTGGCAGCACATTACCAACACGTAAAAACATTTCCCAGAACATCTCCTTTAAACTTTGCCCCTCTCACTTTAAAGCTACGTCCTCCAGTATTTGAATTTTCCATCCTGGGAAAAAGGCTCTGACTGTCTACCCTATCTACGCCTCTCATAGAGTTATATACTTCGACCAGGTCTCCTTGTAACCTCCGGCATTCCAGAGGGAACAATCCAAGTCTGTCCAACTTCTCCCCATACCTAATAGCCTTTAATTGAGGCAACATTCTGGTAAACCACCTCAGCACCCTAGCCAAAGCCCCCACATCCTTCCTGTAATGGGGGCGACCAGAACTGCACACGATACTCCAAATGTGGCCTCATGAATGCCTCAGAATCAGCCTGATAGAGTTAATTCAGCATGGGAACAGGCCCATCGGCCCATTTAGTCCGTGCTGGCTCTCAGGTAATCACTTAGACTAATCCTACATTGATCCCCTTTTAGCCTGCTCACAATTCCATCTGAGATGCCACTGTAATTCTCCAGGCTCCTAGCTCTTATCCCTTGTCATGGAGTGATACAGTGTGGAAGGCCCTTCGGCCCAACTTGCCCACACCGGCCAACATGTCCCAGTTACACTAGTCCCACCTGCCAGCAATTGGTCCATATCCCTGCAAACCTGTCCTAACCATGTACCTGCCTAACTGTTTCTTAAATGTTGTGATAGTCCCCGGCTCAACTACCTTCTCTGGCAGCTTGTTCCATACACTTAACCATGTTTGACCCATATCCCTCTAAACCTTTCCTATCCAGTGTCTTTTAAATGCTGTTATAGTATCTGTCTCAACTGCATCCTCTGGCAGCTCGTTCCATATACCCACCACCCTCTGAGTAAAAAAGTTGCCTCTTAGGTTCATGTTAAAGCTTACCCCTCTTACCTTAAACGTCTGACCTCTAGTTCTTCATTCCTCTACCCTGGGAAAGCCACCCTATCTATTCCCCTCATGATTTTCTTACCCCTCAACCTTTCTCTACAGCTCAAGCCCGCAGGCCCTGGCAACATCCTTTTAAATCTTCTCTGTGCTCTTTCCATCGTAATGACATCCATCCTCTAGCAGGGTGACCAAATCTGAACACACTATTCCAAAAATGGCTTCACCAACGTCTCGTACAACCGCAGCATCAGCTCCAATAGACATTGTTAAAACTTCAGCTTTGTGAAAGCTCTTTCAAGGGGCCTGTTTACACGTTGTGTGACTCTGACTCTAATCAAGGTCCGGATATTCCCATTTTCCCACCTCCAAACATCCAGAGGACAATCTACCAAAATTATAGACATTTTTTAATTTGTTGGGATCTTAATGTCAGGAGTTATAATCACCTCAGTAGCAGTACAATTAATGCAAGTGATATTTTTTTTTGCAAATGCTGTACCAGCTTTACAAATTTAGTTCCCGTCCCAGCAAGGAATATTTTTGTATATTGCTACTTTAATATGGTTTGACTGTATTAAACATCTCCCACCAGGAAACTGGAAATAAAATTAAAACAGGAATGTCTGTATTTGTTGTCCTCAGGAGTTGGAGGGCCATAAACCTGAATTCAAACACTGCCTGGTTGTAGGCTGAAGCTCCCCCCCACCCCCCCACACACACTCACACTCTCTCTCTCTCTCTCTCTCTCTCTCTCTCTCTCTCTCTCTCTCTCTCTCTCTCTCTCTCTCTCTCTCTCTCTCTCTCTCTCTTTATCTCTCTCCCCCTCGCTCTCTCTCTCTCTCTCTCTCTCTCTTATCTATTTCTTCACCTATCTATGCTGTCTATTTATCTATCTCTTTCTCTCCATTTCAATATTGATCTCTCTATCAATCAATCTCTCTATTTATCTTTACCTAACTTTATATCTATCTATCTATCTATCTATCTATCTATCTATCTATCTATCTATCTATCTATCTATCTATCTATCTATCTATCTATCTATCTGCCTGTCTGCCTGTCTGTCTGTGTCAGTCTATCTGTCTGTCTGTCTGTCTGTCTATCTATCTATCTATCTATCTATCTATCTATCTATCTATCTATCTATCTGTCTATCTGTCTGTCTGTCTGTCTGTCTGTCTGTCTGTGTCAGTCTATCTGTCTATCCATCTATCTATCTATCCATCCATCTATCTATCTCTATACTTGTCTCTATCTCTCGCTCACCATTTTCCCACCCTTCGTCCCCTCTCTCTCGGTCTCCCCTCCCTTCTCTTTTTATTTCCCTTCCCTCTCTCAAATTTTCCTCTCCTGCCCCCCCCCCCTCTTTCTGTTCTTCCTTCCCTCCCCATGTCCCTCTCCCCCTCGCGCTCTCCCTGTCCCCACAGATTAAATCAGACCTGTGGCATCTCCAGAATTTCTGTTTAGATTTCAGTTTTGCCCATTCTTCCGTTGATGCTGACAAATCCAATTCTGATTGGAATGTATTTCCTGGAGCGGCAACAACGCTATAAATCTCTGGAAACCCAAACAGGCAAATTACAAAGAGAGAGGTGTAGGAAGGAGGCTTCCAAAAGAGAGAGAGGCTTCCAACACAACATGGGCCATCTCCCAAGGCTTGGGCATGCATTTTGGACCAGAGGTCATGCAACTCTTGAGCAGAGGAGGTGCCCCTGTCCCTGTTTGGAGACTTGGATGGGTGACCTAATGGCTGTGTGGGTCTGATTGTTTGGGTCATTTTGTTAGCCAAGCCACTGCAAGGGGAAATGCACGCGTTTTAAACCTTAACGTCCTGCCTGATCTCTTCAAACAGACCTTAACAATCTAAGTCCGTGCGTGAACGTGGTGTGTGATTTTGGGTCCAAATGCATTGTGAAGAATAACCAAGCTGTGTGTGAGTGTCAGCAGAGCTGCCAGAGCGTGTACGAGCCTGTCTGCGGCAGCGACGAGCACATCTACGGCAACGAGTGTGAATTGGAAGCCATGGCCTGCGTCCTGAAAAAGCACATCAGCATCAAGCACAAGGGACCTTGCGGTAAGCCGAACCGTGATTCCTGGCGACTCTGCCAAAATGAACGCTTCGATTTTGTTTGCCTGCCCGACCGTTACATTTTGTAATAATGGGTGGGATTGTGCTCTTGCAGATCACTGTTGTTCAAACTGCAGTGCCCGAGGTCATTATAATGCGACTGTGAGGCGCAGGTATCTGGGTTTGCTGATGGCTTCAGTAGAGTCACATTTGTAAGCCCAGCGGGTGTCCAGTAACTAGATCCGATCCTGCTTTAATCCTGCAATAGACTGGTCCTAGCACTCGATCAGAGATCACCCGGCGACACAGTGGCACAGCGGTAGAGTTGCTGCCTTACAGCGCCAGAGACCCGGGTTCGACCCCGACTACCGCCGCTTGTCGGTACGGAGTATGTACGTTCTCCCCGTGACCTGCGTGGGTTTTCATCCAGATCTTCGGTTTCCTCCCACACTCCAAAGACGTGTGCTGTACATTTGTTGGTTAAATGGCATGGTATCATTGTAAATTGTCCCTAGTGTCTGTAGGATAGTGTTAATGTGCGGGGATTGCAGGTGGGTGCGGACACGGTGGGCCGAAGGGCCTGTTTCCACGCTGTCTCTCTAAACTAAACTAAACCTGAATGATACAATAGTAGGCCCAAGCACAAGATCGGTGACCAGCTGTGTGTGTGGCACATGTTATTGTCACATGTACAGAAATACAGTGAAAAGCCAATTCCGCATGTAGTAGTCAGATCATTCTACACATGAGTGTGCCAGATCCTTTTCTGCCACAACACACAGAGAATCGCCACACCTCGGCGCCATCTTGCAACTTCCAATTCTCTGAAAAATCCGATCTTCTTCCAAGGAGATTTGTAATTTCTTATTTTCTCGATTTAAGGCCTGGCGTCTTGGCAGCACTGGATAGATGAAGTACGGGTCAGGTAGAAGTTAGAAAGCAAACTTAACTCTCCAAATTAATGAGCCTTTAATGACTTGATTTATTTCGATGTTTTCTTGCCTCTGAAGTTAACTGCCTTTTCCTTAATTAAAGATGTTTAATGATTTTGATTTTATAAGCTACTTAATTCAATTTTAATGGTTTTGCAATGACCAAATACATTTAAGAACAGCTTTGACAGGAGATAGAACTGCACTCTGGGATTGCTTCCATCGGAGGTGAGTTGGAGGGGGGGCATGCCTTCACTACCTGGGGTAGTGAACTCACTACAAGGAGCCTTGTCCTCTGCCTTTGTCCCAGGTCAGCGTGGGCAGAGTCCAAGGAGGTAGGTGCAACATCATTTGGCCCAAAGTGTGGATTGTTAATCTAACCCAACCAGTGTTGCCGTACAGGTCCCAGCGGCGATATCTCTCGTCTCCCGTTCTTCCGTACAGATTCACGGCAATAGTCTTACTGATCCAAATGCAAAAAAATAATTTCATTGTACCTTGGTCCACGTGATAATAATGAGCCATTGAACCATTGAGATTGCAGTGGTAATGTTTAGTTTACTTTAGAGATCTTTGCCTCCTGTTCTCCCATCCAGATTCCTGTAGTAATAGTACTCTGCCTCCAGTTTGTCCACTTCTCAATAATATAAGCACCACCGGAAGACTTCTCTTCCCCATGGTTCCTCACAACTTCCTCTGCAGCTCATTCCCCGAGTCCATTTCAAAGGATGGATTCAACTCCTCACTCGACGTTTCATCACTTTAAGGTAAACCGTTCTCATTGCGACGTTGAGATGTAGCTTGGGGCTCGGTGGACAAGGAGCAGCTTTAGGGCTGCAAAATAGCACAGCGGTAGAGCAACTGCCTAACAGCACCGGAGACCCAGGTTCGATCCTGACCACTGCGTGCTGTCTGTATGGAGTTTGTAACCTTTGGCTGTGGGAGGAAACTGGAGCACCCAGAGGTAGCCCACGCGGTCACAGGGGAGAGAACGTGCAGACTCCACACAGACAGCACCCGAGATCAGGGCCAAACCCGGGTCTCTGGCACTGTGAGGCAGCAGCTCCACCAGCTGCACCACTGTGCTGCCCAAATGAAAATGAAAATAAAAAGTTTTGATTCCCCTTGTGTAGTAAGCTTCTGAATGCTTTGGAATAGTCGGGGGAGTCGTTGGCAACTCTACGTTAGTCTCCTTCTGACTTTGTCTGTCCCCATTCCGTATGAAAACGGGATCTGTCTTCCACACTTTTGCTACATTCCTTCCGCACCTCTGAAGCATGAAAGGCTTCTCGCGGAGACGCTGAACGGTTTTGGATTAACAGTGTGAGCTTTGCAGCCCAGATGGTCTCGGACTGAAACACAGGAGCACCGGCTGACACTCAAGGTCACCCATGTTAGTGAGAGCAAGTGGCGGGGAGCGAGGGACTGGCTCCAACAGCTGGAATATCCAGAAGGAATAGATGCTGCCAGCCTTGCCCGTTTGAAGCACAGCGTCACCAGGATGAAGGGTGATGCTTTGTGATGGCAAGGTCATTCGGCACCCTTTGTGTGACGTGGGCAGCAGCCCACAAGGCAGCAAGTTACATGTAGAAGCTTGTGCTGGGCTGGCAATGCTTCCCATCTGTGGTCACTTGGTTGCAGGCAACACATGTCACATACAGTGGCCTCCATAATGTTTGGGACACCGACCCATCATTTATACATTTGCCTCTACTCCACAATTTGAGATTTGTAATAGAAAAAAAATAACATGTGGTTATAGTGCACATTGTCAGATTTTAATAAAGGCCATTTTTATACATTTTGGTTTCACCATGTAGAAATTACAGCTGTGTTTATACATAATTCCCCCCACACCCCCCATTCCAAGTTCCCTGAAAGTAGCAACACAAGTAGATAGAGTGGTAAAGAAGATCTGTAGCATTCTTGTCTTCATCGGTCGGGGCGTTGAGTAGAAGAGTCCGGAAGTTATGTCACCGCTTTGGTTGGGCCGCATTGGGAGTTTTGTGTGCAGTTCTGGTTGGCCCTTTACTGGAAGGATATGGAACTTTAGGAAAAGGTGCAGAAGAGGTTTACTGGAATGCAGGTTGGACAAATGTAAACAGGTTGGACAAACTTGGAATGTTTTCTCTGGAGCATCGGTGTTTGAGGAAAGACCTGATAGAAGTATATAAAACTATGAGAAGTATATAGATAGAGTAAACATCAGAAATATTTTCCTAGGGTGGAAATATCAAAGATTAGAGGCTTTAAAGTTGGGGGGGGGGGGGGAGTTTGAAAGAGAGGGATTGTTTCAGTCGTGAGGAGTGGAGGAGTGACGGGCTAGGGCTGAGGGTTATTTTTTTACTTGGCACAGAGGAGGCTGGGGGGGGGGGGGGGGGAATCTGACACTCCCTGTGGTACAATTAATCTAGGCCACAGAAAAATGGATTGATTAATGGACGAGCCCATTTTCGGTCCATGATGAATAATTCTCTCATTCCTGTATTGTTTGAAAAATGGGCATTTGGAGAAAAAACAATTTTTTAAACTGAGAGTGTGTGAAGATGACAATGCCATTAATTGTCAGTGTAAAGCATCGACGGCTTGATACACTTTTTAATTCTGAACTTTCTGATTCCTGGCCCCCAGATGCAGTGGGTCCAGTGAGACTTAGGACAACCCCTGTAGTTTATTGCCATCCTTTGGGCACATGCTTAACCTCGACCACACATTTCCATATTTCATTGCGGTAAAGAGGCTATTCGGCCCTTCAAGGCCGTGCCACCTTACTGTGCAATCTTACTCCTCATCTAATTTTCCCTGTCATGGATTCTCTCCCCCATTCCCACCAACTCTTCCCCTCCCCTCTTCCCACCCCCCTCCCCATCCCAGTTTTCTACCATCCACCTACACGAGAAGCAAGTTTAAGTGAACAATGTGTAGGAAAAAAACTGCAGATGCTGGTTTAAATTGAAGATGGACACAAAATGCGGGAGTAATTCAGTGGGACAGGCAGCATCTCTGGAGAAAAGGAATGGGTGACATTTCGGGTCATTATGATCTTATAGAAACTTACAAAATTCTTAAGGGGTTGGACAGGCTAGATGCAGAAAGATTGTTCCCGATGTTGGGGAAGTCCAGAACAAGGGGTCACAGTTTAAGGATAAGGGGGAAGCCTTTTTGGACCGAATTGAGAAAAACTTTTTTCACACAGAGAGTGGTGAATCTGTGGAATTCTCTGCCACAGAAGGTAGTTGAAGCCACTTCATTGGCTATATTTAAGAGGGAGTTAGATGTGGCCCTTGTGGCTAAAGGGATCAGGGGGTATGGAGAGAAGGCAGGTACAGGATACTGAGTTGGATGATCAGCCATGATCATATTGAATGGCGGTGCAGGCTCGAAGGGCCGAATGGCCTACTTCTGCACCTATTGTCTATGTTTATATGTTTCTATCTGATGGGATAGCACACAAACAAAACCTATCGTTAGGATGTAGGAGGAAACCGGAAACCAGCAGCACTATTGTAGTTTCTAATGGCCTGCACAAAGACTGGAGTGATAGATGTAAACGTCTTTATTCAGTACCAAGGTTTCATATTCTTTAAGAGAAAAGCTAGCTGAAGGGGATTGAATACAACCCCAATGGCTACAATTGCACAGTTTACATCAGCATTTTTGGGTGCAGAGAAATGATTCCATTGAATTGCATAGTTCTAACGGAAGAAAATCTCAGCTAACAAGGTCATCAAACACTATTGTTGAGACAAGTTCACATTAACCTGTTCACTGCCAGGTTTTTATTTTTCACTATTGGCCATGACCCGAGTATACTCTGGTGTGGCAGTGAACAGGTTAATGGTCTAACAGCTTCTGAGGACAGAAACCCCAGACACTCAAAAATAGTGTTGTGAGAATGGCATGCCGAGAACACTAAATAGAATCGGTCTGAAGAAGGTTCCCGACCCGAAACGTCGCCTCTCCAATCTCCGCCCAAGTGCTGCCTGACCCCCTGAGTTCCTCCAGCACTTTGTGTTTTGTTCAAGATTCAAGCATCTGCAGTCTCTTGTGTCTCCACAAACATCCTAATTATTGTTTGAGTGATCAAATATGCCGACGTCCATGTTTGAGGTGTTAACTCACAAACTAACCCGTTGAAGGTAGAGTTGCTGTGTCACAACATGGGAAACCTTTGTTCGATCCTGACTTTGGGTGCCGTCTATGTGGAGTTGGCACGAACTCCCTGTGAGTTTCCTCTGGGCATCCCGGTTTTCTCCCACACCCCAAAGACATGCAGGTTCGTAGGTTAATTGACCTCTGTAATTTGGCCCCTAATGTGGAGGGAAAATGGGATAACATAGAACAAGTGTGAACAGGTGATCGATAGTTGGCATGGACTCCATGGACCAAAGGGCCTGATCCCATGCTGTATCTCGAAACTAAACTATACCAAATTAATCTCAAAGCGGATTACATTTTTAACTAGTTTGTGAAGACAGATTCTCATTTAGATTAATGGCTGCTCCTATCATAATTCATGAAGGATGTCCTTCGCTTAACAATCCCTTACAGCTCCACTAGCCGCACCATTGTATTAATGTGCATATCGAAAGCCATTTCCATTGACTCAAAGCAGGACATTAAGCCACTTGCACCATCATGCTAAGTTTACCATCACATGTACCAAGGTACAGTGGGATGCTTATATAGTGGGAGCCACGGTGGCGCAGCGGTTGAGTTGTTGCTTTAAAGCACTTGCAGCACCGGAGACCCGGGTTCGATCCCGACTACGGGTGCTGTCTGTACGGAGTTTGTACGTTCTCCCCGTGACCTGCGTGGGTTTTCTCCGAGATCTTCGGTTTCCTCCCACACTCCAAAGATGTACAGGTATGTAGGCTAATTGGCTTGGTGTGTGTGTAAGTTGTCCCTAGTGTGTTGGACTGTGTTAATGTGCGGGGATCGCTGGCCGGCGCGGACTCGTTGGGCCGAAGGGACTGAATCCGTGCTGTATCTGTATCTCTAAACTAAAAAAAATTGTGTACTATCCAATCAAATTAGATAATATATTGTACATAAATGCAATTAAGCCAAACAAAAGTACAACAGGTGGAGATTTACAAGTGGGGAATTATAATAGGAAATCGAACAGAAAGATACCAGAGTGCAGAATGTAGTTCTTAGCATTGTAGCGTAACAGTTCCAGAGAAAAAGTTCAATGTGTACAATGAGGTAGGTTGGAGAATCGGGACTGTACCCTAAGTAACTTACTACAGTTACTGCTACTGGACTTACTGCAGGTAAGGACCGTTGAGAAGTCTGATCTCAAGAGTTTGTGAATCTGGCGGTACGTTCTTGCAAACATTTGTACCTTCTGCCCAACGGGAGCAGGGAGAAAAAGATATGGGAAAGGATCTTGATTATATTGACTGCTTTTCTGGGGCAGCGTAAAGTGTAGATGGAGTCATTGGCGGGGAGTTGCGTCTGGGCTGCATTCACAACTCTGCAATTGCTTGTGGCCTTGGGCAGAGCTGTTCCCAAACAACGCTGCAAGGAGAGAAATACAGAGCTAATGTTACACGTTTAAGGCCAGGAATGGCCTGGATTTGGAGCAAACAGGAGCGGCTGAAATCATGTCTTGTACTGATGGATATTCAGTTTTGCCCTTGAATATTGAATAGAATAGTGGCCTTCAAGTGAAAATACATTTGTACTTCAAAGAGAAAATATGCAGGTTTACAGGCAAAGAGCAGTGAAGGGGAAATTACTTGGTATGTTTTTTTTTAAAGAAGGAACTGCAGATGCTGGAGAATCGAGGGTACACAAAAAGCTGGAGAAACTCAGCGGGTGCAGCAGCATCTAAGGAGCGAAGGAGATAGGCGACGTTTCGGGTCGAGACCCTTCTTCAGACTGGTCAGGGATCAGGGAAAGGAGAGATATAGACGGTGATGTGGAGAGATAAGGAACAATGAGTGAAAGATATGCAAAAAAGTATCGGTGATAAAGGGAACAAGCCATTGTAAGCTGTTTGTGGTGTGAAAATGAGAAGCTGGTGCGACTGGGGTGGGGGAGATAGAGATAGAGGGAATGCCAGGGCCCGAGGGCTGAGGGAGAGGTGGGAAGGGGAGGAGACAGCAAGGGTTAACAGAATTGAGAAAATTCAATATTCAAGCCCAAAGGATGCAGACTCCCCAAGCGGAATATGAGGTGCTGCTCACTCTGGCCGTGGAGGAGGCCCAGGACCGAGAGGTCGGATGTGGAATGGGAGGGGGAGTTGAAGTGCTGAGCCACCGGGAGGTCGGGTTGGTTATTGCGGACCGAGCGGAGGTGTTCGGCGAAGCGATCGCCAAGCCTCCGCTTGGTCTCACCGATATAGATCATCTGGCATCTGGAGCAACGTATGCAGTAGATGAGGTTGGAGGAGGTGCAGGTGAACCTCTGTCGGACCTGGAAGGACTGCTTGGGTGCAGTAGATGAGGTTGGAGGAGGTGCAGGTGAACCTCTGTCGGACCAGTGAAGGGGAATTACTTGGTATTTTTTTTTTTAAGAGAGGGATGCACTGGAGTTTTCATTTGAGGATCTGATCAAAGAGGGTAGGTTCTGACAGTTTAGAGGGTCAGGTCCATGTTGAAGGTGGAGAGAGCTTTCCTCCCCCTTCTGAACCACTTGT
Source organism: Okamejei kenojei (assembly GCA_035221665.1). NCBI lineage: Eukaryota > Metazoa > Chordata > Chondrichthyes > Rajiformes > Rajidae > Okamejei > Okamejei kenojei. Next base: position 11,749,978 of record CM069162.1, read on the forward strand.
AGTCTGGACTCATGACCCTGGTGGCTGGCAATGCCCTTCCAGCTGCCGTGTTTCGACAGCCCAGGGTAAGTGGTCTGACAGCCTTTAAATGCCAACAGGGACATTGGGAAAAGGAGAAAAATCAACCCAGCGGTATAAACATTGATCTCTCTAATTTCCAGCAACTCCTTCATTCCCCCCCCCCTCTCCCCCCCCCCCCCCTCCCTCGCCCCAGTCATCCCACCAGTTCAGCTCTTCACATTCTTGTATCCCTCTTGTAATCATATCTACCCCAGCCAACAATGGGCCATTGTGGGCTCCACCCTTCCTGAGGTCATCTGTTGCCGGCCCTGATCTGTTCTGGCCTTTTCTCGCCTCCACCTTATATCGCCCTCGCCCCACCTCGCCCCACCCCCCTCCACCACTACTTTCAGTCAGAAGAAGGCTTCCGACCTGAAACGTCACCCATTCTTTTCCACCAAAGATGCTGCCTGTCCCGCAGAGTCACTCCAGCATTTAGTGTCTATCCTTGAGGAAAATCTATCGCTGGTGCTGATTAGTCATACAGCACGGAAACAAGTCCTTTGGGCCACCACGTTCATGCCAATCTTGTTGTTCACCTACACTAATCCCATTTGCCCGCATTAGGTCCACATCCTTTTTTTCCAGGGTGGAAATTTCAGAGACCAGAGAGCATACCGTTAGAGTGAGACAAGGAAAGTTTAAAGGAGATTTGTCAAGTCAAGTCACTTTTATTTTTATAGCACATTTAAAAAACAACTCTCGTTGGCCAAAGTGCTTTACATTGGTTTAAGAATAGTATAACAAACAACAGTAGTTCATAGATTAAATACAAACTTCACTACATGCATATAGCCCTCGCTCAGAGGACGTCAAGAGAGGCGTTTGTGGACCACGTTTTCCTCTCAGAGCATGGTGGGGACCTGGAATACCCTGTTGGATGGTGGTGGAGGCAGATACAATAGTGTCGTTTCAGAGGCTTTTTAGATGTAAAAATTGATATGCACGGAATGAACAGATATGGATCATATGCTAGCAGCTGAGATTGGTTTCATTTGGCATCATGTTAAGCACAGAAATAGTGAGCCCTCAGCCTGAAGAAGGGTCTCGACCCGAAATGTCACCCATTCCTTCTCTCCAGAAATGCTGCCTGTCCCGCAGTCCTGGGTAACTCCAGCATTTTGTGTCTATCTTTGGTGGGCCGAAGGGCCTGTTTCAGTGCTGTACTGTTCTATGCTCCATCTTTGTTGTTTAGTGTAAAATATTTGTCAGAGGGGCATTCACATTCTCTCTCTCTCTCTCTCTCTCCCACTCCCACTCTCTTTCCCTCTCCCTCTCCCTCTCTCTCTCTCCCCCCTCTCTCCCCCCTCTCTTTCCACCTCTCTCCCCCTCTGTCTCCCCCCTCCTCCGCCACTCCTCCCCCCTCCCCCTTCCCCCTCTCTCCCCTCTCCCCTCTCCCCTTCTCTCTCTCTCTCTCCCTCCCCCTCCCCCTCTCTCAACCTCTCTCTCTCCCCTCCCCCTCTGTCTCCCCCCGCCTCCACCACTCCTCCCCCCTTCCCCCTCTCTCCCCTCTCCCCTCTCTCTCTCTCCCCTCTCCCTCTCCCTCTCTCCACCTCTCTCTCTTCCCTCCCTCTCTATCTCCCCCTCTCTTTCTCCACACCTCTCTTCCCCCTCTCTCTCCCCCCCCCCCCCCCCCCCCCCCCTCTCTCTCTCCCTCCCTCCCCATCTGTTTCTCTCCCTCTGTCTGTCTCGCTCTCACTATCTCTCTCATTCCCGGTGTGTTTCTGACTGGCGTTGCTGTGGCAACAGCTCAGCAAGACTTGTGGATCTTGCACAGAAACCTTCCTCTCTTCGATTGGGTTTGTGGATATTTTCATTTTCACTCGCAGCGGGGAGTTATTTTGCAGTCTGAGGCTGGAGATTAATAGATTTTCACTGCCAGCAGTGCACGATGGCGGGTATTTGTTTTACAAAGACCTAATCGGTGTTAGAGAAGAGGCGAGCAAGAGAAAGGAAAGTTTGGGAGAAAGAAAGTTGGAGAGTGAGGTTCAGGTGACTAGAGGGCCTAGCAGTGTGGTGAGAGGGGAATATTGTAATTGAGATGTGTAGGACAAGTGTTTCATACAGAAGGGTGGTTGCGATGGCAGAAACGACAGTGGCATTTAACAGCCGGTTAGATAGGCACATGGATATGCAAGGAATGGAGTGATGTGGGGCACATACGCAGGCAGGGGAGATTAGTTTAATATGTCGGAAGGAACTGCAGATGCTGGTTTACACTTAAGATGGACACAAAATGCTGGCATAACTCAGCGGGACAGGCAGCGTCTCTGGAGAGAAGGAATGGGTTAGTTTAACTTGGCTCCTTTATCAGTGTGGACACTGTGGGTGAATGCCCCATTCCTGTGCTATACTGATCGATGTTAGAGTCATGGAGTGATACAGCATGGAAACAGACCCAACTTGCCCATGCTTACCACGATATCCCATCCACACTAGTCCCACCCGACCGCGTTTGGTCCATATCTCTCTAAACCTTTCCTATCCACGTACCCTTTGCGGAATGTCTTTTAAATGGTGTTATATTACCTCCCTCAACTATATCCTCTGGCAGCAGGTTCCATTTTTTCACCACCCTCTGTGTGAAAAAAATGCCCCTCAGTTTCCTCCTAAATCTTTCTCATCAAACCTTAAACCCTATGTCATCGGGTTCTTGATTCCGCCTCACCCTATCTATTCCCCTCATGATTTTATAAGATCGCCCCTCATCCTCCTGTGCTCCAAGATATGAAGTCTTAGCTTGTTCAACCCTGTAACCCAGGCCCTCAAGTCCTGGTAACATCTTTGTAAATCTTCTCTGCACTTTTTCCACCTAAACAGCATCCTTCCTGCAGCAAGGTGTCCAAAACAGAACATAATGTTCCAAAAGCGGCCTCACCCAACATCCTGTACAAATGTCATTAGTCCTCCTCTGGTAACCTCATATCTGTGTTAATGTTCGACACGTACAGACACATACCAACCAAAACCAATACAACCCAAAACACTTTATTGAATCTAAGTAACCCTATTGATAATATGATGTAAAACACTCACATAATATACCATAATATACATCAAACCATTTAAAAAATGACAAAATGATATGATATTGTAGTTTGTCATCACCCGTGTATGATATTGGCGAAATGGATGCATTTAAAATATAGTTCCATGTATTGTTTGCTGTTATACTGTTGTGCTCTTAAGACCTTACGAAATCTTACCATCGTCGCCCATGTAATTAGTTCCATCTCAATCCCACAATCAAACGTTCTCACTTCCCCATAGTTTATGCTGACCTGTCAGTGGTTTAAGTTGCTTGGATCTGGTCTCACTCCCCCAAGTTTCTAATCGGAGAGAATCTTCCCCACGACGAGTCATTTATTTGTTTAGTTTACTGTCACACGTTCCAAGGTGCAGTGGAAGGCTTTTGTTGCACGCTATTCAGTCAGCAGAAAGACAATACAGGATGACAATCGAGCCACTTACAGTGCATAGCGTGGGTTTTCTCCAAGCTTTCTGGTTTTCTCCCACACGCCAAAGACATAAAGGCTTGAGGATTAATTGTCTTCACAAACAATTGTAAATTGTCCCTGGTGTGTAGGATAGTGCTAGTGTGCGGGGATCGCTGGTCGGCGCGGACTATGTGGGCCAAAGGACCTGTTTCCACACTGTCTTAACTAAATGAAACAAAAAAACGATAAAACAATGAAATTCTTACGTGCGTTAAAGAAGGAACTGCAGATGCTGGAGAGTCGAGGGTACACAAAAGGCTGGAGAAACTCAGCGGGTGCAGCAGCATCTAAGGAGCGAAAGGAGATAGGCGACGTTTCGGGTCGAGACCCTTCTTCAGACTGGTCAGGGATCAGGGAAACGAGACATGCAGCAGCTTAACAAGGCTGTAAACATAATATACACAAATAACAATAGAATAATACAAACAAAATCAACAATTTAATAACCATAATACTAGGTAACCAGTAGGGCAGGCCTTCGCGGTGGTTAGGTGGGGGAGCTGATCCGCGTGGAGAGTGTCGGGGCATACAGGCCACACCTTCCCCGATGAAGAACGTCTGTGAACATTAAGATGTGCACTGGGAATAGTCTGGGCCATGAGCCAATTCCAAGCACAACTGAGTAAATTGAGCCTGACTAACGTACAATCGGCCCATGCTGGAAATACTCAGCAGGGCAGGCAGCATCTATGGAGAGGGAAACAGGTAACGTTTTAGGTTTATGGCCTGCCATCATGGGTGATGGCTTTCTTTTATGTCACAAGAAGAGTGTAGTGACAGTCTCTACGACGTCTCAAGGGTTTAGCCCAAAATAGTCACTTTAAATGATGACCGTGGATCAGAAGGTTATCTGTACGCACCCACGAGCCCTCCCCGAGACATCCAATGCCGTCAAAAGATGAATATTGCAGAAACTGTCTGTTGATTAATAGTTTCTTTATTGAAGTACAAAGCAGGAAGATAATTCATCAAAGCTTCTTCTTGCATAAGTACGTTTCAATCATACTCATGGTCATGCACGTGCATGGTCGAAAACGATGTCTCTCCCACGATCTTCATCAAACTAAAACTAAACTCCTTGGGAGTCTGCGCCAGAATCCTAGCCACAAACCACTCCCCAGACTATGTATACATCCCACCCACATAATTGCAGGCAGATAAAAATTAAAGGTAACTGGTTATAATTATAACTTACTGAGTTAAGCTAAATGGCTACTACAAAGAGTCAAGAGTGTTTAAATGTCGTGTGTGTACCAACAATGGAAGAATGAAAATCTTACCTGCAGCAGTTTAATAAGCCTGTAAAAACAATATGCACAGATAGTATATCATAAACAAAAAATCAATAAATTAATAACCACTATACTCGTGCAAATAAAATAAACCAGTGCAGGCCCCACCAAATTCAATTTCATAGCATTTCAAGCAGAGTGCAGGTCCCCACCAAATTCAATTTCATAACATTTCAAGCAGAGTGCAGGCCCCCACCAAATTCAACGTCCTCGATCAAAGACAGTCCATCGTAGTTTATAGCTGAAGATTAGTGTTGTGTAATGTTCAAGAGCCTAAAGGTGTGCTGGGAACCTGTTCTTGAACCTGGTAGTCATGGTTTATAGGCCGCTGTACCTTCTTCCCAATGGCCGGAGTGAAGTGAGAGCTTGGCCAGGTTGGTGTGAGTCTTTGATGAATTTGGTTGCTTTTTGAGGTAATGCCTTCTATAGATCAACTCGATTGTGGGAGGTCAGTACCGGTGATGGACCAGGCAGTGTCTAACCATCTCTGAAATCTCCGTCATTCCTGGGTGTTCGAGTTGCCGAACAAAGCCATGATGCAACCAATCAATATGCTCTCTACTGTAGACCTGTAGAAGACTAAAAGAGTGTTTGCTCAATTACCAAATCTCCTCAACTTTAGGAGATGGAAACAGTAATTTTTTAGGTCATGGCCTGCCATTATGGGTGAGGACTTGCATCAAGTCAAGAGAAGAATAAAGAGTGTTAGGAGTAGAGGTTTAGTTTAGTCAATTTAGTTCAGAGTTACAGCGGGGAAATAGGCCTTTCGGCCCACCGATTCCTCACCGACCAGTGATCCCTGCACATTAACACTATCCTACACACACTAGGGACAATTTACAATAATGCCGAGCCAATTAACCTACAAACCTTGACGTCTTTGGAATGTGGGAGGAAACTGAAGATCTTGGAGAAAACCCATGCGGTCACGGGGAGAACGTACAGACTCCGTGCAGACAGCACCCATAGTCAGGGTCAAACCCGGGCCTACAGGCACTATAAGGCAGCAACTCTACCGCTGCGCCACTGTTCAGTATTTGTGGATATTACTGACCGGGGCAGCTTTTCCTGTCAATTCTTAATTTCCTCTATTGCTAAGGAGGCATTTTAGAGTCGCTGTATGCACATTGGAGGAACTGCAGTTACTGGCTGACCAGACTGGGTAGAGACAGCCGATTTGAGTCCATCAGAATGACCTCAATGCACCATATGGGTTTTTATGACACATGGTTTCATGGTCACCACTACTGTTAATTCCAGATGTAGTCAGCGGATGCTGCTCGTCTTGCAGCGGACTTCCGACGCTTTCCGTTTTATTCCAGATTTCCGGCAGATTTTGGCAAAGTGCCCTTAGCTATTCCCCAACTCTAAGGCATTCAGAACAAATCTGGTTTTGTCTTTAATACGTACGTGAAGGCAGGCTCCTTCCTCTCCGTTGACCAATTACTTCACAACACTCTGCAACCACCTCACATCCTCCACCTGCCCCACTGCTCGTTACACCAACAGTGGATGGCAGGGTAGAGAATTCCCTGCAATATTACATTTTTTTTTTACCATTTCCTTTTTCCTTGCCTCTTGCTAGGATCAAACACAATTTTTAAAAATCCCATTTGACTGAGCTCACTCCCCAGTGGAAGTCAATCATGAGTTCTACCAGGCTGTGTGTCAAACGTTGCCGTTCATTTACCTGTTATCCATTGTCAAGTCAAGTCATTTTTATTTATATAGCACATTTAAAAACCAACTCTCGTTGGCCAAAGTGCTTTACATTGGTGGAGGTACTAACGTTATACAACACTGGTTCATAGATTAAATACAAACATCACTACATACATATAGCCCTCGCTCAGAGGACGTCAAGAAAGGCTTGGGAGTAGAGATGAGTTTTAAGTCTCGACATAAAGGAGTCGATGGAGGGGGCAGTTCTGATGGGAAGGGGGATGCTGTTCCACAGTCTAGGAGCTGCAACCGCAAAGGCGCGGTCGCCCCTGAGCTCATGCCTAGACCGCGGGATGTTCAGTAACCCGAAGTCGGCCGATCTGAGCGACCTGGAGGTGGTGTGGTGGGTAAGCAGACTTTTGATGTAGGTGGGGGCAAGCCCATTGAGGGCTTTGTAGACATAAAGGAGGGTCTTGAAATTTATTCGGAACCGCACAGGGAGCCAGTGGAGAGAGGCCAGGATCGGGGTGATGTGGTCCCTTTTTCGGGTGCCCGTCAGGAGTCTGGCTGCGGCGTTTTGGACCAGTTGCAGGCGGGACAGGGAAGATTGGCTGATGCCAATGTAGAGGGAGTTGCAGTAATCGAGGCGGGAGGAGATAAATGTGTGGATGATCTTTTCGAGGTCATCAAACTGGAGGAATTGTTTTATTTTAGCTATCGTCCGAAGCTGAAAAAAGCTAGCTTTTACCACGGCAATGACTTGTTTGTCAAATTTCAATGCTGAGTCAAATATCACGCCAAGGTTTTTGACGTGAGGTTTGAGTAGTGGGGTATCCAGTAAAGCATCCATTTTTTGATACACATCATCGTTTAATCCTTTTCCGCCTTGGAAAGTTTTGCTCAACTTAGTGATGAAAATTATTTCAATTTGCAACATTTTCTTTGCAATGCCTTGAGCTTGCGTGCAGCTTTTTACATTTCAATTGGTTTTGAATGATTTCCAAAACTTCCCCAGCAAACAACAATTTCTCATGGGGATATCTTGTCGCGATTGCTCATTTTACGAGCTAAATTATTTTCACAAAAATGTGTCTCCTTTCAATTTGTTGCTTTTCCATTCTTACTGTGAAATTATCTAATCTTTCCATTTGATGTATAATATTCTGTTAATGTGAGTTATGGCAGTTGAGTGCAACCTAAGCCAGGATGGGTTATTGGGTTCCTCACAGCTTATTGTGCGTAGAAAGCAGAATGACATCCCATTAAGGTTTTATATTGAATCCAATTTCTACCCATTGTCACATACTGTTATTAATCTCTTTGCAATTTTAGTGCAGGGCTGTAGCTGTTATCAATAACACTCCTTAATAAAGCGTCTGAGATGCTATTGAAACAACTATCTCCATAACTCAGGAGACAGGTGATGCTGATAGGAAGCCATTATATTTTAACGGGCGATGACCTTAATTTAAATCTACAAACGGATGTTGCAATTGAGCGAATGTAACCTTGGATCAAGAGTGATTTGCTGAGTTTAACGTTATTAAATTTTCACTCCTCTGATATGGGATTGCCTAACACAATGGATTGGTCCCTGGGCCCTGGTTCCAAATGCAGCCCAAAGTGCTGGGATGAATGAACTATGTAGAAAGACCAATGGCACCAGTCTGAAACTCTGGCTTGAATCTTGTGGGGGGGTCATAAGGACCAAGGAGAGAAATGTTGAGGAGCGACAATGTTAGTAAGTTGCAGAGCAGATTGAATATGTCCTCTTTTGATTATTTTCTCAAGCCATTGCTATACTTATAGAATGACTTCATTGGTTGTGAAATAAGATTTCACCCAGTTTTGACAGACTATTATAGAGTTATACGGGATGTTGGAGAGACCACACCTAGAATACTGGGTACAGTTTAGTTTTTTTTAGTTTACATATACAGCGTGGTATCGAAGTCTCTTCGGCACACTGAGTTGGTGCCAAGCAGCGATCCCTGCACACTAACACCGCACTATCCTATACACACACTAGGGACAATTTACAATTTTACCAAAGCCAATTAACCCACAGCCTGTGCAATATTCCGTGTGAGAGGGAACTGGGGCACCCAGGGAAACCTCACGCAGCTCACGGGGAGAATGTATAAACTCTGTGCAGACGGCAGCCTTAATCAGGATTGAACCCAGGTCTCAGGCACTGTAAGGCAGAAACTCTACTGTGCTGCCCCTTATGGTCCCTTGTCCTGAGAAAGGGTATAAAAGCATCAGAGACATCCAAAAGAGGTTCACCGGTCTCCATTTCTTGGAGTTTAGGAGAATGATGGATAAATTCATTAAAACGATCCTATGAGGCTTGACTGGGGTGATTCTTCTAGTGGGAGATCCTCAATGAGAGGATGTAATTTAAAGATAAAGCTTGGTCATTTAAAACTGAGGTACGTAGACAATCTTTCTCACCGAGGGTGGTGAATCTCTGGAATTTTCTGCACCAGAAAGCTGTAAAGACCAGCTTATTATTAGAACTGCTTGAAGTGGCTGTAGATGATGTTTTGAGAGATCGGGGTTTATGGGCTGTTGAGATCTGGCATAGTTGAGGCCAGGAGTAGATCAGCCAGGATCAAATTGAATGGCAGAGTTGGTGTTTAAGTGAGTGTTATGTTTAGCCCAGATGGCAAGATTCATAACAGCATTGGTGTACAGATGGATCTTGGGTTCAAGTCCACAGCTCCCTGAAATTGGCAATGCAATTAGATAGAGTAGTAAACCATGTGTACGGTAGTCTTGCCTTCGCTGATTAGGGCATTTAGTATAAGAGCCAGCTTTATACGACTTTGGTTAGGCCGCATTTGGAGTCATGCGTGCAGTCCTGGTCGCCCCATTACAGGAAGGATGTGGAGGCTTTGGAGAGGGTGCAAAAGTTGTTTGCCAGAATGTTGCATAGATTAGATGGTGTTACCAACCAGGTGAGGTTGGACAACCTTGGATTGTGTTCTCTGAAACATCGCAGGTTGAGGGAAGACCTGATAGAAGTATACAAAATTATGAAGTGGAAACAGGCCCTTCATCCCATTGAGCCCCCAAAGCACATACACCACTCATTTACAGTAATCTTACTGTAAATGTTCACCACACATTCCCATCCACTAGTTTCTCTCCCACCCTCCATACCTATCCCAATTCTCCAACTCATACTAGGACCAGGACACTTTACAGTGGCCAATTGGCCATGTTTGGAATGTGGGAAGAAACAAAATGAAGTCAGGGGATGCAGTCACAGGGAGGACACATAAACTCCACACAGATCCCAACACCGGAGGTCAAGACCAAATCCAGGTATTGATTCGATTACTCCTGGTATGAGCATTGGATACTTTGATATCGTCATAATAGTCATTGAGTCCTATGACACAAAAGCAGGCCCTTCAGCCCAACCCGTCCATGCCGGTTAAGATGCCCCATCTACACTAGCCCCATTTACCCACACTTGGCCCCTGTTCCTGTAAACCTTTCCTCTCCATGTCCCTGTCCAAATATCCTTTAAATGCTGTCGTCGTACCTGCCTCGACCACTTTCCCTCACAGCTCGTTCCATACACCCACCACCCTCTGCGCTAAAAAGGGAACTGACAGTCGTACTCAGGTGAATCTTTGGCAGGAGTTCCCGGACAAGTTTCCCGACGGATCAGACTTCTCCAAGAAGTGGTGCCTTCATGTTAAGACATGTGTGTAAAAAAATAAAGTGTGATTTAGGCATAAATCAAGTGAGCTTGATTTTGAGACAAAAAGCTTTGGAACTTTGAATGATGCTGTAGAAAGGGCTTTGCTCACTTTTAATGGAATGGTTCCGGGCTGTTACGGTGGTGCCTCAAATGAGAAATTAATTTCTCTGCCATTCTCTTCATGGTGCTGATTTTTGCAGCACTCGGTAATATTATTGCCATTTGATTATTCCCTTTGTAGCCGTTCTCATAACATTAGGATTGAGGAAGAATTGGTCCCAAAGAGACCAACTACAAGTCTCACTAACACTGTCGTGATCAAGCTGCATTTTTATTCGACTCTCATATCTTTTACATTAAGACAAATCAAAAAATTACCCCCAATGCTAACACTCTAAACCAGGGGTGGGGATCCTATGGCCTTAAGGCCACGTGTTGCCTTCTAGGCCATTAAGTGCAGCCTTTTGAATGAATCCACATTTTGTAGAACAAATCCATTTATTTTTATTAATATGTTTTTATTCGTCTTTTATTATTTTTATTTTAATCTTAAAATACCAAAGATTCAACAAAATAATCCTCCCCGACTGACGGCCACAATTAAAACATTAGTAAGTCATGAGGGCTATTTTATTGCTACGAAGAGTTACTCGCTTTGGGCACTCTTACGGGTAGAACACGAGGAATAGATTTCTTCAACAACTTTCAAAATAAATGTCGTGAAGTATATCTAATTGAAGTTTTTTGGATGCGGCCTTATTAGATCACAGCTAACTTAATGCGGCATTCCAACATGAAAAGGTTCCTCAGCCTTGCTCTAAACCTTGGAATTATTTGAGAAACAGCGACTGTGATAGAAATCTTGTCGCTTTTCCGTCGGTTGGATTGATTGATTATATTCTTGTCATTAAGCCGTTCTTCAGAAGTTCAAATCGTCTCATTAAAGTTTCATAGCGAGACTTCCAATTGAACCTGCTGTTCCCGTCAGTATTTGCTTATCACCACCTGGAGGATTAGCTGAAGCACGCGGAGTAGATGCACTTAGTAAATGTTAGATATACACAAGAGAGTACACAGTAGCGTGAAATGCTAATCGAGTTAATGAACTAGAGTGGACCAAAGCTCAGGTGAAGTGTAAGCACCTGAATGGTTCAACAGTCAAGAGTGAATGAAATTCTTACTTGCTGCAGCTTTACAGGCCCATTAACTCGACAATGCATAGATAAATATACAATAATCAATGAGAAAACAAACACATTTGTCAGTAATACTTGGGAACCCGAACATAATATTGCAAAACCAAAGTCAGCAGTGGCATTTGTGTGCGGCACGGTGGCGCAGCGGTAGAGTTGCTGCCTTACAGTGCTTGCAGCGCCAGAGACCCGGGTTCCGTCCCGACTACGGGTGCTGTCTGTACGGAGTTTGTATGTTCACGCCATGACAGCGTGGGTTTTCTTCAAGATCTTCGGTTTCCTCCCACACTCCAAAGACGCACACGTTTGCAAGTAAATTGGCTTGGTATAAGTATAAATTGTCCCCAGCGTGTGTAGGATGGTGCTAATGTGCAGGGATTAATGTTGGCAGAAAGGCCTGTTTCCGCTCTGTATCTCCAAACTAAACCAAGGCTTTGCGGAATGGCATCAATGAGAAAGTCCCTGTGGCATTGGCTAACTTGCTAGTCACTCGAATCCTGAAGATCGAAAAGGGGGAACTGTGAAATATCTGAGTATTAGTGCCTGCACGCCTTGCGTAAACTACCCAACTGCGTACCTCGAGTGTCTGCCAGTGCAGCAATCCGTTCACGTAACCTGGTTGTCTTCGTGCCGGGAGAAGGATCATGTTGGCATTCAGCTGATGTCATCATTTGATTTGATTCCAGATCGCTGTGGGAACTGCCAATTTGGTGCCATCTGCGAGGCAGAGACAGGGAAGTGTGTTTGTCCGACAGAGTGTGTCAGCTCCCGGCAGCTGGTGTGTGGCACAGATGGTCAGACCTACAAGAACGAGTGTGAGCTGCATGTTGAATCCTGCATCACGCAAACAGACATCCAAGTCACGAGCCAGGGAGAGTGCCGTAAGTAATGGACATGTGTGTGTTATAATGCAGAGTTACAAGTCTCTAAGTATAGATAGAGTCATGGAGCATGGAAACAGCCCCATCGGCCCAGCTCATCCGTGCCGATCAAGATGCCCCATCCGAGTTAGTCCCATTTGCCCAGACTATGGCCCAAATCCGTACTTTATAACTATGTCAGCACCATAGGTGGCTGCTATTTGTATGCCAGCAAAGAATTTCACTGGGCCTTGTCACATGTGACAATAAAGTATTCCATTCCATCCCCCTAAACCTTTCCTATCCACATACCTGCCCAAGTGTGTTTTAAACTTTGTCTCAGCTGCTTAATCTGGCAAAATGTAGAAACAAAGAACTGCAGATGCTGGTTTACACCAACGATAGACACAAAGTGGTTCTGAAGAATGGGTCCCCCACCCGAAAGGTCACCTACCCTTTTCCTCCAGAGATGCTGCCTGACTAGTTGAGTTACTCCAGCACTTTGTGTCCACCTTTATGTTACATAGAAACATAGAAATTAGGTGCAGGAGTAGGCCATTCGGCCCTTCGAGCCTGCACCACCGTTCAATATGATCATGGATGATCATCCAAATCAGTATCCCGTACCTGCCTTCTCTCCATACCCTCTGATCCCCTTAGCCACAAGGGCCACATCTAACTCCCTCTTAAATATAGCCAATGAACTGGCCTCAACTACCCTCTGTGGCAGAGAGTTCCAGAGACTCACCACTCTCTGTGTGAAAAAAACCTGGCAGCTCATTCCATTTAACGACCACTCTCTGTATGAAAAAGGTTTCAGATGAGACATTGAGCCTTGTGCGCTCACTGGTCCGGTGGTGGTGATGGCATCTTTCAAGGATGTCCTCCCGGTTTCTGGACCTCCATCGTGCTGTGACACCACAAAACACTGCCCCACCCAGAGGAGAAATCCTAATACGTCGACCCATTTAGTAGTCACTAGAATCCAAACACCATGCATCATTTGAACTATTTGGGGATAGTTTACCGTGCTTTGAGCTTTATGCCAGTGAAGCCTCAATGGACGGTGGCGCAGCGGTAGAGTTGCTGCCTCACAGCGCTATCGGGCGCCAGAGACCCGGGTTAGATCCCGACTATGGGTGCTGTCTGTTCGGAGTTTGTACGTTCTACCGCGTGGATTTTCTCCGAGATCGTCGGGATCCTCCCACACTCCAAAGACGTACATGTTTTGTAGGTTAATTGGCTTTGTATAAATGTAAATTGTCCCTAGTGAGTGGAAGATTGTGTTAATATGTGGGGATCGTTGGTCGGCACGGACTCGGTGGGCCGAAGGGCCTGATTCCGTGCTGTATCTCTAAACTAAAGTAAACTAAACCAACACACCTGGTTCGCGGTTTGGTGATGTCGCCTAACAGATTTTCTGGACCATCGGATGTTACACCTATCACCCTTTTAAATCCCGCTTTGATATTACACAGTATTATATTTAATTATCCAATGTGCCCGATAAGTTTCAAGGGTGCATGGGAACCAGCCCGCGGTGAGTTTGCATGGAGGGCCGGGACCACGGTGCTGTGAGTTGAAAGAGAGCTGAGACCCAGGCTCTAGTGAGATTTAAGGCAGGGCATCAAACATGAACTGGTCAGGCAGATGCCAAACCATTGTGATTTCTGCATCGAGACTCGAGAGAGAGTCAAGAGTGTTTAATTGTCATATGCACCGGGAACAGAACAATGTGATCCCATGGTCATCTTCCTTGGTCATCCATTGCCGGTCCTGATTTGTGCCGGCCTTTTTCTACCTCTAGTTCCATCCTCCTGCCCCCCCTCCCCCCCCTCTTCTTCCAGTCTGAAGAAGGGTTGCAACCCGAAATGCTGCCCATCCTTTTTCTCCCGTGATGCTGCCCGACCCACTGAGTTACTCCAGCACTTTGTGTCTATCTTCAGCATAAACCTGCATCTGCAGTTCCTTCCTGCACAGTTGGAGATTTCAGAGTCAAGAAGCAAGCTAGTGTGAGGATTTGTGTGAGGAATGAGAATTCGTGGATGATGTGATTAGTCACCGTTGTGTTTTTACTTTCTCCGGGCAATGGTAGTTGCAAATAAAATAAAAAGCGGTGGAGTAACTCATCGGGTCAGGAAGCATCTCTGGAGGAAATGGATAGGTGAACTTTTAGGTAAGGACTCTTTCTCAGTCCGAAGAAGGGTCCTGACCCGAAAAATCACCTAACCATTCCCTCCACAGTAACTCTACCTGACCCTCAGAGTTACTCCAGCACTTTGTATTTTCCTCAAGATTCCAGCATCTGCAGTCTGCGGATGCATCTCCAGAACTCCTTTAAGAGCAGAATAAGTCAAGGAGATACTGTATGATAGAACTTCATTTATCCCTAGGGGGATACTGGTCTGCCAACAGTCATAAAACACAAAATCCATGAAATTAAAGTGACGAGTGGAAAGGATTGGGGGATGTGCAAAGATTGGGGAGGGGGAGGGGAGTCAGTCTACCCCACGACAGAAGGGGGAGGAGTTGTACACTTTGATAGCCACAGGGAGGAAGGATCTCCTGTGGCGTTCTGTCCTGCATCTTGGATGCCCGTCGTGATAAGAGCTTTTATATGTCATGGTCTTCCGACTCAGCTCCTTCTCTCTGTTGCATTCCACAGAGCCATGCGGTAACGCCACCTGCCTGTATGGGGCAAAGTGCAGTGACAATCGTTGCTTGTGCCCGCGGTGTGAGAACCAAGCCATCGTCTCTGTCTGTGGCAGTGACAGCGTCACCTACCTGCACCTCTGTGATCTACAATCTGCTTCCTGTCAGCAGAAAAGGAAAATTGAGGTGGTTAAGGAGGGTCCATGTGATGACGGTAAGCGCCACGTTTTGGGGATGGAGGGACATGATGATTCGGGCCAATATTCGGCAAAGTTCTGAACAACGTATGAGGGACAGTTCATGAATATAAAAAACAGGGATGTAATGCTGAAGCTTTGGACAGGGATGTAATGCTGAGGCTAGAAAAGGCATTGATCAGTCCGTATTTCATGAACCCCCACCCTGGTGCAAAGGAGCACTTTGAAGCTGAGATAGTTGACTACACGGGTCCTCTGTGGAAACAGTCCTCATCTGCACCCAAGCAAACCTGACTGGCGTTACCTTGCATCTGTAGTAGGCAATTCTGGAGTTAGTGTTATGTAATGAACAGGATTTGATAAAGGAACTTGTGGCTAAGGAGCCATTAGGAGGTAGTGACAATAATATGGTCAGGTTTAATCTACAATTGGAGAGGGAGCAGGGTAGATCAGAGGTGTCAGTGCTACAGTTGAATAAAGGGGACTATGGAGCCATGAAGGAGGAGCTAGTCGAAGTTGACTGGAAAGATACCCAAGCAGGGATGACAGTGGAACAACAACGGCAGGTATTTCTCGGAATAATACAGAAGGTGCAGGATCAGTTCATTCCAAAGAGGAAGAAAGATTCCAAGGGGAGTAAGAGGCAACCATGGCTGACAAGGGACGTCAGGGACAGTATAAAAATAAAAGAGAAGTACAACGTAGCAAAAGTGAGCGGGAAACAAGAAGATTGGGTAATGTTTAAAGAGCAACAGAAGATAACTAAAAAGACAATATGGGGAGAAAAGATGAGGTACGATGGTAAGCTAGCCAAGAATATAAAGGAGGATAGTAAAAGCTTCTTTAGGTATGTGAAGAGGAAAAAATTAGTTAAGACCAAAGTTGGACCCTTGAAGACCGAAAAAGGTGAATTCATTATAGGGAACAAGGAAATGGCAGATGAGTTGAACAGGTGCTTTGGATCCGTCTTCACTAAGGAGGACACAAACAATCTTCCTGATATAGTAGTGGTCAGAGGATCTGGGGTGACGGAGGAACTGAAGGAAATGGTGTTGGATAGACTGATGGGACTGAAGGCTGATAAATCCCCAGGGCCTGATGGTCTGCATCCCAGGGTACTTAAGGAAGTGGCTCTAGAAATCGTGGATGCATTGAAGATAATTTTCCAATATTCTATAGATTCAGGATCAGTTCCTGTGGATTGGAGGGTAGCTAATGTTATCCCACTTTTTAAGAAAGGCAGGAGAGAGAAAACAGGGAATTGTAGACCAGTTAGCCTGACATCGGTGGTGGGGAAGATGCTGAAGTCAATTATAAAAGATGAGATAGCGGCATATTTGAATAGCAGCAACAGGATCGGTCCGAGATGCTTGACTAATTTTCTGGAATTTTTTGGGGATGTAACTAGGAAAATGAACAAGGGAGAGCCAGTGATGTAGTATACCTGGACTTTCAGAAAGCATTTGATAAGGTCCCACATAGGAGATTAGTGGGTAAAATTAGGGCACAAGGTATTGGGGGTAGAGGGCTGACATGATTAGAAAATTGGTTGGCAGACAGGAAACAAAGAGTAGGGATTAACGGGTCGCTTTCAGAATGGCAGGCAGTGACTAGTGCGGTACCGCAAGGCTCGGTGCAGGGACCGCAGCTATTTACAATATACATCTATGATTTGGATGAAGGGATTCAAAGTAAAATTAGCAAATTTGCAGATGACACAAAGCTGGGTGGCAGTGTGAACTGTGAGGAGGATGCTATGAGAATGCAGGGGGACTTGGACAGGTTGGGGAGTGGGCAGATGCATGGCAGATGAAGTTTAATGTGGATAAATGTGAGGTTATCCACTTTGGTATAAAAAACAGGAAGGCAGACTATTATCTAAACAGCGTTAAGTTGGGAAAAGGGGAAGTACAACGGGATCTGGAGGTCTTTGTTCATCAGTTTATGAAAGTAAGCATGCAGGTACAGCTGGCAGTGAAGAAAGTAAATGGCATGTTGGCCTTTATAACAAGAGGAATTGAGTATAGGAGTAAAGAGGTCCTTCTGCAGTTGTACAGGGCCCTAGTGAGACCACACCTGGAGTATTGTGTGCAGTTTTGGTCCCCTAATTTGAGGAAGGACATTCTTGCTATTGAAGGAGTGCAGCGTAGGTTTACAAGGTTAATTCCCGGGATGGCGGGACTGTCATATGCTGAGAGAACAGAGCGGGTGGGCTTGTACACTCTGGAGTTTAGGATGAGAGGGAATCTTATTGAAACATGTAAGATTGTTAATGGCTTGGACGCGCTAGAGGCAGGAAACATGTTCCCGATGTTGGGGGAGTCCAGAACCAAGGGCCACAGTTTAAGAATAAGGGCTAAGCCATCTAGAACGGAGATGAGGAAAGATATTTTCTCACAGAGAGTTGTGAGTCTGTGGAATTCTCTGCCTCAGAGGGCGGTGGAGGCCGGTTCTCTGGATACTTTCAAGAGACAGCTAGATAGGGCTCTTAAAGATAGCGGAGTCATGGGGATATGGGGAGAAGGCAGGAACGGGGTACTGATTGGGGATGATCAGCCATGATCACATTGAATGGCGGTGCTGGCTCGAAGGGCTGAATGGCCTTCTCCTGCATCTATTGTCTAGTGTCTATTGTTTAACGGTGTTTGATCCTTTCAGAGTGGGTGAATCCTTGCATCCTAGATAATTCCACTATCTCTTCACACCTGGGCTTTTAGAGGGCTGGTGCCTTCTGCCCCGACCCAGGGCTGTGTGTGATGGTGATTTCTCTCTCCACTCTATCCTGGGCTCAGTCACCCAGCGAGGACGGTGAATATATTTAAAGAGAATTATTGCAGCTTCTGGCGAGAAGCTAATGGGCAAAGTGCAGGAAATCAAGCACAAAGAATGCATTGATTGACTGAGCATTGAACGCATCATATAGCCTCGATCACTGCCATTCTTAGGTGTAATCTCCTTTTCTTTCTAAAGCTGACAAACCAGTAAGACAGTGATTAACGTAGTTCTGTGCATCTCTTCGTCTTTGCTACTTAACTCGAGGAACAGCATAGTTAAACGAGCAGCCGGAACCCTGCATTAGACTCGCTGGCTCCGCAAATCTCCTCCATGTTAATTAATAATACAATTATAGCAGATATGAGATTAGCAGGATGGGTGAAACTTTAACCTACGGGTCTACATTAGGTTTTTGCTTGTGTCGAGAGGGGTTGGGAAAAGAATGACAGTTTGAAGGTAAACTCTAGCATTAAACCCGTCACGGTAGAGTCTTGTGTGGCTAAATCCGAAGTGTTTTAAATTATCCACCGTCATTTGGTGGAAAGTGCTAGCGATTTGATACTCAAGAGATCGATATGGTATTGATTTCTCAAGTCTGGAATGAAGTACAAATGTTTACACTATGCATGTTAAATAAAGGTTTGTTGGGGTTGATTGCTTAATGACTAATCCATAAACCAAAGGAAAATATGATCCTATTCACAATGTTTTAATATTTAATGAACAAAAGTTCCAAATAAAGATTGAGAACATTAGAACTCTCTGATTTCAAACAGGTTGAACGCCTGTTTAGTTTAGTTTAGTTTAGAGATACGGCGCGGAAACTGCTCTTCGGCCCACCGAAGCCCGCACCGACCAGCGACCCCCGTACATTAACATCACCCGACACACACTAGGGACAATTTTACATTTATAACCAAGCCAATTAACCTACAAACCCATAAGCCTTTGGAGTGTAGGAGGAAACCGAAGATCTCGGCGAAAACCCACGCAGGTCACAGGGAGAACGTACAAACTCCATACTGACAGCACCCGTAGTCATGATTGAACCTAGGTCTCTGGCGCTTTAATGGGCCTGTCCCACTCAGGTGATTTTTTTTTGGGGGTGACTGCTGGCGACTGCCGCAAAAATTTCAACGTCAAAACATTTTCGGTGAGAGTGGCGACAATTGTTGCTGCCGTAGGTTGACGTAGGTTGTCGCACTTGTTGTCGTAGGTTGCCGCCGGCTGTCGGACTGTTGTCGTAGGTGAATTCCAACTTGTCCTTGGCAGTCGCCTGAGTGGGACAGGCCCTTAAGTCGGGAGCTCTACCGATGCGCCACCGTGCCGACATGGTGGTGAAGTGAGGTTTTTGGCTGAGGTGATAGCGAAACAGTGATATCATGGACTTTAGCCAGGTCTGTGAGAGAGGAGGGATGAGCACGAGGAGCACTTGAAATTAAGGGCATGAAGGAATCTAAGCGTGGGGACTTGAAGTCGACTGCACATTTATAGACTGTTGTGTAGATAAATTTGATTCACATAGACTCATAAATGAGAGTGATCGCCATTTTCATTGCCGCATAACACTGCCTGTTGTAATAGTCTATGGATTCAAATCATACATGGCCATAACTCAGAATAAAATCATCTGCATTGGACGTCTACATGTAATATATGACAACTCGAGTGTTGAACCGCTGGAGGCAGAGCCAGACAGTTGTTATCAAAAAGCAAAAATAAAAACGATAAATGTTTTAAAATCTGAAATGAAAAGAGAAAAATAGGAAATATAAACTCAATAGACGATAAACAATGGACAATAGGTGCAGAAGTTGGCCATTTGGCCCTTTGAGCCAGCACCGCCATCCAATGTGATCATGGGTGATCATCCCCAATCATTACCCCGTTCCTGCCTTCTCCCCATATCCCCTGAGCCCTATCTAGCTCTCTCCTCGAAAGCATCCAGAGAACCGGCCTCCACTGCCCTCTGAGGCAGAGAATTCCACATACACACAACTCTCGGTGAGAAAAAATGTTTCCTCGTCTCCATTCTGAATGGCTTACCCCTTATTCTCAGCGGGTCGGGCAGCATCTACGGAGAGAGAACCAGAGCTAATAGTTCACGTCCACGCTCTTTCATCATAATCTAGAGACTGAGAAGCAAGGGAAACAGGCCCTTCGGCCCAACTCGTCCATGCCGGCCAAGTTGACATATTCGGCTAGACCATGACATAGGAACAGAATTGAGCCCGTCGAGTCTGCTCCGCCATTCTATCATGACTGATCTATTTTTCCCTCTCAACCCCATCCGCCTGCCTTCTCCCCGTAATGTTTGATGCTCTTACTAATCAAGAACCCATCAATCTCCACTTTTAAAATGCACAATGACTTCACAGCTGTGAATTCCACAGGTTCACAACCCTCTGGCATTTGCCTGCATTCGGTCCATGGCCTTCTAAACCCTTCCGATCAATATACCGGCCCAAATGCCGTTTACAAGCCATAATTGTACCCACTTCTACAGCTTCCTCTGGCAACTCATTCCAGATACAGATGACCCTCTGAGTGAAAAGGTTGCCCCTGAGGTACCTGTTAAGTCTTTACCCTCTAACCTTACGCCTGTGGCCTCTAGTTTTAGGCTCTTCTGCACTTGAAAGAAAATGGTGAGTGTCCACTTTATCCATGATGCTCACGATCTTGTACACCTCAATGAGGTCACCTTCTTGGAGCAGATCAGCCTTGATCATATAGAACGGCAGAGCAGGCTTGATGGGCCGAGTGGCCTGCACTCCTGCTCCTGTGTTCTTAGTTTGACAACACACACAGCAGGAAAAAATTGGGGCAATTCTTTTGTTTTGTGTAACCCGGGTTCGATCCCGACTACGGGCACTGTCTGCACAGAGTTTGTACGGTCTCCCCGTGACCTGCGTGGGTTTTTTTTCCAAGATCTCCCGCACTCCAAAGATGTACAGGTATGCAGGTAAATTGGCTTGGTATTAAATGTAAATTGTCATGTCAAACGGGTGTGTAGGGTATTGTTAATGTGCAGGGATCGCTGGTCGGTGTGGATTCGGTGGGCCAAAGGGTCTGTTTCCACACTGTATCTCTAAACTAAACTAAACTAAACTAAACTAACCTGTGAGAATTTCTGTCCAGTCCACAGATATTGCAGAACGTTACACTCTGTGTTTGTTCCTAGTTTGAATTTTGCAGTTTTCTCCACTTGACCCCTTCTCTGAAAATTAAATGTATTCTCATTTTGCCACGGTTTTTCACATGAAACTTATTATCTCTGTGTGTATCTCCCCTCAGATGCTGTCTGACCTGCTGAGTGTTTCCTGCATTTTGCTCTTTTGTGTTTGATGTTGCAGCATCTGCAGTTTATTGCTACTGTGTGTTCCCACCTGGTTTCTCCATTGTAGGTGGTGTGTTGTGTTATATTTGGAATTGCACCCCTCCCCACCCCTTCTCCACCCCCCTCCCCCACTCCCCTCCCCACCCATCCCCTGCCCTCCCTCCACCCCCACCCAACCCAAATCACCCCCCCCCCCCACTGCACCAGTGTCTCAATGATCCAATACTCCCATCCCAAGGAATGACACAAAACGCTGAAGCAACCTGTGGACTGGATGGAAGCTAATGTGACCCCTCTTTTTAAAAAAAGGAGAGAGAGAGAAAACAGGGAATTATAGACCAGTTAGCCTGACATCGGTAGTGAGGAAGATGCTTGAGTCGAATATTAAAGATGTAATAGCAGCGCATTTGGAAAGCAGTGACGGGATCAGTCAAAGTTATCATGGATTTATGAAGGAGAAATCATGCTTGACTAATCTTCTGGAATTTTTTGAGGATGCACCAAGTAGAATGGATAAGGGAGAGCCAGTGGATGTGGTGTATCTGGATTTTCAAAAAGCCTTTGACAAGGTCACACACAAGAGATTAATGTGCAATATTAGAGCACATGGTATTGGGGGTAGGGTATTGACATGGATAGAGAACTGGTTGGCAGACAGGAAGCAAAGAGTAGGAATTAACGGGTCCTTTTCAGAATGGCAGGCAGTGACTAGTGGGGTGCTGTAAGGCTCGGTCCTGGGACACCAGTTATTTACAATATATAATAACGATTTAGACAAGGAAATTAAATGTAATCTCCAGGTTTATGGATAACACAAAGCTAGGTGGCAGCGTGAGCTGCGAGGAGGATGCTATGAGGCTGCAGGGTGACTTGCACAGGTTGGGTGAGTGGGCAGATGCATGGCAAATGCATTATAATGTGGATAAATGTGAGGTTATTTACTTTGGTAGCAAGAACAGGAAGGCAGATTATTATCTGAATGGTGTCAGATTAGGAAAAGGGGAGGTGCAACGAGATCTGGGTGTCCTTGTACATCAGTCACTGAAAGTAAGCATGCAGGTACAGCAGGCAGTGAAGAAAGCTAATGGCATGTTGGCCTCAATTGCGAGAGGATTTGAGTTTAGGAGCAAGCAGATCCTATTGCAGTTGTACAGGGCCCTGGTGAGACCGCACCTGGAGTATTGTGTGCAGTTTTGCTCCTAATTTGAGGAAGGACATTATTGCTATTGAGAGAGTGCAGCGTAGGTTCACCAGGTTAATTCCTGGGATGGTGGGACTGATATATGATGAAAGAATGTGTCGACTGGGCTTGTATTCACTGGAATTTAGAATGATGAGAAGCAGTCTTATGGATACATATAAAATTCTTAAAGGATTGGACAGGCTAGATGCAAGAAAAATGTTCCCGATATTGAGGGAGTCTAGAACTAGGGGACACAGTTTAAGAATAAGGGGTAGGCCATTTAGGACTGAGATGAGGAAAAACTATTCACCCAAAAAGTTGTGACTGTCAAATTCTCTGCCACAGATGGCAGTGGAGGCCAGTTCACTTGATGTTTTCAAAAGAGAATTAGATTTAGCTCCAAGGGCTAAAGGAATCAAGAGATAAGGCGAAAAAGCAGGAACGGGGTACTGATCATGATCATCCATGATCATATTGAATGGCGGGGCTGGCTCAAAGGGCCAAATGGCCTACACCTCCACCTACTTTCTATATTTTTTAATGTAACATGGATAGGTAACAATTTGGGTTCCATTCCGAAACATCGTTTATCCATGTTCTCCAACCCGCTTAATTTTCAAGAGATGCAGCAGGAAAACAGGCCCTTCGGCCCTCCGAGTTCGCGCTGACCAGTGATTCCCTATACACAAGTTCTATCCTACACACTAGGGGCAGAAGCCAAATAAACTACAAACCTGCACGTCTTTGGAATGTGAGAGGAAACCAGAGCACCAGGAGGAAACGCACGCAGTCACAAATTCTGAATGGACAGCACCCGTAGTCAGCATCGAAATGGGTCTCTGGGACTCTACTATTGGGCCGCCCCCAGCATTTTGTGTCTTTCCTTGGTAGACCAGCACCCGCAGTTCCTTGTTTTTACTCTCCCATCCCAATCATGTTCCCGTTTGTCTCCTTCTTCCGGCAGAATGTGGCTCCGGAGGATCTGGCTCCGGCGACAATAACGAGTGCGAGCAGGAAAAATGCCGGAAGTACGGAGGGTTGTGGGACGAGGACTCGGAAGACGGCCCGTGTGATTGTGGATTGTCCTGCCAAGGTGTCCCTTGGTCTCCTGTGAGTAATTACCCTCACGTTCCTTGTCACTGCCACAGGCGTCTCTGCAAATTAAGACAAAACCTTGTGCAAAAGTAATTATTTTACCCATGCACTTGTAAAAACAAATACAGTGTGATGATTGATGAGCATTCACCGCGGTGTTCCTGTACTTATAAATTACAACCAATGCCGTTCAGATAACCCTTCAAGCTACATTAGTAAAGAAATCGAAAGTTTTTAATATGCCATTTCCAATCTCATATCTTTTGGATTTGGCCAGCTTTGTGGAATTACATCTCTTCCCTGCAAAGGGAGGATTAAATGAAGGTAAAATGAACTTTCTCGGCTGAGGGATGCTAAAGCTCTTCACACTGAGCGAGCAGGAGAGTTGGTGATAGTTCATGCCCAGTTCCATCACTCTATAATCTTCTTAACAAGTCTGCAGAAGAACTTAAAGAGAAACTTTTCTTGGACAGGAGGCCGGTGAGAATGTCAACCCTGCTCCCATTGGAGTGGTCGAAATGGAAAGTATGAAGAAGAAATCTGAAGAAGGGTCTCGGGCCTTCTGGTGCCTGGCAGGGTGGCGCAGTGGTAGTGTTGCTGCCTTATAGTGCCAGAGACCAGGGTTCTATCCTCCCTACGGGTGCTGTCTGTACGGAATCTGTACATTCTCCCTGTGACCGCGTGGGTTTTCCTCGGGTGCTCCGGTTTCCTAACAGACACCAAAGACATAGAGGTTTGTAGATTAATTGGCTTCAGTAAAATGATCCCTAATGTGTAGGATAGTGTTAGTGTACGGCGATAGCTTTGTGAGAGGGCATAGCTTTAGGTTGAGAGTTAAGTTATGTTTAAAGGAGATGTGTGGGGCAAGTGTTTTACATAAGAGGTTGGTGGGTGCCTGGAACATGCTGCCAGAGGGGTTGATGGAAGCAGATATGGTAGTGGTGTTTAAGAGACTTTTAGATCTGTACGTGGATATGCAGGGCTATGGATCGTGTGAGGCAGATGAGATGAGTTAACCTTGGCGTCATGTTCAGCACGGACATTGCGGGCCGAAGGGCCTGTCCTTGTGCTGCATTGCGTTCTTGTTCTCTGACCTCTGACCACGCTAAATCAGAGAGTGACCCCTCAGTCAGAACAAGATTCCCGACCCGGAACATCGTCTGTCCCATTTCCCTCCACAGACGCTGCCTGACCCGCTGAGTTCCTCCAGCAGTTAGTTTTTTGCTCAAAAATCCAGCTTGTGTGTCAGCACGGACGGACATTGTGGGCCAAGGGACCGGTGCCAGTGCTGCACGGCTCTACGCTCCGTGTTCATGGACAAGGGCTGGGATGTATCGAGCTGGAGACTGGCTTTTTTTCTGTGCAGTAACTCCGTTGCTGCTCACCCTATTTTTGGACTGAGTTCTGCAGAGATGGGAGATATTAATGAGTAATGGCGGCAATGATGTTCCTGTTATTTAAATTAACTTCTGCTGATCTTTATTCCCTCTCAACAAGCCTTCAGTTTATTAATAGCTCATTTTTAGCATCATGCAGAGTATCGGTGCACTGGCCAGTTGTGCGAGACTCCCTTGCATTGATACCACTTGCATTCAGAACCATTATTAAGCGTTCCCTGTGCGGGTGAGATTCTGCAGTAATGCCCCCACCTCAGTCCAACAAGTTTGCCCAATCCCGAATTTGAATTTAATTTTAGTTCAGAGATACTGCCTGGGAACAGGCCCTTCAGCCCAATGATTTCATGCTGGCCACCGGTCACCCATTCAGACTAGTTCTATCTTATCCCACTTTCTCATCCATTCCCTTCATCCGAGGGGCAATATTATTTTTTACAAGTGACAATTAATCAACAACATGCACGCCTTTTAGAGATGCGAGGAAACTGGAGCACCCAGAGGAAACCCACACGGTCACAGGGAGAACGTGCAAACTCCACCCAGACTCCACCGATGGTCAGGAATAAACCCGGGTCTCTGGCGCTGTCAGGCAGCAGTCCTAGCAGCTGTGCCCCCCCCCTGTGCTGTTTATGCATTAGTTTAGTTTTAGTTTTGGAAATACAGCATGGAAACAGACCCATCGATCACACATTCACACTAGTTCAAGGTTATCCCACTATCCCATCCACTCCCTACACAGTAGGGCCAATTCACAGAGGACAATTCACTTACACACCCGCACATCTTTGGGATGTGAGAGGAAACACACAGTCACGGGGAGAACATGGAAACTCCACACAGACAGCACCGATGGTCAGGATCAAACCTGGGTTTCCGATGATGTGAGGCAGCAGCTTAGTTTTGTTTAGTTTGGAGATACAGCATGGAAACAGGCCCTTTGGCCCAGCGAGTCCATGCTGACCAGCAGTCCCCATACACTAGCCTTGTCCTACACACAAGGGACAATTTACAATCTTTACCAAAGTCAATCAACCAGTGTGTGGGAGAAAACGGGAGCACCCGGAGAAAACCGGTCACAGGGAGAACATACAAGCTCCACACAGACAGCACCCGTAGTCAGGATCGAACCTGGGTCTCTGGCGCTGCGCCGCTGTGCCACCCCTACCAGCTGCACACCGCTCTGCCCCTTTGCATTGTTAAGCACTGATGGTGTCGGAAGCATCACCGAGCAGTAGGGCAGAAGCGATCCATCCCTGATTTCCCCCTCTTGTGAAGGAGGGGCACTACGGCATCAGGCCATGTTTCTTCAAGCACCAATGCAATGTCACAGTGCCGTCTTTCTGATGTGTTTAACAAAGACCGCATCTACCCATTGGCACAGTTCCCACAGTGGAATTAATTCCTACCTTCAAGAAGCAAAAGGCTGCATTTTTTGGGCTTGGAAAGCAATTGCATGAAATGAAGCTGAGGGTTCAAAGGTCAATTGGTTTGGGCCTGGAATGTTTTTGCCCATTAAAAGCGCAATTACTTGAAATGATGGTCTATTCGATTGGAAATCTTAACCTTGAAAGATTTAATGATGGTGTTGTCAATAGCAACCAGCGCTGCATCCATCTTTGTTTTCGCCAGTCACTGGGGCACAAACCAATAAAGACAAGGATGGAAAACTTTTAATCTCTCGTGTTGATTATATGTGGTGTTAGTTCTACATTGTTTTCTGCCTTCTTGCCACAAACTCTCTTGAAGACATGGAGCGAATGCGGAATCTAGATGACTACAGCACGGAACAGGCCCTCCGGCCCACATTGCCAGTGCTGAACTTGATGCCAAGTTAAACAAATCACCTCTTGACCAGTTGGGCAAGTGAGCTGAGGAATGATTCATTTTGTCCAAACTCTCCCCGTAGCTCAGTCCCTCGAGTCCTGGCAAAATCCTCGTAAATCCTCTCTGCATACTTTCCAGATCAATGGCATCTGTCCTGCGGGAAGGTAACCAAAATTGAACACAATACTCCAAAAGTGGACTCACCAGTGACTTGTACAACAAAATGTCCCAACTTCAATACCAAGTTCCTTGACTGATGAAAGCAAATGTACCAATGGCTTTCTTCGCCACCCTATCTGCCTGTGACGCCACCGTCAGGTAACTAAGTACTTGTATTCCTAGATCCCTCTGCTCCACAACTCTGTCCAGGGCCCGACTGCAAACTGTAAAGGTCCTGCCCTCTTTCGACCTCCTAAAACGCAACACCTTACATTAATCTGAATTAAGCTCCATTTGCCATTCCTCGGCCCACTCCCCAACTGAACAAGATGTCACTGTAATCCCTGATAACTATCTTCACATTCGACTATACCACTTATTTCACCTGCAAACCTACTAATCATGCCTTGTGCATTCTCATCGAAACGAGCTGCCAGAGGAAGTAGTCGAGGCAGATACAATAACACATGGAAAATACATTTGGACAGGTACACAGGAAGGAAAGGTCCAGAGAGAAATGGGCCAAATGGAGGTAAACGGGACAAGTTTGGGTGAGCATCATGGTTGGCATGGACCGGTTGGGCTGACTAGTCTCTTTCCGTGCTGTATGAGTCTATGACTCCTTACTGGTATTTTTGTCAGCAAATCAAAAGAACCATTAGAGGTCAACGACTAGGTCGCTTGTTCTTTAGGTTTTAAAGACATTATGCAGACATGAAGCTTCAAAATAATGTTTTTTTTTAAAATAGACTTCTGCACAAAATTGGAGGGGGTGTTTATGAGCCTGGGATAGTGTTTAACATTTCGCGAAACAACAAACGTCCTTTTATTCCTTTATTCCAGGATTTTGTCTGCTTGAGGGTCTGTTTCAAAATCCACTGGGAGTGTCTGATATCATGATTACCCGGTTACCTCTGCTCAACTGTATAATTTTCCTTTGTGGATGTGTTTTTCTCCTTTTGATTGCCTGTCTTTCGCTGACTAGGTCTGTGGGTCTGATGGGGTAACCTACGACAATGAGTGTGCATTGAAGCTGACACGATGCAAGATTAAAAAGGACCTCCATGTTATCCTGCTCAGCCCCTGCAAGGGTGAGTCTCCTGTCAGTGCTCGAGTTCACGCGCACGCACACTCGCACACACACACACACACACACACACACACACACACACACACACACACACAGGCACAGACATACAATCGCACGCACATCACACACACATAGCCACACGCACATAGCCACACACACAGATATGCACGCACACCCACACCAGAACATATCAGCACACATGCACATGAACACACAGACACACACACACACACTCACAGATTTGCACGTACACACACTCCAGAACATATCAGCACACGCACACACAACATACTAACATACAAACACACACACACATCATACTAACATACAAACACACACACACACACACACACACAACTATATACTCGTACATACTCACACTCTCACCAATCCACCATAATCTAATTAACACTCACCCTCACCAAATGGAGAAGGCATGGTATTCAACCGTGATACCATCCCGGTAAAATCCGCTCGAATCTCCATCTCCTGTTTTCTTTTGCCATACAGTGACAATTGCTAAGTAATCTTTAACATGCTGATGATCTTCAGGGACTTATTCCCAGTCATTAGCTGTCGGGTAAAGCTCTTAATACATGCACCATGGCCATCTGTTGCCACCGAGTCACAATCTGCTTCTTACTTCCATTCGCACCATCCCTGACAACATACCCCGGTAGCTGATCCCTGATTTAACCGCCCATATTTGTCCCTCCTCTTGCAAATATCTTGTCACCAGAGTAATTTTGTGGAACTGATATCAGGTTCAGATGTCAGTATTTAGTATCGTTGCCCAGTGGAATGAAAAAATGCCAACCGAACCCTGGTATGGTGTATTACCGCAAGCACCATGTATGGAAATGTAGATATTCCGTCATGCAGACACAGGGAACTGCAGATGCTTGTTTGCACAAAAAAAACACACAAAGTGCTGGAGTAACTCTGTAGGTCAAGCAGCATCTCTGGAAGAAATAGATAGGTGACTTTTCAGATTAGGAGTGTGGAAAAAGGAACTGCAGATGCTGGTTTAAACCGAAGATAGACGCAAAAAGCTGAAGTAACTCAGCGGGACAGGCAGCATCCCTGGAGAGAAGGAATGGGTGACTTTTCAGGCCGAGGCGCTTCTTCTAACTGGATATGGGTCTCGACCCGAAATGTCACCCATTCCTTCTCTCCAGAGATGCTGCCAGTCCCGCTGAGTTACTCCAGCTTTTTGTGTCGATCTCCGTTTCAGATTAGGACTCCTGTCCTGTCCTTCAGACTCCTGTCCTGAAACATCACCTGCGCATGTCCTCCAGAGATGCTGCCTGACCCATTGAGATACTCCAGCACTTTGTGTATTTTCTGTGCAAAAACAAGCATCTGCAGATACTTGTGTCCTTGTTTCTTTTTGTTCCATCATGCTGTGTGCGGCTCCTCTGTGATGACATTGTCATCAGAACCTCGATTGTAATGAAGCTTTGATGATTGGTGATGCTGGAGCCAGAGAGAGGAACTATGTTAAAATCCCGAGGCCATTTCCCCTTTCTCGATTATGGTCATTCCAACATTTGTTTAATTGATTGAAAGATAAAGCTTGGAAACAGGCTCTTTGCCCCAATCAAGTCCATCTAACGATCGTTCATACTAGTTTCTATGTTATCCAACTTTCGCCCCCACTTCCCACATACGGGGGGCCATTTACAGAGGCCAATTCACCCACAACCCCACACGTCTTTGGGATGTGGGAAGAAATTGGAACGCCCGGAGGAAAACCACGTGAAAGTGGAAACTCCATACAGCCAGCACCTGAAGTCAGGATGGAACCTTCTGTCTCTGGTGCTGTAAGGCAGCAACTCTACAAGTTGCACCAATGTATCGCCCTTGATCAAGCCTTGAGCTTCAGGGGCCCAGATGTTTGTAGACTCCTCCACTCCCCAAACAAATTCCTTCACCTCGCCTTCGTAAAGATGCACCTTAAGATCTACATGTTGAACATCTCCTGTCTTGTTCAGTAATGCATGGACCATTTTAAAGGCCCTTTGCAAGTGTGAATTGATGCTGTGGACTGCGTGATGCTTTTAGATCATCACGCACATTATGCCACATAGTGAAGACAACCCTCGTCTGCTTAACAAAACAAATCATATGGAGAAACAATTGCTTCATTTATTGCAGCTAAAAGGTTTGGTGTTGGAGGGGATGCTGATGGTGACACCTTCTTTAAACAAATCAATGGTGTGAATAAATTAGCAAAGTGCCATTTGTGAAAGGAAAAACAAAAAAGATCAGATGCAAAGTGAATTGTATCATCAAATCTCAGAGTCTCTGACTCCTCAGCTGTGTTTCTGCCATCTGTTGAATTGTACACAGTTGCTGCACAGAAGGAGGCTGGCTATTCGGCCCATTGGGTTCTTCCTAGCTCTCCGCCAGAGCAAAACACTAGTTCCAACCAACTCCCCAACCATTTCTCTGCAACCCTACAGATTCCTCCACACCCTATATTGTCCAATTCCATCTGAAAGGACCCGCCTCCTTCACAGATATTTGAAAGGAATTTCGGGGACAACTTTTTCACTCAGAGGTCAGGGTAGAACCCGGGTATCTGGCGCTGTGAGCCGCGGTTCTAACAGCTGCGCCACTGTATCGCTGTAGATCATGCCTGAAGCTGCACGGGGCCCTGAAGTTTGGAGAAACCATGTATGGAATGAGCCGGCAGAGAAACCCATAGAAGTGGATACAATTACGACTTTGAAGGATATTTGGGCAGACATGTGGATAGGAAGGGTTTAGCGGGCTATGGTTCAAATGCAGGCAAATGGGGCTGGCCCAGTATGTCAAAATGGTTGGCATGGAAAAGGTGGATTGAAAGGCCTGTTCTTGTGTGGTACAGCTCTATGACTCTACCTACAAACAATGCTTTCTTGATTCAACCAAGCTTTGTGTAAATAAAGATTTTCCGCAAGTAAACTCAACCACTTCATCTTATACCCGTGCCTCTAGTCCTTGGCTCCTTCACTCCTCCACCAACAGGAACAGCCGCCCATTGTTCACTCTGACCAGAACACCCCCCCCCCCCCCCTAATCATTGTCCCCCTCAGTCTTCTTGTCTCCATCGGAGACAGTCCCACTCTCGCCAATTTATTCCTGTAACTAGGGAGCCTCTTCTCAGCAGCCATTCTCATAAATCATGTCTGGATCTTCTCCAAATCCTCCTATAATGAAGCAACCAGAACCAAACACAATACACCAGCTGAGGCTTGAGCGGTGCTTAGTAAAGGTTCAGTATGACATCCCTGCTTTTATACTCTGTTCCTCATTGATGAAGCCCAGAAATATGTACACCTTGTTAAATGCTTGAGCGAACTGCCCTGCCATGTTTAATAACTTGTGCACCTGTACCCCAAATACGTCTTCCCGTGCACCCCTCTTAAAGCAACGTTCTTTAGTGCACCACCTCATAATTTCTCTGCATTAAACTTCATCTGCCTTAGGTCTCCCTCCCCCCCCCCCCCCCCCCCCCCCCCCCCACCAGCCTGGTTATAACTTGTTGCAAAAGTAGCACCATCATAGTTTACTTTAGTTTAGAGATACAGCGCAGAAACAGGCCATTCGGCCCATCGGGTCCACGCCGACCAGCGATCACCCCACACACTAACACTCTCCTACACACACTCGGGGCAATTAAAATTTGTTGCCAAAGCCAATTAGCCGGCAAACCTGTAAGTCTTTGGAATCTGGGTGGAAACGTGAGCACCCGGAGATAACCCACACAGTCACAGTGAAAACGCAATACTCCATACAGACAGCACCTGTAGTCAGGATCGAACCGGTGTTTCCGGCGCTGTAATGCAGCCACTCTACCACTGTACCACCATGCTGCCCCAAAAACCTGCCCTCCCATTTTCTTTATATCTTGTGCACATGTACCGCATCCGTCTTCTTGTACACCTCTTAAAACAATTTCCTCACAATCTCTCCGCATTAAACTTTATCTGCCATAGATCTGCCCATGAATGAATGAGTACTTTATTGTCACATGTGATGTCAGGTATGCAAAGAGTTGCCACATAAAGGGCACCGGCAAAGTTACAAAGTATCCCGGCGCCGGGTCCTCCTTTGTTCTCTCCGTCCCCCCTCCTCCTCATGGCTTTCATTATTCTCTCCCCCCCCCCCCCCACCCTTTGTACCCGGCATCGCTCAGCTCCCACAACGGCAACCTTCCACCAGCCTGGTTATTGGATCATTCACTGATCTATTCACTGCTCCCTCATTTTGATTCCAGCCATTCAGTGAAGCAGTTGACAACCATTTCTCAGTGCTGCACATAATTATGATCCAGCTTGCCATAAAAATGAAACATTTAATTAAATTGCTTACAAATTCGGAAGTTAAGGTTAATCTTACAGGTCTAAAGCAGGAAGAAACAAAATTGCGTCTCATCAATATCTCCCTGTGATATTAGTGTATACTGACAGGAGAAAAATCAGTATTGGGGAAGGCCAGCCACCATAGTGGGCGGCACGGGAGCGCAGCGGTAGAGTTGCTGCCTCACGGCACCAGAGACCTGGTTTTGATCCGGACCTCAGGTGCTAGCTTACAGAGTTTGTACATTCTCCCTGTGACCATGTGGGTTTTCTCCAGGTACTCCAGTTCCCTCCCACGTCTCAAAGACGTGCAGGTTTGTAGGTTGTGTGTAGGAAGGAACTGCAGATGCTGGTTTAAACCAAAGATAGACACAAAATGCTGGAGTAACTCAGCGGGGCAGGGCAGCATCTCTGGAGAGAAGGAATGGGTGACGTTTCAGGTCCAGACCTTTCTTCAGACTCGCGTTTCGGGTTGAGACCCTTCTTCAGATCTTCAGTCTGAAGAAGGGTCTGCACCCCAAACATCACCCATTCCTTCTCTCCAGAGATGCTGCCTGTCCCGCTGAGTTACTCCAGCATTTTGTGTCTATCTAGGTTTGTAGGTTAATTGGCTTCTGTAAATTGTCCATAGTGTGTAGAATGCAAAAGTGGAATAACATAGAACTAGTGTGAACGGGTGATCGATGGTATGCATGGAATCAGTGGGCTGAAGAGCCTGTTTCCACTTGTATCATTAAACTAAACTAAACTAAACCCATTCCTTTAGATGGTTTTTAAAAATGTATTTATCTTCAGGAGATAAACTTCACTGGCAAAGCCAGTATTTACTATTTTCCACAATACTATGGGCACAGATCATGGGTAGAATTGTGTCCAGAAATGAACTGCAGATGTTGATTTACACTGAAGATAGACACAAAATGCTGGAGTAACTCAGCGGGACAGGCAGCATCTCTGGATAGAAGGAATGGGTGACGTTTGGGATCAAGACCTTTTTTCCAGACTGAAGAAGGGGTCTCGACCCAAAATGTCACCCATTCCTTCCCTCCAGAGACGCTGTCTGTCCCGCTGAGTTACTCCAGCATTACGTGTCTATCATCGGTCGAAGTGCTGGTTTGACCATGAAGTGGTCTGCCAATGTCGTTACTGATACTTGGCACCAAGACACTGAATGGAAAACACAGCCTGTTTGATGCTTGCCAGCGTTTCCTCAATTTGATTTCAATCAGTCGGCAGCAGCTGGTTTGGGTTGTGATTCGAAAACCAGATGCAGTGTGGGCTGGAAATGACTGGGATTATTCGAGCCCCTTCAAAAGTTGTTTAACAAGCAATGAAACAAGATATAATTAAATTAAACCACGTGACTAAACCAAAGCACATGATACAGAAACATGTACAAAACGCTCAGTGAGCCCTGAAATTATTTCTGTCAGGGAATAGGTTAAACTAACAGGGAGAAGGTTTCTTTACAGAATGTACCTTATCAATGCAGTTCTGGGCATTAATTGGAGGCTGCGTAGAAAAGAACTGCAGATGCCGGTTTAAACCAAAGATAGATGCAAAAAGCTGGAGTAACGCAGTGGGACAGGCAGCATCTCTGGAGAGAAGGAATGGGCGGCTGCCTGGGACATATTTGCCCTGGTAGATAGTCTCTTGT
The DNA here is from genome assembly GCA_035221665.1 of Okamejei kenojei. Classification (NCBI taxonomy): domain Eukaryota; kingdom Metazoa; phylum Chordata; class Chondrichthyes; order Rajiformes; family Rajidae; genus Okamejei; species Okamejei kenojei. Next base: position 11,783,969 of record CM069162.1, read on the forward strand.
ACAAGTCAATTCAGACTGAGAACTGAGTCTGTTTAAAGAGTTAAGGAGCCACACAACTTTTACCAATAAATACTTGGTGATTTCTCCAAAAAGGTGCAGTGAATGGAGAATATTCATGTAGTTTTGTCTGAAGAAGGGCCCCAACCCGAATCCTCGCCCATCCTCTTTCTCTAGAGGTGCTGCCTGAACCGTGAGGTTACTCCAGCACTTTGTGTTTATCTTCGGTATCGACCAGCGTCTGCAGTTCCTTTCTGCACTTTAATTTAGTTTTAGTTTAGTTTGTGGCGCTCCTTCTCCCATTCCTCTCCGTCTCACTCAGCCTTCTCACTCAGCCCTCTTCCATTCCTCCTCCTCCCACTCGCCCTCGTACGCCTCTTCCTCCCGCTTCCACTCCTCTTGCTCCCACCCTCTCCATCCCAGGACTTTCCTTCTCTGCAGTGGTCCCCTGCTCCCCATTTCCATTCCCCGAGCACCAGGCCCATGCAAGAACGTAGCAAATATAATTATGTGGTGAGATAGCAAAAATCGGATTTCCCATGGTGGAGATGTGTAAGACAAGAGGGATGATGCCGAGGGGATGGAGTCATAGAGTTATACAGCGAGGACTTGCACACACCGACCAACATGTCCCATCTACATTAGTCCCTACCTGCATTTGGCCAATATCCCTCTAAACCCATCCTGTCCATGTATCTATCTGAATGGTTCTTAAACATTGCGATACTACCTGCCATTGGAGGGCAGAGAGAGGGGGGTGAGAGTGGGGGGGAGAGTGGGGGGGGGGGGGGGGGTGGGAGAGGAGTGAGGGTGAGACAAATGGGAGGGAAGGGAGGGAGAGAGTATAGAGATGGGAGGGGGAGTGAGAGGGTTTAGTGGGAGTAGGAGTGGAAGGGAAAACTGAGAGGGGGAGAGAGTTTATTGGGGTGGAGAAGAGTGTGAGGGAGAGGAGTTGGGATATGAGGTGGTTGGAATCTGCCTGAGGAGACAGAGATACTCACAACATTTAAGAAATATCGAGATAACTACTTAAATAGAGAGGGAGAGAAGGGTATGGACATATTGCAGGTAAAATGGGATTAGCGTTGATGGCTACCATGTGTGGTGTGGATGTGGTAGCCTGAAGGGCCTGTTTATGCAATGTTTCCATGATTCTATGATTCAATTATTCAATGTTCCATTTCTGCCAAGCCTGTGATTTATGCGTTCAATAAGCACTTTGTCTCGTTGTTCAAACTCTGTTCTCTTCCTGCAGATGCGATCCCGTCATCTGTTCCAGAGCAGCATTGCAGCAAGTCCGTCTATGGCTGTTGCCTTGATAACGTAACTGCTGCCCAGGGAGTTGGCCTTGCAGGGTGCCCAAGTGAGTCCTTTCACTTTACCAGAGGGTAACCAGCTGTTGTTAGCTGGTTCTTTTGCCAGCCAGATGACTATTGATGGGACATATTTTACAGAAGCCCATTGGTTTGGTTCGGTTTTAGGGCAATTATGCTCCCATCAGAAGGTGCCTTCTTCCCTGGCATGTGCCAAAGAGTCATTATGATATTTGCTCACCCCATCTATAGAAGAATTAGAAAAACCTAACTTTTTTTATTGTGACATAACGAGGTACAATGAAAAGATCATAAATGATCATTATGATGATCAAAGCTTCTTCTTGCTTGCTATCCAGTCAGCAGGAAGACTATACAGCTGGCAATTCCCTAGAATTGGAACATGGTATAGTACAGGAACAGGCCCATCAGCCCCCAGCTAGTTCTATGTTATCCCACCTTCTCATCCACTCCCTGCACATAAGGGGCAAAGTTAAAGAGGCTAATTAACCTACAAGCTCTCAAGTCTCTGGGATGTGGGAGGAAACCGGAGCACCTGAAGTAAACTCTCACGATCGCAGGGAGAATGTAAAACTCTGCATTGACAGCATCTAAGGTCGGGATTGAACCTGGATCTCTGGCGCTGTGGGTCAGCAGCTCCATCCGCTGTGCCACCCCTGTAGTCCCATTAATTTTGCTGGCAGTTTTAATATTAATTATTTAAAATTCCACTTTGTGACTTGTCCATTGGCTACCAGCTATTCCAGGATATGCTTACTGTTTTCCACTGAGAGAACAGGTCCAAAATATTATTATTATTGCCTCAGCTGTTTCTTTACTCTCCGATTTGCTTTCTCTAGCTTTCAGCCTCTAAGGGCCCACATTCAATTTTGCTTCCTCTTGACTTCGATGCAGAAGTAATTATGTTTTGTTATTCCCTGTTTCTTGCTGGCTCAGATACTCAGATATATCTTGTCCTTCTTTAACATTTTATTGTTGGCCGGTTTATAGCTTTCTCTCAGCTGTCTGTTTGGCAACATTACAGGCCGTTTCTTTTTGTCTAATTATGACTTTAACCATTTCTGCGCATTAATTTCCGCTAGTTTTTCAACAGAATCTACATTTGTGGAGATTTTCAAAGTATTTTCGTTAAAACGTTTGCCGTTATTTATCCGTTGGCAAGTTTCTCAAACTATTTTCTCAATCTATCTTCTTGATCAATCTTCATCTAGTTTAGTTTAGAGACACAGCGTGGAAGCAGGCTCTTCGGCCCATCGAGTCCAAGCCGACCGTACAGACAGCACCCGTAGTCAGGATCGATCCCGGGTCCCTGGCGTTGTAAGGCAGCATCATGCGGCCCTCATCCCAATGAGATTACCTTGGTTGCGCTTAGTGGACATACAGTCCTACGCCATGGTTACACATCTTCAGAAACTTCCTATCTTAACTCTTACTGTGGTTAAATATGTAACCTCAAGTAAATTAAGACACTGCATTGCATTCTTGAGAAAGAAATATGGGATGGCATACTGGTAGTTTTGCTGCCTTACATCGCCATAGACCCAGGTTCGACCCTGACTACGGGTGCTGCCTTTACGGAGTTTGTACGTTCTACCTGTGATCGCGTGCATTTTCTCCAGGTACTCAGGTTTCCTCGCACACTCCAAAGACGTACAGGTTTGTAGATTAATTGGCTTCTGTAGAAACTATAAAATTAGCGTGCAGGATAGCGCTGGTGTACGGGGTGAACGCTGGTCGGGGAAGACACTGTGGGGCCGAAGGGCCTGTTTCCATGCTGTATCTCTACAGTCCAGAGTAAAGTCTAACTGCAAAATGTTTGTCCGTGTGACATTTCCAGGCACCTGTGTGTGTAACCAGTACGGATCGTACAGTGAAACCTGTAGCCCCAGCAACGGTCAGTGTTCCTGCAAACCAGGTGTGGGAGGTCTGAAATGCGATCGTTGCGAACCTGGATTCTGGAATTTCCGGGGCATTGTCATAGATGAGAAGAGTGGATGTACCCGTAAGTGAAACTATTAAGACCTTCCACCTACATCCCTTCCTCTGGTGTCATATTTCACCTCTCCTCTCTCCTCACCTCACACACATCTGTCATTTCATCTCTTGTCTTTGTCCAGCCATTGGCAAATCAATCTCCCCCTCCTCTAGAAAGGAACTGCAGATGCTGGTTTAAACCAAAGATAGACACTAAAGCGGGAGTAAAGGGCCTGTCCCACTTGGGCTTAACTTGCGCGTCAATTACACGCAAATGACGCCAAGTGGGACAGGCCCTTAACTCAGAGGGACAGGCAGCATCTCTGGAGAAAAGGAATGGATGATGTTTCGGGTCAAGACTGAAGAAGGGTCCCGACCCAAAACGTCACCCATTCCTTCTCTCCAGAAATGCTGCCTGTCCCGCTGAGCTGCACCAGCTTTTTGTGTCTGTCCCCCTCCTCCACTTTCACCTATGACTTAGATGTAGATACAAGGAACTGCGGGTTTACAAAAAAAGACGCATTTTGCTAGAGCAACTCAGTGGCTCAGGCAGCATCTCTGGAGAACATAGACAGGTGCCGTTTCTGATCGGGTAGTCTGAAGAAGAGTTCCGACCCGAAACGTCACCTATCCATGTTGTCCAAAGATGCTGCCTGACCCAGTGAATTACTCCAGCACTTTGTGTATTTTTTCCAACTACCACATTCCTGACTTTGGCACGTCGCCACCTCTCTTCCAGTTTTCTCCCCCCTACTGCAATCAATCTGAGGAAGCGTTGTCTAGCCATGTCCTCCAGACATGCTGCCTGGTCTGCTGAGTTACTCCAGCACTTTGTGTCTTTTTTTTGTATATCAGCATGCGCAGATCCTTGTTCCACAAGACAATCTTTAGGGTTGTTGTGATCTGTGATGTAGAGTGCAGAAGTGGGGCATATACAGGGTCCTTGTAAATGACTTGTTGCCCATCTGTCCAACTGGATCAATGAATGCATCAGCGAACAGATCACTGGGCCACACATCTAGACAGTCGGGGAGCCACGTTACGTGTGCGTGAGTGAGCAGGACATTGTTGGACCACACCTCAACACTTTGTTCCAACAAGGAAAGAGAGACTCTTGCCCAGAGTAGGGGGATTGAGGACCAGAGGACATAGGTTCAAGGTGAAGGGGAAAAGATTTAATAGGAATCTGAGGGGTAACTTTTTCACACAGAGGGTGGTGGGTGTGTGGAACAAACTGCCAGATGAGGTAGTTGAGGCTGGGACTATCACATCATTTAAGAAACAGTTAAAGACAGGTACATAGGAAAGGTTTAGAGGGATATGGTCCAAGCGCAGGCAGGTGGGGCTAGTGAAGCTGCGACATGTTGGTCGGTGAGGGCAAGTTGGGCCTAAGGGCCTGTTGCCACACTGTATCACTCTAAATGTTTACTATTTTAAACAAAATATTCAGGAGGTGACACAAGGAACTGTAGATGCTGGAATCTTGAGTAAAACACAAAGTGTTGGATTAATTTAGGCAGCATCTGAGTAAGGAATGAGTAGGTGACATTTTTGCTCAGGACCTTTCTTCAGACTGAGAAGGGTCCCTACGCAAGGCCATTCCCTCCACTGATGCTGACTGACCCGCTGAGTTCCTCCAGCAGTACATGGGTTGATTAAAGTTCTGGACCCAGCGGGTCAGGCAGCTTCTGAGTGAGCATCTACTCTATCAGACTGAAGAAGAGTCCCGATCCAAAATGTCATCTGTCCATTCCCTCCATTGATGCTACCTGACCCGTTGAGTTTTTTTCCATCACTTTGTCTTTTTGCTCAATATTATTGCATCTGTTGTTCGTTGAGTCTGGTTTAGTTATGTTCATTGTCACGTGTACTGAGGTACAGTGAAAACCCTTTTTAATGCATACTCTCCAGTCAGCAGAAAGACTATACGTGATTACAATCAATCACAGTGTACAGATACAGAATAAAGGGAATAACACTGTTTACTGGTAGTTCTTGAGAAGAGTGCATGAATGGGAATACCAGGTTTACAATCAAAGAAGGTCCACTTTAGTAGATCACTAATGCCCACTACATAATCTCAGGGATGAGGGAGACTTTGGAGTCTGATAAGTTCCAGGATGAGTTTCAAAAAACCCAGCTAGGGTAACGGGTGGAACTCCTGAAGCAGTCTCTGCATCCCAAACAAGGGAGGAGATGATCAGCTGAAGAGTTTGCCTCTTGATCAACATCCAAAGAAAATTAGAGGAAGACCTTTCTTTATTAGTGCGTATGTCAGGGGTTATGGGGAGAAGGCAGGAGAATGGGGTTGAGATGGAGAGATAGATCAGCCATTATTGTATGGTGGAGTAGACTTAATGGGCTGAATGGCCTAATTCTGCACCTATAATTTATGGACTGATGAACCTTTGATAGGTTCAAATCCCTTTGAACATTAATCATTTACAACCAGTTAAAATTTGCTGAGCATTTTCTGCTTCGGAGTGCACCACTATTAAAATGTGGCACTGGCGGGTCATGGGGGTTAGTTTGTTTTATTTTAAATGTAATGATTATATTTTAACTGGATGATAGTACAGAGGGCGAATGTGAATTCTTGTTGCGCGCGACAGGTGCTGTGACTATCGCTGCCGTGACTGGTTTTGTTCCTCTCTTCCTTCCACAGCCTGTAACTGTGACCCGCTCGGTGCAGTCCGCGATGACTGTGAGCAGATGACGGGATTGTGTTCCTGCAAAGCCGGCATCAGCGGAATGAAGTGCAACCAGTGTCCCGACGGCACCAATCTGGGCCCCAACGGCTGTGATCAAGGTGACGGCATTGGCTGGTGCAGAGAGGAAATCCCCTCCTGCCACCACGACTGACTCGTTTGCCACATATACGGTCATATAGTCGTCACACGTCATGGAAACAGGCCCTTCAGCCCAACTTGGCCACCACCGCCCTCTGTGTCAAAAAATGTGCCCCGCACTTCTCCTTTCAACATTCCCCCTCTCACCTTATAGATATGCCATCCAATGTCGGATATCTCCACCCTGGGGAAAAGGTTCTGACTCTTTACCCTATCTGTATGAATCTATATATAGAGTCAACATGCTCCATCTACAGTAGTCCCACTTGCCTTCATTTGGCCCATATTCCACTAGTCACCTCTTATCCATGTACCTGTCCAAATGTCATCACAGACCCCACAGTGAAACCACCGTCGCAAGCAATGGCTAACCCTGAACAGAATCCGCACCCTCCATGCAACAACAGCCCGTCACCTGCATAAGTGTGGGGTGACAGACAGCCCTGCTTGCGACTGCAGACATCCAGACCAGACCATCCCACTCATCGTGAATGACTGCTCACTGAGGCTTTTCCCTGGGGGCATCAAAGCCATCCACCCAGTAACTGGTGCTGTCCTGGCCTGGATGTCAACCCTTGTTCTACAACTTTAGGCTGTGCACGCCATACGCAAGAAGAATAATGTTTTATAAACATTATGATAGTACCTGCCTCAACTACCTCCTCTAGCAGCGCGTTCCATATACCTACCATCCTTTAATGTTAGGAAAGTGGCCCATCAAATTCCTATTAAATCTTCCCCCCCTCACCTTAAACCTATGTCCTCTGGTCCTTGAATCCCCTACTCTGAGAAAAAGACTGTGAATTTACCCTATCTAATCCTCTCATGATCTTATACTCCTCGATAAAAGCACCCCTCATCCTCCTGTGCTCCAAGGAATAAGGCCTAGTCCGTTCAACCTTTCCCTCAAAGTCAGAGCCTCGAGTTCTGGCAACATCCTCATAAATCTCTGCACCCTTTCCAGTTTAAATACCTGTACCAATAATCTGGATTAAAATGTAGGTGGTCTGGTTAAAAAATTTGTAGATGGATTGAAAATTGTTGGAGCTGCCATGGCAAAGAAGGTTGTCAAAGGGTGCAGAGGGATGGAGACAAGTTGGAAATTTAGGTGGAGAAATGACAGATGCAGTTTAATCTGGACAAATTTGAGTTGTTGCGTGCCCCTTGTTGAATTCCAGGTGGCAGTCAGAGCTTCGAAGTGCAGAGAGAACTTGGGGTACAAGTCTATCGCACCTTGAAAGTGTACAGTATACCTGCCCTCATCAGTTGAGTTTTAGTTTAGTTTAGAGATACAGCATGGAAACAGGCCCTTCGGCCCACCGAGTCCATGTCCCTTGTTGCTGATAGTCCACTATAACCAAGTAACAGACTGCCTAGCGGTCACTCCATGTTTGTTTTCAGATTTATTTCTAACAGCTAAAAATGCATTTTTGTTACTGCAAGCTAAAAATAAAGTATCATTGCACAAGTGTCGATTGAACCCAATTGCTTGTCAATGACTATGGCCTCTCGCAGTGTAACCAGCGGCCCGTCTTCTTAAAGAGACAGTGGTGTCTGACAACTGTGGGGACACTCCTCATAATGAGAGTAAACGGTATATAAAATAATGAGAGATAAAGATAGGGTGGGTCATCATAGCCTTTTCCCCAGGGTAGATATGTGTGAGACTAGAGGGCATAGATTTAAGGTGAGAGGGGGAAAGTTTAAAGGAGACACGTTTTTTACACTGAGTGTGATGGGTGCCTGATAACACACTGCCAAGGGAACTGGTAGAAACAGTTACAAAAGCAGTGTTTTGAAGAGGCATTTGGACAGACACATGAACAGGTAAGGAATAGTGAGATATGGAATATGAGCAGGCAGATGGGATTCATTTAGATTGTTCATCTAAATTAATCCCATCAGAGCTGTCTGTCATCGTGGTCGTTCTGTTTCAATGCCGTACGGCTCTGTGTTCTTAACCAAGATGGCCTCAGTGTTCTGTGTGAGTGACCACTGGGTTACTTTACTGCCCAATGATAAAATATCTTGGAGATACTCAGAATGAGAATGGACGGCGCTGAATAAGTTGCACCTTCTACCTTTCCACAGACCTAACTGCATCCAGAACGTGTGCTGATCTTCTGTGTCAGAACGGAGCAACTTGTGTACAGGATATTGGACGAGCGTATTGTGAATGCCCTCCTACTATCTGCCCACACCATAAACAGGTTAAGGTAAGATCATCCTACCACAGCCAGAGAGCAGTGCTGAACTACGATCTACCTCTTTGGTGACCCCCCCGGACTTTGCTGGCTTTACCTCGCACTAGACGTTATTCCCTTATCATGTATCTGTACACTGTAGATGGATCGATTGTCACCATGTATTGTCTGGTTTGCACGCAACAAAAGCTTTTCGCTGTATCTCGGTGCACGTGCCAAGCAACTAAACTGACTGATTGATCGCCACAGGGAACCTCTCATTTCATCCCCACTCCAATGTTAGTCAGAATAATGTCCATGAAGCAGTTTTGTTCTCTTTGGTTATTCATTCAGAACACTTGGGAGATTTAAACTCCAATGCTATTTTCTTTGGACCTGTTTAGCGAGGCGAGAAATAAACCTTTTTATTAAAAAAGAAAAGTCAAAATCCAATGGAATAGAAGAGTGTCAGAGATGGCAACAATAATATGTGAAGGAACTAATAAACTGTAGAAAGCCCATACAAAAATCAAATACTCTTCAAAATGATTCACCTTGCCCCAGCTACAGGGTGGATTGAAGCAAATCCCCACGACTCCTCAGACTGCCCCTTCCAAAGCCACCACCTCTACCAGCTAGAAGGACAAAGGCAGCAAAAGCATAGGGACACCAGAACCTGGAGGTTGCCCATTAAACTGTACACCTGGAAATACATCGCTGTTCCTTCACCATCACTGAGTCAAAATTCTGGATCTCCCTCCCGAACAACGTCGTGGAGGTACACACACCCGCAAATTATGCAGTCATGGTGGCAAGAGCACCAGCTTCATCACGGACCAATCTCACCCCAGTCACTCCACCTTCTCCCCCCCCCCCCCCCCATCGGGCAAGACGTACAGGAGTGTGAAAACACACACCTCCAGATTCAGGGAGAGTTTCTCACCAGTTGTTATCAGACAGCTGAACCACCCCTACCAACAAATAGGGAGCTGTCTTGACCTAATATCTATCTCATTGAAGACTCTTGAAATAGCTTTAGTTAGACTTTACTTGACTTTATCTTGCACTGACCGTTTTCTTCCTTTCTTGTGTACCTGTACACTGTGAACGACTCGATTGTAATCACATCTAGTCTTTCCGCTGACTGATGAACACACAACAAAACTCTTTTCACTGTACCTCGGTGACAAAAACTAAACTAAATCTCAGCGACCGCGGCCTCTCAATTCCGCAGCTCACCATCATCTTCATCCGGTGAAATTAGGGACAGGCAATGAAATGCTGCCTCAGTCTACGAAGCCCAAATCCCTTAAATGAATAAAGAAAAATCCCAGTTGTGGTCTCACTGGGGCCTGATACAAATGCAGAAAGACTTCTACCCAAGTTTCTCGCTCTCAAATTGAATACAAAATGCTATCATTCTATTGATCAAGAGTTGTCTAAGAAAGATTGTAATTATTAAACATGCCTCGTTCACCATTACCAGGTACCTTGGACTGTAGTTGGCTCCATGACAAACTATCCTGAATACAGTCTGAAGAAGGGTTTTGGCCCAAAGCGTTGCCTATTTCCTTCGCTCCATAGATGCTGCCTCACCCGCTGAGCTTCTCCAGTGTTTTTGTCTACCTTCGATTTTCCAGCATCTGCAGTTCCTTCTCAAACAATATCCTGAATACATTCCGTGCATTTGTTCATGTAGCTATCCTTGCCGACTTTGATTACCCAACCTGCATCGTCATTGCACTGTTCTTATTGTGTGACCGTATTCTATGTTGATTTATACTCTTTACTACATAGTATAACAGTGACTACACTTTGGCGCTCTATAAACCACAGTGTCGAGAAGAAAAATGTAAAGAACTGCAGAGACAAATATCCACACAAGATAGTAAAGATATCACTGCTACATTGGCAGCACTCGAAGGCTCTCTGGCTTCAGATGACATTCATCTAATGGGCTGGTAGAGCTGCTGCCTCACAGCACCAGAGACCCGAGTTCGATCCAAACCTCGGGTGCTGTCTGTGTGGCGTTTGCACGTTACCCCTGTGACCGCATGGGATTCCTTCAGGTGCCCCGGCTTCTTCCCACATCCCAAAGACATGTGGCTGGAATCTGGAGCAACACAAAGTGGCAGAGGAACTCGGTAGGTCTTGGTTCTTGGTTACTTGGTCCTCCAAAATATTCCAACTGGAATTTAAACTGGAGGTGGTGAAGGGAGGGGTTTAGCCAGAGAGGGTTATTGGGAAGAAAGTGCCACTTTAAATTTAGTTGCATTTGGCTGGGCAACCGTGGTTTGGTGGAGATTATTCCATGCTTTAATAGTGCGTGGGAAGAACAAATTGCTGTACACATCTGTCTTTGTGGCTGGGACCACAAATTGGATAGAATGCCCTCGTCTGCTCCTAATTGGTTTGGGGTTGGTGTAGGTCTTGTGATCAATGTCTAGCTGACCACTTAACATTTTGTAAAAACAGGGTCAAACGGTCAGCTTCACGTCTGTCTTGGAGAGGGTTCCACCCCAGAGAATTCAGAAGTTTGGTGACACTCGCTTCTCTCTCGTAGGTGTTAGTAACAAATCGAGCGGCCTGTCTTTGGACACGCTCGATGGATGAAATGTTTTTATCTGTGTATGGGTCCCAAGCTGCAACTGCGTAGTCCAGATGAGGTCTAACGAGGGTGAAATACAGCTTCTCCTTGACAGAAGCTGAACAATGATGGAAGTTGCGCCTCAGGAAGTTTAGGACACCTGTTGCTTTCACTGTTGCATGATGAGTCTGACCGTTCCAATGTAGATCGTTCTGCAATTTGATGCCAAGATACTTGGTTTGTTTGGATTCTTCAAGGGTGACACCAAGTATGTTCTAAGATGTGGCGCCTGGATTCCTCTTTCTGGTGACACGCATGGTTTCACATTTGGAAGGGCTGAACTGCATGCCCCATTGTTGTGACCACTCGACCATAGTATCGAGATCTTTTTGGAAGATCTCGATACTATGGTCAGGCAGCATCGGTGGAGGAATGAATAGATGACTTTCGGCTTGGAATTGTTTGGGTGTCATTGTATATAATGACCAAAATCTTAAGCACCAGTGAACATTAGCATCTATCACAAAGCAATATAAACTCACTTGTACATGACCTCAATCTGACCCCAGCTGGAGCACTGTATTAATGATCACTGCTAATATACAGTGCATTCAGAAAGTATTCAGACCCCTTCACATTTTCCACATTTTGTTACGTTACAGCCTTATTTTTAAATGGACTAACTTTGTTTTTTTATCATCAATCTACACACTATACTCCAGGATGAAGAAGCAAAAACAGTTGTTTAGAAATTTTTGCAAAGTAATTAAAAATAAATAACTGAAATATCACATTTACGTAAGTATTCAGACCCTTTGCTATGACACTTAAAATTGATCTGAGGTTCATCCTGTTTCCATTAATTATCCTTGAGGTGTTTCTACAACTTGATTGGAGTCCACCAGTGGTAAATTAAATTGATTGGACATGATTTGGAAAGGCACACACCTGTCCATATACGGTCCCACAGTTGACAGTGCAGATCAGAGCGAAAACCAAGTCATGAAGACGAAGGAATTGTCCGTAGACCTCAGAGACAGGATTGTGTTGAGGCACAGATTTGGAGAAGGGTATAAAACAATTTCTACAGCATTGCAGGTCCCGAAGAGCACAGTGACCTCCGTCATTCTCAAATGGAAGAACACCAGGACTCTTCATAGAGATGGCTGCCTGGCCAAACTGAGCAATCGGTGGAGAAGGACCTTGGTCAGAGAGGTGACCAAGAACCCAAGGGTCACTCTGACAGAGTTCCAGAGTTCCTCTGTCGAGGTGGGAGAACCTTCCAGAAGGACAACTATATCTGCAGCACTCCACCAATCAGGCCTTTATGGTAGAGTGGCCAGACGGAAGCCATTCCTCAGTAAAAGGCACATGACAGCCCGCTTGGAGTTTGCCAAAAGGCACCTGAACAAGATTCTCTGGTCGATGAAACCAAGATTGAACTCTTTGGCCTGAATGTCAAGCGTCACGTCTGGAGGAAACCAGCACCGCTCACCACCTGGCCAATACCATACCTCCGGTGAAGCATGGTGGTGGCAGCGTCATGCTGTGGGGATGTTGTTCAGCGGCAGGAACTGGGAGACGAGTCAGATCGAGGAAAAGATGAACGGAGCAAAGTACAGAGATGTACAAACCTCAGACTGGGGCGGAGATTCACCTTCCAACAGGACAATGACCCTAAGCACACGGCCAAGACAATGCAGGAGTGGGCTTCATGACAAGTCTGTGAATGTCCTTGAGTGGCCCAGCCAGAGCCCAGACTTGAACCCGATCGAATATCTCTGGAGGGACCTGAAAATAGCTGTGCATCGATGCTCCCCATCCAACCTGAGAGGATCTGCAGAGAAGAATGGGAGAAATTACCCAAATACAGGTGTGCCAAGCTTGTAGCGTCATACCCAAGAAGACCTGAGTCTCTAATCGCTGCCAAAGGTGCCTCAACAAAGTACTGAGTAAAGGGTGTGAATACTTATGTAAATGTGATATTTCAGTTATTTATTTTTAATTACTTGACAACATTTTCTAAACACCTATTTTCGTTTATTTTTTATTTTTGGGGTATTGTGTGTAGATTGATGATAAAAAAAATGAATTTAATCCATTTTAGAATAAGGCTGTAACGTAACAAAATGTGGAAAAAGTGAAGGGGTCTGAATACTTCCTGAATGCACTGTGTGAAAGCATACATTGGCCTTGGAAGAAGTATTGTGCAGTTTCACCAGAATACTACCAAGGCTTAACTAATTAAATTTGGAGGACAAGATGCATGCAACTAGCTTGGTTTTCCTTGAGTTTTCAAAATTGATAAATAATCAAATGTAGGAAAGAACTGCAGATGCTGGTTTAAATCGAAGGTAGACGCAAAATGCAGGAGTAACTCAGCAGGACAGGCAGCTTCTCTGGAGAGAAGGAATGGGTGACGTTTCGGGCCGAGACCCTTCTTCAGACTGAAAACAGAGGCAATGAATGTAGGAAAGAACTGCAGATGATGTTCATCTCCGGAGACCGAATTAAAAAAAAGCTTGCTTCTAACAAAATAGTTTCTCTATTCTGCTGTAGGATGTGGATTAGTTGAAAATATCATGCCTGGTTTAGCTAGCTTTCTGTAGACTTGGATATCAATTGATAGAAACCCAATGTGGACTAATAGAATTGGGTACAAGTAATCGTCATCCAACTGGATCTTGGAGCACAGGAGAGATTGTGATTTGACCTTTTCCTGCTCTTGTATTTTTGTGCGCTGCTTGTGATGTGATGCTGATGACGATGTGTGTGAATTTTGCTCTTTCGCCTCCTTGCCAGGTCTGTGGCTCAGACGGAGTAACCTACGCCAACGAGTGCCAGCTCAAAACGATCGCTTGTCGCCAGGGTACAACACTCACCATGGCACATCAAGGCCCTTGTCAAGGTAAGGCCAATGATCGAGCACGGTATGTCTGGGAACTCGTTGCCACACAGGGCTGTGGAGGCCAAGTCAGTGGATTATTTTTAAGGCAGAGATGGACAAATTCTTCATTAGAACGGGTGTCAAGGATTTTGGGGAGAAGGCAGGAAAATGGGATTAGGAGGCAGAGATCAGCCATGATTGAGTGGCAGATTCGACTCGATGGGCCGAATGGCCTAATTCTACTAGAACAGTCCTGTGAACTTGTAATTTATAGAGATACAGCATGGGCATAGGCCCTTCGGCCCACCGAATGCAGGCCAACCAACGATTCACACCGGTTCTATGTTATCCCACTTTTGCATCCATTCCCTACACATTATTTTTCTGAAGCCAATTAACCTACAAACCCGTGCCTTTTTGGGATGTGGGAGGAAACTGGAGCACCCGGGGGAAACCCACGCGGTCACAGTGGATAACGTACAAACTCCTCACAGACAGCGCCCGAGGTCAGGTTCGATCCCGGGTCTCCAGTACTGTGAGTCAGTGGAGCTGCCCTCTGGGCCACTGTGCCTGCATGGTATTTTAATTGGACTGCGAAAGGATCTGAGAGGAAGCACTGTGGACGGTTACCATGGAAATGTGGATCTTTGCTACATTTATTCCCCAAGTGGGCAGACAAAGCCTTACAAAGCTGAAAGGCTTTCTCCTAACAAAGGGGTCACGGTTGTGTGGCATGTTGGATACTGAGCGAAGCCATTCTATGGCAGAAAACGAACGAGGAAGGTGATGTTATAAATTAATGCTTCACTCCTGAGTGGAATCATTTGATATTCTGCAGGTTTTTATGTAGTTTTTCCAAAAGTATTTGTTCTCTTTGTCATCCAGCTGACCGTCTTCGCTCTTTCCATTGAAGATGTAGTTTCTTCCTCCCCCATTAATAGAACCGTCCCTTCAGCGCCTGGGCAGTGATCTGGAGTTCAGATTCACGGTTCATTACGTGACAAAGGAAGACCTGTGAGCTTTGTCATCTGTACCCACCTCCGCTGCTTCCCCCGACATCTTTTTATTCTCTCTCCATGCGTGTGGCTTTGTATAAAACGCTATCATCAGTATTACATGCAGGCAGCCAACATTTTAGACCTTGCTGAGCAGGTTGGCGTCATTCCCAGATCCCCAATCTCGAGTCCACTTCATGAGCAGGTTCAGTGGTGGCCTGTCAGCGGGCAAAACCTTCCTCCTGTAGATACCTCCTCAAGTCCCCAGTCAATGACCACCAGAATAAAAGCTTTGAGGGAATTTGTCCTAACATATGGGCAGCGCAGTTTTGCGGTGAATAGAACGGCTGCCTCACAGTGCCAGGGTCCTGTGTTTAATCCTAACCTCGGGTGCTGTCCGTGTGTAGTTTGCACGTTCTGCCTGTGAATCTCTAGTCTGACATTTTCACCCTCGGAATAAGGGTTCTGATCGTCTCACCTATTAATGCCTCTCATAATTTGACAAACTTTTATCAGCCGCTCCCTCTGATCCTGGCGCTCCAGAGAAAGCAATGCAAGTTTGAACTTCTTCTGCACCCTCGCTAAAGCCTTCACATCCTTCCACTGATGGGGCAACCAGGATGGGTGAGGTTTCGGGTCCAGACCCTTCAACAAAGTGCCGGACTAACTCGGCAGGACCCAAAACATCACCTATCCATGTACTCCGGAGATGCTGCCTGGCCCGCTGGGTTACTAGACCACTTTGTGCCCTTTTCTTTATAAACTAGCATCTGCAGTTGCTTGTTCCTACAATGTCCTCAGTGGATTGTGGTTATGGTTGTGATTAGGGTTGTGCAGTGTGGTTCAAGAATCTGATGATTGATGGGAATAAGCTGTTCTTGAACCTGGTGGTCACAGTTCTCTGGCTCCTTTGTCTTCCTCCCGATGGTAGCAGGGAGATGAGAACGTGGTTAGAACAGCTCCCGTGATATCAGCGGACTTTTTCAGGCAGCGCTTCCTATAGACCCCTTTAATGGTGGGGAGGTCAGTATCCTTGAGGAATTGGGGAATGGCCACCATTCTCTTTCATTCTCAGGCATTCGAGTAACTGAATAGCCTCTGTCCCCTCATCTGCGGGGCTAATGATTAAAGACAGACACAAAAAGCTGGAGTAACTTGGTGAGCCAGGCAACATCTCTGGAGCAAATGAATAGGTGATGTTTCGGGTCAAGACCCTTCTTCAGACTGAGACTGGGGGCTAATGATTAAGACGTATGGTGCAACTGCACTTATACCAGAGCATTTTGCCAACTGTGTTGAAATTTGTCCTTTGGGGCATTTCATCGGGTCCAGAGCTATTTCCTCCAGTTGTTTTGAGCACAACATCTGCTGGGCTATTCAGTGAATGGTATGCAGGACACTGCTGGAGAGAATGCCCAGTGAATTCCATCAGCTGCCTGTTGGTCATCTCAAGCCTGTGAATTAAGATGTTGTAATTTCCTCCTTGTCCCTTCTGAGTCGTGCCGTGGTAATGAATCACATCTGCAGCTGTTTGCCCAGGAATTAAAAATGGGAGTGCATTCCGAAGCTAAAATGTGTCCAGGGTTTAGATATCGTTCACGACCATGCCACTAGAAGTCCACGCGCTTCGCAGCCGACATCGGAAATATATGATGCACGCTCAATGTCTTGTGCAGATGTTCGTTCACTGACTTCGGGTGGCGCAGTGGTAGAGTTGCTGCCTTACCGTGCCAGAGACCCGGGTTCGATCCTGACTACTGGTGCTTATCCGTACGGAGTTTGTACGTTCTCCCCGTGACTTGCACGTGCGTTTTCTCCTGGAGCTCCGGTTTCCTCCCACACTCCAAAGACGTGCAGGCGTGTAGATTTGGTAAAATTTTAAATTGTCCCTAGTGTGTCGGATAGCGTTAGTGTAAGGGGTGATCGTTGGTCGGCGCAGACTCGGTGGGCCAAAGGGCCTGTTTCCACACTGTATCTCTAAACAAAAGTAATTTTGTTTAGAGATACAGATTTTCCAAAGGGCAGCAGCCTCATGGACGTTCTCACAGCTCCAATAGCCACTGTGTCTCAGACACTGCCCCTTAGCCATGTGTGGACATGGAGGAGGTTAAGGCAGAGATCGATAGATTCTTGATTACTACGGGTGTCAGAGGTTATGGGAAGAAGGCAGGAGAATGGGGTTAGGAGGGAGAAAGTGATCAGCCCTGATTGAATGGCGGAATAGACTTGATGAGCCGAATGGCGTCTCATTCTCCTATCACTTATGGCCTTATAACCTTGTTTTTATGGTTACATTTGTGTAAGTAGCAGGAGGTGTAGTTATTGTTACTTTTAGTCTTGCCTGTCTTTTCCCCTGTTCTGAGAGCCTTTACACGGTCCAGTGACAATGATATTGTTATATAATCCTTTATTGATTGGTGACCATCTGCACCACTGTACCTCATATAAACGGCATTAAGTGTAACAAATGTTACTGTGTACCAGAATGCTGCCTGGATTAGAGGGTTTTAGCTCTGAGGAGAGATTGGTCAATCTTGGATTGTTTTCTCTGGGGCACCAGAAGCCATGGGGAGAAGATAGAAGTATATAAATCTTATATAAATGAGTAAATATAAGTTTAAAATGACCGGATAGTACGCAACAGAAGCTTTTCACTGTACCTCGGTGCACGTGACAATGAACAAAACTGTAAAATTACGAGAGGCAGAAATAGGGTCGATGGTTTCAACTTTATTCCCAGAGTGGAAATGTCAAAGTCTAGAGGACAGAGCTTTTAGCGGAGAAGTTTAAAGGAGATGTGCTGGAGAAGTTTTTACTCAGGATGGTGGTGGGTGCCTGGGAAGTGCTGCCAGGGGTGACGATGGAGGCAGGTCTGACAGTGGTATTTAAGGGGCATCAGGACTGGCACTTGGAAATGTAAGGGAAGGCGTTGGGATGTGGATCACCTGTAGGCAGATGAGATCAGTTCCACCTGGCAACACGTTTGGTGTGGTATGCTGAAGGGCCTGTTCCTGTGTTGTACTGGTGTGTGATTCACTGAATGTTACACCAGGCTCAGAAAAACTGAAGGAAATAATTGTGTATCCAATGAAGAATACAACAGGAAACATGAGGATACTGTTGTGAAATGTCCGCTTATAAAATACAGTTGCATTAAAATAAAATGATTCTATTCAAAATCATTACTACATTATGATCAGCAGATATGTGTTGTTGGTGTAATGAAAACTGATTGAATCTCTCCTGTAGAATGGTCAATAGAAGAACTCTCTCATCTGACTCGGAAGAACTCTCCAATCTGAACCACACAGTAACACCCAGTTCACATGTTTGGTAGAAACAAGGAACTGCAGATGCCGGTTTACAAAAGAAGACACAAACTGCTGGAGTAACTCAACAGACCAGGGAACATCTCCGGAGAACGTGAATAAATGACATTTTGGGTCGGGACATCTGAAGAGGAGTCCCAACATGAAACGGGACCTATCCCATGTTTTCCAGAGATGCTGCCTGACCCACTGAGTTACTCCAGCACGTTATGTCTTTTTCTCAACAATCACTTGCCTGACTTTTTGGATCGGGACTCTTCTTCAGACTGATAACGCGGGAAGGGTGAAAGAAAGCTGTACGAGAGGGTTGGGGGCAGGACAGAGCCTGGCAGGTCATTGGCCGACACAGGCGATGAGGATTATTCAATAGGAAGATGGCTGGACAAAAGTGTGAGATGAAAGGGCAGAAGATTTGAGACTGAAGGATTGAAGAATGATGACTTGTGAAGCTAGAGGAAAGGAAGCAGATGGAAGAGGGGGGGGGGGGTGGGGATAGGTGTGAGTCCAAGTGGGGCACAAGGGAGGAGGAGAGAGATTATGTGGGGGAAGAGGGGGAAGAAGGGAAAGGTCTTTGTTGTTTATGTCTGTAGGTCTTTTTTTTTTCTCTGATTTCGGTCAAGGCTTTTTTTGGCTCGCTCCTTCATCCGCAGGAGAGTGTGCTCTGAGCAGCAATACCAACACTCAACACACGGCCACATTACGCAAAGCACCACTTGGGCAGAGTGACAGAGGGGCCGGTGAGGGCCAGCCGAACGCAACCATGCCATTTGTTGCGAACATTAGCAAGCAAAATAATGGAAGCTTTGGAGATGTGCGTGCATGTCTCTCTGCTGTCCTGGGAGCTTTTACATGGGCTGCTGGCTACTTCATTGGTGTACGATTGCAAAATAATTCCAAACCATCTGCTCCAGTATTTACTTCATATTCCCTGCATTAAATATTCCGTTTCATGGAGTTTAAAAAAAAACCAAACGTTAGAAGATATACGCTTGCTTAAGTTAAATATTCTCACTGAATGATAAGATCCTGAAACAGAATCCATCCCAAAGATGTGCAGGTTTGTGGGATCATTGGCTTCTGTGAACTGCCCCCCAGTGTGTAAGGATGTGAAAGTGGAATAACATGGAACGAGTCTAGGGGTGATCTATGGTCAGCGTGGTCTCAGTGCTCAGTTCCCATGCTCTTTTCCAAACCAAACTTAAGAATTCTGCGCAGTCATGACCTTAAAATACTTATGGCTTTTTTAAACAAAACACAAAGTGCTGGAAGAACTCAGCATGTCAGGCAGCATCTGTGGACAAAAATAGACAGGCGACGTTTTGGGTCGTGACCCTTCGTTACTGCTCTTTTAAGAGGGGTTACTCAGGCAGTGGATCTGATGCTTGAGTCCGTAGAAGGGTTTCGATCCGAAAAACGTCACCCATTCCTTCTGTCCAGCGATGCCGCCTTTCCCGCTGTGTTACTCCAGCATTTTGTGTCTATCTTAAGCGTAGCATGTTGTGTTTTGCTTGCTGTTCTAAGTGAACCTCTGTAACTCAATGGAAATGTCTTATGTCCCTCCACAGGAGCCCTACCAAGGCTAACGGCCACACCGTCCACAAACATTGACGGCCAGACAACCCCATGGTCAACCTCATCCCCAGCACCACTCACACCTTCTCCGGGAGGAAATACCAGTCCGTCCATCCGGGTTGAGAAGGTGGACGTAGGAACCCTCAAAGCAGAGTTTCCTCCCGTTTACACCGCGCGGCCCGACTACACCGTGAGGCCGCGGCTCCAACTGAAGAGGCCCACGGTTACCGGAGGACCTGCTGTCACTGGCTACCCTGCCACCGCCCGGCCTGTGACCTTGCACGTTCCCTCCGAGCCCCTCGATCTCTCGGGCAGCGGGGACTTCAGCGGGGACACTGATCTGGAGGCGAGCGGCGATCTGGAAGCAAGTGGAGGAGAAGCTTTGGGTAACGTGATCCCAGTACCTTTAGTGAAATGAGTCGGGTGTGCATGAGGGTGTGTCCTGGAATGATTGAATTGAACATTTTCTTGGCAATGCTTTGCTTGCATACCTAAGAGGTGAGGTGCTTGCAAAGTTACATATTCCCCCCCCCCCCCCCCCCCCCCCCCGTGCCAGTTCATCCTCTGTTCTTCATCCCCCTCACGGTAGTCCTCCCACGCCGGGTCCTCCTTTGTTCCTTCCCTCGGCAACAGGGTCCACACTTCCACAGTGCCAACATTGACCGACCGTCGCACCAATAGCGCTGCCTGGTCCTCTCCGGGCGCCTCCAGTGGTGCCGGCCCAGGCCCCAGCTGAAGGCTCCGTCCTCCCAGGCACCACGGAGGCGTCCGGAGAGGACCAGGCACCGGCCTCGGCTTCTCAGCGGCACCTCCCGAAGGCGTCGAAGCACATTAGGGTGTTGCAGCGGTAGAGTTGCTGCCTTACAGCGCCAGAGGACCCGGGTTCCACCCTGACTACTGGTGCTATCTGTAGGGAGTTTGCACGTTCCCCCCCGTGAGCTGAGTGGGTTTTCTCTGGGATCTTCGGTTTCCTTCCACACTCCCAAGACGTAGACGTTTGTCGGTTAATTGGCTTGGTATGAATGTAAATGGTCCTAAGTGTGTGTGTGGGATAGCGTTAACGTGTGGGGATCACTGGTCGTTGCGGTGTCCGTGGGCTGCAGGGCCTGTTTCTGCGTTGTATCTCTAAACTAAGCTAAACGTAAGAGGGAGGTTAATCAATTGGAGTCCGCTTTTGGAGGAAAGGTTTGATTTAGTGCTACCATGTAACTTATTTCCTGTTATGTATTGCCCGGAGCATTAACGACATGGGGTAAGTATTTCTTCAGTGATTTACTCATTAACGTTCAACGATGTATATCACCCTAACTTACATAAAAGTCGAGGAATCTCCTCGGGGGGGGCATTGCTTGTCAGAGAGGATATTACAGCAGTGCTTTGGCAGGATAGATTAGAGGGTTCGTCTAGGGAGGCTATTTGGGTGGTTCTGAGAAGTGGGAACGGTGTAGCAACACTTTTAGGGGTGTACTATAGACCGCCAAATGGGGAGCGAGAATTGGAAGAGCAAATATGTAAGGAGATAGCAGATATTAGTAGTAAGCACAAGGTAGTGATTGTGGGAGATTTCAATTTCCCAAAAATAGACTGGGAAACACATTCTGTACATGGGCTGGATGGTTTGGAGTTTGTAAAATGTGTGCAGGATAGTTTTTTGCAGCAGTACATAGAGGTACCGACCAGAGAAGGGGCAGTGCTGGACCTCCTGTTAGGAAATGAGGCAGGACAGGTGACGGAGGTATGCGTTGGTGAGCACTTCGGGACCAGTGATCACAATACCATTAGTTTCAATATAATTATGGAGCGAGTCAGAACAGGACCTAGAGTGGAGATTTTTGATTGGAGAAAGGCTAACTTTGAGGGAATGCGTGAGGATTTTAAAGGAGTGAATTGGGACACTTTGTTTCATGGGAAGGATGTAGAAGAGAAATGGAGGACATTTAAAGGGGAAATTGTAAGAGTACAGAATCTTTATGTCCCTGTTAGGTTGAAAGGAAATAGTAAAAATTGGAAAGAGCCATGGTTTTCAAGGGAAATTAGACACTTGTTTCGAAAAAAGAGAGATATCTACAATAATTATAGGAGGCATGGAGTAAATGAGGTGCTAGAGGAGTATAAAGAATGTAAAAAGAATCTTAAGAAAGAAATTAGGAAGGCTAAATGAAGATATGAGGTTGCTTTGGCAAGAAAGGTGAAAGTAAACCAAAGAGTTTCTACAGCTATATTAATAGCAAAAGGATAACGAGGGATAAAATTGGACCATTAGAGAACCAGAATGGACAGCTATCTGCAGAGCCAAAAGAGATGGGGGAGATATTGAACAATTTCTTTTCTTCGGTATTCACCAAGGAGAAGGATATTGAACTCTGTGAGGTAAGGGAAAAAAGTAGAGTAGCTATGGAAACTATGAGATTCAAAGAGGAGGAAGTACTGACACTTTTGAAAAATATAAAGGTGGATAAGTCTCCAGGTCCTGACAGGATATTCCCTAGAACATTGAGGGAAGTTAGTGTAGAAATAGCAGGAGCTATGACAGAAATATTTCAAATGTCATTAGAAACGGGAATAGTGCCGGAGGATTGGCGTATTGCGCATGTTGTTCCATTGTTTAAAAAGGGTTCAAAGAATAAACCTAGCAATTATAGTCCTATTAGTTTGACGTCAGTGGTGGGCAAATTAATGGAAAGGATACTTAGAGATAATATATATAAGCATCTGGATAAACAGGGTCTGATCAGGAACAGTCAACATGGATTTGTGCCTGGAAGGTCATGTTTGACAAACCTTCTTGAATTTTTTGAAGCGGTAACTAGGGAAATTGATGAGGGTAAAGCAGTGGATGTTGTCTATATGGATTTCAGTAAGGCCTTTGACAAGGTTCCCCATGGAAGGTTGGTTCAGAAGGTTCAATCTTTGGGTGTTAATGGCGGAGTAGCAAGATGGATTCAACAGTGGCTGAATGGGAGATGTCAGAGAGTAATGGTGGATGGCTGTTTGTCAGGTTGGAAGCCGGTGACCAGT
Organism: Okamejei kenojei; assembly: GCA_035221665.1. Classification (NCBI taxonomy): domain Eukaryota; kingdom Metazoa; phylum Chordata; class Chondrichthyes; order Rajiformes; family Rajidae; genus Okamejei; species Okamejei kenojei. Next base: position 11,806,694 of record CM069162.1, read on the forward strand.
GGGGTGCCTCAGGGATCTGTGTTGGGTCCACTGTTGTTTGTCATGTACATCAATGATCTGGATGATGGGGTGGAAAATTGGATAAGTAAGTATGCAGATTATACTAAGATAGGTGGTATTGTGGATAATGAAGTAGATTCTCAAAGTCTACAGAGAGATTTGGGCCATTTGGAAAAGTGGGCTGAAAGATGGCAGATGGAGTTTAATGCTGGTAAGTGTGAAGTGCTACATCTTGGCAGGACAAATCAAAATAGGACGTACATGGTAAATGGTAGGGAATTGAGGAATGCTGTGGAACAGAGGGATCTAGGAATAACTGTGCATAGTTCCCTGAAGGTGGAATCGCATGTAGATAGGGTGGTAAAGAAAGCCTTTGGTGTGCTGGCCTTTATAAATCAGAGCATTGAATATAGGAGTAGGGAAGTAATGTTAAAATTGTACAAGGCATTGGTAAGACCAATTCTGGAGTATGGTGTACAATTTTGGTCGCCTAGTTATAGGAAGGATGTCAACAAAATAGAGAGAGTACAGAGGAGATTTACTAGAATGTTGCCAGGGTTCCAGCAACTATGTTACAGAGAAAGGTTGAACAAGTTAGGTCTTTATTCTTTGGAGCGCAGAAGGTTAAGGGGGGACTTGATTGAGGTCTTTAAAATGATGAAAGGGATAGACCGAGTTGACGTGGATAAGCTTTTCCCATTGAGGGTAAGGAAGATTCAAACAAGAGGACATGACATGAGAATTAAGGGACAGAAGTTTAGGGGTAACGTGAGGGGGAACTTCTTTACTCAGAGGGTGGTGGCTGTGTGGAATGAGCTTCCAACAGAGGTGGTGGAGGCAGGATCGATTTTAACATTTAAAAGTAAAGTGGATAGGTATATGGACGTGAAGGGAATGGAGGGGTATGGTCTGAGTGCAGGTAGATGGGACTAGGGGAAAACAAATGGTCGGCACGGACTGGAAGGGCCGAGAGGGCCTGTCTCCGTGCTGTAATTGTTATATGGTTATATGGTTATATGGTGGGGGGGGGGAACAAAGATAAAGGAAAGACCCGGGCCAAGTTGGAGCGGGGAACATTTTATGGAAATTCTTCTCAGAACTCATGCGGGATTTAAACCAGCTCAGGAGAAATGGTCTGTGCTTTTTGAACTGAATAAGAAGACGGAAGTTGGATTTGTGAGCTTGGCAGCTGTCTGTAGGCACTGCCTTGTAACTTAATGCTGCCTGTGAAATATTTCTGTAAATTTGCACACCAAAGTTTTTCAGTACATTAGAAAGTATCTTGGTACATCTAACAATGATAGATTAATAGTTATACCAGTAGTGAATAGCAAGTCAATGCCCTATGGCATATATTTCATATTTCCAATACAACACAGAAAGATCCTATATAGCCCATAGATTTTCTGCCGACTCGCATTAATTTTCCCTGTAACAAAATCCTCCACATATTCAACCACTCGCCGACATACTAGCCTCAATTTACAGTGGCCAATTAATGTGCCGACTGACCACCTTTGAGACGTGGGAAGAAACCATTGCTGGCACGGGGAGAACGTGTGCACTCCACACTGACAGCGCTGGAGGTCAAGATTGAAGTTAAACTGGTCTCTGGCGCTGTTCCTGATGTTCTTGTCCAACCACTTACTGAACTGGAGACTCCAGTTAGCTGATTCTCAATGAAAGCATCTTCACATTAATCAGTCTGAAGAAGGGTCCCGACCCGAAACGTCGCCCATTCCTTTTCTCCTGAGATGCTGCCTGTCCCGCTGAGTTACTCCAGCATTTTGTGTCTACCTTGGATTTAAACCAGCATCTGCAGTTCTTTCACATTGCACAAAGTAAGCAGGGGCTTTGGAGAGGGTGTGGAAGATGCCTGAATTAGAGGGTGTTGGCTCCAAGGAGAGGTTGGACAAGTTTGGATTGTTTTCTCTGGAGCGCAGGAGGTTGAGGAGAGACCTGATAGAATTATATAAAATTACGAGAGGCTTAGATAGGGCAGAACCTTTTTTCCAGAGTGGAAATGTCAACGACTAGAGGGCACAGCTTTAAAGTCAGAGGGGGAAAGTTTAAAGGAGATATAGGGGGCATGCTATTTTTACTCTCAGAGGGGTGAGTGTCTAGAATGCGCTGCCAAGGGTGGTGGTGGAAGCGGGTGTCAGAGGTTATGGGGAGAAGGCAGAAGAATGGGGTTGAGAGGGAAAGATAGATCGGCAATGATTGAATGGCGGGGTAGGCTTGATGGGCCGAATGGCCTAATTCTGCTCCTATCGCATGATCCTATGAAATGCAATAGCGACGTTCAAAAGGCTTTTAGACGGGCACATGAAGGCAGGCACATCCCAGAGATGTGCGTGTTTGTAGGTTAATTGGCATCGGTAAAATGTCCCCTAGTGTGCAGCGAGTGGCTGCAAAAGTGGGTTGGCTGCCGTAGAACTAGTGCGAACGGGGGATTGATGGTCGGCAGGGACTCGTTGGGCCGAAGGGCCTGTTTCCATGCCTTGTCTTTCAATCAATTCAATCAATCAATAAAGTGCTTTGCTGCAAACCGTACGAGCAATGTAACATTCATTAAGTACAATATTTATCAAGCAGGCAGATGCAATTAAATAATTCATGCCATACATCGGGTTTATCTGTCAGTCTCTATTGCAGTTAGAACTGTGCCATGTTCTTTATTTGCAGCAAGGGGATTGAAATAAAATATAATGTAGCAATGTTGGGAAAATTAAATGAGTGAATGCAAATTGATGTGTTTGGCATATAGTGACTTCATGACATTACAGAAGGTTATCAGGTGTCAGGGTAATATTCCTGGCATGCTATCTCATTTACTGACACTGCATAAAAAAATCACTCCAAATCTGATTTGTTTAAAATGCTCCAAATTGGAGATTAAAATGGTGAATTTCAATCACCTCATCATTTATTTGCAATGCTCGGAAAATAGATATTTCTCCCAGCAGAAATCTCTGTGCTGGAGGAACTCTTGATTAGTACAGGTGTCAGAGGTTATGGGGCGAAGGCAGGAGAATGGGGTTAGGAGGGAGAGATAGATCGGCCATGGTTGAATGGCGGAGTAGACTTGATGGGCCGAATGGCCTAATTCTACTCCGATTCCTTATGACCTAACTCGTCGGGACGGGTAGCATCTGTAGAGGGAATAGACAGACGATGCTTCGGGTCGAGACCTTTCCTAAGTCTGAGACTTGTCCATCAGTCCTGACCCAAAACATCATCCACCCACATCTCACCCCAGATGCTGTCCGAACCATTGAGACCCTTCAGCCGTTATGTGTCTCCAGTTACTTGTCTCATCTTGCTTATTTGATTTGAAGTTCCCTTCCCCATTATCACTCCAGCATTTGCCCAATGCTTTAAGTTGCCAATTCACCCTACAGAGGAAGTCCACATACTGGAACCTTGAGCAAAACACAAAAGCGCTGGCGGAACTCAGCAGATCAGGCAACATCCGTGGAGGGAGTAGAATGATGACGTTTAGGGTCGGGACCCTTCTTCAGACCGATTGGAGGAGAGGGGGGGGGGAGAAAGCTGGAAAAGGGAGGAGAACGGGACAAAGCCTGGCAAGTAATAGGTGAAAGGGGGGAGGAGGGGATGATGGGTGGATGGGTGGTGTAAGTGACAAAGGCTAGAGGTGAAAAGATGATAAAAGGGTGTCATGTGAGAGGAGTGAAATGTAAAGCCAGAGAGAGAGATATGGGTGGGAGGGATCATCTTTGTCACCTATTCCACCCATCTCCCAATCAAACCTGTCTCTCCTGCATCCACCTCTCACTTGTCAGGCTTTGTCCTGCCCTCATCTCTTCTGCAGCCTTTCCCCTGTAATAACCCTGAGGAAGGATCCCGATCTGAAACGTTGTCTGTCCCCTCCCCTCCACCTATGCTGTCTGACCCGCTGAGCTACTCCAGCACTTTGGGTTTTTTTTTTTAATCCACTTTAAAGATTATTGACAAAAATATATTTGTGAGATTTGTGCTAAATACAGTTGCCATCTCAGCCTCAGCTTAAACTTCACATTAGGGAACACAACGTGAAATAAAGGAGGATGAGTGCTAATTCTGCCCATTGTCCCTCCAGTGCCATTCAGTTAGATCATGGTCTTTCACTACAGAGCAACGTTCCTGCACTAATCCATATCCCTTGATACCATTAAAGGCTAAAGGCATCAAATTGTTACTGTAAATATACTCCGCAAGTTTGAATTAGTGGGCGGCACAGTGGCGCAGTGGTAGAGTTGCTGCCTTAAGGGCCTGTCCCGTTTTCACGACCTAATTCACAACCTTTTATACTCGTGGACATTTTTCTTCAGGCTAGAAAAACGCCCGACCTACTTGATGCCACGAGTAACTACGACTAGCCATCATGACCTACCTACGACCTCCTACGACCTTGTGACGACCATGCTGCGAGTATGAGTCAAGGGCAAACTCGGCAGAGGTGGTGAAAGTGGGACAGGCCCTTTACATCGCCAGAGACCCAGGTTTGATCCTGACTATGGGTGCTGTCTGTAGGGAGTTTGTACATTCTCCCTAGGACCGCGTGGGTTTTCTCCTGGTGCTCCGGGTTTCCTCCCACATTCCAGAGCAGTACAGGTTTGTAGGTAAATTGGCTATGGAAAAATGGTATATAGTGTGCTGGATAGAGCTAGCGCATAGGGTGATCGCTGGTCGGCGTGGAGTAAAGTGAAATAAAATAAAGTAAAGCATACTCATATCCACAGTCCTCTTGGGTAGAGAATTCCAGGGTTTCCATGTCCCTTGGGTGAAGGAATTTCTCATTGTCTCTGTCCAGAATGGCCTGAGCCCTGACTGTGAGACTGTGATCCCAGGCTTTAAGCACCGCATCTACCTTGACAAGCCCCATAAGGATTCAATGAAGTCAGCTCTCATTCTTAATTTTACAAAGTAATCAAGACTGAGACAAGTAAATCAGACCCGTCATGGTTTGTAACATCACTTTATGAAGAATATAACGAGATCATAAAACAGCTCAGCGCAGGAACAAGCCGGTACAGCCCACAATGTCTTGCGCAGAACTTGATGCCAAGATTAGCCAATCTCATCTGCCTACACATGGTCCATACCCCGCCATCCCCAGCGGATCCATGTGCCTATCTAAAAGCAAATTAAACGCCACTATCGTATCTGCCTCCACCACCATCCCTGGCAGTGTGATTCAGGCACACACCACTCCCTGTCACACCTCCTTTAAACTTTGCCCCTACTTGCTCCGAATGCAATTTTCCACAGTAACTGGGTATCATATGTGTTCAGTGGGATGTCAGATCCTTCATGTTCATAAGTTCTTAAGTTGTAGGAACAGAATTCGGCCATTCGGCCCATCGAGTCTATTCCGCCATTCAATCATGACTGATCTATCTTTCCCTCTCAACCCCATTCTCCTGCCTTCTCCCCATAACCTCTGATGCCCACACTATTCAAGATATCAATCTCCACCTTAAAAATATACTTGACCCTCCACAGCCTTCTGTGGCAATGAATTCCGTAGATTCACCGCCCTCTGACTAAGGAAATTCCTCCTCATCTCCTTTTTAAAGGTACGTCCTTTTATTTAGAGGCTCCACACCTGCTCCACAACCACTCTATCCAGGCCTTTCACTTCTAGTTTAGTTTAGAGATACAGTGTGGAAACAGGCCATTCGGCCCACGAGTCCATAACTGACCAGCAACTCTTGCACACTACCCTACACACACTAGGGACAATTTTACACTCATACCAAGCCAACTAACCTGCAAACCTGGACGTCTTTGGAGTGTGGGAGGAAACCGAAGATCTTGGAGAAAAACCCACGCGGTAACGGAGAGAAAGTACAAACTCCGTACAGACAGCACCAGTAGTCGGGATCGAACCTGGGATCCCTGGTGCTACAAGCGTTGTAAGGCAGCAAGTGTACCGTTGTGCCAACATGCCGCCCTGCAGACCACTATTTGACTTGATGGACGTGTAAGTTAAGGTCTGGCGATCAAGTGAACTTTGCAGATGTCCTAGATTACCTTTTGTCATTCTCCAGGTTTCAATGAATCCTCGACCGTTACTCCAACTCCTGTCCCAGTAGAAAGATCAACGTGTGACAATACAGAGTATGGCTGTTGTCCTGATGGAAAGATACCATCCAGCGATGGTGATGGAAGCAACTGCCCACGTAAGTGCCTTTAAAAAATGCAGGAGATGGAGTCAGATTTCATCAGCGTTTGCCTGTAGATAGTTTCCTCAGTAGAGTTTGTGATACAGGCTTGTGTTGAGTTTATCTTGTCAGTACCAGCACTTATCAATAAAGCCTAAACTCTGGCTTCTGCACAGAATTCTTCTGCTCTGGCAACTTAAATATTTTTCTCACATAGAACGTATGATGAATTTTGGGGTTTTGCACGCAATCAATCCAAGGGGTGCAGGTTTATCATTGTCTTTTTAACTGCACTTGTTAAAAAAAATCTTTGACTGAAATATCTTTACACATTTGAGAGAATGTTGCAGTGTTACAGTAGTGGCATTCAGCACAATCATTGTTTGTCATCCCGGATATTTTCCCCCACAATATTCGGATGTTGTCGCAGTTTTAAATTGCGTCCTGAGCAAATTTTTATTTTTTTTTTTTTTAATTTCTCCAAATTACCTCGGCAATCTGTATAACCCTTAAATGTTCGCATGAAGTTGACAAAGATTCAGCACATACTCTCTGGCATGGAAGCAGACACATAAATAAATGTCTTTCATATTTTGTAAACTTGGAATTAATTGCAGACAGATTGCGGCATTTCTCTTCCTCCAAACTCTCAATCAAGAACAAAAGCAAATGATGGCATTTTTGTCTGTTAGAAAGAATTGACTCAATCAGGGGATGAGTCCATTCTGACGTGAACGTGCAGTATGTGAATGCCACTGATGCAAAATGCGTTTTAATTTCAATGTGAAAGTGAACTGCTCTGGGAGTTTGATTTATTTATTCATTTCCACCTGTCTCTTCTCTAATAATTCTTTCTCTTTGTCCACTTAACTTCTTGCCAACCTCAATAGTTTGGAGCTCTGGAGAAAAACCTATGGTAACATCTGGTATTTATGCGCGACCCCAACCAAAACGTACATTCACACCAATTCCAAGTGTCCTGTGAACTACTAATTCTACGACTCTCATCCTACTAACCCGAGACTGGCACTACCAACCATCCACCTGCAAGTCGGGCGGTGATATAACCGCGTTTATCATTGTGAATCAGGGTGTCATTTAATCCCAGTTTTCCCTCTTTTTTTTGCACTTAATAGCCACTGAGGTGTTCCTGGGAGTCCTCATTTTGGAAGAGGTTGAAGGTCAAGAGCTTTTTTACACACCGGAGATGGATGACCCTAAATCTGAACTGTTTGGTGAAACTGCCCGAAGTATTGAGAGTGCTGTAAGTTGGCGGGCCAGGCCCAAATTCACGTCCTCGAATCTGCAGCAATATCAGGCAGGGGAGCATAGAACAGTACAGCACAGGAACAGGCCCTTCGGCCCACAGTGTCCATACTGAACGTGATGCCTAGTTAAGCTAACAGTTCATAACTGGAGCAGAATTAAGCCATTCGGCCCATCAAGCCTATTCCACCGTACAATCATGGCTGATCTATCTGGCCCTCTCATCCTCATTCTCCTGCCTTTACCCCGTAACCCCTGACACCCGTACTAATCAAGAATCTGTCCATCTCCGGCTTATCCATTGACATGGCCTCCATGGCATCTGTGGCAACGAATTCCACAGATTCACCACCCTCTGACTACAGAAATTCCTTTGCATTTCCTGTTATCTTCCTGCACATGATCCATGTATCGCCATTCCCTATTATTCCATGGATTATCTAAAAGCCTCTTAAACACCTCCGCCATCACCCCTGTCAGCACGTTCTAGGCACTCACCACTCTCTGTGTTTAAACAAAAACCCGCCCCTTGCATCTCCTCTAAACTTTGCCCCTCTTACCTTGAAGCAAGCCCATCTAGTCGCTTGCATTTCCACCCTAGGGAAAAGGTTCGGACTGTCCATCCTATCATAGTCTCATAATTGTATGTACTTCTAACAGGTCTCCCCTCTCCCTCTGAAGCTCCAGAGAAACCAGTCCAAGTTGGTCCAACCTCCCCTCATAGCTAATATCCTCCCATCTAATACTGGAAACACAATGATAGGGTCATGGAGTTATATAGCTTGGAAACAGGCCGCTCGGAACAACGCCCTTATCGACCAAGATGCCCCATCTAAGCTGGTCGCATTTCCCTGTGTTTGGCCCATATCCCTCTAAACCTTTCCTATCCATGTACCTGTCGACATGTCTTTTAAATTGGACATGACTTCCTCTACTGTGCGGCTCGAAGCCAAGGCTCACAAAGTTTATAATTGGGAACCTTGCACAGTCGGGTCATTGGTTATTTCTGACAAAGTGTGATTGATCATGTTATTTTCAGCCGAGTTTGTGTTGCTTCTAGCAACTGATCGTTTAACCGTGTGTTCCACAATCTCAACCTCATCCAGCTGAATGAACTCCTGGGGAACTCAAACGTCAAGAAAGATTTCAAGAGCGTCCGTGTACGCAGCCTGGGCCCCAATAACTCTGTGCGGACCATTATTGAAGTCCATTTTGATCCAAGTAAGTGTTAACCTCTCACCCAAGTCCACCTCAGACACAACAGCGAGATTGGTTTACTGGGGCTGCATTCTTCTCCACTGAGCTTTGAAATTGCACTGTGAGTTCTCTGTTCTATAATCTTTTCAGGAACAACTTACACGTCCCGTGATGTGCAAAGAGCTTTGCTTCAGCAAGTGAAGCAGTCCAGGAAGAAATCCATTGTTGTGAAGAAACCGGAACAGGACAATATCAAGATCGTCAACTTTGGTAAATTGATTTCTTCTCTCATAGTCAGAGATTTATACACAAGTTCATAAGCTCATAAGTGATAGGAGCAGAATTCGGCTTCACCGAGTTTGTGCCAACCAGCAATCCTACACTAGCTCTATCCTACACACTAGGGACGGTTTTTACAGTTAATTAACCTGAAATCCTGACTACGGGTGCTGTCTATGTGAAGTTTGTATGTTCTCCCTGTGACCGCGTAGGTTTTTTCCGGGTGCTCCGGTTTCCTCCCACATTCTAAAGACGTGCAGGTTTGTGGGTTAATTGGTTTCCGCCAATTGCCCCCAGTGGTCACTGATCACTGGTCAGTGCAGACTCGGGTGGCCAAAGGGCTTGTTTCCACGCTACATCTCTAAAACTATTTAATTGTCATATATAAAGGTAATGGAGCAAGAAGATCTTACTTGCTGCAGCACAACAGGTCTGCAGACACACTACACCTAGATAATATAAACAAAATACAATGAATTAATAACCGCAGAATTAATCTTCTTCACAGATAATGAATACAAATGATTTGATAATGAATGGGAAATTAACTTGTCGACTGTGATAATGTTTCATGTCTGTTGATCTGTCTGTTACGTGCCATGTAAAAGGATTTGCAACCTTTTAATCGTGATGTTTCAAATGAATACTCCACCGAGTGTTCCACACATCAGACCTCAGTATCACAGCTCGCTGCTTGGTTAATACTTCTAATCAGCAGCCTATCTCACTTGTGTAGGATGGAACTGCAGATCTATGCTGGTTCAAACCGAAGATAGACACAAAATGCTGGGGTAACTCAGCGGAACAGGCAGCATCTCTGGAGAGGAGGAATGGGTGACGTTTCGGGTCGAGACCCTTCTTCAGAATATCTCACTCCACACTCTGTGTGTGACAGGTTAATTGTGCTGAAGACAGGCACAAAATGCTGGAGTAACTCAGCGGGTCAGGCAGCAGCTCTGGAGAAAAGGAATAGGTGCCCTTCTTCAGTCTGAATCCAGTATTGCCCCGCTGAGTTACTCCAGCATCTTGTATCTATCTTTGGTCTAAACCAGCATCTGCTGTTCTTTCCTGCACAAGTTCATTGTGCTATTGTGCAGAATCTCCGTGTGTTATTAGAACGGGGAACACCACTCCAGCCACTCGCAGCTGTCCACTGCTTCTATTTGTTGAAAGTTCTCCTGAAAGTCAAGGTTTGGCAGCTGGACAGGCCAGACTGAAAGAGTCACCATGCCACCCTCTAGTGGTGGGCTGACAAACTACTGTCATCTGCTGTCCAAAGTGTGCACAAAACTCCCAGTTTGCAAATGCCCACTTGAAACAACTGAATATTAAAATTTAGTTCCAACACCACTCAGTCCTGCGGGAAGGATACCCTCCTTGAAGCCCTTCAGGTTAAGAATGAATGATTCTTCGTACGCTATTGTCACATGTGGCAAGTCACAGTCTGAAGAAGGGTTTCGGCCCGAAAAGTCGCCTAGTTCCTTCGCTCCATAGATGTTACCGCACCCACTGAGTTTCTCCAGCACTTTTGTCTACCTTCGATTTTCCAGCATCTGCAGTTCCTACTTAAACATCACCGTGATATTCATTGTTTTGCACACCAAAGGTATGGTCATAACATTCGGCCCATCAAGTCTACTCCGCTATTCAATCATGGCTGATCTATCTCTCCCTGTAACCCAATTCTCCTGCCTCTCTCCCCCCCCCCCCCCATAAACCCTGACACCCGTATTAATCAAGAATCTATCTATGTTCAAGAAGGAACTGCAGATGCTGGAAAATCGAAGGTAGACAAAAATGCTGGAGAAACTCAGCGGGGGAGGCAGCATCTATGGAGCAAAGGAAATGGGTGACGTTTCGCACCTGCTGAGTTTCCCCAGCATTTTTGTCTACCTAAGAATTTATCTATCTCTGCTTTAAAAATATTTATTGACCTCCACAGTTTTCTGTGGTTGTGTATGCAAAAAGTCGCCACATAAAGGCCACTTACAAAGTATCCCGCGCCAGGTCCACCTTAGTTCTCCCCCTCCCTCATAGCGCCCTCCCACATGCCGGGTATCCAGCGGGTATCCTGGAAGTTCCCTTGGCCAGTGCCAAGGTGTGTGTGCCACACAGGTGAATTTAATGAAGCGCCTGATCTCTCACGTTCGAGTGTCCCATCTTGGCTCTGGATCATCCTTGTGGACAGGCACCCCCGGATGAGTGCAGCAGGGGTCAACACGGTTTGGGCATCTGGTGATGACAAATCACTTGAGGGCACAGCACCCAAGAAGGCTGGGTCCACTCATGTAGGGAGAGTGATTTCACAAGCCGCGGATGTCTGTGTTACTTAAAGGAATGTCAGTAGGGATTGACTGCCTGGGTCCATCCCCCATGGAGATCGGAGCATGCATTCACTTAGTTCCCTTGCGAATGGTAACAATTTGCTGGATCGGGGGCGCTCCAGTATATCCAGCATTTGGACAACGGTCATTGGACTAATGACTGTTTCATTATCTTTTGTAAATGGCTATAATACATGGCGACAGGTTGCAAGAATTTAACTGCGCAGTGCATAAATGGCAATAAAGAACCATTGGACTATTGAACACACCTCTTCATACCTGTAGCGAATGACTGGTCCTCCATCCACTCTCTGCACCACTGTGCTGCCCAATTAATAAGGTGACCTCCAAATTTTAGACTTTCAACTTTGGAAATGCAGCTCAGAAACAGACCCATCGGCCCACCGAGTCTGCGACCATCCTGGGCACCAGCACCATCCTACACACCAGGCATAATTTACAATTTTACTGAAGCCAAGTAACCTACAAACCTGGAAGTCTTTGGAGTGTGGGGGGGGGGGATAACGGAGCACCCGGAGAAAACCCACAGGGAGAAAGTGCAAACTCTGTGCAAATGGAAGATTTAAGAATTTGAATCCAGTCATTTGTTGCAATGCCCATATCTTATTTGCTATATAAAGTTGTGTGGATAAGATTTTGTGATTATATGATTTTGTGTGGATATGATTTCTTTCAGCTGATCACATTACCATGAAGTACATTGAAACATTTGTAATTTGTGAGTGAGAGTTATTGGAATGAATAATAGACTGATGGGTGTGTCGAATTGCAATTATGTTCAGTAACCGAGTCTGGGTCTTCCACTGCAGATTGGGCTCCAGTTCTCTTTACAACGACTAGCACCACGACCGCTGCCACCACCGTGCCTGTAACCACGGCGACCGTTCTGGCCACCCTGCCGCCGGCGCTGACCAGGCGACCCCCTCCCGCCACCACCCGACGGCCAAAAACACTCCCGCCGCACGAGAAGTGGTCCTCGACCACCCCGAGACCAGCCACCACCAGGAGGCCCCCCAACTCCATAAAGGCCGTGACCAAGCCTCCCAAGCCCTGCGACTCCCAGCCATGTCTCCATGGCGGCACCTGTGAGGATAACGGGAAGGAATATACGTGCAGCTGCCCGGCCGGCAAAGGAGGAGCCGTGTGTGAACGAAGTAAGGAAGAGAGAGTGGCGGAGGAAGGAAGTGCAGATGCTGGTTTAAAACCCATAGATAGACACAAAATACTGGAGTAACTCAGCGGGAAGGGCAGCATCTCCGGAGAGAAGGAATGAACGGGTGACGTTTCGGGTCGAGATGACCTCAGGGGGGAGGGAGATAGCTAGATAAGGAAGGTGTGAATGGCCTCCCGTTTTAATTAATGCATTAAAACAAAAGAACTAAAGAAATTTGGAATTTTGCGTTCAGTGTGGTCGCCCTTCCACCCTGTAGGAAGCCGATAGACACAAAAAGCTGGAGTAACTCAGCGGATTGGACAGCACCTCTGGAGAAAAGGAAAAGATGACGTTTTGGGTTGATTTTTGTGTCTACGGTTTAAACCAGCATCTGCAGTTCATTCCTACACCCTATAGGAAGGATGTCATTAAGCCAGAAAGAGCATAGATCAGATTTACAAGGATAATGCCAGAACTCAAGGGCTTGAACTATAGGGAGAAGTTGGGAGGCTAGGATTTTATTCCTTGGAGCGCAAGAGCTTGAGGGATGATCTGGTAGAGGATAGAAGTTGGGAGGTCATGCCACAGTAGGAGTGGACCTTGCTGAGGACACATTTGGAGAAGTGTGTTCAGTTTTGTTCATCTGGTTATAGGAAAGATGTAACTAAAGCTGGAAAGAGTGCAGAGAAGATTTAGAGGATGTTGCCAGGACTCAAGGGCCGTGAGCTTTCGGGAGAGGTTGGACAGGCTAGGATTTCCCCGTCCTTCCATATAATTACACCAAAACTCTTTTACATTCCTGTTTGCAAGTTAGAGTGTAGAATAGCTGAATATATTTACTCAATTTGATTATTCTGCATTACTGTAGAAAATAGATGTTCTCAGAGAAATAAAATATTTGTCACTTTAAGTGCCATACTTTTAATTTTTGATTGGAATGCTGTATCACAATGGGTCAGGCAGCATCTCTGGAGAACATGGTTAGGTGATGTTTCGGGTCGGGACACCTCTTCAGGCATAAGAATATTGGTATCTCCTGTGTATTCATATTTAGCGGGAGATCGTACGTGGATAGGTTTGGTGGGATATGGACCAAATGCGGGCAGGGGGGACTGGTGTAGCTGGGACATGTTGGCCAGTGTGGGCAAGTTGGGCCGAAGGGCCTGTTTCCACGCTGTATCACTCTATGACTATTGTTGATTTTGCTATTTTGATGTTGCTAGTTACATGTTAACTAGTTACGGTAATCAAACCTTTGATAACCCGTTCACACTAGTCTATTGTTATCAGAGTAATATTACTAGTTAATCGTTAATGCATGTTTTTGTACTTTAGCTCAGAAACGACACTCCCTGCTTGTTCTTGGACTCTGCTAAGTTGTTTTTTTTATTATTGTGAGCAGCAATTGTGTACTATCTACCCGAGTTTGGTGGCAAATCTTACCTGGCGTTCAAGACGATGAAGGCTTATTACACAGTGCGTATCAGTCTGGAATTCCGGACGTCTGACCTAAATGGATTACTTTTGTACAATGGACAGAAAAAGGGCAAAGACTTCATTTCTCTCGCCCTCGTGAGGGGTTACGTGGAACTAAGGTAAGGCAGGCATTCGCTGTCAAAAGAAGTCAGCTACCCGCCGCAGTCTGTGCGTTCTGCGACGTTTGGACAATGTAAAATGAATGAAGAATGGTGGCACGGTGGTAGAGCTGCCACTACTGCACAGCGCCAGAGACCTGGGTTCAAACCTGACCTCAGGTGCTGTCTGTGTGGAGTTTGTACGCTCTCCCTGTGACTGTGTGGGTCTCCTCCGGGTGCTCCAGTTTCCTCCCACCTCCAAAAGACGGGCGGGTTTACGGATCAATTGCCCTCTGAAAAATTAAAAAATGCCTCTAATGTGTAATGAGAGGGTGGGATTACATAGAACTAGTGTGAACGGGTGATCAATGGTCGGCATGGATTCAGTGGGCAGAAGAGCCTGTTTCCATGATGTATTTTTCAATAAATCAATCAATCAATTACCAAGTTTTCCCATTATAAAGCCTATATTGTATTTAAACATAATCCCTGACTGGCATATTTTTGAGACATTGGACATTTGCAAATCTACATTTCCAATGAAAAGGTAAACTACATTTATTCTTCCACGTGAAGTTTCAGTTTCTTGAGATAATACGATAAAACTTGTTCTGATCCCTAAAGCTGTATTCTATCGATAACTATCACCCTGAGCACCAGATCTTTCCTACTCCAAAATAGCTATCCAACACTGCGGATAATAAATGTTTACACCAGTCTCCCAGAGGGGGTAACATCTGGATTGTTTAAAGAAACAGCTGGATGGTGTTATGCGAGATTAATTGAGTCTCAACAGGCTGAATAAACTTTCCTTACTCTAGCCTTCCTTTGAATTCATGCCTGAATGTATTTATTCCCTACAGCTTTCACCTCCTGTGTTACCGGACACACACCCACCCACCAGTCCCCAACCTTCTTGTAAATTTGGCAGGGGGTTGTTCCATTAGCAAAGTTCCCCTCTACGTTCTTCACTGCCTCCGCTTTACAGGGATAAAGCAATGAGTTGGTTCAATAACATGCAACCTAAAGCAATGATCCAGATGCACGGATTAGCACCTGGGGAATTTACATTTGAATAATTCAACACAGACTGTTGTGGAGGCCAAGTGAATGGATAATTTTAAGGCAGAGATGGATAGACATTTGATTAGTACGGGTGTCAGGGGTTATGGGGAGAAGGCAGGGGAATGGTGTTAGGAGGAAGAGATCGATGAGCCATGATTGAATGGCGGAATAGACCGAATGGCCTAATTCTGCTCCTGTCAGTTATGAACTTAAATAAATCTGAAGGGGGGTCTTTTCTATAAAAATTAGCAGTTCATCGTAACAGTAACCACGACGCAGGCAGTTGTCATTAAAACCCAAGTAGTACATCAGTGTTGTTCAGGGATGGATCCTCAGCCTGCTTTGGCCAAAGAGGCCCACAGACTTTTAACTCTCGTTGACTCCTTAATTTCTTCCATAGTTGAGGGACAATTAGGGATGAGCGATAACAGTTGCCGTTGTCAGTGATGTTTACATCCCGTGAATGAGTAAAAGCAACATTCCAAGTCAAGAGTTATTTATTGTGATGTGTGCCGTCAACAGAACAATGAAATTCTTAGTTGCTGACTATTTATAGGCCCATTGACATAATAGCATAACAAAATCATGAGAGGAACCAGAGGACGTAGGTTTATGGTGAGGGGGGTGGGGAAGATTTAATAGGAACCTGATTGGGTACCTCCGCAGGTGTGCAGTAAACCGGAGCACCTGGAGGAAACCCACATGTTTCAATCAAAGTTTTGTCTGCAAAACTCCAGCAGACACAAGCCTAGCTCCTCCATTCTTTCCTCATTAACCGCCCTCCCCACTCCAGGTATCAGTTCAGTCAAAGAGAGACACTAAATGCTGGAGTAACTCAGCGGGTCAGGCAGCACCTCTGGAGAAAATGGAGAGGTGATGTTTTGGGTCAGGACCCTTCTTTAGGCTGATTATATTGGTGTGTGTGGGGGGGGGGGGGGGGGGGGGGCGGGGAGAGGAAGGGGGACTGGAAGCAAGAAAATACCAGGACAAATCAGAGCCGGCAACAGATGATTCAGGCAGGGTGATTGTTGGCTGGGGACGGTGTGATCCCAAGAGGAATGCATCATAGTGAACTGTGGAACTGTTGAACTAACGTTTAATGGAGGCAGTGGGGTGGGGGGAGGAGAGTATTTGGATAAGTGACCTAAAATCACATCAGTTCGGTCACCCTTGTCCAAACCGCTGTGTGAATAGGTTTCCATCCTGAAATACAAGTTAGGTTGATAATTGAACTTGAAGCAACACTGAAGCACCAAATGATTGTCCAACCTCTCGGGCTTTCAACACTCCTGTAGACCTGGTCCACCTTAAGAAACCGACTTTGACCTCATTCCACTTTCCTTCATAGAATTTACATGCTTAAACTATCCACAAGAATGCAGAAATATTTCATCAGTTTAATGAGCCATATCTGTACTTCCATTTATGGGTTTCACGTTAGTTAGATTTGCTTGCGTTGCTTAAACATATCTTCACGCGTAAACAATATGAATTTTCCAGAAGCTCTCCAGAAATTTCAATGAGGTGTGACTGGAAGTTGAGCATTTGTCCATCTCCATTGAAGTTCAAAGGATCACAGTCTTGGAAGGGGGGCCATTTTACTTAGAGACTGGAGCACGTGGTTTACTTGGCTGTTTCCATGATAGGACAGATTTAGAGGGATATGGGCCAAATGCGGGCAGGTGGGACGTGTAGCTGGGACATGTTGGCCGGTGTGGGCAAGTTGCGCTGAAGGGCCTGTTGCCACATATCCATCAACCAATGTGCTATCTGCCCCCGACTGTGACGAAGGGTAGGGTTGTTCTTGCCCATGCATTGTCATTGTAACTCGTCGATTGTGAGAGGTGGTTGTGAGAAATGCGTTATAGAGTCAGAGAGGCTGAAGAAGGGTCTCAACCCAAAATGTCACCCCACCTCTCCTCTGCAGAGATGCTGCCTGTCCCGCTGAGTTAGATTTTATGTCAAATCTGTGTTCTGGAGTCATACTGCATGGAAACAGGCCATTCAACCCAACTTGGGTTGAATGGCCTGACCCGCAGACCGAGATGCCATCTCCACAAGTCCCATCTGCCCACGCTTGGCCCATATCCCTCTAAACCCTTCCTATCTAAGTACCATGTGTTTGTTTAGTTTGGTTTAGAGCTACAGCATGGAAGCAGGCCATTTGGCCCACCGAATCCATGCTGACCAGCGATCATCAGGACACTAGTTTCATCCTACAAAACAGGGACAGTTTTACAGAAGCCAATTAGCCTGTAAACCTGCACGTCTTTGGAGTGTTAGAGGAAACTCCGGAGCACTTTGTGAAAACCCGCGCATTCACAGGGAGAACGTACAAAATCTGTACAGATAGTGCGCATAGTCAGGATTGAACCTGGGTCTCTGGCGCTGTAAGGCAGCTACCCTATCGCTGCGCCACCGTGCCACTTTTTATTACGTTGTATCTAAAGGGAATCGATTTGAAAGTAACATTTATAACAAGTCATAAACTGTGACAAATAAGTACATTTAGTTGAGAAATACAGCTGCTCCTCGACCTACGATGGGGTTACATTCCGATAAACCCATCGTAAATCGAAAATATCGTAAGTCGAAAACGCATTTAATACAATGTGATCACGTAACCGAACGTGAGCTGCGGCTCGCTGCCGTTACCCACCGTTTTCACCATCGTAAAGTTGCAATATCGTAAGTCGAAGCATCGTAAATCGGGGAGTATCTGTACAGCATGAAAGCAGGCCCTTTGGCCCACATCCTGGGCAACCACTAGTTCTATGTCATCCCACTTTCGTGTCCTCTCCCTATACACTGGGGCAATTTACAGAGGCAATTTAACCGACAAACCCGCGCGTCTTTGGGTTGTGTGAGGAAACCCACGCGGTGAGCAGCTCTACCCGCTGCGCCAATGTGCCAGTAGAAACCTGTGGGGGGAAACAAATGTCTGAAGGGTAGTGACGCAGACTGATTCTAAATATTCAAATCACTTGCAGTTCTTGGTTTGGTCACTTTGGGTTTTTTTCTCCTCTCCATCACACAAGGTTCAACACCGGCTCTGGGACAGGTATCATCACCAGCAGAAGAATGATCCAGCCTGGAAACTGGCACCAAGTGGCCGTCAACCGTAACCGGCGCAGTGGCATGCTCTCCGTGGACGGTGAGCTGCACGTGAATGGAGACAGTCCTGCTGGAACTGATGGACTTAATCTGGACACCGATCTATTCCTGGGTGGAGCCCCCGAGGATGAAATGACACTGTGAGTGCGCTGCTTAAAATACTTTCTACGGTGGCTCTCCCCTATTTCCGCAGAGTCTAGGCTTCAACCTACGTTGCACGCTAGTGTGTCTGTTCTGTAGCATCTTGTGTGTCTAAAACGACATCTTTGATCACTGATGACAGACACAAAAAGCTGGAGTAACTCAGCGAGACAGGCAGCATCTCTGGAGAGAAGGAGTGGGTGACGTTTCGGGTTGAGACCTTTCTGCAGACTGGTCAGGGATAAGGAAAACAAGAGATACACATGATGATGTAGAGAGATAAAGAACAATGCATAAAAGATATGCAAAAAGGTGACGATGATGAAGGACTTAGCATAAGCATTATCTTCAGTTTATTTTTTATTTTTTGTTAAATATTTTTATTGTAGAAACATATTAATGAAAAATACATTATTATACATTAATGAAAATACATTATTAGATACTTTCATAATATTATTAATATTAATATTAAGATTTAAGACTTTATGCTTCTATACACTTTTTTAATTTTTTTATAAAGTAGGAAAAGATAGAGAAAAATAATATAGAAAATATGGAAGCGAATGGAGTATTAATCAATAATCCGTCATTGGAGATATAAGCATGATTTATTATGTATACTTCTTCATCCATTCTGTTATTCAGGCCTCAGTCAAGCCCTCACACTGAGCCACTTTGACCCTGTAAATATTCAATATATGGAGACCATATCCCTCTGAAGAGATCCAACCTGTCCATTAGGACAAGCCTCAATCTCTCCAGATGGAGTGTCTCCGACATTTCTGTATTCCACATTTTGATTGTGGGGAATGTAGGACCTTTCCAGAATTTTAGTATTAATTTTTTCCCAATTATTAAACCGTAATCAATAAAGGTTCTTTGATTCGTTGTTATTAATTGGTCTGTTTCCAGTATTCCTAGTATTATTAACTTTGAATCAGGGGTCAAAATTATATTAACAACATTCGAAATTATCCTAAATATTTCTATCCAGAATTTTGTAATTTTTACACAGTTTGTAAATGAATGTGACAGATTAGCTTCTAAATGTTGACATTTATCACATATGGGAGATACTTTTGGAAAGATGTTATGTAGTTTGGATTTTGAATAATGAAGTCTATGTAGTATTTTAAACTGTATAAGAGAGTGTTTAGCATTTAACGAACAATGGTGTATATGTTGTAAACTTTCGTCCCATACTTCTGGTCTAATAATTTGACCTAGTTTGTTTTCCCAAGATTGTCTATATATTTCTGTTGATGGGACATCATTTTCCAATAAGGTGTTATATATATATGAAATCATTTTTTCTGTGTTCGGATGTTTATTTAAGCATTCATCTAAAATTTCTATCTTTCTATTTCTAAGTTCCTGTGTGTTTGCTTTAACATAGTCTCTGATTTGTAAATATCTAAAATAATCTTTAGTGTGTAGTCCATAAATTTGTTGTAAATCTTGAAATGAAAGGAAAGAGTTTTCCTTATAGAGATCACCCATCTTAATAATTCCCTTGTTTTTCCATTGTAAAAAGCCTTTATCCATCATTGAAGGTTTAAATGTAACGTTATTTACAATGGTAAGGGATAGTGGTATAGATTTCAGTTTTAATGTTTTCTTTATTTGTTTCCAAATACGTATTCCACTTTCCATTATCGGGTTTTCACTATAGATTTTCTTAGCTAAATTAATATTAGCAAATATTATAGAACTAATTTCAAAAGGAGAACAATCTTCTTTTTCAATATTTAACCAAATTGGTTGGTTATCTGTCTCTTCTAACCAAAAGTTCATATTTTTAATATTAACTGCCCAGTAATAAAACATAAAATTTGGTAGTGCTAAACCTCCATTTATTTTTGATTAACATAAATGTTTTTTATTTATTCTATGGCTCTTATAATCCCAAATGAAGTTAGTAATAAGGGAGTCCACCTTTTTAAAGAAATCTTTAGGGAGATATATCAGAATTAATTGGAAAAGATATAATAATTGTGGGAGAAAAATCATTTTTATTATATTAATTTTACCTAACATTGAAATAGGTAGAGTTTTCCAATATAAAATATTCTTATTTAATTTATTCAATAATGGTGGGAAGTTAGATTTAAATAAAGAAAATATCTTCAGTTTAAATTAGCTTCTGCAGTTCCCTCCCACACATTTCTTTAATGTGGATTGGAGTATTTACTCACAAGCTTTGGAAAATGGTGCATTGATCTGAATAGACAATATATAATAGGTGCAGGATTAGGCCATTCAGCCCTTCGAGCCAGCACTGCCACTGTGATCATAGAAAATAGGTGCAGGAGGAGGCCATTCGGCCCTTCAAGCCAGCACTGCCATTCATTGTGATCATGGCTGATCGTCCGCTATCAATAACCCGTGCCTGCCTTCTCCCCATATCCCTTGACTCCACTAGCCCCTAGAGCTCTATCCAACTCTCTCTTAAATCCATCCAGTGATTTGGCCTCCACTGCCCTCTGTGGCAGGGAATTCCATAATTTCACAACTTTCTGGGTAAAAAAGTTTTTTTCTCAGCTCAGTCTTAAATGACCTCCCCTTTATTCTAAGGCTGTGGCCCCTGGTTCTAGACTCACCCAACATTGGGAACATTTTTTCTGCATCTAGCTTGACAAGTCCTTTTATAATTTTATATGTTTCTATAAGATATCCCCTCATCCTTCTAAACTCCAGTGAATACAAGCCTAGTCTTTTCAATCTTTCCTCATAATGACATCCCAGGGATCAATCTGGTGAACCTACGCTGCACTGCCTCAATCCCAAGGATGTCCTGCCTCAAATGAGGAGACCAGAACTGTACACAATACTCCAGATGTTTCTCACCAGAGCCCTATACATCATGGCTGATCGTCCACAATCTGTTCCCCTTTCCTGCCTTCTCCCCATATCCCTTGACTCCTCTATCTTTCAGCGCTATATCTACTTATCTATCTTGAAAGCATCCAGAGAATTGGCCTCCACTGCCTTCTGAGGCAGAGAATTCCACAGATTCAAAACTCCCTGGGTGAAAAAGTTTTTCCTCATCTCCGTTCTAAATGGCCTACCCCTTATTCTTAAACTATGGCCCCTGATTCTGGACTTCACCAACATCGGGAACGTGTTTCCTGCCTCCAGCGTGTCCAATCCCTCAGTAATCTTATGTTTCAATAATATGTTTCAATAATCTTATATGTTTCAATCTGCTGCAGAATTATGTTCTATTCCACAAAACATGTGTTTAAAAAGTTTCTTCGGAGTCATACAAGGTCTCCGAGGATTGCTTGAATGTTTGGAGCATTTTTTATTATTTCTTCATTTTAATGCCAAGAAAATGCTCCTTACCGTCCATCTTAAATTTCCTTTACACTAAGATCTTGGAAAGCAATTTAGAGGCCAGTTATAGATTCATAGAGATTCTTACAATCATACAGCACGGAAACAGGCCCTTCGGCCCAACGCTTCCATGTCCACCAAGATGCCCTATCTAAGCTAGTCCCATTATCCTGTGTTTGGCCCATATCCCTCTAAACCTCTATCCATCTACCTGCCCAAGTGCCTTTTTAATGCTCGTATAGTACCTGCCTCAAATATCTTCTTTGGCAGCTCGTTCCACCCTCTGAGTGAAAACATTGTCCCTATGAAACTCTCGCATTGAGCTTCTGACCTCTGGTTTTCGACTCCTCGACTTTGGATAAGAGATGTTGTGCATTCAAAGCAGTCAGGAGTTACATCAGGCAGAGGAATTCCGAGTGTCAATGAAAGTGATTGGATTTCATGGCAATACTGTAGTTTCACAGCCAAAGGTAGATACAAAGTGCTGGAGTAATTCAGCAGGTCAGGCAGCATCCGTGGAGAAAAAGGATGGTTGATGTTTCGGGTCGGGACCCTTCTTCAGACTGGACTAGTATCCAAGAAGGGTTCCGTCTCGAAACGTCACCCATCTTTTTTCTCCAGAGATGCTGCCTGACCACCTGAGTTACTCCAGCAAAGTGTGTGTCTTTGGTATAAACCAGCTTCTGCAGTTCCTTGTTTCTACAGTTTCACTTCATCACTGTTGAGATTAGTTGCTTCTTCCAGGATTATTTAATTGCCAGGTGCCATGGTGAGGTTCGAACTCACATCTCCAGACATGGGCCTGTGAATGGAGATGCATCTATTGTGCTACAATCCACGTACACAGTGTGTTTTAGTGTGGTGAAACGGTGTACCGGCACTTCCAAACAGTTACAAATGTAGATTTCCAAAATTTCGAAATCTTTGCTATTGCAAAAAGCTTTGTCCTGACAGACTTTTCTTTGTGATGCTGGTTTACATCGAAGATAGACACAAAATGTCAGAGTTACTCCAGCACTTTGTGTCTTCTTTTGTAAACCAGCATCTGCAGATCCTTGATTCTGTAAATCGCTTGGAGACTGGAGAACTGCAATCACATGCAGATTTCACTGTCTCTACCTAACAGGCAGCATTCATTGCACAAATTTGCAATGAGATCAATTTTTACTCTCGTTTAGAAAAATAGCATGGAACAGGCAGCATCTCTGGAGAGAAGGAATGGGTGATGTTTTGGGTCGAGAAGTCTGAGTCTGAAGAAGGGTCTCGACCTGAAATGCCACCCATCCATTCTCTCCAGAGATGCTGCCAGACTCGTTGAGTTACTCCAGGATTATGTGCCCACCTTTCTTTTATAGCTTTCAGCCCCTGGCTACAATCAGTCTCCAGAAGGGTCCCGACAGGAAATGTCATCTGTCCATTCCTTCCACAGATGCTGCCTGGCCCGTTGAGTTACTCCAGCACTTTGTGTTTTGCTCTAGATTGTGTTGATCGCTTGCCTGATGACATCGCTGTCAGTTTGACTGAAGATGCCGTTTGTATTTCCAGTGTTACAGAAAGAACGGGAGCCACGAAGGGACTGCGGGGATGTATCCGACTGCTGGACGTCAATGACCTGGTCTACGACCTCCAGGAGAAGGGCAATGATGTCTTGTACGGCAGTGGGGTGGGAGAGTGTGGAAATAACCCCTGTAATCCTAATCCCTGCAAGAACAACGGCAGGTGTCACGTGAAGGAGGCAGAGATGTTCCACTGCCAATGTGTCAGCGAGTTTTCAGGTAACCACCTTGGCCATTTAGTTTAGTTTAGAGTTACAGCGCGGAAACAGGCCCATTGGCCTACCAAATCCTCACCGACCAGCGATCCCCGCACACTAACACTATCCTACACACACTAGGGACAATTTCAATTTATTCCAAGCGAATTAACCGACAAACCTGTACGTCTTTGGAGTGTGGGAAGAATCAGAATATCTTGGAGAAAACCCACGCAGTCACGAGGAGAACATACAAGCTCCATACAGAGGGCACCCGCAGTCGGGATCGAACACGGGGCTGTAAGCGCTGTAAGGCAGCAACACTACCGCTGTGTCAACCTTGCCGCCCCTATTGGTGCCCATTCTAAGGTTAATTGTGCATGTTAATCAGGACAGGTTTGGTGTCACTGGATAAAGGTTTCCTGCTGTAAGCTTAAGGAATGTTAGAGCATCTGTGGTTAGTCTTTTAAATAAAAAATAACCCCTTAAAGCTGTGAGTTTTCCACCAGAGCATCATACCGCCTGAAAACAGAACCTCTGTCCCACTCGTCTATGCCAACCAGGGTGTCCCATCCAATCTAATCCAATCTAGTCCTATTTGTCAGCACCTATCCCACCTACCTCTATACCAGGGGTTCCCAATCTTTTTCGTCCCGTTTACCCCTGGCAACTTTAGTAGCACATAACAATGTTATTTCACTTATTTATGAACAACTAATGATGAACAGATACCGGTATACCAGAACCAAACACAGTCAGTCAATGAGAACAAATATGTACAAATCCAGAATCAACAGATTTACCCCCTGGGTAGGCGGAATTTACCCCAGGTTGGAAACGCTTGCTCTAAACCTTTCCTTTCCATCTATTCCCCTCATGTTTTTATACACTTCCAAATTCCGCCCCTCCGCCTCCTAAACTCCAAGGAATAAAGTACTATCCTTCCCAACCTCCCTATAGGTCAGGCGCTTGAACCCTGGCAACATCCCGGAGTTCTCTGCACACTTTCCTGCTTAAAAGTGGTGGCACGGTGGCGCAGCGGTAGAGTGCCAGAGACCTGGGTTCAATCCTGACTATGGCTGCTGTCTTTACGGATTTTGTACGTTCTCCCCGTGGGTTTTCTCCAGGATCTTCTCTGCCTGGGTTTTCTCCGGGATCTTCGGTTTCTTCCCAAATTCCAAAGGCATACAGGTTTGCAGGTTAATTGGCTTGGTATAAATGTAAAATTGTCCGTAGTGTGTGTAGGTTCGTGTGAATGTGCATGGATCGCTGGTCAGTGCGGACTATGTGGAGCGAGGGGCCTGCATTCGCACTGTATCTCAAAGCTAAAACTAAAAATTAAAGCTTAATGGCATCTTTCTTAAAGCAGAGTGACCAAAACTGAATGAAATACTCCAAGCCTCACTAACGTGAAGCATAAAGAAAAGTCCCAGGCTCCCACTTCAATGACATCCACCATCAGTATCTCACGACAACTGCATGAAATGGGCCTCACAAGCTCTGATCAGTTTTGTCTGGCCAACTTGATATCAATTATGTGGCTTCTGCCGTGAGGAGCCGGTCTTGAGGCACAATGCAGGCTCACTTTGCAACAGAGGCTGGGAACCAGTGAAGCGGGAGAGGAGGGGAGGTTCAATGAAAAATCTTGCTTTAAGATATGGAATAACTCTTCCCGTGATACTGAATTCAGCAGAAAACCTCATTAATCAAAGAGCGGGGAGATTGTGAAGCTCACTCCCATATTGTATTGAGGCATGTAAGGGTCTGCTGGAGAAGGGAACTGAGGGTCATGATGATGATAGATTTAGATGAGTAAAGATGAGAGAAGGCACTAATGGAGCGTAAACACTAGCAATAACTAGTTGGGCCGAATGGCGTATTTTTAGCACTGTGTGTAATTTGTAATGCATTAACCTCTTTGTGTTTACCAGTCTGCGCACTGTATAGATTTCAATTACAGGACGACATGGGAAGGTGGTTAACTGTGTTCAACATTTGCAATTTTCCAGGCCCAACCTGCGCTGATGAGCATAACCCATGTGACCCTAATCCGTGCCACAAATCGGCCACTTGCCTGGTGTTGCCCGAGGGCGGGGCAAAGTGCGAATGCCCGATGGGACGTGAAGGGGAGTTCTGTGAAAGAGGTAGGACACAGCCCTGACTCTACAAACCAAGCAAATGAAAGATCACCGACTGCAGCTCCAGATAATGATCCTCAGCTGAGATCAATCAGAATGTATGTGCAGGAATGTACT
Source organism: Okamejei kenojei (assembly GCA_035221665.1). NCBI lineage: Eukaryota > Metazoa > Chordata > Chondrichthyes > Rajiformes > Rajidae > Okamejei > Okamejei kenojei. The sequence continues at coordinate 11,832,342 of CM069162.1, forward strand.
GCAGAAGCTGGCTTGCACCGAAGATCGACACACATTGCCGGAGTGACTCAGTGGGTCAGGCTGCATCTCTGGAGAAAAGGATTAGGTGACGTTTCGGGTTGGAACTCTTCTCCTTTTGAAACATCACCTAATCCTTATCTCCAGATATGCTGCCTGACCAGCTGAGTTACTACAGCATTTTGTGTCTGTCTTTAATCAGAACTTAACCGGTTCATCTGGGTTTGATCATATGATTAGAAATTGCTGTGCAATGAAATTTCTCTCTTTCCCTTCCCCCATTCCCTTCCATCCATATTCCTTCCTCTGGCTGTAAAATTTGCACATCTTCCATCCTTATTTCCTTATGTCACACCTTTTTTTCATCTCTGACCATTGTCCAACCATCTATCTTTCAAAACACCACCTCGCCTGTATCTACCTATCACTTCCCAGGCGTTGTCCCGCTCCCAGCTACCTCCCACCTTTCTCCCCACTTCCCCCATGTACAATCTGTCCAAAGAAGGGTCCCAACATGAAACGTCGCCAATCCATGTTCTCCTGAGATGCTGCCTCACCCGTTGAGTTACTCCAGCATTCTGTGAGCTCTTTAATAATTTATTTGCCAATTTTAAAAGATCGTCTGACAATTCTGTGATTTTGATTTCTTTTTGACGTTTGTAAAGTTGTGAAAATGTAAATAACTGGACCTAAAGCGACCAATATAACTGAGTTTGAAGAAGGGTCCCAACCCAAAATATCGTGTCGTCCATTTCCTCCACAGATGCTGCCTGACCCGCTGAGCCTCCCCAGCACTTTGTGTTTTGCTCAAGGTTCCAGCATCTGCAGTTCCTGGTGTCTCCAACATAACTTATCATTGGAGAAGCTCTATTCAACTTAAGGTGCTCCTTGGGGTCTGCAGATTAGAGAGGAAAAAGAAGACCTGAGATCTCCTCACCACTCAGTTTAACGGAGAAATAGTTTTACAGTGAATGGCAGACTAAATATGTCAAGATTAGGGGACTGCAAAGGGTAGATGCAGGGTGCTGGAGTAACTCAGGGAGTCAGACAGCATCTCTGGGGAAAAGGAATAGGTGACGTTTTTGGTCAGAACCCTTCTGCAGACCACTTTTTTCTGAAGTGCAAAAGGTGCCAATATTCACTGAAGTGATAGAGAAGAAACTGCAGATGCTGGAGAATCGAGGGTTACACAAAAAGCTGGAGAAACACAGCGGGTGCAGCAGCATCTAAGGAGCGAAGGAGATAGGCGACGTTTCGGGTCGAGACCCTTCTTCAGACTGGTCAGGGATCAGGGAAACGAGAGATATAGACGGTGATGTGGAGAGATAAAGAACAATGAATGAAAGATATGCAAAAAAATATCCATTGTAAGCTGTTTGTGGTGTGAAAATGAGAAGCTGGTGCGACAAGGGTGGGGGAGGGAGATAGAGAGAGAGAGGGAATGCCAGGGCCCGAGGGCTGAGGGAGAGGTGGGAAGGGGAGGAGACAGCAAGGGTTAACAGAATTGAGAAAATTCACTGAAGTGATGCGTGTTAAGGGCCTGTCCCACTTAGGCAACTTTTTAGACGAGTGCAGGAGACTCTGCGCTCGCCTCATGATCGCCACATGTTCGCTGGCGGTTTCTGGTGAGTCTCCTTCATGGTCGCGAGGAGTTCCCACATTCTGGGAACTAGTCGCGGCCTCAGTATGGTCAGAGCAAATTTTTCAACACGTTGAAACATTTTCTGCGACCAAAAATTGGTCGCCATGGAGAAAATCGATACTTTTGTTGTCGTGAGTGCAGTTGTAGTGGGGTCGCCATGTAGTTGTAGGTAGTTGAGGTAGTCGTAGGTAGTTTTAGTTAATCTCCTTTGAACACCGGGCATTTTCATTGGACCGTGCAGCTGATACTCCCCTGAATCTAAATCACCTCAGTTTAGATTCACTCCGAGAATGGCCGCAACTTAATTTGTGTCTGGTTGGCTGTTCAGGAGATAGTGGGCAAAAACACTTGAAAAATAAATTCGGTGTCAAACGAGGATTTTGGAGGTTAAATGATCTTGGGGTCAGATTAGATCAGTTTATTGTCCTATATACCATGCCCCCTGTTGGATATGACGATAGAGTTGGTTACATGAGAAAGAGCTAAAAGGGAAGACATGAACTGCTTCCCATGCACGCAGCTCCAGAGACCCTGGTTTGAGCCTGACCTCAGGTGCTGTCTATGAGGAGTATGCACGCTCTACCTGTGACCGAATGTCCGTAGTGTGAGTAGTAGAATCCGGGAAGGGAGTTGATGAGAATAAAATGAGAATAGATAATGGGAATAATCTCGATTAGTGTAAAGGGTGGTCAACGGTCAGCAGGAACGCGGTGGGCTGAAGACCTCTCTTCGAGCTGTAGATCTCACTGCTCTAACTCTGGATGTTGCACGGCTGAGAAATATCAGGGAGCTATTGCTAAACGTTCTGTGTTTCCTGGTGTGGATGCTTGAACCAATTTTGCTGTTCAATACTTCACCAATAAGTGGTGCTCCAAGTTCATGCCGTGAGGTTTCTTTCAGTGCTCGTAGTTACTGCTGTTGCTCCGTATAAACCTGATGGTGTGACCATAAGACATAGGAGCAGAATTAGGCCATTCGGCCCATCGAGTCTACTCAACAACGAGACCTGAGTGCTCGTACATGAGTCACTGAAAGTAAGCATGCAGGTACAGCAGGCAATGAAGGCGTGTTGGCCTTCATTGCGAGAGGATTTGAGTTTAGGAGCAAGGAGGTCCTACTACAGTTGTACCAGAGACCGCACCTGGAGTACTGTGTGCAATTTTGGTCTCCAAATTTGAGGAAGGATATTATTGCTATTGAGGGAGTGCAGCATAGGTTAATTCCCGAGATGGCGGGACTGACATATGATGAAAGAATGAGTCGACTGGGCTTGTGTTCACTGGAATTTAGAAGGATGAGAGGTGATCTTATAGAAACATGTAACATTCTTAAAGGATTGGACAGGCCAGATGCAGCGGGAAAATGTTCCCGATATTGGGGAGTCCAGAACCAGGGGTCACAGTTGAAGAATAAAGGGTAGGCCATTTTGGACTGAAGTGAGGAAAAACATTTTCACCCAGAGAGTTGTGAATCTGTGGAATTCTCTGCCACAGAAGGCAGTGGAGGCTAATTAACTGGATGTTTTCAAGAGAGAGTTAGAATTAGCTCTTAGGGCTAAAGGAATCAAGTGATATGGGGAAAAAAGCAGGAACGGGGTACTGGTTTTAGATGATCCACCATTATCATATTGAATGGAGGTGCTGGCTCGAAGGGCCGAATGGCCTACTCCTTCACCTATTTTTCTATGTTTCTGTCATGGCTGATCTATTTTTCCCTCTCAACGCCATTTTCCTGCCTTCCCCCGCAACCTTTAACTACCATTACTAATGAAGAACCTATTAATCTCCACTTTAAAAATAGCCAATGTTTTGGCCTCCACCGCAGTTTGGCAGTGGATTCCACAGATTCACCACCCTCGGGCTAAATGGCAGAGGGTTTCTGTGGCTGATATTAACGTGGAGGTGGGCGTTGCTGGTCTTGGGTGGGTGAGTGGTGAGTGGCAATAATCGGAGTTGTGCAGCAGATTTCCTGATCTGTATCCAACTCTACACTGAAGTATGTATAGAAAGGAACTTCAGATGCTGGTTTATACCGAAGATAGACACAAAGTGCTGGAGTAACTCTGCGGACCAGGCAGCGTTTCTGGAGAAAAAGGAGGGGTAATGTTTCGGGTCGGGACACTTCTGACTGAAAGTAGCGAGGAGCGAACTGGAGGCAAGTAAAGGGCAGTAGAAGGCAGGGCTGGCAACAGATGACCAAGGAAGGGTGGAGCCCACAATGGCCCATTGTTGGACGAGGAAGAGCTGATAACGAAGTACTGACATATGTCGCTGCAGGTCGGGGAGCCAGAAGCCTCGGGCTTCTGTGTCCACGTTGTATTATGCCCCGGCTTTTCTCGATAAGGGACATGCGCTTAAACTCTGCAGTTCCTATGGAGAACGGGAGAAACTCGCAACTGTTAACAAAAAAGCAACCACAACACGCGACGTAGTTTGAAACCATTTGTTCTCCTCCGCTCCATGCTTTTTTAAAATGATTTAAAATGATTATTCTGGGAATCTAAATTGCATTTGGCAAACTGTATCAGGGCTGCTCAACATATTCAACAGTCTCCCCAGAGAATGCTAAGTGCTACGGCACTGACAAGGTTTAAAGAAATGTGTGTTGGATTCTGGCCCTCAGCAGAGATAGAGCTAAGTGAATAAATGCCGTGATTTTATTTCAGTTGCCGCATTTTCATTGAGCAAATTTATGGTTCAGAATGTGTGGGAAGGAACTGCAGATGCCGGTTTATGCCAAGGATAATCACAAAGTGCTGGAGTAACTCAGCGGGACAGGCAGCGTCTCTGGATTGAAGAATGCGTGACATTTTGGGTTGGGAGGGAAGGTGGTGCAGAGTTAGAGTTGCTGCCGCACAGCGCCAAAAGACAGGGTTCAATCCCGACTACGGATGCTGTTTGTGAGGTCTCTACTTTCTCCCTGTGACCACTTGGGTTTTCTTTGGGCGTTCTGGTTTCCTCCCACCTCCCAAAGACGTGCAGATTTGTAGGTTAATTGGCCTCTGTAAATTGTCCCTCGTGTAGAGGATAGAACTCGGTGGGCCTAAAGTGAATTCCATGCTGTATCTCTAAAATAAACCAAACCTAGAACATACAAAAGTACAGCAGGCGAACAGGCCCTTCGGCCCACAATATCTGTGACAAACACAACGCCAAGGTGAACTAACCTCATGTGCCCGCGTGTGACTCATACCCACTCCATTCCCTGCATGCCCATGTGCCTATCAAAAGTCTCTGAGACGCCACTATTGTATATGCCTCCACCAACACCCCTGGCAGCATGTTTCATGCACTCACCACCCTCCATTTAAAAAAACCTGTCCTGCACATCTCTTTTGAGAGATTAAAACAATTCGTGGTTCAATTGTGCTTTTACTGTCACGCGCGCAAAGTGCTAACACGGTGAAATTATTTTTCAGTCCAGTAGAGTTTTGCCATATCCCCGATCCCCGATAAGCAAGTGTACAGGAATAATCTACTGAGCCACATGCAAGAGTTTTTGGCGCCATTTTCCAAGTCCACGCTCTAGTTCTTATGAGCGGTGCCTGTTCCAGGCAAGTCCCAGGCTGTTGTGGGCCTCCAGCCATCTCCTTCCTTGGACACCACATCTCTCCCCTCCTGTCCGCCTTTGTTCTCCAGGGGAGCCTCCCGCAGCCGACCTCATGGGCAGTTTAGGCCAGACCCTGGTTTCCTCTCCTATCGGCCTTGCTCCTTGCCCTCCATGTCAGTCGTCATTGGCTACCTCCTCCCGCCCTCTGGTCCCCAATCAATCTGACTAAACTATGATTAATATATCAGATTAACAATGAGGATTAAAACCAATAATAGTTGTTGGGGTCTTTGGGGAAAAGTGTGGAACCAGGCCCTTTGGCCATTCGAGTCTGTGCTCACCATACTAGACACTAGAGGCAAGAACCTAGTTAACCTGCAAACCTGTATATCTTTGGAGAGTGGGAGGAAACTGAAGCACCCACGGAAAACCCACGCAGTCACAGGGAGTACGCACAAACTGCGTACAGACAGCACCCGTAGTCAGGATCGAACCTGGGTCTCTGGCGCTGTAAGCAACTTTACTGCTGCGCCACTGTGTCGTCCAAGACTCGGCCTTGAAAGGGTAATTGCAGTTTTCCCTGTTTGGGGAAGCTACAACTGGAGTCTCAGATCCAAGGCTCATTCACTCTGGGTAAATATTTTGGTGTCATTGTATTTACAAATACCTCTTCTGTTGCAGAAGCTGAGCATGACCAGGGCAAGGCCTTCATCCCGGAGTTCAATGGACTTTCATACCTGGAAATGAATGGGATTCACACATTCGTCAGTGGCCTACTGTGAGTTTACTCTGTGTTAACTATCACATCCGACCTACCAGCACTCTGTGCACACACGCACACCGCTAAACCTCTCCCCACCAACCTTCTCAATCACTTCTCTTCCAGAAACCAATTTCCAAATTGGATACTTCTCAAAATGTATAGTTTTGTTTTGGCAAACACTAAATCTGTTCAGATGACAAGGAATGGAATAGATAACTATTGCTGCTTTAGGTGTTTAGTTTATTTTAGTTTAGAGATACAGCGCGGAAACTGGCCCTTTCAGCCCACCGGGTCCGCGTCGACCAGCGATCCCCGCATATTGACACTCTCCTACACACACTAGGGACAATTTTCACATTTACCAAGCCAATTTATCTACTTACCTGTACGTCTTTGGAGTGTGGGAGGAAACCAAAGATCTCGGAGAAAACCCACGCAGGTCACGGGGAGAACGTACAAACTCCGCACAGACAGCACCCGTAGTCGGGATTGAATCCGGGTCTCCGGCGCTGTAAGGCAGCAACTCTACCGCTGCGCCACCGTGCCACCCATGTAGGGACATGGAAAATGGTGAGAAAAATGATAGAAATTGTAAAGGATCATTGACCCATTTGGAGCAGCAAGAGTGCATAGATGTTATCAAATGAGGACTACTGAACGGAAAAATAGCTTAAATGGAAAAATTCTCAGCTCAGTGAAAAATCATCCAAACTTAAATGCCAGTGGCTGCTCAGGTGGAAATAAAAAACTAAAAGGCTTTCAACCTTAAAATACTTCATCTCAAACAGAAAAACTAAGGAGGGGAGGATATATTTGTACAGTCCATTAGTGAGGCAGCAAGCAGCTCTTTGGAGCTGAGTTACTAAATGAGTGGCATGTATCAGAATTGCTATGATTACTGTGGACGGCCAATGTGGCACAGCGGTAGAGTTGCTGCCTTACAGAGCTTGCAGCGCCGGAGACCCGGGTTAGATCCCGACTACCGGTGCTGTCTGTACGGGAGTTTGAACGTTCTCCCCATGACCTGCGTGGGTTTTCTCCAAGATCTTCGGTTTCCTCCCACACGTACAGGTATGTAGGTTAATTGGCTTGGTGTATGTGTAAATTGTCCCTTAGATGTGTAGGATAGTGCTAATGTGCGGGGATCGCTGGTCGGTGCGGACTCTGTGGGCCGAAGGGCCTGTTTCCTCGCTGTATCACTAAACTAAACTAAACGATGCTACAGGCATTGTTTTCAAGGGAGTGTTAGAGTTTTCAAGAGAATCTGTGTTTTCAAGAGTGTTAGATTTAGCTCTTAGGGAATCAAGGGATACGGGGAAAAAAACGGAACAGGGTACTGATTTTGGAAGAACAGCCATGATCATCTAGAATGGCGATGCTGCCTCGAAGGGCCAAATGGCCCACTCCTGCACTTATTTTCTATGTTTCTATGGAGAAAGTCAAGAGTGTTTAATCATATGTACTGGAAGTGGAGTAATGATGTTCTTACTTGTTGCATCTTAACAGGCCCATTGTATACAACAAAACATAAATACAGATATAATAATCAATAACACAATAAATTAATCACAGTAATGCAAGGTAGCATAATGGTGCAGATCCAAAGTCCACATGGTCCACAGAAGATCATACAGTAGTTACTAAGATAGTGGTTAGTGTTGTGTTGGAACAAACTTCAGATGCTGGTTTAAACCGAAGAAGCTGGAGCACCTCACGGGACAGGCAGCTTCTCTGGAGAGAAGGAAAGGGTGACGTTTCGGGTCGAGACCCTTCTTCAGACTCGATCTGAAACGTCACCCATTCCTTCTCTCCAGAGATGCTGCCTGTCCCGCTGAGTTGCTCCAGCGTTTGTTGTGTCTATCTAGTGAGGTTAGTGTTGTGCAGCGCTTAAGAGCCAGACAGTTGCTTGGAAGAAGCTCTTTTTCAACCTGGCAGAAATGGTTTTCAGGCTCCTGTACCTTCCTCCCGATGGTAGCTGTGAGATGAGAGCGAGGAAGTGTTGAGAACATAATATAGCACAGCGGGAACTCGGATCTGCCCAAGTGTGCGAATTTAAATAATCTTTACCTTGTCAAAATAATGTTTGGGTTCTTCACACTTAATACTTGAACGTGTTCATCTGCAACGATATAATAAAAAGGAGCTGCAGATACATGATTTATACCACAAATAAGCACAAAATGTTCTGGAGTAACTCAGCAGGTCCGGCAGTATCTCTGGAGAAAATGGTTGGGTGACGTGTTTTGGTCGGGACCCTTCTTCAGACGGCTCCAGTTTTCCTCCAACGCTCCAAGGACGTACAGGTTTGCAGGATAATTGGCTTCAGTAAAATTGTAAATTGTGTAGGATAGTGTTAATGTGCGGGGATCGCTGGTCGGCGCAGACTCGGTGGGCCGAAGGGCCTGTTTCCGCGCTGAAACTTCTAAATTAACCTAAAGTGTGAGGCCCCAAAGGGAGGTCATGATGTGTGTGTGTGTGTGGGAAATGTTTGCATTTATTCACATGCTGCTTGGTTACAGTCAGAAGCTGTCGATGGAGGTAATCTTCTTGGCCAAGGGCGGCAATGGAATGATCTTTTACAATGGACAGAAGACTGATGGCCGGGGAGACTTTGTGTCGCTAAACCTGCGTGATGGCTACTTGGAGTTTAAATATGACCTCGGCAAGGGACCTGCAGTAATCAGGTAACAAACCACCACCCCCCCCCCCCCCCTCCCCCCTCCAAGATCCTCATGGAGTCATAGAGTGATACAGCGTGGAAACAGGCCCTTCGGCCCAACTTGCCCGCATCAGCCAACATGTCGCAGCTACACTAGTCCCACCTGCCTGTGTTTGGTCCATATCCCTCCAAACATGTCCCATCCATGTACCTGTCTAACTGTTTCTTAAACATCGGGATAGTCCCAGCCTCAACTACCTCCTCTGGCAGCTTGTTCCGTACACCCACCACCCTTTGTATGAAAAAGTTACCCCTCGGATTCCAGTGAAATCGTATCCCCTTCACCTTGAACCTATGTCCTCTGGTCCGCGATTCCCCCACTCTGGGCAAGAGATTCTGTGCATCTACCCTATTCATTCCTCTCATGATTTTATACACCTCTACAAGGTCGCCCCTCATCCTCCTGCGCTTCAAGGAATAGAGACCCAGCCTACTCAACCTCTTCCTATAGCTCACACCCTCTAGTCCTGGCAACATCCTCGTAAATCTTCTCTGAAACCTTTCAAACTTGACAATATCTTTCCTATAACATGGTGCCCAGAACTGAACACGATACTCTCAATGCGGTCTCGTAACTTATACAATTGCAACATGACCTCCCAATTTCTATACCCATACTCACTTCTATACTATCCTGATTTACCTTAACACCAAATAAGCTATGAAATGGCAGAAATATTTAATTACTTAAGACCACTGTTCTTTTGTTGTGGTACAATTGCCGGCACTTGAAAGAGTTCAGCATTGTTTTGTTTTCCGGGCACGTGACAAACATGTATCAAATCATGACCCCTTGTCACGTATGTCGCTTGTCAACTTAGCCTTATTATTGTCATGTGCACCGAGACACAGTGAAAAGCGTTATTCCCTTTATCGTATATCTGTACACTGTGGCCGGCTCAATTGTAATCATGTACTGCCTTTCCGCTGACTGGTAAAGAATCCGCGTGGTCAAAAGGCTTTTCGCTGTACCTCGGTTACTTGTGACAATAAACTAAACTAATCTAAACTAAACCACATGCAGTATCTTGCAGTTAAATCCAATGCAATGCATTAACAGGACAGATCCTTGAAGAACTCATGGTCACCAGGAAGCCTCCGTTGTCAAATATGGCCACAGTTTCCTGAAAATAAACTTCCAGAGTGGACAGTTCACAAATCGGCATGATGTGCACAATTCTGTACTGGTGGAGTGCAATGCTGCCAGTGCAGTGTTTTGTTTCAAATTATAAAAGCATTTGGAGCGTAATGGCCTGAAACTATTTTATATAATTTTCTTCTCTCAAAATAGGAGTAAAGAACGTATCTCACTCAACGTATGGAATGTGGTTACCGTCGAAAGGAATGGTCGGAAAGGATTAATGAAAATTAACAAGGGAGAACCCCTCTCTGGTGAATCTCCGGTGGGTGAAATGAAATCCTCCTCTTGTCAATAGACAATAGACAATAGATGCAGGAGTAGGCCATTCAGCCCTTCGAGCTGGCACCGCCATTCAATGTGATCATGGCTGATCATCCCCAATCAGTACCCCAGTCCTGCCTTCGCCCCATATCCCCTGACTCCGCTATCTTTAAGAGCCCTATCTAGCTCTCTCTTGAAAGTATCCAGTGAACCGGCCTCCACCGTCCTCTGAGGTAGAGAATTCCACAGACTCACAACTCTCTGTGTGAAAAAGTGTTTCCTCATCTCCGTTCTAAATGGCTTACCCCTTATTCTTAAACTGTGGCTCCTGGTTCTGACCCCCAACATCGGGAACATGCTTCCTGCCTCTAGCGTGTCCAAACCCTTAATAATCTTATGTTTCAATAAGATCCCCTCTCATCCTTCTAAATTCCAGAGTATACAAGCCCAGCCGCTCCAATCTCTCAGCATATGACAGTCCCGCCATCCTGTCAACTCCAGTTGCTTCAGGTTTCCATTGCTCACTACTTTCACCTTGTCCGCTGGATCTGCGATGTTCCTTTGTTCATCAATGGGTTCTGAAAAGATTGTGTTAAAGTGTAGCTTTAAGATGAGATGGGCAACGTTTAAAGGAGTTGTACAGGGCCAGTTTTTTACCTTACTCAGTACATTCTGGGCACTCATAATGGGAGCTACGTGTAATATCAGTTCTCAGGTGCACAACAAAGATGAGGGTGGATTGAAAGCTACCGAATAAATGAAAGGCCTTGATAAAGTGGACGTGGAGGGGATGTTTCCAGTAGTGGGAGAGTCTAGGACCAAAGAGCACAGCCTCAGAATAAAATGGCGATGAGTCGGAATTCTTTGCCAGACGGTGATGGAGGCCAATTAATTGGGCATTTTTAAAGTGGAGACTTTGATTAGTAGCGGCATCAAAAGTTATGGGGAGAAGGCTGGAGAAGGGGGTTTCGAGGGAAAAATAGACTAGTCATGATCGGATGGCAGAGCAGACTTGATGGGCCGAATGGCCTAATTCTGCTTCTATATCTGATGGTCCTGTGGTAAAAGCATCTGAATACTAGCAACTGGGTGAAACAAGGATCTTGTGAACAAGTTGTGTTTGGGAAGTTGATGATGTGGAGCAGAATCTTCAGAGTAATTGTCTTGTTCGTGTATTTTGACTGTCGGGGGAGGGGTGTTTGGAATTGTGCCGTTGTTTTCCGCTCCCATCCCACTTGGGGTTGGGATTGGGGGAAGGAGGGAAGAGTAATGGTGCAATGATCATTATGAGACTAGGAGTGAAATTTAACCCATGACAGGTCTGCTCGACTCAAATGCTATTTACCATTAGCTTGGCAGTAATTGTGGTGTGCTGACCAATGGAGCGTTGTATTTTTAATCAACTGCTTGCATAAAATTATAACCCAAAAAGCTAAATGCAAAATACCACATTTAATGTTTTTATAGGCTGAAGAGTTAATGCACGTTTCCTGAAATATTGCCTGGCATTTCCTTAATGTGCTTCCTCTTAAAGTCTTAAAGAGACTTTAAGACTTTGCCTTCCATCACAGTGAGGAGGTGTTTGGTGAACTCACTGTGGTGGATGTTAAATTTGTGTTTTTTGTGTGTTCTGTCATTTCTTTTAAAAATTATATGTATGACTGCAGGGGAACGAAATTTTGTTCAGACTGAAAGGTCTGAATGACAAATAAAGAATCTAATCTAATCTAATCCACTTTCTTTCATGGGAGTGTTATTTATATTGTGTTTGGGTATGATACTGTATGGTTTAATATGCATTCTTTCCTTGTTTCTGACTGATTCCCTTTTCTCTCTTGTGTTTTGTTTTGTATTTATTCTGATCTGCTTTCTGGATTTCAGAAATCACGCAAGGTAACGGAAAAAAAACCAAATCAAAAGATCACAACCTCTATCTCCCATTCATCCAATTCCATTGTGAAACGTAGTGGTAGTTGTAGATCACCTTGTTCTGTGTTGTAGAATCTCTTCAGAATCCAAGAGAATGCAAGGAATGGAGGGATTATGTATCATGGCGACACAGGGACGCAGCAGTAGAGTTGCTGCCTTACATCGCCAGAGACCCCGGCTTCGATCCTGACAATGGCTGCTGTTTGTATGGAGTTTGTACATTCTCCCTGTGACCACGAGGGTTTTCTCCGGGTCCACATCCCATTTTTTTTAGATTAATTTGCTTCTGTAAATTGTCGCGAGTGTGTAGGATCGAACAATGGGTGATTGTTGGTCGGCACGGGTTCGGTGGGCCGAAGGGCCTGTTTCCAGTGGCGGACTGGGTCTAAAAATGTTGGTTGCCAGGAGACAAAGGGGGCCCACTTCATCAGGGGCCCACTTGATATAGGGGGCCCACTTCATCAGGGGCCCACTTGCCATCGGGCAAACTGACACCCTGGCCAGTCCGCCACTGCCTGTTTCTACACTGCATCTCTACATGAAACTAAACTAATGCGCAGGCAGAGGAGATTATTTTATCTTGGCATCATGCTTGGCACGGACCATGCTGGCCGATGGGCCCTTTACTGCGCTATACTGTTTTATATTCTATGGAGCACTCCCAGTTTGAGCCCTGAGGCCCGTACATGCCTGACAGCTGGAACTTTAAAAATCCTTCAGTGTAACTTTAATAAGGACATTTATATTTCGACTCCGGTCCAGCCATGAGTTAGATCCTATTTTGTTTCGACAAGTTGAAGCAAGCCACTGACATGATCTGTCACAGAATTCTGCACAGGGACACCAGCTGTTCGCTGGTACTTCTAAGAGTAAAGTTTTGGGAAGGATTTGTTCGCGACTCCAGGGATAAACCTTTGACTGAGCATCTAATTGACTAGCAGTGAACCTCCTCATTTAATTTAACATATTAACAGTTCACTAGTCATCCATTTCACGAATGTCCTTTTTTTTTAGAAATTCATCAAATAGTGAAGGCAGCATGTTAAACTATGCCTCTGAAATTTGATTCCATGCAAGTCAACGGATGATTTTCAGAGACAATAAACAATAACTTGATGCATGTTTAACTAGTTACCAAGAATGAGTTTCTAGCCACCCCTGTCTGACGAGGCTTTACCACCACTGATCAAACCTTGTGCTGAAACAACATATGTAGAGTTTCCTTATAAAGGGGGGAAAAGAGGCAGCACAATGGCGCAGCTGGTAGACCCGCTGCCTCTCAATTCCAGAGAACCCGGGTTAGAGACCTGGATCCTGACCTCGGGTGCTGTCCGTGTGGAGTTTGCACGTTCTCCCTATGACTGCGTGAGGTTCCCTCCAAGTGCTCCAGTTTCCTCCCCACATTCCAAAGACATGCGGGTTTGTAAGTTAATTGTCCTCCATAAAAATAAAATTGACTCTAATGGGCAGGCAGCGGATGGAAAAAGGGGGATAACATGGAACTAGTGTGAACGAGGGATCGATGGTCGGAGTGGAATTGCTGGGCCCAAAGGCCTGTTTTCATGCTGTATCTAAACTAAACTAAATCTGCTCTGTAATCAAGAAGGGAGCTTCGTTAGTGCAGTCAAAGGGATTTCTGGTCAGCTGATCTTTATTCGAAGGTTCTTTGAAGGCACGAACCTTGGGATTCCATTTGAAAAGCTTCACATTCCCTTTCTTCCTTTTCAGTTCTCATCACCAGCCCTGCATACCTCATCTAGTGCATTATTTCATTATTACAGCTTTACATTGCTCATAACCACACTCAACTTTAAAGTCAACCTGTCACATTCAGTGCAATTAATTTAATCTCTATTAAATACGGCTCTGGAGAGCAAAGCTCTTGGTGTCTAATGTAGCAAACTGGCATTTTAATTTTGACAAAGGACTATGAGAATTAAATTGCATTGTTGAAGTGACAGGCTGACTTTTAGCTGAAATATTATGCCACATTTCGCTGTTAGCTTCATCCTTGATGTGCGATTATTTGAACAAATAGCTTCTCAGTTCGTTCGTGTAATGAAAGATTAAATGTTCTTCATCCCAAGGCCCCACACACAGCATTGAACCTGAAGGAGGCCTTGTACGTTGGAGGAGCACCGGATTTCAATAAATTTGCCCGCGCGGCTGCAATCACCTCTGGCTTCTCCGGAGCCATTCAAAAGGTAAATATAATTGGAACCATCAGCGACTTTATTGAGTTGGCCTTAAGTAGGAATTGGGAATGGAGAACCGAATAAAAATGATTAATGGCTAATTAACCTCTGGTTCCTTGTTCACTAGAGCCTAATCTTTGTATTTCTGCTGACAATTATTCTGCTTTTCAATTTATGAGACCATTCTTTGGTATTAACCAGAAAATAATTAGGGGCCACTCCCTAATTACTTTCTGAAGTGAGCCCTGAACTTTTACAAAGAGATGGGTGAAAAGGTTGGACTGTCATTTCTCTCCCAAGTTTAATACAGTTGTTCTGAAAGACTGGAGTTCCTCTTCTTACTCCATATTGTACGCCCCCAAACTCACTTGCTTGCACGTCAGTTGTTCCATTGAGCTCATGGCGACCTTTAAAGTGGAGGGACCCACTATGGGCAGCACAAAGCTTTGAAGATGTCATCACTGCACAAAGTCCGCTGGGAAGATAAGCAAAGCAACATTGGCCCCTGGATCAAGGCTCCGATCACACTCAATGTGGTGTTGATGGGCTGGTTCTGATGGGGGCAGCCACATAGAAACATAGAAACATAGAAATTAGGTGCAGGAGTAGGCCATTCAGCCCTTCGAGCCTGCACCGCCATTCAATATGATCATGGCTGATCATCCAACTCAGTATCCCGTACCTGCCTTCTCTCCATACCCTCTGATCCCCTTAGCCACAAGGGCCACATCCAACTCACTCTTAAATATAGCCAATGAACTGGCCTCAACTACCCTCTGTGGCAGAGAGTTCCAGAGACTCACCACTCTCTGTGTGAAAAAAGTCTTTCTCATCTCGGTCTTAAAGGATTTCCCCCTTATCCTTAAGCTGTGACCCCTTGTCCTGGACTTCCCCAACATCGGGAACAATCTTCCTGCATCTAGCCTGTCCAACCCCTTAATCTGCAAACCTAATGTGGACCTCTAAAGCGAGGACTCCAAACTCCAGAGGGAAAATAAATCACTTCAAAGATATTCTCCTTCAAAAAGAAGTCACTTTGAAAATCTGTAACAATCCCCCAGGCTGTTCAAAGTAGAAAATTGGACGAGCTAAGAAGGGGTATCTTGGACGGCATGGACGAGTTGTGTCAAAGGACTTGTTTCTGTTGCATATGAATTAGTGACTCTAGAGAAGGAACATTTGGAACGCTGGGCATCATTCACAGGAGGATGTGGACCATCTCCTACCTCACCCTCTAGCTGCCCAGTCACCCCCCTTGCCCCACCCACCCCCCCAAGCCGTGGCAGAGTCTGCATGTCCCACATGGCGCTTCTCGAGAACCCGTAAAACATGGGTGTAAGTCAGTCCATCCCAGGAGGATGCAATGGAATCCATCCCAGGAGCCTTGCAAGAGACGTGATCAGAGAAAGGGTTATAGGTCCAAGAACCTTGCAGTTGGTACTAAGCTGGTTCCTAGATCTGAGACCACTGAATGGACAATAGACAATAGACAATAGGTGCAGGAGTAGGCCATTCGGCCCTTCGAGTCAGCACCGCCATTCAATGTGATCATGGCTGATCATCCCCAATCAGTACCCCGTTCCTGCCTTCTCCCCATATCCCCTAACTCTAAATAGCAATTTTTAAGAGCCCAATCTAGCTCTCTCTTGAAAGCATTCAGAGAACGTGCCTCCACCGCCCTCTGAGGGAGAGAATTCCATGGACTCACAACTCTCTGTGTGAAAAAGTGTTTCCTCATCTCTGTTCTAAATGGCTTACCCCTTATTCGTTAAACTGTGGCCCCAGGTTCTGGACTCCCCCAACATCGAGAACACGTTTCCTGCCTCTAGCGTGTCCAAACCCTTAATAATCTTATGTTTCAATAAGAACCCAAGGCATGTTACCTAAAAAATCTGGGATATAATAAATTCTATCCCTAATAGTAACCTAAAGGCGTAAGAAACAAATAGTTCATCAACATCCTTCATGAAAGGAAATCTACCTGATGCGTAACTCCATGACACCTGTGTGGTTGAACTGGATTCAAATGCCTCTGGAGTTCACAAGCAGTTAGGAATGGCTTTGTCATCAATGTCCACATCTTGTCAATGAACGAACATCATGAAGAGATGAAGTGAGCTGCTACCTGTAGTCACCAACCCACTCAATCAGCAGGCTGTGACAAGGTTTTGACAGAAGTAAAACCAGATTCATTCAGGCAGGGGTCCCATAAAAGGGGCAAATCTGTGGAGAACGAAACAGAGGTAACATTTCAGGCTGGTGACCCTGCATGAGAACTTTAAAATTAGTGTAAGGTCTTCTCTGAGTTGAAGATAGACACAAAATGCTGGAGTAACTCAGCGGGACAGGCAGCATCTCTGGAGAGAAGGAATGGGTGACGTTTTGGATCTAGACCCTTCTTCAGACATGAGTTGAGTTTGGGGAACATTTCTTCACTCAAAGAACAATAACATGGAGAACAGGCATGCCAAACTTCCCTGCTGGAAGGCAGTTGACCATTTCAAAACTTTACTGGGAATTTGGAGTAAATATTATCAAACCAGTTTGAGCAGGAAAAGTGCAAATCACTTGGTTTATTTATTTATTCTTTTACGCGTTCATTCTGGTTTCACTATCTGGGCTTGGCCCATTCTTAACTGCAAAGTAGAAGCAGGGGGTGAGCCATCTCCTTTGCATGGGAGTTTGCGGATTTTACCGAACAATGGAGAATAACCGCAAATAGTTCATCCATGGAATCGTTGCCACAGACGACCGTTGAGGCCAAGCCAATGGATGCTTTTAAGACAGAGATAGACAATTTTTTTTATTAGAACGGGTGTCATGGGTTATGGGTGAATGCAGGAAAATGGGATTAGGAGGCAGAGATCAGCCATGATTGAATGGCAGCGTAGACTTGATGGGCCGAATGGCCTAATTCTACTCTTATAACTTGTTAAATATACTTCAAATTTTTGATTAGAACGGGTGTCAAGGGTTATGGGTGAATGCAAGAAAATGGGATTAGGAGGCAGAGATCAGCCATGATAGAACGGCAGAGTAGACTTGATGGGCCGAATGGCCTAATTCTACTCTTATAACTTGTTAAATATACTTCAAAATCACGGTGGTGTTTGATTCGAGGGCAACCATCAGACAGTGGTGACCCATGTGCCCTTGACCCACGCCCTCCCTGGTAGTCCTGAGATAGACACAAAACGCTGGAGTAACCCAGCGGGTCGGGCAGCATCTCTGGAGAAAAAGGTTGCGCGACTTTTTGGGTGAGAACCCTTCTTCATACAGTTTGGGAGCTAGTTATTCAGTGGTTACATCCACTACTGCACACGAGGCTGGCACCGGGATTCAGTAGGTTCATGGAATGTGCCATTAAAATAAATTATGAAAACAAAATGGCTTCACTGTCACGATTTGTATTTTCGTGTTTTGTAACACGACAACCTTATAATGTCTTTGTTTCTTCTCTGTTTGTACCCAGCTTTCAATCAAATCCATTCCCCTGCTTAAAAAAGTAAATATCCGGAAAGCCATGGAGATCTCCAACTATCGCTCGCATCCCTGCACAAAGAAAGTGAATCCCTGTCAAAATGGCGGCGTCTGCAGCCCAAGACTCAGGGAATATGATTGCTTGTGTCAGCGTGGCTTCTCGGGGACCCAGTGCGAGAAAGGTAAAGTAATCCACGTTTCCTGAGAAGATCTCAGAGTTGTAGAGTTGTACAGTAATGGAAACCTGTCCTTTGGCTCACTGAGATGGCACCAAACATCACGTACCCTAATCCCAATGCATTCTCCCCATTCTAGTTATTTTTTTAGAGATAGAGCATGGAAACAGGCCCTTGAGCCCATCAAGTCCATGTCAACCACTGGTCACCTGTTCATACAAGTTCCATCTTATCCCATCTTTCTCATTCACTCCCTAGACACTAGGGGCAAAGTACAGAGGCCAATTAACCTACAAACCCGCCCATCTTTGGGATGTGGGAGGAAACCGTGGCACCCGGAGACACCCAGGCAGTCACAGAGAACGTGAAAACTCCACACAGATAGCACCCGCGATCAGGATAGAGCCCGGATCTCTGGAACTGTGAGGCAACAGCTCTACCATCTGTGCCACTGCGCCACCCTGATCCATGTTTTCTGTGAAGATCTTGGAGTTATACAGTAGTATGGCCATAGGCACAGGTTCTGTGGCCCATTGAGTCTGAACGAACCATCAAGCAGGCCAATCCTGCACCAATCCCATCTCATCCTCCCCACATTCCAATCAACTCTTCACAGACCACCACTCACTAACACTGCAGGAGCTATTCACAGTGGGTAGTTAACTGACCTAGCCGCACTCTTTGGGAAGTGGGAGGAACCCAGAACAGTTGAGGGTATCCCGAATGGTCACAAGAAGGGTGTTCAAACTCCACACAGACAGAGGCCAAGTCGATATTTTTGTGGCAGAGATAGATAGACAGATTCTTGATTTGTCCGGGTGTCAGTGCTTTTGGGGAGAAGGCAGGAGAATGGGGTTAGGAGGAAGGGGTAGGTCAGCCATTGCAAGTGACAATAGTTGCATTTTAACATGGTGACCACTTCACATCAATGGGCCCTGATGACTTTCAGTGTACAGATGTACATCACAATAAACCCAACCCAAATCAGCTTGGTGGATGATGAACAGCCAGCCCAATTTTGTTCTCAACATAGAACATAGAAAAGTCTGAAGAAGTATCCCGATCTGAAACGTCACATATCCGAATGGCGGAGTAGACTTGATGGGCCGAATGGCCTAATTCTACAACTATTCCTTATGAACACCGGAGGTCTGGATTGAACCCTGGTCTTTGGAGGTTTGAGGCAGCAGCACTACCCGCTGCGCCGCTGTCGTGCTGCTGCCTCAAACCTTCTTCAGACTGGTGATGGATGGCTGTCTTTGCACGGATGTGACAAGCGTTGGAGATTTCCAACTATCAGCCTGAAGAAGGCTCTTGCCCCAAAACGTTGCCTGTCCAGTCTGTCCACAGATTCTGCCTTACCCTCTGAGTTTCTCCAGCACTTTGTGCTTTGTAAAACTCCTTCACCTTACCTTCCTGTTTTTGATACCCCTGCCATGGGTAAAAGATTTTTCCTATCTCCGCATTTTATGTCTCTTGTTTTATATACCTCTGGCAGGTTCCCCCCCCCTCAGCCTCCTCCGCTCCTGGGAAAGTAAGCTCAGCGTAGTAGACTCAATGGGCCGAATGGCCCAACTCTGCTCCTAAAACTCATGAACTTATGAACTAATATCTGCATGCCTGGACCACTCAGGCATGTTGCTGAGCAGGGAGTAATCTGTCAAGGTTGGGAGGGGAGAGCAGAGTTATTTTACTGCCCCTGTAACCCTGCCACCTCCTCCACCCCCAATCATGGGTGCTGCATCGTAATAGCTGACCATCCTGCTAATTCACTGCAAGAGGGGAATCGGATCTGGGACTTTCTGAGCCTGTGCGAGTCAGTGTCACATTGGGCAATTGCCGAAAGCAGACGTCATTAATATCTCCTCATAATGCTGAGGGAGACATGTGGTGAATTTCATACCCTGTGTTGGGTATGCTCGGGGGTTGCAGATTTAATAACAGCTTCTCTGCTCATATGCATCCTGTGTGTCCTGTCATCTCTTTGTCCCACCTCTGTTGAAAAGCAGAATACTTTACAAGCGGGGCTAGTTTGAGATATGTCCAAGAGCTATTTTAACCACGGGCTCCGCATCTTATTTATGGTCCTCTGGTTACTAAGTTTACGAGTTGATTAGATTTTAATTCATGTCTGAACATGCCTGCAAGCAGTTGTTTTGGTGCCATGCTACTTTCAGATACGGCATGAAACACATGGTTGTGTAATGTAAGATTTGGGGACTTTCTACTGGGGCTATATCAGAACAAGGCACCCGCAATGAATGACTAGTCAGTCAGGTCATCATTGCCTCCCTCAGCTGTGCACCAGAGACTTAGAAGAGATCAGGAGGGAGATCAAGTGACAATGTTTTCCTTCCTTTCTGTGGGGCACTGGTAAGATTGAAGCGTTCAGTATTAATCGATGATAAGGAACAAATGACGGTAGTTGGAAGCCTGAAACAAAAACAGAAGATGCTGGCAAGTCAGGCAGCATCTGTGGAAAAAGAAAACAGTCTTCACCGATGACAATGCTGGTCTTTGTGCCTGAGGAAAGGATGTTAATGCGTGGGAAGCAATTCCGATTAGGTTTGCTAAGCTAGTAACTGAAATAATACTGATTTTGGTTTATTGATTAAGCGGGATATTGACTAAGCAGCACTAGATCAACATTTAAAAGATTTTTGGACAGGTACGTGGACAGGGAAGGTTTAAAGGGATACAGGTCAAATGTGGGCAGGTGGGACTAGTGTAGATGGGGTATCTTGGTTGGCATGGGAAAATTGGGCTGAACGGCCTGTTTTCATGCTGTATGACTCCATGACTATTATTATCTGATGTACTGTGATATAACGGAAAACATAATTTTCGTGCTGTCCAGGCCAATCATATTTCATACTTGAGGAGTTGAGTTACATATTTCATACTTGAGTTACAATTACGTGGGCACAACAGGTAGTGCTAAAGAGAAAGGAAACATTGCAGAATATAGCGTTACAGCTGCAGAGAAAACTGGGTGAGGAAAGGTCGCATGGGCTAGACTTGGATCCACTGGAGTTCGGAAGATCTCCCAGGGTGACGTGGTGGTGCTTCAGTAGAGTTGCTGCCTGACAGCGCCAGAGACCCAGGTTTGATCCTGACTATGGGTGCTGACTGTACGGAGTTTGTACGCTCTCCCCGTGACTGCGTGGGTTTTCCCCGAGAACGTTGGTTTCCTCCCACACTCCAAAGACGTACAGGCTTGTAGGTTAATTGGCTCGGTATAAATGTAAATTGTCCCTAGTGCGTATAGGGTAGCGTTAATGTGTGGGGATCGCTGGTCGGTGCGGACTCATCGGGTCAAAGAACCTGTTTCCGCGCTGTATCACCAAATTAAACTAAACTAAAGGTCGAGAGGGAATTTGATTGATTCATGAGTGTTGACTGTCAGTACAGTTGATTGACCAGATCAAAAACAGGTTCAGGCAACAGGCAGCTTGGGAACAAGACTGGTTCTAGAGGAACCAGATCAACGTATGAGAGATTTATGAAGAAACAAGGAACCGCAGATGCTAGCTTACAAAAAAAAGACACAAAGTGTTGGAGTAACGTATTGGGTCAGGCCCTGGTGAACATGGATAGACGACGTTTTGGGTCGGGACTGTCGACTGTCGGGTTCAAGCCTGTCTGAAGACAGGACTCGACCCAAAACGTCACTTATCCATATTCTCTGGAGATGCTGTCTGACCTGCTGAGTTACTCTAGCTTTTTGTGTCTATCTTCGGTCTAAACCAGCATCTGTAGTTCCTTCCTACACATGTTCCCCATGGATGCTGCCTGGCCTGCTGGGTTACTCCAACACTTTGTGTCTTTTTTTTAACTACGAGATTCATGGTGTGCTGATAAATGGACAATATTTTTTTAATTCTGAATGTGAAAATTAATGTAAAGTGCGGACCATTTTGTTTCCTCCATCTCTCCAGCACTCGAGGAGAAGGCAGCGGGTGAAAGTGAGTCTGTCGCATTCAATGGACGCACATTCATCGAGTACCATAACACAGTGATAAGGAGGTATGTCATGTTTTTCACATATGGCTGATTTCCCAACACCAGGTCCAGTGCTTGACACAATCAAAAAACTAAATGGATTTATGGATTCCCTGCCTACAACATTCATCACTTGAGCAAGTAGGCAGCCTCCTGTTTTCGCTATCTGCTTTATTGCTGGAAACACATTGAGGTGATTCAGTTAATTTGTCACTCATCTGTATTTTCCACCATTTCAAGAATGTTTAATTGTCATTTGTACCGACAACTGAACTTCTTACTTGAAGCGGCATAACAGGACTGTAACACAATACCCATCGATAATATATTAATAGCAAAAAATCTGGAACTTTCTTTGGGATAATCCCAGTGCAAAAACCCCAGTCTTTGGTGCAAGCAAAGATAGTCCATGGTTCATAGGTTAGTTTTAGGTAGCGTTCAAGAGTCCGATCATTGTTGGGAAGAAGCTATTCCTGACCCTAGTGGTCACAGTTTTCAGACTCCTAGACCTTCCCGATGGTACGTGTGAAATGAGTGCGTGGCCAGTGTGCTGTGGGTCTTTGATAATGCTAGCTGCCTTTTTGGCCCACTATAGATCCCTTTGATGGTGGGGAGGTCAGTACCTGTGTCCACCACTTTGTGTAATCTCCTTTGTTCCTGGGAGTTTGAGTTGCCGCCACAGGGAACTGTTTCGACCGTGTGTACAGCACGGTGGCGCAGCGGTAGAGCTGCTGCCTTACAACGCTTGCAGCGCCAGAGGCCCGGGTTCAATCCCGACAACGGGTGCTGTCTGTACGGAGTTTGTACCTTCTTCCCATGACTGCGTGGCCGAGATCTCCGGTGTCCTCCCACACTGCAAAGAAGTACAGGTTTGTAAGTTAATTGGCTTAATGTGTGTGTAAATTGTCCCTGGTGTGTGTAGGATAGTGTTCATCTGTGGGGTGATCGCTGGTCAGTGTGGACTTGGTGGGCCACAGGGCCTGTTTCCGTGCTGTATCTCTAAACTAAACAGACGGTGATGCAATCAGTCATCAGCTTTAACTATCCGGGGACATCCTCAGAAATAATTAAATCTAAGATGTACCTTCAGGCCTAAGTGAAACATTTCTTCCAAACTTATATTTGATTTATAGGACAAGCAGAACTGTGCGTCTTTGTCCTTTTGGAGAAGCCTCCTGTGGAGGTTCAGAGCTGTATTCATCTTCTCGGTCCCATTCTGACCAAGAATGAAAGCCATGCAGTAATGTCTGCTCTGCAAGATACGCTGCATCCCCTTTGTGTTATATAAAAGGGAAGCCAGTGCTGTTACCAATGAAAACAAACAGCCTGATTCTTGCATTCCCAAATGTGTTCATGTCAAAGTTTATTGTGTGTCACTTTTAAATGTCCCCACATAACTGTTTGGTCCAAATGTGAAGCATGTTTATTGTTTGCCGTGGTCTACCAAAAAGCATAAAGCTTTCCTCTGTTGTCCGCTCCAGTCGCTGGAAGTTGTCCAAAGTTGTGACTTGTTGTCGCAATGTTTCATTGTGTGCTGCCTGTTTTGTCTCTCATGTGTTCCCTTGTTTTCTCTATCCAAGCCATCTCGCAAATGAGATCCCAGAGTAAGTATAAAGTCCTGATCCTGTACTCATTTATGTTGCTCTTCCTCTCCGCATGTTTACATGACCATCTTATCCAAAACTCCAAGTGTCGGGGGATGTGATAGAAGTGTGCATGGGCAGTGGGTGGCTATAAGGTCCAGTCATCCGCCACTGCTGCATAGACTCAGGCCTGCCGTGGTTTACTTCCCATAAATTCTTACAGTGTGTGATCTTGGATTTTATCCGTAGGAAGGAACTGCAGATGCTGACTTACACCGAAGATAGACAAAAAATGCTGGAATAATTCGGCAGGTCACGCAGCATCTCTGGAGAAATTGAATAGGTGATGTTTTGGGTTGCGGCCCCTCATCAGACTGAGTCTGAAGAAGGGTTCCGACCTGATACTGAGTCTAAAGAAGGGCTACAACCTGAAACAAGGCCAATTCACTTTCTCCAGAGATGCTGCCTGAGTTACTCCAGCATTTTGTGTTTTTTTTTTGGATTTTATCTTCCTGCATCATTTAAATATCATGGGTCAAGCCCTTTGAGTCTTTGCAAGAACAATGGAGACAAACCCACTCCTCACCCTTTCCCAATTGAAAACATTCCTTGTTGAACCATTCCATCTTCCTTCAGGTACTACAGCACATTCCATCTTTCAAGTGAGCCAAGTAGGCATTCCTCATGTCACCTTTGGTTCTTTTGCCAAACGCCTTAAGTTATTGTCATCTTGTTCTCAGCTCTTTTGCCAGATGAGGCAGAGCTGAACATAGAACAGTACAGCACAAGGACAGGTTTCTCAAGGACCATGTGATAATGATATAAAGTTTAACTAATCTCAGCCTGCACATGCTCAGAATCCACCCGCCCCCACCCATCTCCTGTTTATCCATATAGAGGCACACAGCATGGAAATATGCTCTTCAGCCCTACTTGCTCATTCCATCCAAGATTCCCCATTTACTCTAGTCCCACCTGCCCATGTTTGCCCCTATTCCACTAAATGTTTCCTATTCATGTACCTGTCAAAATGACTTTTAAATGTTGTTATAGTACCTGCCTCAACTATCTCCTCTGGCAGCTCGTTCCATATATCTACCACTCTTTGTGTGGACCGTGGATATGTCTATCTAAAAGCCTCCTAAATGCCAATATTGTATCTGCCTCCACCACCACCCCTGGCAACTCAACTCATTCCAGGCACTTATCACTCTTGGTGCAAAAAAGCTTGCCCCATACATCTTCTTTAAACATTGCCCCTCTCACCTTAAAGCTATGCCCTTTAGTCTTTGACAGATCCATCCTGGGAAAAAGGTTCTGACAGTCTACCCTTTCTGTGCAGGGAGAACCTTGTCAATTTCTACAGGTGCCCCATGAAACAAGTCTCTCATAGAGTCGTACATCATGTAAACAGGCACTTTGACCCAACCTGCCCACACCGACCAACTTGCCCTAGTCTACACTAGTCCCACCTGCCTGCATTTGGCCCATATCCCTTTAAACCTTTCCTATAGCTGTAGAAGCTATCTAAATGTTTTTAAAATATTTTTTTAACCTGCCTCAACTACCTCCTCTGGCAGCTTGTTCCATGTTCCTACCATCATTTGTGTATTAAAAAGTTGCCCCTCAGGTTCCTATTAAATATTTCCCCCTCACCTTAAATCTATGTCCTCTGGTCTCTCATCTCTATAGCTATTAACAAATCTGTCCTAAAATGCACAGACCATAATTAGATGCCAGTGGCCAAAGAACTGTATTATAAAGATGCATCATGTTGCCTTTCTTCTCTCTACCTCCGATGGTCATGTTCACCCAGCTCTCTGCTCCTGCACCCCATTTACTTGTTCCCCATATTATTTTGCTGTTCCTCATTCTACCCACCAAGATTTATCGCTGTTCCTTTTGCATTACATTTTATCTTCCTTGTGTCAGCTCCATTTGCCTGTCAAAGTCATCTTGATCATACAGTTGAAGTCATTTCTTATTGCGGTAAGACTTGTGTCTGGGGCACAGGAGTCTTGCAGAACCAAATGCATCTCATTGTAAACTCTGGCATAATTCGCCAGCACCTTACATCCAACTCCATAAGATCACAGCAACATAAATCACACAGTTTTGTCATCATAGATGTTGTACCATCTTCGGTCTTCCAAGGCTCTGCAGAAATCTATGAAACATCTATGTTGTTGATTGAAGATGAAAATCTAAAAAGTGTAATACATATCAAGTAATGTTGCTTCATATCTAGAAGTAACTTTGGGGTGGACTTTGAACTGCATGAGGAGTGCTTGTGAATTCCAACTACATTAATATGCATAGTACACTACAAGCTTCAGGTCAAGGGTATAGACTTCCTATGTAGCAGCAAGTCTAACAGGAAACCACCCCAACAAGTGATGTCTCGCATAGATACAGATTATTGATTCATTATGTTTCATTCCCACTTGACATAATTACATATTGGGCTTCATGGTGGCGCATTGGTAGAGGTGGTGCCATACAGCGCTTTCAGTGCCAGAGACGTAGGTTCGATCCTGACCACGGGTGCGTGTCTGTACGGAGTTTGTATGTTCTCCCTGTGACCACGTGGGTTTTCTCTGAGATCTTCGGTTTCCTCCCACACTCCAAAGACGTAAGGCAACCGCGCGCTGAGGGGATGGGACCCAACGGGTCCCCCTTGGCCTAGTAAGAATTAAAAATAGAACTGATTTATTTTAATCCCTGAACTTTCTATGCTGAGGAGCAGATAAATGGCTCGGTTTCAAACCCCCTCTGCTACAGGGAGGGGATGCGGGTGGTTCTGGATACCTCTGGTTTTAGTTCCACCAGGGAGGATTGTCTAGATCAGCAAGCTGGAACATCACCAGAGACACAAGTTCGATCCTGACCTTAGGTGCTGTCTAAGTGGAGTTTGTACGTTCTCCTTGTGACCGAGTGGGTTTCCTTCCGGTGTTCCGGTTTCCACCAAAGACATGTGGGTTTGCAGATTAATGGGCCTCTGTAAATTGCCCCGAGTGTGAAGGGAGTGGATGTGAAAATGGGATAACATAAAGCAAGTGTGAACGTGTGATTGATGATCCGTGTGGACTTGGTGGGCTCCGGGACCTGTTCCCATGCTGCATCTCAAAGAAAAACTCAGACATTTTTCAGGCAGCATGTTTATTTTCATAACCATGCATGTAACCTGTACTTCCTCAATTATTCAGAGTTAATCAGTCACTCACATGAGGAAGTGGTGGGTATTTGGAACGAGCTGCTGGAGGATGTAGGTGAGGCAGCTACTGTCATATTTAAGACACACTTGGACAGGTACATGGATAGGATAGGTTTAGAGGGATATGGGCGTGTGGATATGTGGGGCATGTGGACCATCTACCAGTGTAGCTGGGGCATGTTGGTTGGCATGGGAAAGTTGGGCGGAGGGGCTCTTTCCACGCTATATGAGTGGACAACACTGTATCTTTGGATGGAGCTCCATAACCACAATGTGCATCAAGAATTTACAACACTGTGGACAGCCATTTGGCCCATCATACCCATGTTTGCTGTTGTTCCATTTCAGATGGCCACTGGGTAGCTGGGATAGTATTAATCCACATGGGAGGGGGAAGGGAGTCACAGAATTCACACAGTACCCACACAGTGGTCTGGCATAATGTACGCATGGTAACTCTAGAGGCCAGTCAGCCCATTTAGTCTGTGCTGGTCGGAAGTGAGCTCACAAGTGGGCTTAATCGCACCAACTGTGTATCCCTGCGGGTCACAGCAGTTTAGGTACATGTCCAGGTACACTTTAAATGTACTTTTCCTCATCTCCCACGTTCTGCCAGTTACTTTAAAGCTTGCTTTAGTTTCGTTTAGAGGTGCAGCAAGGAAACGGGCCCTTTGGCCCACCAAGTCCACCCCGACCATCAATCACCCATTCACAGTAGTTCTGTATTATCCGCCTTTTCGCATCCACTCCCCAACGCACGAGGGGCAACTTACAGAAGGCCAATCAACCGGCAAACCTGCACGCTTTGGGATGCGGGAGGAAACCAAAGCACCCAGGGAAACCCACATGGTCACAGGCAAAACGTGCAAACTCCACACAACAGCACCTGACGTCAGGGGCGAACCTGGAACTCTAGCGCTGTGAGGCAGCAGCTCTACCGGCCCTAACTCTCCGTCCTTTATTTTCTCCTGTTTACTTTTTACGTTGGCTTCTCTTAATTTTATCGACACATGAGGTTTAAAGCCCAGTCCCACTGTACGAGTTCATTCAACAGTTCTCCCCGAGTTTGCCCTGATTCGCTCAGAGATTTACGGTAATAGCCGCTCGTAAGTACTCGGGTTGAAAAATCTTCACGAGTCTTCCCGAGCTTACCTGCCGTTAGCAAGTCTTCCCGAGTATCTGCCGTTAGTGTTACGAGCCGCTAAGAGATGTCCCTGAGCTCCGACGTACCCGCTACATTCATTCTCCGTGCTTACCACGAGTTGTTTTTTTAAAACAACTCGGGGGAGCACTTGAATGAACAGTGGGACAGGGCCACAAGCCTCCCCCTCAGCCTCCTCTGTCTTACTCTTTCCCCCGAGCTGACATTTCCCAGTCCTGGCGAGATTCCCCTCCGCACCTTCTCCAACGCTATCACACAGGCATCAGCCTGGCCTATTTGCGGTGTCTGGGGTTGAAACCTGATTGTTTTCTGCTAGAGATGGATGACAGGTTCACAGATGACAGTACAATGTCTCGGGTGCAAATCTGTCACCAGAGCACTTCTGCTTCTGGAATGCACTTTCAGATTATTGACAAACCATCTGCTTTTTCTTTCCATAATTACTGTTTTTTATCCTCCACATTTTCTTGTCATCGTAAAATAGTATGGATTGAATAAGAAGGGGATAATGGAGAGCATTAACGCAAGACCCAAGAGTGCCTGTACTATGGTGCAATATTGATGTTGCATTTGGTTTAGTTATGTACAACCTGCCTCCCCCAGTGTTACATTGAAAGTAGGTGCAGGAGGAGGCCATTTGGCCCTTTGAGCCTGTACCACCATTCATTGTGATCATGGCTGATCATCCACAATCAGTAACCCGTGCCTTTCTCCCCATAATCCTTTGATTCCGCTAGCCCCTCGAGCTCTTAACTTTTTTTTTAAATTCATCCAGTGAATTGGCCTCTACTGCCTTTTGTGGCAGAGAATTCCACTAATTCACAACTCTCTGGGTGAAAAAGCTTTTTCTCATCTCAGTTTTAAATGACTTCCCCTTTATTCTTAGACTGTGACCCCTGGTTGCGTACTCTGGACTCAGTGTTCTGTTGTTCGACAGATCACTCAAGCCACCAAACCACAGAGAGTCAAAAGTGTTTAGATGTCATATGCATTGGGAACTGAACAATGACATTCTTACTTGCTGTAGCTTTACATGAAACAATACAATAATAAATATACAATAATCAGTAATACAATCTTTATCATCAGAGCGATTAACCATAATATAATAGTGTGATTCCAGCAATGAGTGGGTCAGCATATCCTGAGTGTTTGACGGCACTGGGCCTCTTACTCGCTGTAGTTGAGAAGGTTGAGGGGGAACCTCACTGAAACTTACAGAATAATGAAAGGCGTAGATAGGGTGGATGTGGAAAGGATGTTTCCACTGGTGGGAGAGTCTAGGACCAGAGCTCATAGCCTCAGAATTAAAGGGCGCTCTTTAAGAAAGAAGATGAGCAACATCTTTACTAAGAGGGTAGTTAATCTGTGGAACTCATTGCCACAGAGGGTAGTGGAGGCAAGTCAGTGGATATTTTAAGGCAGAGATAAACAAATTCTTGACTGGAACGGGTGTCATGGTTTAAGGGGAGAAGGCAGGAAAATGGGATTAGGAGGCAGAGATCAGCCATGATTGAATGGCAGAGTGGACTCGATGGGCCGAATGGCCTAATTCGACTCCTATAACTTGTGAACTTGTGAATCAAAGTATGTAACGCAAGCAAAGCAAAGTCTACAGTAGATCATGCGTTGGAAGGGACTGCCTATTGCCTATTCCTTTTCTCCAGAGATGCTGCCTGACCCGCTGAGTTGCTCCAGCATCTTGTGTCCATCTCCGATAATAGATCATTGCCGATTTGTAAGGGTCTTGGTTCACGAGCGCGATGGTTGATAGAAAGAGGTTGTTCTTGTACCTGGGGGGGTCACGGTTCTCAGGCTCCTGTACTATGGTGGTGTGGGCCTGGTCTTTTGATACGAGCCAGCTCCCTGTTGATCAGGGTCCCAGCATAACGCAGGGCCTTACTATTCATCAGTGGCAGGCTCCATCCGCAGATCAGCTTTGATTACTGGTTAAACCCTATTCACTATCTTACCAGCATTCAAGGTGTGTAAATTCTGTACGAATGTCTATGGTTCACAATATAATAAGTCACTGAGGGAAGTATCCTTTTGCATGTACAGTTTACAAAGCTAGTGAACCTTGTGGTGGATAATTACTGGTCACTGGCTATGGGGCGGGGAGGGTTTGATGTCACCACAGGGAGTGAAAATGCAGGCGTTTACTATTCCTCCATCATCGTAAACCTTTAAGTTGTGGTTCAATGCTTCTCCACTCCCAATCCAAACCTATGAGCGTTGGTGCAATTCCACGTTGCCAAATGCTGTATGCATGACTCTCCACCTCAGTTGGTGTAAATCTGCTCGGATACATTATTAAACATTGAAATAATTTGTTTTACTGAGCTCAGAGGAAGCTTTCCAGGTACACTCCTGTTGTGTTCTAGTTGTCGTTCCTAGTGTCACCCGTGTAGGTGTTGGTTCATTCCATTGACAATAGGTTTGCATGGTTTTTTTTCCTATTCGGTTTATTATTCCCTCCCTTAATGATTCAATTATACTTTATCGCCACATGTACCGAGGGACGTGAAACTCTTTGTTTTTGAATGCAATGCACAAAGTACGCAAAGAGTCACCATGTATCTGGCCTCGACAGAGTTACCGAAAAATGTAAAATAGCTGACAAATCAATACCTTTTGATTCCCTGTCCATTGCCTAATTTTCTCCCTCCCAATGTCCAGCTTTACAGATGAATGTAACCTGGTTGACTTGTGCTATCAGCTTTATTGACTAGAGGAGACCACATAACTTAAGACTTAAGACACCCTTCCTCAATGTGTATTGGAATCATTGAAAATCCAACACTGGTTAGTTTTTCCACCAACCCAACTCTCAAAACAAGCACCAGTTGCAACAGTTGTGCTGCTTCTTTGGGATTCCATTTGGCCAACTTGGGGCTGATGCGCTGGAGATAGCTGACCCATTTCCTCTTTTTATTTTGCAATAATGCTTCTCTCGCACTTTTCTAATTATTTACGTTTGGGTGGTTCTCATAACATCAGGACAATTCGGGGAACCTTAATTGGTAATTCATTTTCTTGTGAAAGTCATTTTTTTCCAGTCACATTTTTAAAAACACACAGTAAATTTCATTTCCTTTTTATAGCTGCCATTAGCAATGACCTGCACTCAATCCATGGTTGAAATGCACCCACTTTCCATTCAGCTATTTTGCTTCCCATACAAATGCAATGGGGTGTTAGAAGATTGGAGAGTGACTGATGACTACTGTGTACTACTCTTTACTATACACTTTCTTCAGCCTTATTTTGTTGTAAAACAATATTTCCTGATTTATTACTTTTGGTACTCAAAGCTAAGATTCGACAAACTGGGTAGTCCTGATTTTTGGTGCTTTCATATCTATAATGTACAGCTTATTGGTTAATTAACGTATAGCCTGGGTTTCTACAAGTCCTTAAATTTCCCATAATGATGCAGGTGTCAACAAATATCTTCACTGCTACTTACTGCATGCATGCATTTTTCTTTCTGCCCCCTAAGTCCTGAATTCATGGACTATCCCATGGAACAGAGGTGAGTTTTCACGCTTACATTCACTGCCTGTTGCTGTCTTCCTGTGTGTGGTGGCTTTTGTTGTGATGTGTTAGGTCTAATTATAAAGGAACTGAGAGAGAAATGGAACTTGCTGTACAAATCAAATTTGCTGCCTGTTTGGATCTATGCTACCCACTGAATTCACCGGATTTTCACAGAATTGCTGACAATTATGGAATTTGGGTCATTAATATGTTATTAACAACGAT
This sequence comes from Okamejei kenojei, assembly GCA_035221665.1. Classification (NCBI taxonomy): domain Eukaryota; kingdom Metazoa; phylum Chordata; class Chondrichthyes; order Rajiformes; family Rajidae; genus Okamejei; species Okamejei kenojei. The sequence continues at coordinate 11,863,920 of CM069162.1, forward strand.
CAACTTTTCCAAGATTTACAGCTTTGCTGACATTACATCAGTGAGCACAAGGTGTTAACCAGCACACTCTTAGGGATGTAAAGGCATTACGTAAATGCAAATCAAGGAACTGCAGATGCTGAGGTCTTCAGTAAAAGATAAAGTGCTGGAGGAACTCAGCTGCGAAGGCAGCATCTGTGGAGGGGATAAGCAGATGACATTTCAGGTCAGGACCCTTCTTCAGTTTGATTCTTTTGATGTCAGCACATTCTTCAGACTGAAGAAGGGTCCTGACCAGAAACAATATCTGTTCATTTCCCTCCACAGATGCTGCCTGACCCGTTGAGTTCAAGCACCTTGTGTTTTACGCAAATGAAAGATTTTCATCGTTGCTGGTTAAAAACTTCACAACTAATCCTCCCTCAACCTCACTCTACTTATCCCACCAAAATAGAGCATCCCTCATGATATAGAAGCAAGGAACAACAGATGCTGGTTTACAAAAAAAGAAGACATAAAGTGCTGGATTAATTCAGCGGGTGAGGCAGCATCTCAGGAGAACATGGATAGGTGAGGTTTCAGATCGGGACCCTTCTTCAGACTCGCCATCCATGATCTGCAGGGTTCCTACCTGATCTGCTGAATTACTCCAGCCCTTTGTGTCTTTTGACTTGCCTCATAATATACTTCTGCCGGAAAGAGTCGAGAGACTGTCTTGGTTGTTCAAGAGCACTTGGTTGTTCAAGCAGGATCCTATTTATAGATGATTGCACATGTTATGAGCTTCAGATTTGACCTTGAGACAGTGAAATGAAAATCTATTTTAATAGTAATAGGATTTTACATATTCAACCTTTCCTACCTATGCCTGTTCATTCCCATTTTCCTCCCTCATCCCCATCCCTCCTACACAATCCTTGTGATACTGGGGTGGCACAGTGACGCAGCTGGTAAACCTGCTGCCTCACAGAGACAAAGACCCCGGGTTTGATCCTGACATCGGGGGCTGGCTGTGTGGACTTTGCACGTTCTTCCTGTGACTGTGTGAGTTTCCTTTGGGTGCTCAAGTTTCCACCCACATTCCAAAGACGTGCCGTGATTGTATCTGCCTCCACACTGTTCCAGGCACTCACTACTGTGTGTGTGTGTGTGTGTGTGTGTGTGTCTCCCCCTCTCCCCCCTCTCCCCCCTCCCCCCCTCTCCCCCCTCTCCCCCCTCCCCCTCCCTCCCTCTCTCGCTCTCCCCCTCTCCCTCTGTCTCTCCCTCTCCCTCTGTCTCTCCCTCTCCCTGTCTCTCTCTCTGTCTCTCTCTCTGTCTCTCTCTCTGTCTCTCTCTCTCTCTCTCTCTCTCTCTCTCTCTCTCTCTCTCTCTATCTCTCTCTCTCTCTCTCTGTCTCTGTCTGTCTGTCTCTCTCTCTCTCTCTCTCTCTCTCTCTCTCTCTCTCTCTCTCTCCTTGTCCTGCACATCTCCTGTACAATGTAGCCCTCTATAGTCCTACCTGCCATCATCCTCTGCAGATTTGGCTATCATGGAACAGGATTAAGTGAGGTCCTAGCAGACACAAACAAGCGTCCCCGTAGGATATTTCTCTGTAGAATGTCGCCATATGGGTGAGGAACAGGTCATCACTCAAAACTAGTGCAGGCCCCATGCATGTGGCCATTTTAACGTGCCTTTTCCGCAGCTAAAGAGGTCATAAAGTCATGTGATAGGAGCGGAATTAGGGCATTCGGCCCATCTAGTCTACTCCACCATGGCTGATCTATCTCTTCCTCCTAACCCCATTCTACTGCCGTCTACCCATAATTCCTGACACCCACACTAATCAAAAATCTATCTCCGCCTTAAAAATATCCATTGACTTGGCCTCCACAGCCTTCTGTGGCAAAGAAATCCACAGATTCACCACCCTCTGACTAAAGAAATTCCTCCTCATCTCCTTCCTAAAGGAACGTCCTTGTGTTTCCAATATTTCTTCTTCCATTCTACTCCACAAAGACAAAAGCTTGTGGGAAAGGCTAGATAAAATAAAAAAATATGTTTCAATGGGTGAAACCAATTGTCATTTTTGACCTTATATATTCTGTCAGTGTGAGAATTGAGCCTGATGCTGGCTGGATCAATACACTTGAGTTATGCAGACTACTAGTTTGGTCATCCTGTCACACCCGGTACCTGTCATTAGAGACCTAACAACACATGTCTGCCGGCATCTCATCAGCTGTAAACTGTGAACAGAAGGATGAATCTTAAAATAAGAAATTAGCATTTTTCCATAAATACATAATTGCTTGGTGTGACGGTGATATGTAATCCAGGATAACGATCCATGATTTATTGTTTTGTTGGATTGTACAGCAGTTATGATTGCTCTCAATTTCTTTGACATACAGACCTTACTCTGATGGTGTGTTTGATGCTATTTGTTCCGTATCTTTGGAATTTGTGACAGTACAGTACAGGTAACCAGTATGGTCCATTAACCCTCTTAAGTTCACTATCTTGGTTTGTATTTTCCTATACCACACAAAAATCAGTCTATATTCAACTGTCCACAAGTAGTTGATTGCTCATTCTGACGAAGTGTCTAGACGAGACCCAAAACGTTACCTATACCTTATCTCCAGAAATGCTGCCTGACCCGTTGAGTTACTCCAGCATGTTGTGTCTATTCACAGTGGAAATTGAGATTAGATTCACCATACTCACGGGTGTTTAACTCTATTGAATTATCCAATGAAACAACTGGCCACCCAAAACATGTTAGTTTGCCTGACAGGTCATTGCTTGTCCTTCTAATGTTCATCAAATCCAGATGTTCAAGGTGTGAGGCCTGAACAAATTCATAGGATGAGCAGATTAGAATTAAGAAAATTATATCTCAGTCATGTTGTGTCTCATCATATGTCATAGCATCATACAGTATGGAAACAGGCCCTTTGATCCAACTTGCCTACACTGACCAACGTGTCCCACCTACACTAGTCCCACGCCTGCATTGGGCCATATCCCTCTCAACCTGCCTTTCCATATACCTGTCTGTTTATTAAATGTTGGGATAGTCCCCGCCTCAACTACCTCCTCTGGCAGCTCGTTCCATACACCCACCACTCTTTGTGTGAAAAGGTTATCCCTCAGATTCCTGTAAAATCTGTCCCCTTCATCTTAAACCAATGCCCTCAGATTCTCGATTTCCCTACTCTGGGCAAGAGATTCTATGGATCTACCCGATCTATTCCTCGATACGTTTGGATCGTTGGAAGGTAGAGTCATTGTATCAAGCAACACCGACAGGGTAGTGGTGAAGGCAGATATGATAATGGTATTTAAGAATTATTTAGCTAGCTAAATGGATACTCAGGGAATGGAGGCACACGGAGAGGAGATTAGTTGAAGTCGGCATCATGTTCGGCACGGACATTTTGGCCAAAAAGCCTGGTCCTGTGCTGTACTGTTCTAGGTTCAATGTCTCAACATAAGGCAAAGTCATCACCTCAGGAACCGTGTGTAGGTAGGAACAGCAGATGCTGGTTTAAACCGAAGAGAGACACAAAAAGATGGAGCATCTCTGGAAAAAAGGGGTCGGTGCCGTTTCGGGTCTGGAGGAGGGACTCGACCCAAAACATCAGCTATTTTCTCAAGAGATGCTGTTTGACCGGCTGAGTTACTCCAGCTTTTTGTGTCTAACCTCAGGAACCAGTTTGGTGGACCATCTCCATCACCAACAAATACATTATTTTTTAAGTGAAGAGACAAAATCTATACACAGTGTGAGAGATGTGGCTACACATAATTACATAGATAATTGCAGTAATGGACACCTCAAGATGTTGGCTCACGATGTATCTCCAGAGCTTCTGGAAATATTGTCACACTGATTTGTCTGTGCTCTTTAATCGTGACCTGCACTTTACACACATGTTCTGTTCCTAACATTATTAAACCTGAGGAATGAACCAAGCAACTAAAAATCAGTACAAGTAATACCCAACTCTTGAATCTGATTAAAATTCCACCGATACTTCTTCCATTTAAGCAATTCTAAAATCCCAAAATTTGGACCACTGGGTGTATGGAAAATACGTTATTTTTTCCAAATATTTAATTTAACAGCAATGTTTTAGTGTTGCAGTGACAGAGGAGTTATTGGACCCGAGAGGTGATACCGTGTATTCATTGTGTTCTTCGTGTTAATTATAGATTTGGAGTTCTGAGCTTGTTTCGTTAACAGACTTTTAATTCTTGTTTGTTTAGTGAGAAAGCGATACAAGTTAATTACTTTGAGCTGAGCATCAAAACAGAAGCGACACAGGGACTGATTCTGTGGAGTGGGAAGATTGCCGAGAGATCGGACTACATTGCCCTGGCTGTTGTGGATGGGCTTGTGCAGATGACGTATGACCTTGGATCTAAACCCGTCGTCCTCCGCTCTACGATTCAAGTCAACACAAATCAGTGGGTTAGGATTAAAGCAAACAGGTAAACATGCCCAACGCATTTAATTTCATTGAGTAGGACTGAGCAGAGTTTACTGTTGAAACTCGTTCCAGCAAAATGTTTAATCCATCTACAGTGCCCTCCATAATATTTGGGACAAAGACCCATCATTTATTTATTGGCCTCTGTCAGGTCAAGTCAACTTTATTGGTCACATACACATACACGATGTACAGGAAAATGAAAGTGGCAATGCTTGCGGGATTGTGCAAAACAACAGAGCAGAACAGAACCAATATTTACATTTAAAAAAAGAAGACGCAACAGTATTTACGCCCCGGTGAGATCAGAGTTTACAGTCCTGATGGCCTGTGGGAAGCAACTCTGTCTCATCCTCTCTGTTTTCACAGCGTGACAGCGAAGGCACTTGCCTGACCGTAGCAGCTGGAACAGTCCGTTGCTGGGATGGTATGGGTCCTTCATGATCCTGCAGGCTCTGGATCTGCACCTCCTGGTGTGCAGGTCCTGCAGGGGGAGGAGTGTAGTTCCCGTGGTGCATTCGGCCGAACGCACTACTCTCTGCAGAGCCTTCCTGTCCTGGGCAGAGCTGTTGCCAAACTAGATAGAGATGTTTCCAGTCAGGATGCTTTCTACAGCACCAGAGTAGAAGGATTGAAGGATCCTCAGAGAGATTCTGAATTTCCTCAGCTGCCTAAAGTGGTAAAGGCGCTGCCTTGCCTTACTCACCAGTGCGGCAGTGTGTGTTGTCCATGTCAAATCCTCTGTGATGTGGAATCCCAGGTATTTAAAGCTGATCACCCTATCCCATTAATCCACAGTGGCGTGTACATCCTTGGTTGTTGTGCCCTTCTAAAGTCCACAATCAGCTCCTTAGTTTTTGTGACATTCAAGAGGAAAGAGTGTTATTCTGACACCAGAGTGCCAGGTCAGCCACCTCCTCCAGGTAGGCCTTCTCATCATTATCGGAGATCAGGCCCACCACCACTGTGTCATCAGCAAACTTAATGATGGAGTTGGAGCTGAGCCTGGCCACACTTCATGTGTGTACAGGGAGTACAGTAGGGGGCTGAGGACGCAACCCTGGGGGATCCTGTGTTCAGGGTGAGGGGGTTGGAGGTTTGTCTACCCATCTTGACCACCTGGGGCCTGGTGGTCAGAACGTCCAGGACCCAGGCACACAGGGGAGTGTTCAGTCCCAGTTCCAGCAACTTCTCAGTAAGTCTGGTTGGAACTATGGTGTTGAAAGCTGAACTGAAATCAATGAACAGCATCCTCATATAGCCCCCCCCCCCCCCCCCTTCTGGCTGTCAAGATGAGCTCCACAATTTGAGATTTGTAATAGAAAACAATCACATGTAGTTAAAGTCAGATTTGTCAGATTTTATTAAAGGCCATTTTTATACATTTTGGTTTCACCATGTAGAAATTACAGCTGTGAGCTATGTTTCCACATAGTCCCCCATCTCAGGGCACCATAATGTTTGGAACACATGGCTTCACAGGTCTTTGAAATTGCTCAGGTGTGTTTAATTGCCTCCTTAATGCAGGGAAAAGAGAGATCTCAGCACAGTCTTTCCTCCAGTCTTTCCATTAACTTTGGAAACTTTTATTGCTGTTTATCAACATGAGGACCAAAGTTGTGCCAATGAAAGTCAAATACGCCATTAAGAGACTGAGAAACAAGAATAGAGACATCAGCCAAACCTTAGGCTTACCATCATTAAGAAGAAAGAGAGCACTGGTGAGCTTACTAATCGCAAAGGGACTGGCAGGCCAAAAAAGACCTCCACAGCTGATGACAGCAGAATTCTCTCTATAATAAAGAAAAATCCCCAAATACCTTTTATATGCTGAAGAGAAAACTGAAGGGGACTATCCCCCAAAACAAGCATAAGCAATAGATGGCTGCAATACAGGCCTGGCAGAGCATCACCAGAGAAGACACCCAGCAACTGGTGATGTGCATGAATCGCAGACTTCAAGCAGTCATTGCATGCAAAGGATATGCAACAAAATACTAAACATGACTACTTTCATTTACATGACATTGCTGTGTCCAAAACATTGTGGTGCCCTGAAATGGGGGGGGGGGGGGGGGGGGGGGGAACGGGGACTATGTATAAGCACTGCTATAATTTCTATATGGTTAAACCAAATTTTGTGCATCGGTGATCTGTTTACAATGTTAATAATAGCAGTCCATTATGAGAATCATTCCTGCTCATTCTAGTTCAGTAGCATTGGTTTATTTGTCATTCCTTTCCCGGTTACCCAACAGAATACACCGATACGGGACTCTCCAAGTAGGAAATGAAGCCCCTGTGACTGGCTCTTCCCCTTTTGGTGCCACGCAGTTGGATACTGATGGAGCACTCTGGCTTGGTAAGTTGGGTACTTTAACTTTGCCCGTAGTTCTAGGAAAAAAGCGCCAAGGAAATGATTGGCAAGATATTTAGGCTTAAACAAGTCAGTCTACTGTTTTCAGTTGACTTTATGTTCCATAGTTCGAATGAGAGCAGATTTTGCAGCTTGGTTTGTGCGAGTGAGTTGACATGTGAGAAGCACAGTGATGCAGCGGGTAGAGCTGCTGCCTCACAGTGCCAGAGACAGAGAAGGCACAGCATCCAAATAGAAGGACGTACGTTTAGAATGGAGATCGGGGGGAATTTCTACAGCCAGAGGGTGGTGAATCTGTGGAATTCATTGCCACAATCGGCTGTGGAGACCATGTCATCGGGTATTTTTAAAGCAAATATGGCTAGGTTCTTGATCAGTAAGGGCGTCAAAGGTTATGGTGGAAGGCAGGAGAATGGGGTTGAGAGGGAAAGATAGATCAGCCATGATCGAATGGTGGAACTGATGGGCCTAATTCTGCTCCTATGCTTTATGGTCCAGGACACAATAAGTTAATGGTGTAGAAATTCTCTTTGAAGAAAGTCAGTGCAAACATTGCTCAATACCATTAACTCAGATTGCTTTGTGACGTTTCTATTGATGATGCACAAATTTCAAAGTGTAGTTAACAATTAATATTACAAATATCATGAAGTTATTTTCTCAGAGTGTGAATATGTTCATTCTGACGATCCTACAGTTATTAGGCTTCCTGAGAACAGAAAAAAAAACACATTCTAACATTGGTTTAGTAATGCATTAATCGGGATTCAACCATATTGATCGGTATCATTAGAACTAAGAGATCCTTGGCCTGTAATGCAATATCCCCATTAATACAGTGGGAACTGATTGAACAAAAGTGCTTGGATTAGAGATTTATATCCATGCAAAGCTTTTAGTTTTATCGGACCTGCTGTGCTCTAGTCTCACGGATAATTGCTCTTATTGTCTAGGCGGAATTGAGAAGCTGGCACATGGAAACAGATTACCGAAGGCCTACAGCACTGGTTTCATCGGCTGCATAAAGGACGTGGTCATTGATCGTCAAGAACTTCAGCTAGTGGAAGACGCCTTGAATAATCCTACAATATTACACTGTCCAGCCAAAAAATGAACAGGCTATGCCTACTGCTGTAATTATTTTCTATTTTTGTATACTTTTATTGCTTTTTATATTGAAAATGTTTTTGTTGCAGTATATCAAGCTAATCTCACAAGCAAACCAAATGATCTAAATGTCCTTGGCCACAATTACACTGTACACAGTTCAGTTGTATTTGAACCTGTGATATTTGGTGCTGGTGTTACCTACTGTCTTCATTGAATCATTTTGCTTCACACTCTGGTGGTTCAGCTCTTCTTAATGGTAACCGGCAGTTAAATGCCATTATGATTGCTACCTGCAGACCGAACATGACTAATGTGTTTCCACAGATTTGATCCATCATATCAAATTGCCATACACGATTAATCTCCAGATGTTTTATTCCTTTACTTATAATAAATTGTGCCTTTTTTTTTGTTCCATTATGTACTTCTTTGAGAATTAGACACATTGCAAGACTGAACTAGCCAACGCTGAGGGTGTTTGTGGAAAATGAGGGCTAAAGCTGAGAAAATCTTTTGAACAAAAGCAAATGCAGCTGTGAATAAGGAATTAAGTTTCCCCTTCGTTCTTCAAAAGTATCCATTTCAAAACTTAAACAGGCAGGCCCATTCTCTGGGTCTCTCACGTAGTTCAAAGTTTCTTACAATCATACTTCACAAAACAAGCATTTAAGTTAAACTGTTAACATCATTGTGCTTTTGTCTGAGACCAGGAAGTGAACACCATTGATTATCCTAATAGTTTGTGGAAGGATAATTTAGATTGGATCAAGTAATGCGATATTTTGTGAACTTCATTGGAGCCTCTTCATCACCGTAAGCTCCGACAGTCTGTCCACAACATGTTGCTCACAGTTCTTTGCTGCAATGCCCCAGACGTTGAGGTAAACATTTACTGCCTTTCATTCACAGGCAAAGTGTGGAAGGAAGCCGACACAATTGACAAATGTTTGCTGTTCCATTTGACAATACTTTTATCTGTAAAAGTCCCAGCCACAGGAATAACCTCCCACTTGTGTTGCTCGCTGTGTATAGTGTATATAGTAAGGGCAATACCTTTTGCTTAACACTTGTGAGATTGCATGTGGCCTAAAGGCCTTGGACTGTGAGAAATATGCCTGTATGTTAAGGGTCATGAATAAAGACTGACGTTTTGTTGGAATTGACATGTAAGGGAAAGAAGCAAAGAGCTTTGACCCACATGTGGCGTGCTACTGAGCGGCCCCATAATATAATGTCCTCCTAGCTGTTAATGTACTCCACCTGCAGACCTGGCCAATGGAGAGAACGAGGGCACTGGTTGCTGCTGTAAAGCTGTATCCACTTGGTAATTTAAGATTGGAAAAGGTTTGCTGAAAATGAGCTTAGCTTTAGTGAACGATGAAATACGCTGAGGATTTTGCAAGTGGCATGAGTGGCAGTGAATGTGTCAAGACTGCTGTAAAAATTTGGTCTCTGCAATGTGCATTGATTCAGATTGTGATACTAGTTATCAACGTTACTCATTGGTGTCATTCTTTGACTTCTCGATCACCTGATTTTCCTTTCCATAGAGAGTATTTTTTAAAAACAATTCAGCCTTAACAATTAGTATGTATTTGCGGAATTTATTTTTATTGTATGACAGCCAAATGCATTTCATTAGTTCAGCCTGCAAGGATGTTGCTCTGAGCCAGGAGGACATATTAAGTCAGCAGGACACAGGAATGTGTTTGTCTACTGATGGAAATGTAAGGTGGACAAACACAGTTGATGGTCTTGATCAGAATGCTCCTGATATTTCCAGGGCCTTCCATATTGCAGGATTTGGCATGTTTTTTTTAATGTAATTTAGCCAAAAGATATTCTGTGAAAGGCAATGACATTAATGGATGATGGATCCTCATTGTGTGATATTGTCACCTGTTAAGGCCAATAATAAATCTTGGTCATTGCCATGGTTTTAAATGCTACCTGCGATCATCAGGCTGCAGGTTTTTCTGCAATATTGGTCATTTTGTTGCCTTTATTTTTGAAGTAACCCCTGGCCTTTTTGCATTGCCCTGAATTTTCTGTGCCCTGTTGTCCCTACTTTGCTTTCCTCCCCATTATTGCCAGCTACAGTGAGCATACAGCTCTGGAACGCAGGTCGTAGGGTTCGAAGGGAGTCAATGGAATGAGCTTGTGTGTTATTCCGAATTTGGAGAAATGAAGGGGATTGAGTTGGACGGAAACATTCCAAAATGCCGTGTCTTGTCTTCAGAAATGTTTGTGAGAAACGGGAGAGGGAGGGCGGCCTCAGAAATGCCTTAAATGCCAAGTTCGCCGATCTTGTAGTGAACTTCACTGCACACACCTTGTGTTGTGCACTTTTATTTGACGTTTTACTGCTGGTGTTTTAACTCTAGTGTAAAAAATTATTCGAGCCCTTTTTTTTAAAAGAAAGAAATTGCTGGTTTTATTTATGTGTTTCCATACAATGTATTTTCTGGTACATGATCATTGTAAACTGCTGTAATTAATCTGTAAGGACAGTGCACAGTATGTGATCAGCATGATGTAACCATTACTAACTTTATTACTCGTGTCCTTTGGCCAATCGTCATGAAATAAAGTGTAAAACTTCCAAACACATTTGGTTCCCCTTTCTGTGTGGAAAGTGATTATACAAGGTTTGTTCAAAAATGGATATTAGATTTGTGACGTTGTTAGACTGCACAACAATAGTAACAATGGTTGGTTCTCCGTCGAGGAAGAAACGGAGGGCTTTGAGACCCTCCTGGTGGGGGATGGAGGTGTAGAGTGATTGGACATCCATGGTGAAGATGAGGGAATGGGGGCCTAGAAAACGGAAATCCTGGTCTGGAGGAAAAGGATAGGTGATGTTTCAGATCGAGACCCTTCTTCAGACTGGGAGCAGTAACTGTCCTTTTTCACAAGTCTGCAGAAGGGTCTCGACCCAAAATCTCACCTATCCTTTTTCTCCCGAGATACTGCCTGACCCACTGAGTACTCCAGCACTTTATGTCTATCTTTGGTATCAACCAGCATCTGCAGTTCTCTGTTTCTAGAAAGACAATAGGGCATAGCTTTAGGGTGAGAGGGGCAATGTTTAAAGATGATGTGCGGGACAAGTATTTTTACACAGAGGGTGGTGGGTGCCTGGAACTTGCTGCCAAGGATATTGGCAGAGGCAGATACTGATGAAGGGACTTTTAGATAGGCACGTGGATATGCAGGAAGGGGAGGGATATGGATCATGTGCAATCAGAGGAGATTAGTTCAATTTGGCATCAACATTGTGGGCTGAAGGGCCTGTTCCTGTGCTGTACTGTTCTATGTAACCACAGCTCTAACAAGGTGCAATGTACTGAATGTTTAACGCACAGTCTATTTACTTATTTATGTTCTTCATCCAAACTGCACAGTCCATTATTTGTAGTCTGATCTGATTTTGGAGCGTTAAAATAGTGTTTCTATTAAAGTTGCAGAGCCGAAGAGCAAACAGTGTTATGTAAATACAGGTGTTCTGTGAATACTAAAACAATTATAAAGTATTTTATTTTAGAGATACAGTGTGGGAACAGGCCCTTCGGCCCACCAAGTTCGCACCAACCAACTGTCACCCCGTACACTAGTTCTATCCTACACTCCAAGGACAATTTACAGAAGCCAATTAACCTACGTATCTGCTCGTCTTTGGAATGTGGAAGGAAACCGGAGCACCCAGAGAAAACCCACAAGGTCACAAGAACATACAAATTCCTATAGACAGCACCCATAGTCAGGAACAAACTCTGGTCTCTGGCGTTGTAAGGCAGCAACTCTACTGCTGCGTTGTATTGCTCAGAACTGACTAATTTTGTTCCCAGGATAAAATACATTAGAGGGTATTAAGCTAAGTATGTGGAATGAGTGCAGTCACAAACCTACATAGTTTTTCACAAAATAACCACGAAGGATAAAAGTGAACATTATGCCAGTAACATGCACCTATGAATGTTTCTGATGCATATGCTCGTCCCTGCACTGTTTCTGAGTCTATGACGACATTTACTCCTGTTCTAGAGTGAATGAATGGCTTTGTTTCATGGCAGCATTATCAGTGTCAAAAAAACATTATAATGGAGGAAAATATATCAGTAATCATAATATACGTGTTGGCATCTGTTTAATAAATCTGAGATAGTATATCGCTACTGCGAATAATTTACCGACTTCCTAAATGATCAAACATACTATGTTTAATCAGATTGTTGTGAGTGACCCAGACTTCAATCTGAACAAGGGTCTCGACCCGAAACGTCGCCCATTCCTTCTCTCCAGAGATGCTGCCTGTCCCGCTGAGTTACTCCAGCTTTTTGTGTCCATCTTTGCCTACATGTGCAAGAAATAACTAATGTCCACCTATAACAGAGCTTGGTAGAGCCTCCATATTTTTCGTAAGAAATACTACCTACCAACATAATGAATAGAGTCATAGAGCTGTACAGCATGGAAACACCCCCTTCAGTCCACCATGTCCATGCCAACCAAGTTTGCATATTTGGCTCATCATGTTCTCTGTATTTGGCCCATAGACCTCTCAATCTATGCACATATCTATCCAAATGTCTTAAAAGACACAATTGTGTTTGCTTCTATAGCTTCCTCAGGCAGCTTGTTCCAGATATGGACTACCCTCTAAGTGATCACTGAGGTCCCTCTTAAATCTCTGCCCTCTCACCTGAAGCCAAAGCCCTCTAATTTTAGACTCCTGTACCCTGGGAAAAAGGCAGTGAACATTCACTTTATCCATGCCCTCATGATCTTGTAAAAAACTGCAACAGTATACATACAAACATAAACAGCAGGTCTACAAGTTTCTTACAACATGTGAACTGGCAAGTTTGAAAATTAAGTCATGAAGGATAATTAATGATTTATTGACGTTAATTAATGTAATATGGCACTATTACATAAATTGGCATCAATAAATTTGTAATACAAATTTAAAATACAAAGAAAATACAAATCCTGACATATTTAAAACCAGATAGAAAGTACTTAGCAATCAAACTCTTGCACAAAACATAATTGTGTCACAGTCTTGTGATGTAGGCACTGTGCTGCACCACATGGCAGTTGATAGTAAGGGCTCTTTTGTTAGACTGAATGTCTCAAAAAATCTAATTATTATCTACAGCTGATATAAATTGATCTTTCCAGCTGAGAGTCAAAGATGCTTGACTCACTTTGTTCCTCCAACACTCAGCCTTTGTAACTTAACTCAGGCCATTTTCCCCAGAACAAAAAACACACTGTTCAGGTTCATCGGCGCTTGGCTATAAATACCAAAAGTAGATTCAGTTTTAACAAGGTTTTGCAACTGATTACATTGAATGGTGTATGTGTGAAGGCATCGTCATGCAGGGTAAGAAAGTTACTTACAACTTTGATCTCAATAAATTCACAACCTTTGGTTCTGTGTTCCAGGAAATCCTTTGAGAGTAATACTCAGTCCTTCAAAGTAGATGAATAAAACACAATGCGTTCTGCTAAGAGAATAGACATCCAGCAGACTAGGAGAAAGAAATGCACACATAGAATGATTCTCTGCAATATCTGTTGCCTCTGTAAATTAAAGAGATTTTTCTTTATTCAAGAATAGTAATTTGCTTATGTTCTGAACTAAGAAGTACAACCTACCAACATAATGTATGGAGTCATTGAGCTGCACAGCATGAAAACAGCCATTCAGCCCACCATGTCAATGCTAACCAAGTTGGCATATTTGGCTTGTCCCATTATCTCGGCATTTGGCCCATAGTGCTCTCAACCTTTTTGTATCCATATATCTGTCAGACACCATATCTGTCGGAAGAAGGGTCACCTATACACGTTCTCCAGGGATGCTGCCAGACCCACTGAGTTACTCCAGAATTTTGTGTCGTTCCTTGGTAAACCAGCACCTGCAGTTCCTTGTTTCTACATATATCCATCCAAATGTCTTAAAAGTCATTATTGCATTTGCTTCCTTGGGCATTTTATTTCAGATACAGACTACACTCTGAAGCTCTACAGACTTACTCCTGAAATATTTGGTCTTTAATCAAACTTTACAAGTGGAATAATATTTATTGAATGGGTTGTGCACAAGTGGCATCAAATAAGAAGTAATAATCTTTTGAAAAACAATATACTTAAAAAAATTATAACATGGTTAAAGTCTGTCAACATTCCATTCAACAATTAACATTTGAAATAGAAATTATGCACAGGTAGTAAGCCGAGAAATTACTGTTGGCGGCAATGGCATCACTGACATTTTTTTGACATTCCTCTGCCAGCATGTATAGAAGGTGGAAACTACCTACTTTTAACGATGACCTTAAGCTATTTGTTCAAGATGAATTGCAAAAAAAATGTGCCTGCACGGTTTCCATTGAGCAAGCGTTGATTTATTGCTGGTTATTCAACGGAATAATATTCCAATCACCTTTGTTCCCTTCCAACTATACTCCTCCCTCTAGGTTTAAATGTCACTCCTCCTCCACTCTCTTTATCTGAGGCCCTGTTGTCACCTTTGCATCTCTGGCCTTTGTCACTAGTCCGCCCATCTTCCAATCACTCCCCTCACCTGTAACCACCTGTCCCTTAACAGGCTTTGTCCCACCACCTCTCTTTTCCAGTTCTCCCCCCACTTGAGTCAGTCTGAAGAAGGGACCCAACCCAAAACATCATTTTTTTAAAAAGAATGAATTGCAGTTGCTGGAAAATCGAAGGTAGACAAAAATGCTGGGGAAACTCAGCTGGTGAGGCCGCATCTATGGAGCGAAGGAAATAGGGAACGTTTCGGGTCGAAACCCTTTTTCAGACCCTCCCGCTGGTCCCCCAAAGCAATATTCCACTCGCTACCAATTCCAATATTAGTCTGTTAAACCCACTTAGTCTAGTTTCTATCTAAATCCACACATTTCCTATATTTATCATGGCATTTAGAGAGGTAAAATAAATGTCATATTTCCATTTTCTACATTATACGTTGAAAGGAGCATTATAATTCACCAAAATATAAATCTTTACTTTACTCGGTGATGATGTGCATATGTGAGGCGTGGCACTCTGAGAGGTTGAAAAAGTATACAGTTGTTGGCAAGACCCTTAACGTCATTGATGTGCAGAGGAATCTTGGGGTCTGGTTCAAGTAGATAAAATGGTAAAGAAGGCATACAATATGCTTGCCTTCATTGGTCAGGACATTGAGTATAAGAGTTGGAAAGTCATGATGCAGAATCACAAGACTTCGGTCAGGCTGCATATAGAGTATTGCGTGTAGTTGTGGTCGCCCCACTACTGGAAGGATGCGAAGGCTTTGGGGAGGGTGCTGAAGTTTACCAGGATGCTGCCTGGATTAGTGAGTATTAGCGAAAAGGAAAAATTGGACATACTTGGATTGTTTTATCTATAATACCTAGAGATTAATGGAAAAACTGATAGAACTATATAAAATTATGAGAGACGGATAGGATAGGCAGAAAGAACATTTTTCCCCAGGGTGCAAATGTCAAAGACTACAGGGCATAGCTTTAAGGTGAGATATTCCGGCCAAGTTTTTTACTTGGGTGGTGGTGGGTGGCTGGAATGCACAGCGCATTTACTCGGATGGATGGTGGTGGAAGCAGCAATGATTGTGGCATTTAAGAGGTCTTGTTATTGGCACAAGAACATGTAGGGAATGGAAGGATATGGATCATGTGCAGGCAGAGCAGATTGGCATCATGTTTGGCACTGACATTGTGCGTGAAGGGCCTGTTCCCGTGCTGCACTGTTCTAGGTTACAAGCATGAAGTTTGGGATTAGTTCTGATGGAATGGAGCAGCATAAGGTGTCATACCAGTGTCATACATTATAAAACATACACATGTTCTTGGTTGACATTATTCTGAAGAAGAGTCGCATCCCGAAACATCACCTATCCATGTTCTCAGGGATGCTTCATGACCTGCTGAGTTTCTCGAGTCTTTTTTTGTAAACTAACATCTGCAAACACTTTAATTTCCTTATCCATTCCCACACTGAACTTTCTGTCCTAGGCCTCCTCCGTTGTCAAATGCAAATTGGAGGTTCAGCATCTCATATTTCGCTTGGCCAGCTTACAACCCAGTGGTATGATTATAGATTTTTCTAACTTCAAGTAATCCTTGCATTCCCTCTCTTTTCATCCCTCCCCCACCCAAGTCATACCAGTTTCAGTCGTCTTGTTGAGTCTCATTGTCTGTACTCGTTCTCACCTAGCGCACAGCTAACAATGGCCTGTTTCCTTTATCATCGTTACTTTTTTTGCATATCTTTCATCCATTTGTTCTACAACTCTCTACATCACCACCCATATCTATCATTTCCCTTTCCCCTGACTCTCAGTCTGAAAAAGGTTCTCGACCCGAAACGTCACCTATTCCTTTTCTCCAGAGATGCTATCTGACCCGCTGAATTACTCCACCTTTTTATGTCTATTTGCAGTTCCTTATTCTTTAAAACATGTTGGATTGAAACTGTAAAGATTTCCCATATTTTGCTTTGCCATTGTGTCATGGTGAATAGACCAGAAATACTCTAGTTTATTTCATAGCTGTTAACAAAAATAGCGTATTTTCACCCAATTATCAGGGAGTAAGTGAATGTCTTTTTACATTGTCTCATCAGAATTTATCATTGTGTAAGGAATCATGAGATGGTAGTTTTCATGCTGTAAATGAGCAACCCTTGAATCCATCTGTGGACATGGCTTGGAAATTGTAATCATTTGATGTGGCCCTGTGATGTTTTCCCATCTCAGTTGTATCATATCCAATTGCTTAAGTGACTTTCATCAGCTTCTGCATTCCGATTGAAAATCGATAAGCACAGGAAAGAAAAGGTTCTGTGACTTTCTGTAATGTAAAACTTGCAAGAAACCAACAAAACAAAAGTTGTGTCACAATTCATGCAGAGAGTGAATGCTGAGCGTGTTACAGCGGCAAGGAAGCTGCATAATTTCAGCTTCAGCTGAGTCAATTAGAAAATGTGGTCGCATCCCCAACATAACTGAGTTGCAGAGCTTTGAGAGGTAACATGACTGTTCCAAACTGTAAATAGGCTTCATAACCATCCTGTTATTTTCACAAAGTTTGGCTGAGAAGAGAATATGTTGCACATTCAATATAAGAGAACTAAATCACCATAGCACATACGAAACTACAGACAATGGACACAAAAAGCTGGAGTAACTCAGCGGGTCAGATGGCATCTCTGGACAAAAGGAATAGGTGATATTTTGGGACAGACTGGAGAAAGGTCTTGACCCGAAACTTATCTTTTTGTGTCCATCTTAGAGATCTAAACTAGAATCTGCAGATCATTCCTACACGGAAACTACAGGCAGTTTGATAATGATGATGATGATGATAAATACTTTATTGATCTCCTCGGGGAAATTCATGTGTCCAGTAGCCAACACGGTCAGATTGGAAAGCAGACAATACATAAAAAAATATGGACAATACATGAAAGCAATAAATACTTAAAAAGAACCCAATAAATAACTATTAAAAGTGCAAAGCATCCCCATACAGCTTAACGGTCAGTATTATAGAATCTAATGGCTGCAGGGGTGAAGGATCTCCTGAACCGCTCCATTCTACAGCGCAGGGAGAGGAGCTGGTTGTTGTTCCGTGTGCTCCTCTGACCCTCCAGAGTTTCATGAATGGGGTGCCCGGAGTTGTTGAGGATGACCTGCCCCTTGCTCCTCATACACCTCTCAAGCACATTCACTCTCCCACCCCCCCCCCCCCCCACCCCCCAGCACTGAGATAGCTCTTTTCACCAGCTTGTCCAGCTTCTTGCTGTTTTTATCAGTGATGATGTTACCCCAACAGACAACAGCGTAGAAGGTGACACTTGCAACAACAGTATGGTAAAACAAGTACAGCATTTCATTGCACATATTGAAGGATCGGAGCCTTCTGAAGAAAAATAGTCTGCTCTGTCCTTTTTTGTAGAGGGCATCGGTGTTGACAGACCAGTCCAGTTTGTTATCAAGATGCACTCCCAGATATTTGTATGTCTGCTCCATGTCAATGTCCACCCCTGCAGTGTTAACCGGCTGAAGGGGGAGCTTGGACCTGCCAAAGATAACAACCATCTCTTTAGTCTTGGTTGTATTCAGGATGAGACAGTTCTCTTTACTCCAGACACAGAAAGCACTGGTCAAGTCGCCTGTATTCCTCCTCATGTCCGTTCCTTACACATGCCACAATCGCTGTATCGTCAGAATATTTCTGAATGTGGCATGTGTCAGACTTATATTTAAAGTCTGCAGTCCACAGGGTGAAGAGGAACGGGGCCAAAACCGTTCCCCGTGGGGCTCCAGCATTGCACACCACTGTTCCGGAAACACAGTCCCCCAGCTTAACAAACTGTGGTCGTCCCGTCAGGTAGTTGTATATCCAGGAGATAAAGGTGGAATCCACCCCCATCTTCTCAAGGTTGTCCTTCAAAATCAGGGGTTGGATGGTGTTGAACGCACTTGAAAAGTCGAAGAACATAATCCTCACGTAGCCACCTGGTTCATCCAAAAAGGAGTAAATCCGGTGCAGCATGCAACATTTGGGTATCTATATTTAGGAAAGCTTTACTTGTGTTGGAGGCAGTACTGAGGTTTACCACTTTGATACCTGGGAATAAGGCATTGACACAAGGAAAGAGGTTGGTTGGGAATATTCTTATTGAAAATGAGAAGAATGAGCGGTGATCTGATTAAAACACACAAGGATATAAGGGGATAGACACAAAATGCTGGAGTAACTCAGGGGGACAGACAGCATCTCTGGAGAGAAGGAATGGGTGACGTTTCGGGTCAAGATCCTTCTTCAGACAAGGATCTAAGGGGAATTGTAGGAATAACAATACGCATGGGACACAGTTTCCAAATAAAAGGTTACATTTTTAAGGCAGTGAAGAAGAGGAATTTCTTATCTCGATGGGCTGTGACTCTTTGGAATTCTGTACCCCAGAAAAGACAGAGACATTAAGTGTAAAATATATGATTAATTGGAAGGGGGAGTAGAAGTGTCAGTGATTAATGATGAAATTACTTAATTGTTGAGAGAGGATAATGAGTTGAAAGAAGGTTGTTGAAATCCTTTCTAATTACATGCATTTTTATGCAGATTCTGAAAGGTTTGCAGCAATTTCTTACTAAAGTCATGTCTATTAGGAAACCAGATGAGGGACTGCCTGGTCCAATTCTCTCCAGGACAGGTCTATTTCCTCGGTGCCAATCATGCACATAATGGCATCGTCCATATAGATTCTAGTAATAACTTCAATTGATGTACTAAAGTGCAATTCAGTTTTCCATTCATAATCCAATGTACCTTTAGTGCATGAATTTCTAAGCCTTCAGGATATCTTTAAGGAGGTAGTTACATTTCTAAAAGTAGAACACTTCAAGGATAAGGAAAGAGAACAAGAATATAGCATTGGGAATTATGACAATCGTGATTCTACTGATGGGCCAAATGACCTGCTCCTATGTTCTGTGCTTAGAAGTGACAGTGTTGGGAATAAAACCCTATCTCCACTGCCACTTCCACTGAAGTTATTTTTATTGCTTCATTGGTGAGAGCGACATTTATTGTCCACTTACAACTGCCTTCAAATCACATCAATGTGCCTGTAGTCACATTCAGGCCAAATAGCTGAAAGAAACATGTTTAGGAAGGAACTGCAGATGCCGCTTTACAGCAGAGACACAAAATAAACAGATTGTCTTCCTTTAAGGTAAAGCAGATTGGGGTTTTAGACAATACAATTGTTTCAATTTTACTGACGTTTTATGTTTCTAGTCAGATTAACTATTTTAAAATATTACTGAGTTTGAAGCAACCAAAGAAGGATTTGCTCATCCAACAATTTCTGTGTGCGTGAGAGAATCAAGTGGGTTTTACAATAGGCCACAAAGTGCTGGAGTAACTCAGTGGGTCAGGCGGTATCTCTGGAGAACATGGATAGGTGACATTTCGGGCCGAGACCTTTCTTTTGTGTATTAACCAGCATCTGCGGTTCTTTGTTTCTGCATCTGGACTTTACAATAGCTTGGACGTGTCATGGTCAATTTGTTTCATACCAATTGTATTGATTTGTATGAATTTAAAGCCCAATGGCAGGATTCGAACCCGCTGCAGTTCCATGTTTCTGCACCTGGGTTTTACAATTATTTGGTCGCGTAAGGGTCACAACGATAGTAATTACATTTGTTTCATACCTATTGTATTTATTTGTTATAATTTAAAGTCCGCAGTGGCGGGATTCGAACCCGTGGCTCCATGAGATCGCCCGGCCGCCTGCCAGCGGCTGTGGGAAGGTAGGTGTGAGGGAGCATGCGCTCACCTGCCCACCTTCACTCCCACCTGATAGGGTGGGGGGGGGGGGGGGGGCGATGGGCCGCCGAGCGAGCTGCGCGCTGTGCGATTGGCCAGACGAGTTGAAGGCAGAGTGGCGGGGAATGCAGCAACTGGCATCCGATTGGTCGCTGGCTGAGCGAACGGAACGATTTATGATTGGCCAGGAGCTGAAGACTTGGTCTGATAGGGCGGCGGTGTGCGTGCGTGCTTGCCGGCTGGCATCCCATTGGCTGCTATGCGAGCGGCGCGGTTTGTGATTGGCCGAGGGAACAGGTGGAGACGGTTCGGAGTGGAATGCTGCGCGCACCGGCCGGCGGGGGGGAGGGGCGGTTTGGGGGGGCGGGGCGAAGGGCGGTTGGGGGGGAGGAGCGAGCTGGGGGGGGAGGGGCGATGGGCGGGGCGAGCTGGGGGAGGGGCGGTTGGGGGCGGGGCGAGCTGGGGGAGGGGCGGTTGGGGGGACGGGGTGTGCTGGGGGGGCGGGGCGAGGGGCGGTTGGGGGGCGAGGGGAGGGGCGAGCTGGGGGGGGGAGGGGAGGAGCGAGGGGCGGGGGCGATCTGGGGAGGGGAGGGGCGAGGGGCGGGGCGAGCTGGGGGGGGAGGGGCGAGGGGCGGGCGAGCTGGGGGAGAGGGGCGGTTGTGGGGGACGGGGCGTGCTGGGGGGGCGGGGCGAGGGGCGGTTTGGGGGGCGAGCTGGGGGAGGGAGGGGAGGGGCGCCAGGCGGCGGGAGGGCGGTTTGCTTTGTAGTCACCGGGCGGGCGGGCGTCGTGCTCGGTGTCTCTGGCCGCTCGCCTCGCATCACCGTCCTACAAGAGTGACTCACTCCCCCAGCCGTCCGAGCGCCAGCAGCCATGACATCCCGGAGGTAAGGCAGCCCCCCTCCCTCCCTCCCGGTAAAGGTCTCGACCCGAACCCGGTTTAAGAGAGAGTTAGATAGAGCTCTAGGGGCTAGTGGAGTCACGGGATATGGGGAGAAGGCAGGCACGGGTTACTGATAGGGGACGATCAGCCATGATCACAATGAATGGCGGTGCTGGCTCGAAGGGCCGAATGGCCTCCTCCTGCACCTACTTTCTATGCTTCTATCTAAACACCCCCCATTCCTTCTCTCCAGAGATGCTGCCTGCCCCGCGGAGTTACTCCAGCACTTTTGTGCCCATCCTCGTCATAAAATGCGAGATGCACTAAACTATCCAAACTATTTATTTGTGTCTGTCTCCGGTTGGTTCCCGGTGCCTGCTTCCAGCAGCACCTCACACGGCGGCGGCGGCGGCCACCACCTTCTCCAGCTCACCCACCCAGCGACCGTGCCCGTTACCCTCAACCCTCAACTCTGGCTGCCCCTGTACCTCGGTGCATGTGACGAATAAAGTCACCCCCTCCCTCCCCTTGCGACCTCAACCACTGCAGGTTACCCCCTCTCTCTTTCTCTCTCTCTCTGCACCCCCATTTCCAGTAGCTGGGGATTGGGAAGTTTCACCAGTCTGAAGAAAGGTCTCGACCTGAAACGTCACCGAGATGCTGCCTGTCCCGCTGAGTTACTCCAACATTTTGTGTCTATCTTCACCTGAATAGGACACGTTTAGAGAGAGGGGTGTGGCTGGTGTGGGCAAGTTGGGCCGAAGGGCCTATTTAACACCCAAGATAGACACAAAATGCTGGAGCAACGCAGATGGGACAGATAGCATCTCTGGAGAGGAATGAATGACGTTTTGGGTCGAGACCCTCATTCAGACTGGGAATCAGGGGGGAGAGAGAGACGGAGATAAGGAAGTGTGAGAGCGAGACATCAAAGGGGATGAAGGGCAAGGAAAATGTAGAATAGCTCATTGTTAGCTCGGAGAAGATGCCAACGAAATACACAGCGCCTGTTTCCAAGCTGTATTACTCTATTGGGGTGGTCGATACATTGCTCCTGTTATCTCCCCTGCCCCCACCCCCCCCCCCCCCCCCCCCCTCCACACACACACACACAACACACACACACACACACACACACACTTCACATGCTTCCATTGGCAAAGCCGTTACTTTGGTAGGAGTACAATATTGCAAAGTAGAGACCTCGGGTCACTAGTTTGTTCCCCAGCTCCCGTTGTTAACAATGCGAGTGAATGTGTTTCCTGCTGCTTGTGGGTGCCAAGTGAAATTGCCGCTGGAAATCGCATCCTGCTATCCCCGGCTAATTTGCAGAAGTGCTCAGCAGGCAATAAAATTACTCTTTGCACTGAGGTTGCACCAGTGAACAATTGCTTTCCACTTAAGATAGACCACAGAATGCTGGAGTAACTCAGCGGGCCAGACAGCAGCTATGGAATACTTTGTGGGAAATGTACTTGGGCTAAATGAATGCCCCAGGACATGGCAAATGGACCATAGCGTGGAGAATGTGAGTTAACCACTAGCGTTCCTTAAAAAAAGGAAAGGTTTTTTTTTTAATGACAAGGGTTTGAAGCTTCAGTGGGACAAATTTTGTGCATAAATCACTATAAGGTATTGTACAAAGACACAAGGAGCTGGAGATTCCAACAAAACACAAAGTGCTGGAGGATGAGCCGGGCAGCATCGGTGGGGCGAATGGACAGGTGAAGTTTTGAACAGACACCCATACGAAGTCACTGAATTTGAAGAAGGGTCCTGACCCAAAACATCATATGTCCATTCCCTCCACTGTCAGGTGCTGCCTGACCCACTGATTTCTTACAACACATTGTGTTTTGCTCAAATGGTCAGTATGCCTTGGTTGCAAGAGGATAGACTCAAAATGCTGGAGTAACTCAGCGGGACAGGCTGCATCTCTGGAGAGAAGGAATGGATGATGAATGGAGACCCTTCTTCAGACAGATTTGACAAGTAGAGACCTGGTGAGCAGTGTCTGTTACAATAGGTACAAATCTGCTGTCCCTATCTAAGAAAATATGTACTTACAACAGAGGGTGTACTGTAAAGGTTTGCAACATTGGTTATAAGGACAAATAAATGAGCTACTAGGCATGTGATTTTTTTTTTTTCTTTTTTTAACTTAACGCGAATGAGGCAATGTCATTGATGCATACAAAATTAGTAGAATATTGATTAATAAAGAGGGTTTCCCCAAGATGTGGTATCCAGAGTTGGAGTCACACTCTCAAAAATCAAGGGTCGGTCTTTCAATGAAAGAGGAAATTTCTTTACTCAGAAAATAGTAAATCTGTGCATTCACTGCTCAAAGTTGATCAGTATATCAAAGAAAGAGATTGATTGTTAGATGTCAAAGGAAATGAGGGATATGGGGTTAGGACAGGAAAGTGGTAATGACGTAAAAGATTAGCCATGGTCTTGTTAAATGGCAGAGGAGGCAAGAAGTCTGACCTACTTTGCTTGAATTTCTGTGTTTTGCATTCTTATCTAATTATTTTCTACCATGCTCAAAATTCTCAAAACAAGCTTTGTACTGCAAACTTTTGTATTAGACCACATTTATGTGCACGCTAGTGTAGAGTTAGGAGCATGTTCGTCAGATGTTTTGGGTAAAATAACCCAGACGTTATTATGCAGTGATCTAGCTGTAATTTACCATGCAGTATTTTGAGTTTTGAAGGTCCTATGTTTGCACGGAGCATTCTGCTGCTATCCATAGCATTAAATCCATAAATATATGAACCTTCTGATGGCTTATCTGATTTCAACATGTCACTGACACCAAATACATTCTATGGAGAACAACCTATTTCCAGATGGGAGTAATGTAAGAATTAACAATACCTTTCACGTTCATTCCTATTTACTGTTTCCAGATTTATTAATTCCATGTCAGTGGCTGAATACTGTTATTTAGTGGAAATAAAAATACAAATAACCCTGATATTTTTGTTAGGTTTTGTTATTTATTTCGGTTTGCTATCTTGATATGAAGTGTCAAAATTGGATAAAATTCTAAAACATTTTATTAATGAAACATGATAACAGCAAAACACTTCTAAACTGTTCCAAACTGTATTGAAATCCTGGTATGCTCATTAGGAATGACTTTATCTTTTTTCTTTCTACCCAATTCTTGTTTCTGGCAATTGACAGACTGTTAAAGTTATTAGGTCTGCTATGTTTGGAATATGATTGAAATGTATGAATAAATTGATGAATTTGCCAAGGCATAATAAACTCTGAAATAAATATTTTGTTCTCTTTTGCCTTTACTGCATCATTTTCTTGTTGAGACGTTGCTGCAATGCTAGCCATCTGGTCAGTAACAGTAGCAGTTATTTAAAACACTTGCATTTAACAAGCTAACATCTTTAGTTTAAAAAATTCTTCAACAGAATACAAGATTTGTATAATTCTGAATAATTACAGTGAGATATGTTTAAATATGAGTTATGGCATATCAGTAAGTATCCCAGGTAGGGTTTATTCATCTAAGCTGTGCCTGACCTGATTGCATTGAAGAAAGAAGCTCATCTTATTGCAGACAGCCACCTTATCTTGACACAGTATATAGGATCTCTTTATTCAGTGGTTATGCCACACTAGATATTTATATATTCTCTCCTTTTTAACAAGTTGAAAGCAAAAACAATGAAACATAATTTTAGGGGATTAAAATACTGAAGATGGCAAAACAAAATCCAAACTTTACTCGGGGGCATGACATGTAGAAGTCCAGGTCACCAGCAACAATGATGAAGCTAACTTGTTCACTACCAATTAAAAAAAAAACACAGATAGAGGACATCTGAAAGAAAAAAACAAAAAAATCAGAGAAAAACTCAGCAGATAAAGCAACGTGTGGAAACTGAGACAGTTAACATTCCAATTTATGAGACCCTTTTGTCAGAACTACTGCATAGTGTGTTTTAAACAGCCTCAAGGACTTGAAAAGCAGATCTTCCCTTTATGATGAAATTTGCAAACACTAACTTTCCATACAGGAAGGTCTTTTGAGGTCATTGCCCGCGCACCTGTTAGTTAAGCTCGTCTGCTTTCAATTTTAAAGCTTTCATGACCTCAAGACATTGAAATTGATCTTTTTGAATGTATAGTCATTATTGCAATGTAGGAAACGTTACAGCCATCTTTTACAAACAGCAATGTAATAAAACAATATGGAGACTCAATGAACTGCAGGTGCTGGAATCTTGAGCAGAACACACAGTGCAGGGAGAATTTAGCAGCTGTGGAGGGAATGGACTGATGATGTTTTACATCGGGATCCTTTTGTAATCTACTAGGGGAAGGGGAGAAAGCTGGAAAAGAAAGGTGAGGGTAATTACCACCTATGACTTCCCAGGCTTTGACCAGACCGCACCCCTTGTTTGATCTTTCTCCGCCCCTACAATCAGCCTAAAGAAGGATCCTGACCTGAAACAGCATCTTCCATTCCATCCATAGATGCTCCCTGCCCTGCCTTGTTCCTTCAATACTTTGTGATAAAGTAAAGTTGACTAGGAACCATAGGGCAAACACGCCTTCCCTTCTTCAAACTGGTGCTTAAGGACCTATTGCATCCTCATGTGAAAACAGATAAGTCTTGGTTTAATGTAGAAATGGGTTTAAGGCCTTCCAAGTGTAAATAGCATGTTCATCAGGGTTTCCACATTTACATTTCCAATGACTGAAGAGTCAACATCTTGAAGGACCTTGTAAACATCCTAAACATCTCCCGACATTATGGATTGGACGTGCTTTGGTTAATATTCTGTATTTCAGCCGGAATATATACAAAGTGATACTATTCCATAAACTTTGATGTATTTTTTTATTACAGCTACAGTGCTTTATAATTATCCAGTCTGCATCCATGATATTGTAGCTTTCATTATTTTAAAGTTCTGAAGGAAAGAAAAGATTGTTGATTGATGATAATTAGAACTAGAGCCTCAGCTTTGATATGATGAAGTGCATACCTCTAATGCTGTTTCTATTTGTAATATTTTAAATGCTGGTTTATATTCTAGGTGAAAATGATTAGGTCTATGGGGGCTGTAAAAGCATGGGGTGCCAAGCCAAAGCCTAATGAATGGGAGAAACTGCTTGGCTAACTCCATTAAGATGTGGTGGAAGGAACTGCAGATGCTGGTTTGAAGATGGACACAAAAAGCTGGAGAAACTCAGCAGGCCAAACTGCATCTCTGGAGAAAAGGTCTAGGTGACATTTCAGGTCAAGACCCTTCTTCAAACAATTAAGATATGTAGCTAAACTATGCTCAGATAACGCAATTAAGATTCCTGCAATTTTTCCAGCATAGAGGTAGCATTTGGAAATGAAAGGGAGGCACATCTCAGAAGATCTGGTAATGTCATCTCTTTGTATTGCCACATGGGAATTGTAAGGCCACATATACATTTTCTGTTAATCTTGTTGGTCTAGTAATGCCATACACCATATGGATTCTACTAAATTATAAAATTGCCATGACCACTTTCTGGGAATAAGCAATATAATTTGGTATTGCAAAACAAACAGCTAAATGAGTTAGTTGTACTACAACCGAACAATTAGTTTTTGTGAACTTGCTTCGTATTGCTAAGATGGTACTTATGGACATTGAGACAGTAGCAGAAAAATAGCAATATGCTATTGTGTCATTATTGTGGTTCTGGTCTCTCTAGTCATTATCATTTGCGTCACAGATCACAAATGACTACTCCATTTTTTTCTTTTTTTGAGATCGAGGATAGTGAGTAGATGCTTTCCCATCATCCTGCAGCACTTCTTGTGAGGGAACTGTGTCCAATTTATGTATTATGCAGCAGCTTATAAACTGATGCATCTTGAGTGGCACTTTTCACTGAGGTCCTGTCTGGCCCACCAGCTTAGTTTTAATGAGTTGTCTAGAATGACCAGGAGCAACAGTGAACCAACTTGTCTGCACTGTTCTCTGAAGAGTCTTTTCTTGGTGATTGAAAATGAACCACACTGACTGCCTCATTAAGAACATGGTCCCCTAATGCATGGCTTGACCAAGATAATTCCTTGCCTGTGGCCACAACGTATGGGTGTTCAGGGATTGATATATTTTGTTTCAACATGAGCTCTGAGTTCAAGTGTGGAGTAGAGGGCAGTTATGATGTCCTGTACGCAATAGGGTGATGTAAATAGGAAATATGAGACGCATGTCGGTTACCACTCCAATGTTCTGAAGCTAGTAAATTCCCGATGCCAATGATCTTATTTGTATCTGTAGATCAGTGTCATCATGGCTGAGGGTCTCTACAACTACGCAATGATAGCCACAATGCATTGATTGTCAGTGTAAGCATATGAGTACTAGACAAAATTTGGAGGGTAGGTCATCCAAACCACTACCCTATTCCCCCTTCTCCGTATTTGTCCATTGAGACGGAGGCTATGTAGTTGGCCATGTCCTCCTGTGCTTGTATTGTTGGAAACCCAATGAGATTATCATTGAAATTCCCCTGTAGTATTTGGTTTATGGCATGAATTTGACCAATAGACC
Source organism: Okamejei kenojei (assembly GCA_035221665.1). NCBI lineage: Eukaryota > Metazoa > Chordata > Chondrichthyes > Rajiformes > Rajidae > Okamejei > Okamejei kenojei. The sequence goes on from CM069162.1 coordinate 11,891,697, forward strand.
ACCGTTATCTTGGTGCAGAGCCATTGCCTATCAGTTAGGAGTGACCTCTTGATTATCTGAAAGGAGAAAGGTATGTGTAGAGTTATGGGGATGGGGATTAGGATTGGAGGCACATGTCCGCTTTCACTTCTTGTATTTAGAAGAGAATGTGATAGTGAGGTCTTTCCACTGTAACTGGTTTCGTGTTCTGTGATAGTCCAATAATGGTCAGTCCACTTCCTCACTCTTGGTGAGCTTTTGGAGCTCTGC